>CM055968.1:4920000-5520000 GCA_029531755.1 Holothuria leucospilota | reverse complement strand
CATGACAACAACACATGGTTTTGTGCAGTAGTATACTGAACGCGCCGCACAGTGTGACCTGTGGTATACTCGGTTTGTACACATTCATCGAGCAAGCGCGTCGATTGTGGTCTACTACGAAGTTACGTGTTACTTCAACATGGCGCCAGGGAGTATTATGACGTCATATGAAAAGCCTCTATAGCTCAGTGACATAACCGTCCCCCAAAATTTTAATGCGTGTCTTCTATAGAGCTTATGCACCTACGTCACGTTTCTCTATTTTTCCATCCAGGCGTACACTGTGCAACAATTGTTACTAAGGTGCTGTCGTGAGCGCGTATCCGTCTAACACACCTACTACGTATGGCAGTTCCATCTAGTAAGCCAATTTGAAACGCGCTGACGTCACGTGCATAAGCTCTATACAGATCACATGAGAGATTTTGTCACTCAGATAAAGACCTTATGCATATGACGTCACAGAGCAGAGAGTGCTGCCTCGTTTGGAGGAATAGCGCGTATCATTGCAAGTTACACCAACAAATGCAGACAGCTGATTAGTTAACCAATCGTATAAGCGCGTAAGTGTACTACACGGGCGTGCGGAATCTACGCGGCCGTTCGTGCACGTGTGTTTCAATGTTTTCCTCAAAACTAACGTCGCGTGACGTTAATGCATAAGGTCTGTATCGTTTGCTGCTGATCTTGCAACAAAGGGTGCGCAGTCACTGTGCGCATGTCAGGAAACGTCATAATGGAAAACTCGTTTGTCCCAATAAACCCTGTCTCAAAGCTATGTGACCGTAGTAACGCAAACATTGCTGTGCTGTTAGTTAACGAGTTCAGGCTTACGTCAAGGCGTTATTCATTCTCCACCGAAAAATGGGTTGCACTCTTTCAAAGATCGACAATGTAGGTCCTGATGAAATGACTCCCTGTGCAAGGCGAGGAAGGCTGACCAATTTCAAGCTATGGGTGGGCAAAAAGCGTCTCGCACTGGTAAGTTTTACTTTCGCTAGTTGATTGTATGTAACGATCCATTGTTTTTCTATTTGTTAGTAAAATCTGCACAGGGTATTTGGTAATATTTGAAGATACGTGCCTTTAAAAAAAGTGTTGGGGCTATCTTTCACTGTAGGCGAAAACCGGATATAACTTCCGAAAGGGGTTGCGACCTTGAAAGAACAGAGACTTGACCCCTCAGACAGTTTTGCGACAGTACAAGCAAGAGTTGTGTTGGGTGGTTTCAAGAAACATAATTGACACTTAAATAAGGCTTGGTTTTCATCTGCTTTACACCAAAACTTTTACCCACTGACCTGTTTGAGACAATTGATGTGATATTTATGTTATTCCGGAAAGAGAGGCTGTTCTTAAAAGTGTCTTGATACAATTTTTTGGTCTTCACGGGCTGTCTTATATTTTCATTTCAACTTCCGAGTCTGAACTCGAACTCAGTCTCCGGACTCGACTTGTTTTGCTGGACTTGGAATTGGCCCGGAAACTTACATAGATCTTACTTAAGGCTACATTGTTATTGGTACACAGTTTAATACTTGAGTGACACACAGTCAACTAAAGCACAGGGTGGGCCAAACTATGAACTTTACTCCTAAAAGTGACCTTTTTAAGTAGCATGTACTTAAAAAATGGTATAAAAAGCATTAAAATGACATGATACATTTTCAAATGGCCGGACTCGGAATTGGCCCGGAACTGTTAACATTGGATTCGGAATTCTCGGGAACACTCGGATACAGCCTGACTTTTTGATGGACGTAAAATTGTACAAATGCAAAGCGTACTCACAAACTGGACATGCGAATAACAATGTATTTGCAAAGGTCGAATTTATTATGGCATTTTTGATCCATTGTGAACTTTCCGAATTCATTGACGAGTGGTAGAGTAACTGAGTAACTGACAAACATTGTTTTACAATGCCATATTCTGGGAGTAAAGATTATTAATCCATCTCCTATCTAACATGTTTTCGGGCTCACATTTTAATCAGCTCCGTCTTAGATTGGTGTTAAATGTCTCTCCTCTGACAGTTGAAACAGAAGGTGCGAAAGAATCAAGTAATGCCACTAAACCAACCATCGGACGAGTGTTATCCTATCTCATCACACTCATCCTGTACTGGACAATCTTCGTGCCACACCACAACATCTCTGAGCTCATCATCACGCTCAACCACAATTTCCAGCCTCTCGAATGTTACTGACCCCAATAACAACCAGACAGTAGGTAAGAGACATGTGACAAAGAACAGGACAGACCCCTTACCGTGGCCAAATAACGTACTAAATGAGGAGACAAAAGGCTTCCAAGGGGAAAGGTATTTTTCAGGGGTCGAGATATGTTCAGATATATTCATGACATCGTAATTTTAGCTCCAAAAGACTTTTAGGATGCGAAAATGTTTCTAGGGGCGTTGCCCCCCCCCCCCTTGTCTACGGGTTTGGAACAGGGTTAAGCCCGGGCCTCTTATTCAAGGTGGGCGGTAAGAAAGGTTAAAAAATTTTCCCCCAAGGAAACACAAAAAGAGAATATTGTGCCCACCCACAATGGTGCATGTAATATGCGTTCATATCTCCCCCGCCCCCCCATTCATCCTAAAATTCCACAGGTGGGTAAGTCACCCAACGTTTACTGCACAAGATTTTTGTAGCAGTAGAAGTTTCCGACTTGTACGACTTCGTAGGCAAAACAATCCATGCGGATTTGATTGTCTTCACTGAGATATGTCTACCTTGACAAGGCCATTATAAAACCAAAACAGATAGAGGAGGGAGCTTTACAGATGGAGGTTTAGAAAAAAATTTTTACTTTTCTAGGCAACTTGATCCACATCACTCAAAGGTGATGTTCATCAAATGCAACTTAGCCTATTTTCTTAAATGATATATCTATGCGCTTGCCACTTTCTAATTCTCAATACGTAGGCTATGTTTTGTGACTCCCTTTATTATTTAGACCTATAAATATTTCAATGGGACAACATAAAATACAATAACTTCAAATCATAAGCGTACAAGGCAGGTGGCAGGGGGCATATGCCCTCCCTATTCGGGCAAAAATAGTGGATCCATTCAGGCAAATGAGACAGCCAAGAAAATAAATTATGCCTTCTTGCAACCGACACAACGGTATTTAAATTGGGGTAACTTGGTCCAAAATTCTAAATTCGGGCACAAATTATCCCTGACCCACCGGAAATATTGACCCCCGTACGCCTATGCTTTAAACTTTGGTTTTAACAGAAGGTGCAAATCAATTATCGTTTTCAGTACTTGTCAACTATTGTGTTTAGACAAATGATCCCGTTCCTTTTACAGAACCCGCCGTTCACGACAGGTGCCGCACTCGGATCATCAAGAAAGGATCCGGATCTTATCACACGGACGAAGATCACTCTGAGAATAGTGAGGAGTCCTACCATGGCAACTTTGAATCCCGTGACACGTCACCGATGTTATTCTCGTCTCCTACTGGAAGCCTTACCAACTACTCCATCCCAAACAATCACCCCGAAAGCCCCATCGGGCATGTCGGGACACCATTTGAACGTCTCGGCGATACCAGCCTTTTGAAGATGATCGCGGCAAAGGAAGGCGGCGAGGTAGACGACAACGAGGCTGAGCATCTGATGAGGTTCACCAAGGCGGAAGTGGAGAAGATGAAGGAGAGGAGGCGACGACACCTGGATTGGGGTTCAGATGATGATGAAGACGAGAAGACGGTCGAATTGGACGGTATCCTGACGGTCACGGTAAGACAAAGGAAACAAAAGCCACATCCCAACAAGTCATCTGACATAGGCCCACGGGACGACTTCCAATAGGGGGGGGGGTTGCCCCCAAAAAGCATATACTTTGCAAACTTTCTGCTTGAATTGGTGGGGGTCGCACACCACAGCCCCTCTCCCCCTGCCACGTACACCTATGGCAGCTGACAAGCCATTGTTGATTAGCGTTTTCACCTGTCGTGCAGGTCCGTCAAAATCTATTCGTCATCAAAAGTCATTTCCAAAATTTCCTTTTTTTAAGACCGCCTGAAAATCCTCATCACAGTTCAGGAACAACGAATTGTTGATGTATACCATTTTCAGTTTTGCGTTTATTGCTTCCGAGCTAGACAGCCCAGTTTACTAAATGTTGTCTTTCTATTCCTCCATACACTGTAGAGATAGGGGTCATGAGCCACAATGTACACATAAAGGACATACAAATCTGTTTCTTTGTGATAAATTGAGTTGTCCTTAACTCGTTTCTTTTTCTCATGCAGCCTTTACGACCACCCACACCGGCCCATAGACAGGGGGCAGGTCTAGACGAAGGGAAGACTGTAGCACTGGCAGCAAAGCCTGATCCTGTCGAGGAGGACAAGGAGCCGAAGTACGCCAACTCGACAGAAGAACTTGAAGCTGTGATCAACCAGACCTTCGAGACGTACGATCTGAAAATGCCCGAAGAAGAATGGAAACTGGAGGAGAAGACCTATGATGACCCTGACGAGGAGCTGACTGACGTCATCAGACAGATATTCAAAAGGTGGAATATCACGATGCCAGATGAAGAGGGCGATGTACCAAGCACCAGCAGAGCAGTTGGAGAAATCAGACAAGCTTCCACGTCCGCTTCTCGTGACGTCAGTGTAAGTTTTACTATCATGCCGCGTTCTCCTTTGTTAAAGGGCACACCCGGTTTCCTGGGTTTTCATTACAAATTTTAATTGGACCTGTTACGATTATTCTGATTTTTCTGCTGCCCTCTTTATACCATGTACTACCAATTGCATACTAGACGTAGATTACTGAGTTATCCGATATCCAAAGCAAAACTTTTTTCTAAGTAAGTTGCAGGTAATAAACGCAGCGGCAGCACCATTTTAAAAAGGAAAAGTGGGGGTTAAGAGTAGGGATAAGTGGGGGAAGCAGAAATGGGGGTTTTGTGTGTGCACAGTGCTCCTATAAGCTGCATACCTTTGTACATGAGCGGACTGGAGGGCAAGTGCTGGCAAAGGCTTTGACTGAGGGACAATCCCCCACTCCCCTTTGGTGGCGCCACTGATAAAACAGCAAACTACAAACACCTTACAACAAACAGAAACACCTATCTTGATCTTTTCTCAAGTGACTGTTCGTTACACCAGGGACCGCCATTTGTAAGAATGTCTTTAGTTGGTAATGACGTCATAGAGCTAGAACCGTTTGGACATTTTATATGTCGTTTTTTATACTCCCTTAAATTTATTTCCTTCAATACAGTCAACATAATGTTATCTTCCACAACGATTCCAACCTTTGATATAGGATCTACAGTAATCATTTAGAAATAATTGTTTTCTTGCAGGCAACAACAGTCCTTACTCATCAAATGCCATCAACTAACGGATGGCGCACTACTGCTACTGAGGCTAGACAGTCCTCACGAAACCATCAGCCCCGGCCGAGGGCAGCACATGGAACACGGACAGACCCGACAGGAAGCGGATTCGAACTACCCGCATCCGCCTTCCAGCGCAAATTCTAAATTTATATATTTTTGACCCTCTGCGAAAAGGTCTGGGAGTGGGTGCAATGCCAGGATTGGATTGTGGAGAGTGGGTAAGGATGACGTCATTTGGTGCTTCGGTTTTTTGTAAATTTGTTCCGTAGATATGCATGTTATATCTGCTATGTTCATTTGTATGTAAATATGTACGCTTGTAAAATTTGTTTAGTCACATGGTTTGTACAATTCTCCCTCAATTTTCTCCATCTTCATTTTTTTATTTTTTATTTTATTCTTAATTTGACATTTTTCTGTTTTATTTCAAAAATAGTAAAGCCCAATCTTTTTTGGCATCTACATTCCCTCTCCAATTTTTTAGTTCCAAAAATTACTTTCATATTTACACACTTAATTCGGCTGCAACTAAATCAAGAGTACAGAAGTTTGTCCTTAAGGTTATCACACCGGTGCCAAAACCATTCCTTCCTCCCTCCTCCTCCTGTTCTTCCTTTCCCGTCCGACTCCTCTCTTCCTTCTCTTCTTCCTCCTCCCCACTCCCTTCTTCGGTCACTTGGTGTCTTTCTCACCCTAAGGCACTCTTCTGTTCTCAACGTTCTATGCAACGCAAAATTCGCCCCCTTTTTTAGTTTAGGGTCTTTTTAGCAATCTGGTTCCCGGCCCCTCTTGATTTGTACAAATCACGTGACATCTATGTCGTTTGTAATTTCGTTTGTTTGTCAAAAAAACTAGTCCATCATTTGACTAAACCAAATCCGGGAAAAGGTGTTTAGGAACGTGGTGTTGTCAAAGCTTCCAGACTGAAACGCAGAGGGTCTATTAAACTGGTGCTGGAAATTATATCAAAACTATTGAAACTCTTGTTTTTGAATTAAATTATGGAATAAGAATTATACTCAGATTAGACGAATGTAATTACTGTACATAGAAAGAAGATGTAAATAAACAGAGACTAAGAAAATTTGGAATTAATTTATGTTCTGCCTTCATTTATAAGATTATCTGACTTTCAAAGTAACACCAAATGTTTGAATGGTAATTCTGATGTTTCTCTCAGAGAAAACAGTGCTATTTAAGAGTGAAAGCCACATCTCATTGGCACGTTTACTTCGTAAAATATTATTTATCAAAGACATTTCAGAGAAGTAAGTTCACGATGAAAATTCTGTCATCATTATGGGCACATTAATTGGACAAAAGCTTTTCTAATTTTTAAAAGGCTTGAAAAACACGTTAATGAAATTTTAAATGGTGTAAAGGTTCCATTGATACACTGGCGTAGGGAGCGGGTGGACTAGGTGGACAATGTTTAGGGGCCCTAGGGTTCACTGGCCCTCAACCAAGAACGCAAGAAGTCGGGATGGGGTTGCAAATTGAAGGGAATGAAATGACAATAGCGGTATTTCCTCATAGGATCACATAAAATTGTAGAAAAATTGCCTCAAGTTGTATATAAGAAAACCATAGTTTTTGTTGGCATAATGATATCCGTCAAAAGCTGCAATTCAAAGAGAGATTGACAGTTGAAGAATACGGCAGTGCCCTGTTTTAAGTACCAATTGAAGGATTTTCCAGTGACGATCGTACACCAAGGAAAGTATATTAGTTAGAAGTACATCGAAAAACTTTCATTTATTTTGTTTCTACGTGATCCACTTCAGCGTGTGGATAAAGTCCTTTAAGCGTGATCTTTGGACTCAACACCATTGATGAATTCTTTCTACGTGATCCACTTCAGCGTGTGGATAAAGTCCTTTAAGCGTGATCTTTGGACTCAACACCATTGATGAATTCTTTCACGTGACACCCAAGTTACCTCATCCACCATCCCCATTGTCCCCTAAACAAAGGGCCTAGATAAAACAAATCTTTGATGCCTAGCTACTTGCAGACAGTCAAGTGTGAATCAAGGATTTAAAATACAAAATAATTGTTTATCTTCACTGAACCTGGAGACGCATGCACAGAACTACCACTACTGCTTTATGCAAATAAGCAAAAGAGGTCTACAAGCCAAAACTTGTCTGTTTATTTTCCATCATTACAGTATAGCATTGTAGCATTGTCTCTTTATAGTTGCAATAGGTATCAGTAGGTTCAAAATATCACATAAAATTTGTTAAAAGTGTCGAAACCAGTAATGACAAGCGACTGGCAATGATAAGGAAACGGGCAAAAATTTTCGATATGAAATGTAGTAGAAGACCAGTGGCGTACCCAGGATTACTCTCAGGGGGGGGGGGACGCAGTATGTTGTACGTTCGCTGGCCTGGGGAGGGGTCTAAGGGGAGGGGAAATTTTTGAAAAATAGGTGTCCTTATATGCAATCTGGTGCCACATATGATACCTTTCGAAGTTAAATTTGTGTTAAAACTCTTACCTCTTTTTAGGAACTAAAAAAAGAACCGCTGGGCTGGGGAGGGGACTAAGGGGAAGGGGTTTCCCCTCCTACCTTTTGTAAATTTTGAAAATCGGGTGTCTTTACATGCAATCTGGTGCCACATATGCTATCGTTGGAAGTAAAATTTGTGTAAAAATACGTATTTTTAGGCTGGGGAAGGCGTCTAAAGGGAATCCCCTCCAATTTGAAAATTTTTGAAAAATTGGGTGCCCTTTCATGTAATCTGGTGCCACAGATGCTACCTTTCGAAGTAAAATTTGTGTTAAAAAATTTACGTATTTTTAGGAACTAAAAAAAATCGGCATCCGTGAGGGGGGCATGACCCAATGGCCCACCTGCGTACGCCACTGTAGAAGACATAGCCATGTTTTATCGTGAACCCGTGTTTAGTTTTTAACAACTGAATGTTCAACAACCACATAAAAATGAGATTACTGTCGAAAACTTTCAGAGTTCAAAAAAGAGTTTTCAGATGTCTCCCCAGTTGATACCAACCCCCACCCCCGTCTCTCATCACCAATACTTTGGTCGGCCCTAAATGAGAGGAAGGGGCTAGTTACATGACATGCCTTTTAAACCCCACTTTGATGTCTTGTTCTAACTCAAATTATTTTTTTGTTGAAGTGAGTGTCCTTGCCAAGAAAGTCTTCCGCCATGTTATAAATTGTTGGTAGACTGGAAGATGTCTAAGAGTGTTTTGCTGTTATTTAAAGTTAACCAATAGAAGTTTGCAAAAGCATTCAGCCTAAAAACACAGATATACACTGCCTAACACTTATTACAAGCCTCGACGGCTTAAATGTAAAAATGCTACCATTTTCTTACAAAACGTTTTTCATCTTCTTCAAAGAAAAGGAGCGCAATAAAAAAAAAAATTAGGAAGGAGTTATAAAAACATACGGTAGTAATAGTTACATGTGGGTTTACAGTGCGCGCATTTCACTTGATGGTATTCAAGAAGCTACAAATAAATATTTCACTATCTGTTCATTACAGAAATCCATCTCTAGCTTCTAGGGGCCTTCAAATCTGTGCAACCATTCCTGCGCTGGAGGTTTAACCCCCAATTAAGGAATAGATTGCATTTGGCGGACTATTATTGGTGAATAAACCGTCGAGACTCCAAATTTGGCAAATAGCGGACGAAGCCAAGCCGAGTCCTCTAGTTTGCCAAATTTGGAGTCGAGACGGTTTATGAGACAATAATGGTCCGACAAAGGTGGTTTATTCCTAATCTACCATCGAAAATGTGCGAAAAACTTCATTTTTATCAGTTTTTACGCTTACTGACCGTGTGTTGTGGAATAACATGTCAGCGTTTAACCAATCAGAATGCAGGATTCTCAATAACGGATGGTTAGAGGTGGTAGAAAAGGCTATATATTATTACCCTGCTTCAAACTATTATGCTGATTACCAAGCGAATAGGCAACAGGTCTCATTTTAGTGTCTTCGGTTTGGCTGGGCTCTGGCTGGGCTGGGATTTGATTCAGGGCCTTCCGGTCGAGAGGCGGATATTCCGTCCAACTAGGCCAAACAGTCGATGATAGATAGTAATAACCGAAATGACATTAGTGCATGGTGGTAGCCCCACATTACCGTCCGAACAATAAAATGTCTATTTTAGGGCACTTCCATTAATCTTCAGGGCAAAATTCATGTAACGAGGGTTTGACAACCATGCAGAAAAATTTTCACGGCAAATATCTTTCGCCTCTTCAGTCTCTGAAATGTCTTCCGTTACGCTTGTGGGATGGATGGTCTTCATACTACATGTGTTGCTTTGATATATTAGGGTAGCCTCAAACCATCCGGGTTTAAAGTGAAAGGAGAACACACAATAACGGATGATTCTTCTTTAAAAGTATTTTTCAAAATCAGAAATAATTTCACGTTGAACAAGTTCATTGGTTTATTTGTCATTGCATTGGTCTACCGGAATTACAGTTTAGGGAAATTTTAATGCCACGGTTCTCCCCCTCCCCCCCCCCCCCCAAAAAAAAAACACACACAACAACAACAACAACAACAACAACAACAACAACAACAACAACAACAACAATCGCTCAGAAAATGAAACAAAGAAACAAAAGTTGGTTGAGATATGATAATTTTCATCTCACTATATTGTCCAACATTTTGGAATTAAAGAAATCTTTACGTTACTTCCCAAGCAAACATATACAAATGACTGTAAAAAAAAATAACCATAAGCCAACAAGTGGAAGCGACAAGATATTGCCATGTTGTTTGTATGCTCGAAACACCATGGGCCACCAGTATATCAGGACCGCCTGGACTAGGTGAACCTATTTTGTTTCTGCAGTGAGGTTCACGATTGTTTGAGATCAAGGTTCTATGTTCCAGGTAGTCTAGTTCAAGGCCTTAGTACTAATTAAACACGGTACAAGTACGACATATTGTACAATAACGCAAACAAACCGTTTATGCATCATTGCAACCAGAGGTAATATTTTTCCTGCATGCAATACAATTTATGTATGGAGAACTGAGCTCGGCTTTGACTGCTCGTCTCCAGCCGAACAGTGCTGGTAATGAAAAACATATCAAGGCGTTGTACACGGTATACAGAGAAGAGACGAAGAGTGTATTCACTACTCCGAAATGGCAACTGTCCAATCAAAATCTGTTTGACGCACGTAATCATTTCCGAAAAAATATTTTCTAAACCTTCTTCCCATTTCCTATTTTTATTATATGGTTACGATGCGCATCCGATTCCTCTGACCTTGAGTTTGGAACGCATTAGTGATTTGATTTATTTCTTCAAACCCAATCCCTTCTGCTTAACCAGCAGAATACCCTTTCTAAGCTCTTTCCCCTGAATATGAGGACGCTGCCCCTCCCAGCAAGTAGCCAGAGCTGCCGACAGCCGACCCGGGCCCCGGTACAAAATTTCAATGCGGGCCCCCTCTCACCTAAGTGTGGTGTTCACGAGGAAATAATTCGATATGATATAATCTATTTTATGGCCAATTTTCTCTGGACCCCCAAATTGCCCCGGGCCCCGGGACAATTGTTCCCCTGTCCTGAACCCTGTCGGCGGCTCTGACAGTAGCTCCCCCCATTCAGTGCGTCTTCAGCCATGGGGGATTATCATGAGGCCCCACAGAGCCAAGCTTTCCGATATGATGCTGAGCAATCTCATTTTCCTCAAGTGTAACAGCCTGTACGCGAGGAAGTGAATGCCCTAAAGGCTTTGGCAAGGATCACTTATCAGGGGGAGGATGAAAGCCTTAATCAATTGGTTTAAACCCCACCGCCATATGATGTTCTGTTGCAAAGTTATGGCCCTTCAAGGTTTTCAAAATGGCTCCTCAAGTACATTGCACAGTGTTGATAGAGGCCCTGTTGCGCAATAAAAAGTGACGCGTGGTCTCACAAGTACAACATGAATAATTGTTTATGTATTCTATCATTTTTCACAAGTGAATAACTCAAGAATAGTGGCGTAGCTAGAGGGGGACAGGGGGAAGTCGTCCCCCCCCCCACAAAGCCTCCGAAGGCCTCTGTCGGAAATTTCTAGTCTCTGTCGGAAATTTCTAGTCTCTGTCGGAAATTTCTTGTCTCTGTCGGAAATAAATAAAAACAATTCGTTTGAAACACTTACAACACTACTTATGTTTTTAAGCAGAATTACATATCAAAATGGTTACTGACAAGGCCTGGAAGTGTCATTTAAGGCAATCTCGGAGATATTTTAATCTAATTTTTTCAGCGCGCTACGCGCCAGATGATGGTGGCGCTAAGCTTAGATAGTACATCATTACTTCAAGATAATAATCTGTCGAAAAGTTTTTGCTTTTGCCCCACCCCCCCCCCCCAAAAAAAAAATATCTAGCTACGCCACTGCTCAAGATTGTACAAACCCTGTGTATTTTCCTTGACAATAATAAATGTTAGTAACTATTATCTAGCCACATCTAATTAATTGTCAAAGGTGAGGTTGACGTGTCAATCACAATGGAGAACGAAGAATATTTCCTGAGTTGTACGGTGTGAGACATCTGTTTTTATTGCGCAACAGTGTCTTCAGCGATATCGCAGATGTTCTGACTATTGCATAGTTTGAAACTGTTGCATTTCTTATACTACATTAACCCTTCTGAAATAGCAGACGTTATGGGATCCAGTGTGTTTCATGTTTTCCTATATGTGTAACTCATGTGTAGTGTGTTTGTCTTATCACGGAGGCAATTTTGAGACTGTTGTATGTTATGATGTCATTCGGTACGCAGTGGCGGATCCAGGTTTTACTGTAAGCGGGCGGGGGTTGACGATGACTTTTGAAAGAGTAATGGCCGTCCCGGGTAGCAAATTATAAAAAATATGCAAAAATAAGCTATTTTAAAAACTCAAGGGAGGGGTTTGAACCCCCTAATCCCCCTTGGATCCGCCATTGGTTAGGGTGTGGATATGTGGTGTTTTTTCATGATTTGACACTTTGCCAGCTTACCTAAAAGTGCTTTCCCAGTCAACCTGTATTATTCCAATTTACTCCACCTATAAAACTAAAACACATACCCAAGACTTGTGGGAATATTTGCAGCAGTTCATACCCCATGGTTGTCTCCTGATCATAATACTATAGTGTATAAAATTATAATAAATATCTTTGACTGGATCTGAGTTTCTTTACTCATGTTTGCGACTTTGTGTGCTGTAACTTTTGATGTGAACAAGTTTCAAAGAGTGTTGTAGTTGAGTGGATTCTTCTGTGTATTCAGGAAGCCAAATAAAGACATGGTGCTGACTGCTCAGTAAACATTATTGTGTGATCGTAGATGGACTTCGGCAAGAGGATTAGGAGGCAGGTGTGTACTGTATCCTATCCTGTCACAGTTACTATCCGGTGATGATGATCTGATCTGTGCTGAAACATAACCAGAGAACTCAATTATTCCGGAACTCTTGCATTTGTGGTATTATATGCCTAATGGTGACTCGTGAGTGAGGTCTCACTGTTACAGTGTCGTGTTACAACTACCACCACAATAAAGTGACCATGGTGACCACTAACACAAGGCCGCTTCAATAGGATGTAGCCATGCAAGTAACAAGTCCCCAAGTTGTGTCAACCTGTTTAAAATTGACCGTTTTGCTTATTTGTGATTTTCCAAAATCCCCCAGAAATCTGAAATCCCCCACCCCCCCCCCCCCAGATTCTGAGACCTAGCGCAAACACTGCAACTAGAACATCCTAACTGATCGTGATGTAGATGGTTGGTTAATTTGGGTTTCGAGTTTAGGTTTCAGTGCGCCGGCTGTATCCTTCCTATGATTGACTCAGCGTGCTCTAATTCACACATTTCAGTTTCATCATCGATTGCAGTATCATGTAACGGGTGCCCCAAACTTTTTGCTTGCTATGAAATGGAATATGACGACAAAGTAGATAATATCCCTCGAACATTCCATTCAGTGAGATCCTGCTAGTTAATATTTATGGTGAATTGTGACTTGACTTGAGCTCAAGTCTAAATGACTTGACTTGCTACTGCTTGACTTGTGACTCAACTTGACTTGGATCTGAGGCAAATGACTTGTGTGACTTACTTGGACTTGCTAACATTGACTTGTGACGTGACTTGGACTTGCAAAAATTTACTTACCCATCTCTGGGTCAAGGGACAAGTTAAAAGCCAATGAAAGCTCGCTCCTCGAGGCAGGGTTATCCTGACTAGAGAAAGACGCGATTCTAGTTGGTCTACAGGCATGCCTTCCAGAGA
The DNA here is from genome assembly GCA_029531755.1 of Holothuria leucospilota. Taxonomy (NCBI): domain Eukaryota; kingdom Metazoa; phylum Echinodermata; class Holothuroidea; order Aspidochirotida; family Holothuriidae; genus Holothuria; species Holothuria leucospilota. The sequence goes on along the minus strand of CM055968.1, from coordinate 5,506,351 downwards.
GAAACTGAAAAGTCGGGACGATTAGCCTACACTCATTCTTATTGCAGGCAATTATAAACCTTCATCCCAGTGGCTTAAAGTTTTTCCTGCACACCGGTGTCGTTGTAATTGGGTCACGGTTTCCTAGGTCAAAGCCGAAGCCACACTCACCGTGGTCGAGACCAGTTAACCGTATACTTATGATTCACAATAGACATAGACATAGACCTACCAACTTCGAATTTGGGGTATAGTCTCTACATACTGTGCGACAAATTTGATGAGAACCCTCACCACCACCCTCTTAAACAGTTTGAAATGAAAACGATTCCTGGTCATGAGAACAAAACTATGCACGCTTGGAACTTGAGACATTTAGGTATCATTCAAGAGCTAGCCTCGGTCGGCCTCGATATGGCCTAGTGTCTACTTCCGTAGCAAGAATAAGGAACAGCTTTCTACAAAGGCATCTACCTACTACAAAGCGGACTCATAGGCCGCTATTTCCGACCCTTCTCACCGAAGCCCTAGCTCCCGCCACTGGGTATATCCCCCCCCCCAAATCCCTGATTTGGGGATCTACGACGCCTACTACCTATGGAACCCTTATAAACCTACATCAAGATCCTGGTAAATTGATTTCACAGTGGGAAGAAGGCTTCTATACCTGGTTCCCATTTAACTCTGGCTTGTACGGATGATTCTACTGATAAGGGTTTCATGTGTAAGTAGGAGGTAAGGAAGGGCGACGAAGATATTACTGTTTCGTTTGTTAACCTTCCGTTATTTGAAAAAAACGTCGTTGAAATCTTGTAGCAACTGACTCATTTTTGAACCACATAGAAATCACTTTTTCCAAAGTCCCCTCGACTTTTTGGAGAAAGTCGAAGGGCGAAAACCAAACGTTACCCCCGAAGGAGTTCTTCCTCCAAAGGAGCTATGTCCCCAATGGACACTGTGACTTAACGTATCAACCTCTTGAAGTTCAGACCTCTACATCATGGTACTGTTATGCTTGAACCCGTTCTACAATCCTCGACAAAAGTACATGGGACAAACCCCGCTCCCCGTATCAATGTTGAAGTCTCAGAACACGTTGGGTTGCCGCAACATTGAACTGGGGAATGGGGATGTAGATAGGAGGATGGTGATCTCAGGCCCACTGTTGCTTGTTTTGCTTGTTTTGTCCCATCATTTTGTCGAGGATTGCAGACTGGCTGAAAGAACAGATACTACAGATGATCTTAGCCAAAAGGCCAAATAGTTGTTAATAAGATTTATACGTCTGTGAAAATGTACCCAAACCAGATGTTTTACACAATGCTAGATCAGGGAGCTGTTATTTGGACAAATAACAGCTCCCTGGTTAGATGAATACCCTCTGATGAAAAATCGATAAGAGTTATTTGAATATCTTTTGCCGTTCTAAAGATATACGTCTTCAAAGTATGACCATTTCTGAGATTGCTCATTAGCTATGCATCATCTATGTAAAAATTATGATGCGGAGCGTTGCACAGTGTCTATAATTCTTTTGTTAATCAGTAATAAATTATCTATTAATTACTTACTAGCCAGTTTCTAGTTAGGTGTTTAATGTGTGCATTTTCTTCAAAGTAGCAAATAGCTAAAATAAAAAATAAAAAACCTTTAGGGCATGCCAACAGTACAACTATCCTTTAAATGAAGGCTAAACAAAAAATAATAACATAAACAAAAAATAATAACATAATACCATGTTCATCAATCCCTCTCTCACGTCACAAATTTGCATAAGCAGCTCATGTTTATTCATGATGAAAGTACAAAACAGTAATTGTCTTGTAAAATAGTCAATATCTGATGGATTTGATGGAAACTGCGGCTATTTTTTAACGTTTTCAAAACTTCAACATCAAATAGGCAGGTATCAGATTTATAGGTCTGGGATAGGTCTGTTGAGTAAAATGTCAGTGCTATACAGAAGAGGCGATCATGCACAATAAGATCCGATTTCAATTGATGATGTCATTACACATAGGTGTACGGCCAGAAGCTGCATGGGGCTTCAAGCCCCCCTCCCTTCCTCGTTTAGAAAATCTATTTATCGAGCAGATTTTTTGGAGGTGGAAGAATTGGATGATTTCCTGGACAACAGTACAAGCTTTTAAAGACAAAAATGGCTCAGCCTCTCAGAAAACAATATTCCGTACGCTACGCCATTACATAAAACTACTGATGTACAAACGATGTCGTCTAAATACTCAGTGATAAACTTTTGAAAGTATCCCTAGACAGGTGACAATGTTTTGACATTAAAATGGATGATGCCTACGTCTGCAAAAGCAAATGTAGTTCATGTAGTTGAATGCCCCTCCATTATTTCCAGGGGCATTTATCAGTAGGGCAATCGGGGCAACAGCCCAAGACCCTGCCTGAACCCACCCCCAACCCCTGTGTTCTTTACAACTTTAGCAAAGTGGAGTACATATGAAACCAGGGAAAGCTCTAACATAGCGACTTGCGGAAGCTTTAGTTGCATGTCACTTTGCTTTTTATTATGGAGGTCGCATCATATTACGCCAGGGTCTTGTAGTAAAGCGGGCCCCGATAACTTCTTACAATATTGTTGACTAGGTCAAAATATGTCAACGCTCAGACAGAATGAGATAGAGGCGAAGGACAAAAGGGGAACTGGCCAGGTCCCAGTCTGAGGGGCCCACATGTTCTGTAAAATGACCGCAAAGTGGGGTAAAAATGACACCTGGGATAACTGTAAGGTAGCGATTTGCGATATTTTCACGTGAGAAAGTTTGGTTGCCTCTCAAACACCCTTTGCGTATTGTGTGGAGCCGGTATATTCTTCCGTTAATGAAACGGCCCTAATTACCTATTTAAGTTTGGCTCAGTTTACGTGTAGCGTTAACGATCAGACAGAATGCGACAGAGTGGGCTGGTGTGACTGGGATGTTTGGACTATCGTTTGTTTCTTGTATAAAACTTGTGTAGAGAACAACAGTAAGACAAATCCCATTGCGTACCAAGCGGTGTTGACCAGAAATGCGTAGGTGTACGATCCAGTAGCGTCAAAAATAGCCCCTGAAATTACAAGAGAAAAAAACATAGTAGATTTAAAAGTTTTACCCGTCTGAGGCGATGACGAGTGTAGGGCGTGTCAAGGATACTAAATTTTCCCGAAATACACCAAGTATGGCCTATCTGAACTCTTGACACTTGACAACCATCCTTTGCAGTGTGAGGCGATGTTTTTTGATAGGATAGAACGTTATGGTAGCAGTCCGGCTGTAGAGCTCTGGACGAGATTGATGGAGACGGAAACACACTACCCACCCTTCGCTCGATGTTATTCGTTAAATGTTCCTTTGCGTAACATGACCGTTCATAGCAGGGGACAACAAGAGTAGTTGATCTCCCCCTCTCCCGCCCCAGAAATTGGCAAATTAAAGTTTTATCATACCGACCTTGGAAATCTTTTAGTTTCCAAAATGCCACGCAAGATCTTCTAAATGCAATTATGGCAAATGAGGAGCATTTTGGCAAAGATTTTCCGTGTGCACTAAACGACAACAGGTGGTGGCGCTCTGCTTAGCTAAGGCTTGGACGTCATTACATTTCACTAAAGCTGTGTTTCCACGTTGGAGCGATTTTTCCGCCCGCGCCCGCGTCAGCGTTGGCTTCCGCGTCGGTCTCGTGGAAACACAACTAAACGGTGTTGATGTTTTTTGGGTATTAAGTGGAAAAGAGTGGATGTTATGAAATTGGGGAGAAGTGTTTGTGATTTACATCATTTCGGGATTTCATGAATGAAATTAGGCCTATAGATTATCGCTATCTGATCAACTCTTGGGGATCGAGTCTATACAGTCCTAACCTAAACTGCGCCCTCTTCCAGATAACATATATTGTCCTATACCTGCACGACCATGGTAGGGTAACATAATAATGCATAAACAGACCATCCCTTGAGCTTTCGTTAGGAGGGTATAAGCTGAGAAGCATTCAGTATGTCATGACTGTGAAATTCTACAGAGCCCTGGGGGAGAACTCCTAAACGAAGCAAATTTTGTGTTTGAGTCATTAAGGGGGATGGTTGTGCACAACTAACCGATGTACCACTAACTGCTGTTCACTATTAGCATCGGAGGTTTGCCAGAGCGTCAAAAGCTTCTGAAAAGTGAAGAGGGCTATGACCTTGACCAAGCACGAATCTCGAAGCCCTAACAGGGTGGGATCAGGGGCCTTCTTAAGGAATTAACAGGGTGGGATCAGGGGCCTTCTTAAGGACCCTGGTAGACGGTGGATTCTACACTCTAAAAACAAGAATGAAATTTTCTCCAAAAAGAGTGTGCTGAGGGACCACTCCTAAGTAAGAGTGAATTTCACCCGGAATAAAGTGAAAATCTACTTCAAATAGTGCAATATTTTATTCCATTTGTATGAAGTATAGCTCCATTTGGAGTGAATTTCACTCCACTCTGGGTTAAATTCACCCTTACTTAGGAATGGTCCCTCAGCACACTCTTTTTAGAGTGAATTTCATTTTGTTTTGGAGGGATGCATGATCTGTGGTGTAATCTGAGACATTTTCTCACAATTTTAATCCATTTTAAGCTCATTAATTTTAATGGCTGTTTTTGTTTCTGAGTTTGATATCATTGACAAAGCTACTGCAATCTATGGAACCAAACTTATGTCTACTATTTTCGTTGGGGTTCTGAAAGAAAATAGAGGACAATCGATATTAAACCCCCACAGTAGGCTTTCAGAAGTGTGGGGACGTGCCCCCCCCCCCGCTTGTTGACGCCCATGGACGTTTGGAATTTAACATTAGTGATCCATTACACGACCCCTTGATGGGACATACTGTACACAAGTGCGGGAACTCCCTGCACAGACGTAGACCTCTCACTGCCGTCAAGATGTTCTTTTTGTGTTTTTATCAGTGCTATTGTATGGTGTTTATAAGTTATTTTATAGCGTTCTACGTAACTGTGAATTTGACGGTATCATAGTTCCTGTGTTGTTCTCGGTGTTTTTCCATTACTTTATAGTAGTTTCTGTAATTGTGGTCATATGAAGTTTCACAATTCTATGTTATTCTTTATTAAGCCTTTAAATTAGCTATTTACGGTGTTTTTATGTACGTGCGTATGCTGCATGATATTGCCTTACAGGCATCCATAACGTGAGCATTGATATTTTCAGTGATCAACGAATAACTTTACACACCAATACCAGTATACTGTCATATTATTGTGATTCTTCTAGCGTGAATTTATCCATCAAATCATGTCAAGCTTAATAAACCAGGTTGTTGCTCACATCACCTTAGTACAGTACTATATCAAGTAGTGCTGGTAAGGTTAGAAGCAATTTTGCTCATGCGACCTTTCAAGCAGCGAGTCTACTATCAGGATGCAATGATAACAGCCATAGTCACGCGAATTTATCCAGACCTGTAATCCTTCTCTCGTAGTAGATCCATGATTGGACAAAATGCTCTTCTAATTCAAAAGATTGAAATTAGGAACCAATGGGTAATTCCGATGGAAAAATCTAATAGATTGCTAATAAGTCTTATTAGGTTTTTTCAATCCGGCGAATTTGGATTGAGTCCCAAACCCCAATTTATGATAATTTTAGGTCTGAGGATTTAGGAGAGTAGGCCTACGACTACAATTCATCACAGAGAAACAAGGCGGCAATTAGGGGGGGGGGGGATCCCCATTCCTAGTCAAGCACAACAGTTGATATTTTTGGACGAAACATGGGCTATTTCCAGTAAACTTGTGGCATTTTTGCATTTTTCAAAAGTTTGGGCAAAAGTGCTTAGCCAATTTCCATCCCAACCTCCAGTTTTATCCTCAGTAGTCCATCGTGCGTCTATTCAATTTATTGTCCGGTCCGTCACTGACAGGCTTTTGACTTGTAGCAGCTTCTCCTCACCCTCTTTGGACTATACCAAGAGCAAGAATGTGAAGGGTTCAGACAGTTTTAAGATAGGGGATGAGATCCTTATAGCTCTTGGATTTCAACATTCTCTAAGGTAATTTTTGACCGTTCTCAGGCACGGGTAATGATAATTTTTTGAAATGCAAACTTCAAACTACTGTGAGCTCTCCCTCCCTCCCAAGCCCTAGGATCCGAAGTCCCAAAAGCTTGCGAGAACAGCTTGTTCGTCCATATCATTACCCCTTAAATTTGGCATATTCGGTGACGTCGCCAAAGGATAAAAGGGGTGGGGGAAGGAAACCTTTTCACTTAAAAGACGTCGACAAATACCTTCTTAATACCCCCCAAGGCCTGTTAATGGACAGCTTAAGCCCGAGACACATCTTTACCTTGTGTAGACAAATTCTATTCTAATTTTCAAACCAGAAGGCCTAAAAACTTAGTGATTCCTTGTCGAAAGGTATTTATTACTGAATCGTGGCTGCAACTTGAACGCTTCATCGTTAAGTTATATATTGTGCGCACGCCTAGGTATAGACTGTTTCAGATACATCGGTGAATGACTAAGGTGAACTATGAATTACGGCCTGATGTGCTATCAAAATTTAACCTCTGAGATATCTATGACATTTGACATCTAGCGACCTCTAATGACCTTTGACAACCAAAATCAGTTTTGTTCTTTTAAACGGTATAAGCTTTGTAATGCTTAACTGCCAAGTATGTGATTCATCAAAACTTTCCTTCTTGAGATATCGTGCTTACAAGTGTTTTTACAGTTTTAGCTCTGGTGACCTTGACTAACCTTTGGCCGCCACCGAAAACGACAGATTTCTTGCACTCTTTGTGAAGCATCAGCATGCTAAGTATAAGATCCCTGAAAGTTACCCTTGACATAATCGTGAGTTTTACTGTATATGCTTACGTGGTTTTCACAAGTTGAACTTCGGTGACCACCAATAATCTTTCACCTCCACCAAAAACAAAAGGGCTTTTTGAAATCAACATGAAGTTTTCACTTTTTAAGTAAGAGATACCTCAAGGCTAGCTTTCTCAACATGACAAATCTATACACCAAAAATTAAAAGTCCCCATCATTAGTATCGTTTACAAGCGTCGCAATTACTCATTCACATATGCAAAAAATTACACAAGCCATTAATTGTGATTCCGTGATATCGTTTGCCCCCCCCCCCCCCCCGGCAAGGGTACAAAATGTACGTGTGGATGTAACAAACAACCTCGTCACATCCTCCTCCTAAGTTGAAGTATTACATGTTAAAATTTCACCCCTTTTAAGTTAAAGGCTAGTTATAAGCTACAACTCATAAAACAACACAGGCATGTCTTTTTCAATGTATATATTTAAAGGGGAATTTTCATGATCCCAGACAGTTCCAATTCTCCCAACTATGCATCTTCTAGCTCCTCCCATAACTGTATGAGGCTCTTCCTTGTGCAAGAATAAACCTGTTTTATTGCTTAAGGCCTTGTCCTGGTGAGTACACAAGGCTATAAAATGTAATAAAAGTACTCTCTCTGCCTTGTGTGGAATGTGAGCTACTCTGCATCTTTCAAATTTTCAAACTTTGATGTCAATCAAACAGCAGTCACCAACTGAGAATTTTGATATACATACACTAAAAATATACTTTGGGGTGATGACAGTCTGTCTTTAAAGGGAATATTGCGTGTACAACGCACCAACATGGCCTACAACGAAAGTAGTTATAATCATTGCTGGACCATTCAGTCTCACAGGAAACTATAGCAATAGCTTTATATCCCCCAAAATACTATGCATTACAATGAGTTACGGTTGTTGCATCTTTTGATGGTTTGAAAGTTTGGGCCAAACAATTAGTCTTGAACTACAGGATTTCTTTCTGTGAGAACCTTTTTCTTGAAAATAAAGCTACTGTGCGGCCTTATTTTGAATTACCTATAATTCCGTGTCTATAAAATCATGGTGTTAAAATTATGAAAATTTTATGTGCTACAAACGCATTATTTTCCTTTAAGTTTATACAATTTTCAAAAAGTGAACAGCGCTCAGACTTTACGGGGAGACATTTCAGTATGAGCCTTCTCGTCATAATAGGTTTCAGAAAAATGGGTTATATCCCAATTTCAACATTTTTAAAAGGAAAATAATGCCGCAAACTTGAGTATTGTAAAACCTACAATTATCTAAAAGCATTCTATTTAATTTAATAATAATCTGATTTATTGAGGTACATACAGGAATTTGGCTCAAAATGAACCAGACTGGTTCATTTTTTTAGCCAAATCCAGTAACACATTGAACCAGAATCAGGTTTGTTATCTAATTAACTCGAGTGTTTTGTTGAGGGTACATATATAACACAAGCTGAACAACTTATTTGAACATTCAGCCTTGTGTTTGACAAAGGGAATATGAAAATCTTATATCTTAACAAGTGAACAAGCTCGGAAGATGGAATGACTCATTTTTTTTACCATGATTACATACGTTATTTAGTAGGCTAGTGGTGGCTCCAGGACGGGGTGAGGGCAACAACCCGAAGCCCCGACAACGGTGACTGGTTGAAGGAAAGACAGCGAAGCCAAAATTTTCTGTTCGGGGGAGCGTGGGGTTTTAAGTGAAGAAAACTTCTAGTAAAGTTTGGGATTTTATTGCAGACAATGTGAAACTTGAATTTTCCTGAAGAGTCTGCTTCTCTTTTGGGAAAAAATAAGTAAACTGTCAGGCGACTGGTCGCCGTCGGGGACTACACACTCACATCCACTACGGCTCGAAAATTTTCCCAACAATGAGTCAGCTGAGACCCCTTCCCCCTCGCCTGGCGCCACCCCTGCCCTAGGCCTTTTTTGAACTTGCTGTAATAAAAGAGTTATAGACGTACCTGCCGGTAGTGTGCCAAACGTAAATCCTAATCCCAGGGCAATCATAGCGATAGTAACTGCTTTGTCTGAGCTGTCATCGGGGAGGACGTATGTGGCAACAGAATAAGGAAGAATGTTATACGTCCCTCTTCCTGTTCCTATAACTGCGAGAAATATAGTAATGAAATGATCACAGCCTGTGTAGAGACGTAGTATTCTGATTGACTTTACTGAGATTACAGAGTTAGGTACAAAACGTTGTGTAAATCTGTGTTCCTCTTTCAGTTCCTCCCCAACTTTTTGCATACCAAATTTGTCGAGTCTGCAAAGAAAAACCTAGCCACGTCATGAAACTACTCAATTGATGCTCTTCCATTTAATTGTCCTCCCCCCCCCCGTAATAGCTATGAACCATATATCTACAGGTGAAACGTATATATGAATACAAGGGCACGGAAAGCGGTCCCCGAGACCGAATAACAAAGGCAATCTAAAGGTTAATGGCTCCCAATATTTCTTACTTTTCGGGCACCCGGAAATTTCAATAAGAGAAGGTCATTCAGTTCTGACTTTTTCTCTGACGAAAGGAAAGCAGAAGACATCCCCTAATTTATAGGTGCCACAGTATCGACTTTAACTCTAGCCTTCTTCACCCTCTGGTGTTTTTCTTTTTTGTAGAAAATATGTCTGCTTGAAATTAGCAATGTACCAGGGAGCTGTCATTGCTAATACAATATCATTGTCTTGATGATGAGAGATCCCCGGAATCCTGGAAATTTCATGAATGGGCTTCTTTGTTTCAGTTTTTATACGATTAGGGCCCGATGCTCTCGTGAATGAGCCCGTTTTTTCACATCCCTGTGCCCACCCCTTCTAGTCACGAAGACATAAAAAATATGATTAGCTTTGGTTACCAGTGTAAAACATGAAAACAACGAAGAAAACGGATCTTATACTAATTAATTCTCTTTCAGTAATATTTAGAGTGACGTAGCTACGGGGGGGGGGCTTGGGGGATCCAGCTCTCCCACGAAATCTCAGAGCCCCCAGTAGCCTCCCACTAGTGATCGGAGATCTGTTTGAAATATATGACAGCTATCAGTAGAACATACACCAGCCCTCCCAGTTGGAGATCAGCATCCCTTCAGCCCCCTCCCACATAGGAAACTCTGGGCTACGCCACTGAATATTTATCCCACAAGGTGGTTTTATCCAATGAATTGGTCTACTTTACCTTCTATGTTTGAATCGCGAGGTTTTAGAACATGAATTCTTTAAGTAAGAAATACTCCTGTGCGACTTACAAGGTTTGGGAATTACTACTCCCGGCAACCTGAAACGCATTTTGGATATTCATTTCCTACACTTCCCTCCATCCGATGGAGGTGCTCCGCCAAGATAATGTCCCATAGTTTCCCCTAATCCCTCACTCCCATGATATCCTGCAAACGCGCCTTTAAATGGGCCCCTAACATATAAGGTTACCATCGCTTCCCCGCAGATAAATCCAGCCCTACAGCGAGCCCTCAGGATTAGCCCTTTCCCCAATAACTTCGGCTAACCACAGCCGAGACCGGTATTGGAGCGTCGTCCCCTCCCCTGGTAATATCAGTGGACCGAAATTTGTCCGAGCGGACCAGTGGACGAAAGGAGATGAGAGAAATTGGGTTAAAAAAGGACGGAAACAATCCTCTGAAGAGATCTTACAGGGTCTATCTATTTCGACCTTCTGCATCTATCGTGAATTTCATCGCCAACTTTACCAATGACTTATTCCATTTGGCGACTAAATCAAACCAGAACCCAATATTTGGTGGACAAAATTTCGACTGTAGCATTGCAGTTTCAGTGCTTTTAAAGCGAAGCTAGCAGTCGAGAGGATTAAATCTATCAATAAATGTAATTAGTGACTAAGTAAGATTTAAAAGTTCTTTTTTTAAAATTTGCACTGTCTGACACGGATACCCAATCTTGTTACATGATGGCGATCAAATCTACAATTTGCTCGTAAATATGGAATTTGCGATGGCCAGTAGATTGAGCCGTATAGTGATAGTAATTGTCACGAATGATTGGTTACATCATCATGGACCATGCCAAGACTTGTGCAATTGCCAAGTTAGTGTGCACTAAGTTACGAAGCCCCTAATTAGGGACCATCTAAGAAAATTATTTCTCTTGACAGCAATGTTTCGTTTGTAATTTTCAAACGAAATAGGGTTTCTCTTGTAAGAGATGATCTTTGTCTCGATCATCCCCCACCCCCAGAACTCCGTACAAACAAGAGTTGCCTCCATGGTACAAAGAAGTTTCATAGAGGTTTGTAGAGCATTTTAATAGGCCTATTTTTGTTTTAATGTTCATTCACTTACGTATGCTGGCAACTAGTAGCACCTCGTATGTTGGAAAAAACACAAGAACGATGCAGACGAAGAGAAATAAGAGATTGTGGCAGATAAGAACATAAATAACAGGAACCAGTTGCGCTAAAAATCCTACGCCTAGTTTTCCAACCAACTCAAAGACAGCTTGCACAGTGAGCAACTTTAGTATACAAAGGTCTTTGATGTTAACACTCTCGAAAAAACTAACCTGAAAGAAGAAAAATACAAAAATTTTAAGACTGAGTAAGACTGAAATAGAAATGATAATTTATAAACAATAATTCATTTTTCATAAATTACAAAGTATCTTTATTATGTTTACACCTAAATTATTTTTCTACAATCGCATCTTTTCATTACTTAATTTTCTTACCCTAGAAGGTATATTTTATATATGTTTATTGAGCCTGAGGTAATATTTTTCTTGTCAAAGATATAAGATATTTAACAAATAATTAAATAGTCTGTTAAGAAACTTGTTCCTAATGATATGGCATTAAGTAGCATATACTTACAATATTTATCCAAAACACGGACCAAGCCATTGCAGGCAAGAATACGGCAAAAAAGAACAACCATGTTAGAGTGTCTGTTAGTAACTTCTTCCAAGTGGTACTATTTGCTTTGTTCGTGACGGGTTCATCTTGTATTACGTCATCGCTAGCAATGCAATGACCCGGGCGTAGTTCTTCAAAATGAGCTTCAGAAGTGTCAGGTGAGTTTTCAGTGATCTTTTTATTATTTCCTTGTAAGATTCTCTTCATGCTTCTTTTATCCTTCGAAACTTTTCTGCCTTCGTCTGTTTTGAACGTCAGGAAGAAACAAGGAATGGAAATGATTACACAATATAATGACGTCAATCTCAACATTACCCGCCAGCCAATCAATGGAACCATCTTTTCGTACACCACTGTCAGTAATATGGTACCTGAGACGAGGGAAGAAGAAAGAGAAGATAGCTGAATTCAAGTTTGTTGAAAAACTTCAATGCATTTTTTGTTTGCCTTCAGAGTATTACTACTTACTTTGTGACATTGTTAAAGGGAAAATGCAGCCAACCCAATCAGAGTCAGTATGCCCCGTCACTCTAGCTCATGATTGGCCTATTTTGATCATGTGACAATATTTTTGTCACTGAATTGTTAATGTCAAGGAAAATTTCACCTTGCTTTACCTATTGTTTGTAAAGAGGGTTTCAATACCATTTTCGCAGGTGTGTAAATACTTATTTTAGAGGGTAAATGTAAATCCCGCACAACACTTTTTTGGGTAAATAAACCCATTAATTTTTTAGAGTGTACCTATTGTTTGTAATAGTTATGTTCAAAATGTCTTCAGAGATGCTTGTAATACAATAAGAGGAGATTTTCAAGAGTTTGCTGATTTTTCAAAGCAAATTTTGGGGCGACTGCATATTGCCTTTAAATCTAAAAAGGTATCACTCCTCAATATATTCCATTTCACATCGAGCAGTCTATTTCCTACCCGCTACATTCCAAATGAACACTTAAAGGGGATATGGCATCCCCCAAACCATGGAGTTGCTACCAACTCTGCCCAAGCATATTTAGGAATAGCCCTAGAGTCCTAAACACAGTTGATAACTGCACTTTCATTGACATTCATTAAAGCAATACTTATCACTCTAGTTGCATGGTCAACTATGACTTGTACAGTCAGTTGTGTTCCCAATTAAGCGAGTGACGTAGCTAGATATTTTTGTGGGGGGGGGGGGGCAAAAGCAAAAAATTTCCGACAGATTATTATCTTGAAGTAATGATGTACTATCTAAGTGTAGCGCTACCATCATCTGGCGTGTAGCGCGCAGAAAAAATTAGATTAAAATATCTCCGAGATTGCCTTAATTAAATGACACTTCCAGGCCTTGTCAGTAACCATTTCGATGTGTAATTCTGCTTAAAAACATAACAAGTGTTGTGTTTCAAATGAATTGTTTTTATTTATTTCCGACAGAGACAAGAAATTTCCGACAGAGGCCTTCGGAGGCTTTGTGGGGGGGGGGGGCGACCGCCCCTGTCCCCCCTCTAGCTACGCCACTGAATTAAGCTCACACAAACCGTTTGACAATATTGCCTAGAGCAATTTACAGGCAGTGCAGCAGTGCTGTGGTTCTAGAAGTGTACTCAGTGGCGTACCCAGGACTTCTATCACGGGGACCATGCAGTATGTTGTGTGATCGCCGGCCTGGGGAGGAGTCTAAGGGGACAGAGGGGTTCCCCCTCCCCTTTGAAATTTTTGAAAATTAGGTGTCCTTACATGCAATCTGGTGCCACATATGTTGCCTTTTGAAGTAAAATTTGTGTTAAGAAATTTACGTATTTTTAGGAACTAAAAAAAAAAAGAAAAATCGGCATCAGTGAGGGGGGCATGGCCCAGTGGTCTCCCCCTGTGTACGCCACTAGTTGTACCAGGGAGTTGCTACTTGTCAAATAGCAACTCCCTGGGTGTACTATATAGGAGTATTGATAGGAGCAGGGAGCTGTCAAATAGCAACTCCCTGATAGGAGGTTTAGTATAGTAGATTGGATGAGGGGTTAAAACTTAACTTAGCAGGGAGAATTGTTACTGTCTGGGGTGAGATTGGAGAGCCTTTAATATGAACGGGAAATGACTGATTCGAAGTCCATTAGGTCAGTTACCATAGTACCTTCAAATAACGCAATTTTATGTGCGCGGTGATATCTCAAGCACTTTACTTTTTACCGGGGAGATCTTAACGCCTTCGTTTTATCAAGCACTTATTGTTGCGCGTCAAGTATTCCGGATAAATACACAGCGAAATGTACCACGCAGACGCAAATTATTTGCTGTAATGTGTTCTTATTTTTTGTACGCAGATCGCGGAACAGAGCGGCGTGCATGTCACAGCATCGACAATATTTTCGTCTCCATAAACCTTCTTCCAAATGACAATTACAAAGGATTGTGAGATAGAATTTTGGTGTGCGTCGTTTTATACTACAGCAGAATGCCATTGGACAAAAACGACGCGTACCAAACCTGTCTCACAATCCCTTTCTAACAGACCTTATATGCATTGACATCACTTTGACGTCATTTTGGAGGAAAACAATGAAACACAGGTGCACTTACGGCGTAGATTTCACACCATGGAAGTACCACCTCGGTACTTCCATGTTAACACGCGCGTAGAGTAGACTTACGCGCGTATCCCCCCCCCCCCCGTGCACAAATCAGCTGTCTGCATTGTTGGTGTAACTTGCAAATGATACACCCCCAAGCGAGGGAACACTTTCTGCTCTGTGACTTCATATGCATAAGGTCTATAGACCTTATGCATATGATGTCACAGAGCAGAAAGTGCTCCCTCGTTTGGAGGAAAAGTGAGTATTATTACAAGTTACACCGACAAATGCAGACCGCTGATTTGTCAACCAATCGTACACGCGCGTAAGTCTACTACACCTGCGTTTGAAATCTACGCCTTCGCGCACGTGCGCTTCATTGCTTTCCTGTCCCCTGTGGGCTGGGGTTGTAGAATATGCCTACGGTATTTCCCGCCTGTCGTAAGAGGCGACTAAAGGGGAGGACTTGCACCGTATTTGGACTGTGATTGAAACTGAACTTGAACTTGGACCGTGTTTGAAACCGTATTTAAAATTTACCTTTTTATCTAGTTGACACTATATAACACATCCGTGTTGGCGTGTCGTTAAATCACATCTAACTAACTCCATTGTTTTCCTGCCAAATGACGTCAGTGTGACGTTTGCATAAGGTCTATTGCTATTTGGAAAATGGTCTGTGAGGAGTTACTTTCCATTTACAGTGCAGTCATGGGAGTTTGGGATGTACGCTTATAATATCTTTCAGTTGGTTTTCGCCTACAGTGGGGAATATACCCCGTTGGCTTTTTCATAAAAACAACATGACTGAAATTCCACGATAGGCTCATTTTTGTCAAACGTTCTATGCCTCCCAATGCGCCCTCATTAACACATCTGTCTACCTAAAGACAACAACATACTTTCGAAGAAAAAGTAGTTGTCACTCTTTAGTAAAAAGGGTACGCCAACAGGGTCAAAAGCATTAGCGGTTCGCCATAGGGGCACGGGGGGGGCATTTGCCCCCCCAAAAAAGTTTGCAAAGCATGGTCTTCAATTTTCAAAAATAAAAATGATAAATAAAAAAACATGTAATTCGAGATGGGTTAGGCCCTCCCTTTTTCTTGAGTGGGCTTAAAATTAAAGAAGTGAATAACTTTCCAATGCAATGCGAAGGTTAAACAATAACAAACTGCTTTCAAAACGACATTTTTTTTTTCGGCGCGCTTCGCGCGCGTTTTCTCGGTTGCCTGTTTGCTACTATATATACTTCAGACATCACAAATGGACCTGCCGTTAGTGCAAGCTAAGGTAATTAATCAAAACAAATGATCACGCTGTGATATTTGTAATCTGATTAGCTTAGGCATCATAATGTCATTTACAGAGTGTAACGGTAATGCTGGAGTGAAATGCCCATAGTTCTGCAGACACTTCAGAGCTTTCGGGGTCATTAGATACACAACCCATTAGTCGTGTTGATTATCATCCACGACTAAAAGCAGTTTTGCCCGGGTGTCACCTGGCCAGATTAGCATAGGTATCTGTCTACAAAAAGTTGCAACGGGCATGTTGTCTAAAAGTATTGTGTTTCCCATAGAAAGACAGGTTTCCCTTCCTTTGTCCAAAACTGACAGCGCCGTTGGCCCACGAGCGGTCTTATGACTGTCAAATGGCCTGTTATAAGCAAAAGGTTCTCCGCCTCTGTGCTAAAGTATACCGTCGTTTCAATTGATTTAAAATAAACACACCAAACAGTCAATCTAAGCTCAGTGTGATGAGACTTTTGACTAGTGGTCTAGCTATTTGTATATAGGATGAGACGTCGTTCTGAGTTAGGGGAATTCCCCCCCCCCCCCTCAAAAAAAATTGTTTCGGAACGGTACTGAGATCCAAAATACTAGTGCTATCACTTCATCGTTTTCAAGTGTCTTCATGCTCGAGATTTTCGTTAGTTTAAGAGAACAATCCAGAAAACCAGCATTTTATGGCTTCTTGGCAAAGCTGAAACATATTGTGACACAATGAAATGAAACAGTAAAATAATTAAAGGTGGGGCTCATTTTATACAAATGGATCAAGCCGCCTTGCCCATTTTACCAGGCTCTTACCCCACCCGTATGGTAGTACGGTAGCGATCGGTTGATATGGTTGTATTTATTTTTAAAGTAGTCAGCTCATGACTTACTGGCTGAAATGGTTTTTGAAGAGCTTTTGAAAACTACATGGGGCATCGCTGTAATACATAATAATAACCATAGGCCTACTCCCATAGGCGTAGGAGGAGGGGGCGGGGGGCTGAAAGCTCCCCCAACAAAATATTTTTGTGAAAATTCGGGCAATATTCTGAGAATTTTTCGGGAACCCACTGAAAAAAATAATGCAATAATGTAGCTTAACGGAAATCGATACTTTAAAAAACTTCCTTGGTAATTAAAATATAGGTCTGATTTGGATTGCACCATCATCTAGGCCTATATATTCGGTATTTATTCACCAGTGTGTTTTTAATGGTTAAACTCATATATTGTGATTATCAGTGGTGTATTTGAGGAGCCATTAGGGCATGCCCCCGTCACTGACGCCGATTTTTTTAGTACCTAAAATAAAACAAAATTTTACTTCAAAGGTAGCATATGTGGCACCAGATTGCATGTAAGGACACCTAACTTTTCAAAAAATTTCAAAGGGTAGGGGGTGATGCCTATTTTTTCTTTTAGTACTAAAACACGTACGGTAAATTTTTTCACACAAATTTTACTTCAAAGGTAGCATATGTGGCACCAGATTGCATGTATGGACACCTAATTTTTCAAAAAATTTTCAAAGAGGAGGGGGACACCCCTCCCCTTAGACCCCTCCCCCAGGCCGGCGATCACACAGCATAGTGTCTGCCCTTCCCCCATGAGAGAAATCTTGGCTACACCACTGATTATTATCATCATTATTGTAACGACTTCCCCAGAATTATAACCAATATATAATAGGTAGTAACGTGGTAAATTATTGTATGTAACTGGCATGCGGTGTGATAACGGATGCATGCCTATATGATATGTACATTAACATTTTGAACGCGCGCGGAGCGCCCGGTAATTTTTGTTTCTATTTTTCTGGCAGATCGTTACAGCCCCCCCCCCCCCATCAACTTGGGCCCCTACGCCTATGCATACTCCCATTGAGGCTATTGTACTATCCGGAGCTGACCATTAATATTGCTGGGGGGGGTCTTCCGAAACTCCCTGAATACGGACTTGAGTTTGCCCCCCCCAAACAAAATTTCTTAGAGCCGCCCATGCTCCCATTGAGGCTATTGTACTATCCGGAGCTGACCATTAATATTGCTGGGGGGGGGGTCTTCCGAAACTCCCTGAATACGGACTTGAGTTTGCCCCCCCAAACAAAATTTCTTAGTGCCGCCCATGGTCAAAAGTATGTTGCCGTTGTCTTAAACAGCAGTATGTGGCTAGTCCTCCCGTGATATTATATATATAATGAGTCGGTTTTAAAATCCAGACCAGACGTCACGCCCAAGACACGTCAAACTATCTCAGGGGACAGGGAAATTCTTAAACACAGCAAAGCACCTTTACCCGTGTACTGCCATACGTGTTGCTTACCCGGCGCACGTGTATTACTCCTGTACCTATACTGGCTGCTCTCGTAATATCAAAATTCGTTAAAACATGTTCGTGAAAAGCGGGTACATAATTATTCGATATCTCTTGGAAAGGTAACCCTATATGGTGCACCTGTTTGCTTCCCGTCTGATCAAAACATGAATAACTGATCTTTGGTGGTGGTGTCATCGTGCGATCTCGAACATTAAAAACAATTGCCAGTGACATTACTAATGTAATTTAGTATCACGGAGTGAAGTTTTTGGGGCAGGGTTCACAAATCAAAGGTTCACTAGACCGAACATCCTAACTCTAAATTTAATACTAATCCTAACCATAATCCTTACCCAAACCACAATCCCAACCGAAGATAACCCTAAGCCTAATTTTAAACCTTCTTCTGCATCTACCTGGAATCCTAACCCTATTTCTAACACGGCGAAGCAGATTTTCGTCCAAGCGGATCTTCGATCTAGCGAAGGCTTCGATCTAGTGAACCTCCTTTCTAGTGCAGTGATTCTCAAGTGTTTTCGGCTGTAGGCCACATTTCCTTGAAATTTTGCTTTATCGCTGTTGTAGAAGATACCAGGGTCGAATACGCAGGCTTTGGAGTTAGTTAGTTAGATGAGGTTTAACGTCCCAGTTTCCAACCAATTGGTACAAGTCGAGACGACCACGGCCTTTCTTCCAGTTGTGGCTCACTGGCTTGTTTTCCCTACTCCATTGCTTATGCTGAGGACCAAGCACAAAGGCAGTAGGGTCCACTTTTAAAGTCTTTGGTATGACCCGGCCAGGATTTGAACCCTAGACCTTCCGGCTGCAAGTCGGATGCTCTAACCACTCATTGGCCACCGCAGTCGGAAGAAGGCGCAGGCTTTGGAAGAAGTAATTCATTCTTGAGGGAGGAGCCCACACATAAGAGCTCCGAAAGTGCCCAAACAGCAGGCAGTGACAATTCTAGGGATTCTTAATTTTGGTGGTGGTTCTCACTGAGGGTGTCTTGCGGGATCGCAACTAACCAACCGCAGCCTCACCACCGTGTTCCGCTGTGTCCATCTCACCAAGTGAAAGTTATATACTCAAAACTTTACTATGAGCAACTGTTTTATTTGGCAAATAAAACGTGCCTGTATACTGGTATAGTGCTATGGGAAATACATGAGAATACTCTTAAATAACGAACTATTATTTGCAACGGGTCACCAAAAAATTGTAAGCAATTTTATACCTGGAATCTACAGTTTGTTCACAATGTCATTCCATCTTGCAAATACAGAAGTAGGGAAGCTGTGAAAATTTCGAAGTTACGCAAATGCTTCCTGAAAAATGTTTTATTACATTAAAAGGGAAAAAAAACTTTACCCAATCTGTAAATGTCACGCTCTTGATGTCCCATCTATACACAGCAAAAAATCATCTCTTTTAGACATCGTATCGTATAACGACTTGTTTTGTACATAACCCAATTCCGGGCCAGTTACGATGCCAGTGGCCACCATTCCGGGCCAATTCCGAGTCCAGTACCCTCCGATTCCGAGCCAATTCCGGTTCCAGATTTTGCAATTCCGAGCCCGGCCATTTGACAACGTAGAGCCTCGTACACCTCATACAAATGCATTTTGCACTATTTACAATTACAATTATAATGAATAAGGGCATTTTCAGGAGTCAGTTTCATACTCTGGCTGACCCTGTAATTTAGTTGACTGTATGTGACCATTTACCTGTTAAATTGTGCACTAATAATAATGTTGCCTTGGCAATATTAACGATTAGCTTTCATTTTTGTTGAATCGTCTTCGAGTCCGAGTCGAGCTGAGCCCATTCCGGGCCAATTCCGATTCTGTAACCTCCCATTCCGGGCCAATTCCGAGTCCGACGAAAAACAGACTAGAGTCTGGAATCGAGTCCGAGTCCGGACTCGAATGTCACAGCCCCGTAAGAGTTTACAGGGCGTTACTAAAGCTTGTGACTGAGACCATGTCCCGCTTCTTCATGCTTCTATGAACTGCCATGCTGTGAAGGTGATAAGTGGGACATCAAATGTATGGTACTCGCCCTTTGTTCATGGCATTGCCCATAGATGATGTGGAATGAGGATTGCAAGGTATTACAGCGAAACTGAAGAGGGTAGACAGTGGCGCCGCCAGAGGTTGGTGATAAGGGGGACACCGTGTCCCTCCCCCTTTGAGAAATTTTTGTTCAGTTAAGATGGCTTAAATGCAAAATGGTGCTATCTTTGGGGAGTTTTCAACTGACAATGTATTGAAAAACTTACACAATTTAGTGAGTTTTAATTTTGGTTGAGTGTAAGGCCGGAAGGGTGTGTTGTCTAAGTGGTGACTTCTCCTCCCCTTAAGAAAGTTTTTTTTATGTAAGCTGGCTTAATGCAAAATGGTACTATCTTTGGCAATTTTCGAATTGATCATAGCCTACATCGAAAACCTCTCTATCACAACTTAGTGAATATCTCATTTTTGGTTGAGTGTAAGGCCGGAAGGGTGTGTTGTTGTAAGTGGAGGGTGACAACTCCTTCCTTTGAGATATTTTTGTTCAGTAAGGTGGCCTAGATACAAAATGGTGGTATCCTTGACAAATCTGTAATTAATTACATGCTTAGAAATTCTCATTATTAAGTGATATTTTGGCTGTGGCATGGCACCCGTTATAAAAATACATGCTACGAAAGTTACCGTTTATGCTACTTGATCAAAGTATTAGATTGCTCTAAGATCCTCTACTCATGCGGGGTCCCTACAGAGGCTGGAGATTTACCTCTAAACAATATTTTAGGGAAGAGTGTTTTGGTCAGAATAATATATCATTGCCCTCATAATGGTCATGGGATATGGAGTGTGAACCGTGGTGAAAGAGCGTAAAGTGGGCCGAAATTTTACATTGAAAATTTTCATTTCCATAACAATAGTTGCGTGCAGATTCTCAATCCCCTAACAAAATGCATCCGCCATCTGGAGGGCTAGTCTCCTGCCTGGTAGCAAACTACCAGGCAGGAGACTCGCCCTCCAGATGGCGGATGCATTTTGTTAGGGGATTGAGAATCTGCACGCAACTATTGTTACAAAGCTTTCGGTTTTCATAAAATATATCTTCTCCTGAATCCCCCTCCCCGCTTTATATTCTTGCAATGCTCTTCTCCTTCGAAATGACTCTTATATGTACACAAACAATCGGCATAATTGTAAAACCCTCACCCGATTTTTAATGCGATTATGTTTGAGGCGGTATGATAAACAAAGCGACGTGGTGAGACTGCAGGCCCGGAGAGCACGCCAAAATTTTCTTACTCTGCGAATGTCGATTTGCGAGAATTTTGATAGTTTGAGAACGGCTTGTGATAAAATATGATTAAAAAAGATTCATCACTCAGTAAGAAACACACCTCACCCTAACCCCTATAGAAATCTATAGCTTTAACGCCCTTTTCGCATTTAAAACTTTTCGGGAAAACTTTTGGAAATCTATTGAGGGCATGTGTTCCCCATGCCCCTCCCAACGTGCCGGCGCCACTTGGGTAGAAACCCTTTCTGGACTTTAAATTTTGATGTGATTAAAACTATTTAAGGTCGTGTGTCCAAGGAGAATCAAGAACAGCCAAACAGAAATGTGATTCAGAACATCGCTTCCGAAATGTACGCCACATGATTGATATTCAAGATTTTGTTTGGTGACTATTTGTCCCTGCAGACACGAAAAGAGACGCAGAGCGGTGAAGTTGGCAAGAAAGGGGGCCTTTGCTCATTTATATGCAGTATCTGTTCTTTTCAGCCAGTCTAGAAGGGAGCCAAACAACATCTGATTATGAACAGATCCACGGCGCACCGTTCTGTACGATGTCTGACAGTCCTACAAAGGGCAACGAGTTCCCGGAAGTAAGGCGAAGCCAATATTTTCGGCGCGACGAAGGTGCTGTATATTTTTAGGTTTTCATTTGCATTTTTTGTCAATTAAAACTTTTCATTTGAGAAAAGTTTGCAAATATGCTTACTTTATCAAACCCAGTGCTTCCCGACGAAATTGGAAAGTTTGCCCGACGGGGAGGCTAGCCTTAATCCTAGACGGAATGGGGGATTCCCTGCCCTGCACCTGATGCAGCCCCTGATGGCTGACGACGCTCACTTAGGAGTCCCTTCTGGGCAGGCGCGGTTTTACGGGGGGGGGGGGGCTTTGGGGGCTTAAGCCCCCCCAAAGTTCGCTCAAGCCCCCCCCCCCAAATTTTCAGAGGTTGTGTTATGCTATATTTGCGTGTACTGAGAAAAACAAAATTGTCCAATACACTTGTGCACATCTTGGTCCAGTGGAATTAGTTTGTCAAGGGAAACTGTCGTCTGTGTCTCAAATCACATATTAGGTTCACGATTTCATACAATGGAAGTTGGGTCAGATAAGTAACATCTATGATAGTATGTACGTACATGTAAATCAAGTTAAAGGATTAATCATCTGTTGGAAGTTCAAAACGAGTCATTTCGTCGCTGATCTCGTCAAGCTATACTAGCCCTTTTAAGTCAAATCTACAGACCGAATCGTTATTCCCATTAATGTGAACAGGTCCAGTTGCTCGTATCTCTCAGTAACGTTTGCTACATTCTTCCAAATAAAAAAAAATGTATGCCTGTATATACGTTACATCTATGTCATGGTCAGGGGCGGTGCCACTCAGGGGGAAGGGAGGCCTATCCCCCCTGTAATTTGCAGGAAAAGAGAAAAAGGGTAGGAAAAGAAGACGTGAAAGAGAAGAAAAGAGGAGGGCGGGGTAGGCCTATATCTGATCCATATAGTTAATTCAGGGCTTCCAAGAGGCCATATTCCGGTTTCTACCAGCCTTTAGATACGATTTTATAATGCACAAATGAAGGCAAATTTTCTTAATAGTTCGAGAATATTTCTGTGGACTCCACGCACGTATTTTTGCGTAAAACTTTCCCCGACTAGAGGGCAGTAATGTGTCCAAAAGGGGACTTCAGGAGGTTTGTTGATACATACCCTTAGACAAAAAAGGCTCCTCTTTCACCTAACCAAAATATTAAGAATGTTTTGAACTCATATGATCGCGGGTCCAAAAATATCCCAAAGACAACACCATTGTTGCATATAAGCAACCTTCAAGTAACCAAAATTTCTCAAAAGGGGAGGGCGACCCCTCACCTTAGACCTATCCCCTAGAACAGCCCTCTTTTACCCAACCAAAATTAGAATTCACGAAGTTATGAACATTTGCCAGCCATATATCAGTCAAAACTGTCCCGAAGACCGCACCATTTTGCATCTTAGCAACATTAAAGTAACCGAAATTTCTCACATGAGAGGGAAACACCCCTCCCTTTAGACCTCTCTCCTAGGACCGCCCTCTTTCAACCAACCAAAAATTAGAATTCACAAAATTATGAACATTTTCCAGCCATATATATCAGTCAAAAAATATCCCTAAGACCCCACCATTTTGCATGTTAGCAACCCTAAATTAGCAAAAATTTCTCAAAGGGAGGGGAAGACCCTTCCCCTTAGACCTCTCCCCTAAGAAGGCCCTCTTTCCCCCAACCAAAAATTAGAATTCACAAAGTTATGAACATTTTCCAGTCATATAGTAAAAAAATTACCCAAAGAACGCACCATTTTACATCTTAGCAACCCTAAATTAGCAAAAATTTCTCAAAGGGAGGGGAACACCCTTCCCCTTAGACCTCTCCCCTAAGAAGGCCCTCTTTCCCCCAACTAAAAATTAGAATTCACAAAGTTATGAACATTTTCCAGTCATAGAGTCAAAAAATTACCCAAAGAACGCACCATTTTGCATCTTAGCAACCTTAAATTAGCAAAAATTTCTCAGAGGAAGGGGACTCCCCTCCCCTTAGACCCCTCCCCCACGACGGCGATCACTCAACCCATGACCCCTATCAAAATAACCTTGTGCCGTCCCTGGTTATGGCACTGTTTTTATTATCATTGGTTTCAGCGTGCGCGCGACCGATTTACATATTTGAGAGAAAATTTTATGATTCTTCCGTTTCAAGTCCCCCCTAAGCCCCCCCAAAAGTCTCGATCTAGAACCGCGCCTGCTTCTGGGCACATTACTCCTTAAGACAGGAATGTATTTGATTTTTGCATTGGGTTTCGGTTGCTGGAACTTTGGAAAAAGAATATAATAAACAGTCATTTACCTGCTGAACTACCGCTGAAGGCAATACCCGTTGCTAGCGTGCTTTTACTGTCTCGAAAATATTTAAAGAGTACACACGTGGCGGCATGTAGGACTAGGTTTACGGAAGTACCATATCCAAAACCGTAAAACAGAAGCAGTCCGGGAAAACTGTTCATATAAGAAGACGTGAAGATACTCAGGGCCGTCAGTGATACACCAATGATTACGACTGGCCGATAGCCGATGTATGTCTCCATACGCTCTGGGAGTGGACCGGCGAGGTGGCACATGGCCCACGTCACCGAAGCGATCCATCCTGTGGGTAGTAAGCATAATACAAAGGAAAGAACGAATGTTAGGAACTAATAAATAAATTTATATAGGCTGAGCTAATATATATTTAGCTTCTGCTAGCTCGACTAATTAACAAAACATAGCATAACAGGTTAAAGGGCAAATGAGGGCTAAGGCCCCATAAGAGGACCTGAAGTCCATTAACCCTTAACTGAAAACAAACAAACAACACCAAACGAACCCAGCACAATTAGATCCTACCACAGTTATGGAAGAACTTGTCAATGTTAACCTTAAAGACAGACAGTCATCACCCCAAAGTATATTTTTAGTGTGGGTATATCAAAATTCTCAGTTGGTGACTGCTCTTTGATTGACATCAAAGTTTGAAAATTTGAAAGATGCAGAGTAGCTCACATTCCACACAAGGCAGAGAGAGTGCTTTTATTACATTTTATAGCCTTGTATGCTCACCAGGACCTTGCCTTAAGCAATAAAACAGGTTTATTCCTGCACAAGGAGTAGCTTCATACAGTTATGGGAGGAGCTAGAAGTTGCATAGTCGGGAGAATTGGAACTGTCTGGGATCATGAAAATTCCCCTTTAAAGCAGTGCACTCAGGCTGATGTGGAATTAACTACCCACTCAGGCAGACCATTCCACTCACTGGCAACTCTATGAGAGAAGCTGAACTTCCTAATGTTAAGCCTTACAAAACACTTTACTAGCTTCTTACAATGGCCTCTAACCCCAGAATGACTTTGAACCTTTAAATAACTGCAAGATACCAGAAAATTCCTTTCAGAGAGAAATTTGTACACCTGGAGCATGCCCCCCCCCCCCAATCCTTCTCAACTCCAAGGTTGTAAGTCCAAGATGTTTAAGTCTAACAACATGTTAAGGTAGATGTCTCACCTCGGGTATAGGGCGAGTGGCTCTCCTTTGAACTTGCTCTAAAAAGAAACTTGTCCTTTTCATAGAAGGAACTCCAAACCTGGGCTGCATAGTCGAGATGGGGTTTTACCAACTGCCTATTCAGATTTAGTACAATTTCTTTACTAAAACTACTGAAATTCCTCTTAATCAATCCAAGCACCCTATTAGCCCTAGCAGCAGCTGCTACACACTGTCTAGATGGCTTTAAATCACCTGTAATAACTACACCCAGATCTTTCTCAAAAGTCACATCACTCAAAATACTAACATTCATGCTATAATCATAGCTAAAATTTTAGGACCAAAGTGAAGAACTTTGCCCTTATCTGCATTGAAAGACATTTGCCAAGTCTGAGACCATGAAAATAACCTATCCAAGTCTTTTTGCAGCAATGAAGCATCATCCTTATCACTAACTTTCCTATAGAGCTGAGTATAATCAGCAAACTTACTTATACTAGATGTGAGAGAGCTATTAATATCATTGATGAAAATTAAGAAAAGAAGTGGGCCAAGAACAGAACCCCTCGGTTCTCCGCTTGTGACTTCTTTCCAAGAAGAGAACTCTCTGAGATCTACCATTGAGCCATGAATTTATCCAGTCAGCACAACTGCCCTTGATGCCTAACCTATGTAGTTTAACCATCAGTCTACCTAATGGAACTTCATCAAAGGCTTTTTGAATATCAAGCTAGACGACATCAACCAGAATCAAGAGATAAACATCCTGAAAAAAGCTTAGTAGATTAGTAACAAAATAACACAAGATCTGCTGGGTAGGAAACCATGCAGTGACAGATTGAGTAACCCATTATTTAAAAGATATTTAAGCAAACAATCCTTAATTACAGATTCCATAACTTTGCAAACAACACTGGCTAAACTGACTGGCCTATAAGTGCAAGGCAAGCTCCGATCCCCCTTTTTGAAAATTGGAGTAACATTAGCAATCCGCCAGTCAGCAGGTACAAAGTTAGAATCCAGAAACTTTTGATCCAGAAGTTAAAATGTTAACTTCAAATAGGTTATGAGAACTTATGAAGTTGAGTGAGTCACACATGCAAAGGAATGGAGAGGGGCCATGGGAGGTCTGGAGGGAGCCATGGGAGGTCTGTCCCTGGGCCCATTTCTCGGGGTGGTTGCACTGTTGACCTACTGCAATAATAATTATTCTGTCGGGGGCAAGGGTGGCGCCAGGAGGGAACAGGCGGCATTTTCCCTCAGGAAGGCTGCCTACCCTAGCCGCCCCCCCCCCCAACTCGTCTGGTGCAGTTTTTCAAACCTGCACAAGTGGTTTATGAAAATGATTTCCTTACTGGTACAATTTTCAGGGCTAAGTTGGTTTGCCTGTTGGTTAGTCCCTACCATGGCGCTTTCTTTCCTACGGATGAGTACTGTAGCTTGTTATTTTGATAAGACGCGGACCAAGTTACCTTAGTCAATGCACGTTGAGTTGATATTGATAATTTGTGAGAATTCTGAAGGGTACTACCACATGACAATGCTTATAATTAGCATAATTAGTCGAGTTGCACATCCAACACTCGTGCAAAAACTAAAAATTTGGAATTTTTAGACTCTTGCTTGTACTGGTGATGTGCACTAATGTGAAAAAGTGTCTGGTCACGAATTTTTGAAAACCGAATTGAATCATTAATTAATTACTCATAAAAAGTGTATTGTACGTATGGTGTGGAGATCGTCTTTGTCCATTTGTCATTAGTTCGTGAAGAAAACTTGACTGGTTTGGTAAAATTTAGTGAATTTCATGACCCAACTCAAAGTGACTCTTTAATATTGTGGATTGTCTCTAAGAGGTTTCAGGGGTACTGCCGTCCGCCGACCCCACGCATCATTCGCCTATGCATGGATTGCCTCCGTCACAGTATGGGAGTAACCACGGGTCACTGAGTGGGAGATCCCTTTCCCAGTGTCAATAACCGTTAAATAGGCACACGGGACATTTTTTCTAGGGGCTGGGGCTTTTGTCCGAGATAAACCTTGGCTACCCAAGTAAATTACCTACTCTTCTTTTCTCAAGTCTGACCAAGAATTATGGTTTGCCAGAACTCCAGGGGGGAACACAGTCCAAGTCCCCTTGACTCGTAGGCCTACGCTTACCGTATGTTCAATAAAATAATTCATATTTACCAGTTTGGACAGCTGAAGTACCAATTTCTGATCCAATATCAATGAAAAGTCTTCCATATACCGTCATCGGTGCAAGAACACCGGCGAAAACGAAACAGGTTGAAATGGTTACCATCCATCTTCGGTGACTTTTAAGGCAATTACAGATAGACATTTTAAGCCGGAATCGTCTTTACAGTAACTTAATGAAGAATTTATACTCCGATACTCTCGTGCGATCCAATGTACAAGCACTTAAAGTCATTTTCATCATAAAGCTGTCAGTCGGTTTTTCTCAAAAAGCAGAATTTCCATTTCGAAGCATCGAGGGTCCAAGAGTTTCAAATTAAGCTCCTCAAATAACGCCTATAGTGTATCCTCTTCGGTGCAGAATTACCATACAGACAAACCTTCATTGCATTGTTTTGCGGGAATGGTTGCTATTGTAGATAGAATCTTTAAGTTGTCAAGTAGCATGCGCAATTGGCTACACATTTCTCTCTCTAAACCAGTGAGTAATTGACTGGTTGGCGAAGCAAAAACGGTGTTCACAGTTAACGGTCCCTGTACAGAAAATTTGCCGTTGCAAAGGTTTTTAAGAAAAATCTTCCACTGTAGGCGAAAACC
Source organism: Holothuria leucospilota (assembly GCA_029531755.1). NCBI lineage: Eukaryota > Metazoa > Echinodermata > Holothuroidea > Aspidochirotida > Holothuriidae > Holothuria > Holothuria leucospilota. The sequence continues at coordinate 5,478,315 of CM055968.1, read as the reverse complement.
TGAAATAACTCCTGAAAGGAGTTACGGTCCCGAAAAGACATGAGATTAACGAGATGCCATCGCACAGCCCTGTGTTAGTGAAAACAAAAACTGACTGGGAAAGAGCTTCAACAATTTCATCGCCCCATTGTGTATACCATCAACTAGTGCCATCAACTAATATACAATGACTGTACATGCATATCACATCGTTAGACTGAACGGGGGATTAAAGTTAACCTTTCTATTTAAAGGCATGCATGATTAGCCAAGCAAACAACGTTAACGCACCGCACTGATTTTTGCTGCCTGCATGCCTGTCCCCCTTAATGCATAGTCTATATACACCTGTTGCACGTGCAAACGTTATTTGGGAATTCCACAGAATTCTGTTAATTCTAGACAGAGTCGTTCCAGAGATGTTAACTTTGGTTTCAGCCATAAGTTGACTCAATCAGAAATAACAAATACAAAAGAGTTGTATTTTCATCTTGTATTCTTAAAAAAATATTTTCGATCCTCATCTAGATCATCCTCAGTTAGACCAGGGAGTTGTTATTTGGATAACAACTCCCTGGTTAGACTGACAGTCAGAAGCACTAACATACATACTCTGTTACTACACCACTTGGACTGTATCATTCAAGCCAAGCCAACCAAATCTAATCCTAGGGTTACCAGGTCTACTACAACACTAGGAATCTATGGCGTGCTTTTTGCTAGGAGAGACATCTAGGCTTGGTAATGGAGTTCATGGTTGGTGGGTTCTGACAATAAATCTCCCAGTGGACCACTCTTCTCAAGTTCTGTTTAATAAGGGCTTCAATGCAGACACCTTCTGCTACCTGGCGGCGCATAGGGTCCCCAGTGTGGGAATTAATCATGTGAACATTAAACTTTAAATCTTGTCCCCATGAATATTTACTTTATGATTATAGAGCACTGTGTCATCTATATCAGTGTTTCTCAAAGTGGTCCCTACCGCCCCCAGGATGCCTTGGGAAGTCTAAGGTGGGCGCTACGGAGTACATGGGGAATAGGGAGCGAGTAAGGCTGATTTGGGGGGCCCTGGCGTTTACGACACATCACTGTGACTGCAGCTATTTAGGCCACAATAAGGCATCCAGGGGGTCTTGAGATAGGAAAAATAAATTTTGTGACCCCAAATTATCCATAAATGGCAGTATAAAATTTCAATAAGTCTGCCCCTTGGTCCAATTTCTTCCTGTGTTTGGATTATATTACAGTAACAGAGACATTTCTTGTAACAGCTAATTTTTAATTTTGTAACAGTTTTTTTTTAATTCCTTTAGGCCTATACATATCTTCAAACAATCTGATTGATCAAGTTGAGCATCCGACTGTGAACGGTAGGACGAGGAGAGGGGGTGGGGGGCATTGGGATAGTTCAATATGGTTTAAGGGGGCGGTAGTCTAAAAAAGTTTGAGAACCACTGATCTATATCTTTAAAATGTTCCAAAAGTCTCTCTCCTAAACTTCTAGATGTCTCCCCTACATATTTAAATTCACCTTTGCATCGGGCACATTCTATGCAGCAAACCAATTCTCTCTTCTTACAAATGCCTCGACTGAATTTACATAACATACAATTTTCATCTAGACAAATTCCTTTGGTACTGAAAGGGTTTGACTTACCGTGACAGAGAATCTGTTTGAGTCTGGTCCCTGATCTTTCTTCCACTTTTACTTTTAATCCAGTTTTTCTCAAGATCTTATTATCTCTCTTTTTAATCCACTGTTGGGTGTATTTTCATCACAGTCTCAGCATTATCAATACCTTCACGAAACCAGTCGTACTTCTTATTGGACTTGTCTCTAATCCTTTGGGACTGTTGCCAAAATTTTGGTCTATACATGAGCGTTTTTCCTTTTAGGTACTCAGTTACTATATTATCATACCGAATTTTAGCTTCAAGTTGTTTAGCTTCTTATTTCGGCAGAGAAAGTGCGGCTAAGTATGCGAACTACTCTACTCAGTACGGACTATATGTTTACCCTCAGACCTTTCCTTCGTTGTCATGATCGCGTTTATTCTATCATGTTCTCAAAAGTGGTAAGCCAATTACCGTCCCCTCCCCTCCCCCGCATCGGTTGATCAAAATCATAATGCTATGTACATAATTGCTTCCAATTCTCTTTAAGTCCAGATGGGTCAGATCAGCTGGCCAGGGAGTTGTTAGGACACCTAACACCTCCATGGTCAGACAGAACTTTTCCTACTGTTGAGCGCCTAAGCCTAGACAAGTAGGAGCAATACACGAGGTCCTGAAACAAAATGTGAATGAACTAACCCGAAAATTAGTAAAGATGTAATGAAGGTGAAAATGAAATTCAATTCTTAATATCCCTGTTAGATTGCCAAGCCGTTCTGTAAGCTTCTGGAAGCTGTAAGAATTCCTTCTTAGTAGCAATTGCAATGTCATGTCATCCTCTATATCTTTTGTGCATACAGCTCAAGTAAACCCTGAGTGACGTCACCATTGTGTTAAGCGTGTCTTGTGTGTCTAAGAGGGCATTGTGTCATTACAGTATTTGTATAAGAGTGACCACCTTAGTGTCCAGCTTTGCTTGGTCATGTGATGTCTAAGTTTGATTGCACTATTTTTAGAAGGAACTGGACACATATTTTTAGCTACTTGCATCACTTCTAGGGGTGTATAAATAGTAAAACATTTTAACCATATTATGATTATTCTGGGAGAGAGATTGCAAGAGAGACATTCATGAAGAGAAGGACTCGAAGTCTTAAAGGTTGTGTAACATGCCACCAAAAAGACCTGTTTCACTTGTCATGTAACGAATTAAGTCCTCCAATCAAAGATCCGTTGGAATGATTTCAATTTTTTTTTACCGTTCTCAAAATATATGTCTTCAAAGTTTGGTGGTTTCTGAAGGAACTAATTGCCTATGCAAAAATAATGATGTGGAGTGTTGCACAGTGTTATGATTTCTTTTGTTAACCCTACATCAATTACCTCTTAATTACTGATCATATAGATTACAGTTTGGTGAGTGATATCGATATTTTTCAAGGAAAAATTTTTAAGTTTTATAATAAACCCCTCAGGGAATAACAATGCTACCAGTGTCCTTGAAATTAAGGTTTAGAAAACAAAGGCTAACATGTGCCATATATGGTATGTCCCTCTTTCGATGTCACAAGTTTACATATTTATCTCATGTTTATTCATGATACAAGAGTGAAATAGAAATTTTCCTGTAAAATGGTCAATATTTGATGGATTTTAACGGAAATTGTGGCTATTCTCTGGATTTTTAATGCTTTTTACATCAAATGTCCAACTATGTTTTTTTCATGTCACACAACTTTTAAAATAAACACTCTTGAACAACTTAGTTTCTTGTCTAATCATTTCCGTGCGTTGACACTACTACGTAAATCAATCCTTCGAGGCCTTATTGTAACCGCGGTCTACCAACACCAAGCAGCCTCCGCTCGGCCGCAAACGTTGCAAAAAGAAATACATAAAAGTAAATAAATAATTAGTGAAAAGAAATGCACCGAACTGATAAAAAATGTCCTATCACTAGTGAGTTGATTTTGTAAAAACTTAAGTACAGACTCGTGGGAAGACATTTCTCAAGGGGAGGGGGGATGTCTTGCCCTGAAAGTTTCCCTCATTGGCAAGCAAGTATAATTTTAAACCTCCACTGCGGAATACATTTTTCGCCCTAAATCGATATTTTCTGCCCGGAGAGGGGGATACCGACAACCCCCCCCCCCCACACACACAGATCGACCCCAATATCATTAAAGAGAGGAAGGGAAATTTAAACACCTGACAAAAACTTTTGGTTGCCGAGTAAACCGTCAATGTCATCATTTACAAGGACCCCGTAATTTCCCACTTGCTTACCCTGTCGCAAGATTGTTTCTTGGCCTTTTTGATTCCTTGCCGGAGGCAGGCAAGAAATCTATGAGATGGTGATGTCGTGTGGGTGTGTGTGTGTGTGTATGGGAGTATGTGTGTGTATGTGACGCCTAGCTTGTAAACACGATATCTCAAGATAGCAATGACCGACACTTTTCATATTTGGTATATAGATTTGTCATGTTGAGAGGAAGAACCCTATTGTTTTTGGTGGAGGTCACAGGTCATTTGAGGTCACCAGAGGTCAAAAACCGAAAACTTTGTAAACACGATATCTCAAGTTAGCAATGACTGACACTTTTCATATTTGGTATACAGATTTGTCATGTCAAGAGAAAGAACCCTATTGTTTTTGGTAGAGGTCAAAAGTCATCCGAGGTCACCGGAGGTTAAACTGCGAAAACCTCCAAACGGCTTGTAAACACGATATCTCAAGATAGCAATGACCGACACTTTTCATATTTGGTATATAGATTTGTCATGTTGAGAGGAAGAACCCTATTGTTTTTGGTGAAGGTCAAAGGTCATTTGAGGTCACCGGAGGTAAAAAGCTGAAAAGCTCGTAATCACGATATCTCAAGATAGGAATGACTGACACTTTTCATATTTGGTATATAGATTTGTCATGTTGAGAGGAAGAAGCCTATTGTTTTTGGTGGAGGTCAAAGGTCATTTGAGGTCACCAGAGGTCGAACACCGAAAACCTTGAAATTGCGATATGTCAAGATAGGAATGACTGATATAGATTTGTCATGTTAAGAGGAAGAATGTTATTGTTTTTGGTAGAGGTCAAAGGTCATCTGAGGTCACCAGAGGTTAAACTGCGAAAATCATGTCAATGGCTTGTAATCACTATATCTCAAGATAGCAATGGCAGACACTTTTCATGCTTGGTATATAGATTTGTCATGTTGAGAGAAAGAATCCTAATGTTGTTGGTTAAGGTTAAAGGCCATTTGGGGTCACAGGAGCTAAGAAACCGAAAAGCTTGTAATCGCAATATCTCATGATAGGAATGAAGGACACTTTTGATATTTAGTGTATAGATTTTTCATGAAGTGAGGAAGAACCCTATTGTTTTTGGTGGAGGTCAGAGGTCATCTGGGGTTACCAGAGGTCAAAAAGCAAAATTTTCCAACAATTCCCAAGATTGTTATATGAGGTCACCAGAGGTCAAAAAGCAAAATTTTCAAAGAATTCCCAAGATCGTCATCTGGGGTAACCAGAGGTCAAAAAGCAAAATTTGCCAAGAATTTTCAAGATCCAAGATCTATTGGAGTTGAATCCCTTTCGAGACACTTCCGTTTTTCCTTTTTTGTTATATTTGGTGGGGTTCAGAGGTCATGTGAGGTCAGCAGAGGTCAAATTGTTAAAACATTATAAAATGATGTAGTCAAGAAAGGTAAATTTGGGGGATAAGGCTCAGTGCAACAAAGCATCCCCATTCGGCAAGGAATCACTAAGCCTTTGGGCTTTCTGGTTTGCTAAGGTCACCGGGTGTAGTATCTATTCTTTTCAGGTATAGTCTAGAACAGGTCAAGCATGAGGGGCCCATGGTGTGATGTGTAAAGGTTGAGAGGAAGTCACTTTAAGTTTAACGTCCCTGCAGGCGACGTAAGTCCTTTGGAGGAGTAGTCTTATTAGGCCTTCGCCCTTTGGCTTAGGTTGTTGGACCTTCGAAAAAAGGTTTCTCATGTAGTCCTGTGTTCCTTCATGATCGTAACTCCTTATGGAAGTTACCTCTGGCTTTTGCCTGCTGTGGGAGGGATTTTTCTTTAAAAAGATTTAAGATAACAATGTCTTCAATCATTCTTTTCATGAAAGTTTATATTTTCTTTGCGATAACAGACAGTTTCATAATATGCAGTAACTCATTTTATATTTGAACGGACATCCAGGGAGGGACGTGCTCTTTGAATTGCGTATGTACCTAGCTTAATTCGGCACTTATGATAGCTCCGTCATAGTATACGTTTAGATGACAGGGACGTAAATTTATTCTTGAGTTTGGGGTGGAAATGAAGAAATTAACTCCTTTGCCTTGGGATCTAGGGGCCCTTAGGGTTCCTGGTAGAGTCCAAAGGCAAAGCTTGGGTGGGGGACCAGGGGCGAAGCCCATGAAAGATCTGGGGTGTTACAAAATTTTGCTCATAGGATAAAGCTTGTAGTTATCTACAGATAGCATACAATAGTTGGACAAGCACTAAACAGTCCATAAAAATCGTTGTTACCAATATTTTTTATTAGAATCACTTTTGGTGCTAGGATTTGCCCAATTGTAGAGGGCAGTAACCTCGAACTCGAACTACAGCGCAAAGTTGCTGGAAGAACGGCCTAGCTAAATGTTTCGGCGCACGGGAACCAAAAGTTCTGAAGTTAACTAAAGAAAATCTGACAATTTGGAGCTTTCAACGAGAAAATTAAAATTTTGATATTTTATTGAAATACAAAAATTATAATGGGGGGAGGAGATTGCTGGAGAATCTGCCCTTCTCAAGAGCAAAAACAAGTAAATTCCCGCGACAAATGGTTGCAGAAGGGTAGGCGGTGGGGAACCTTTCTGCTCTGACGGGCCGTTTCGATATTCATAGTCCTCTCGTGGGCGGCAGACAGTGAGGACACAACACGCTTTCCCCACAGGGCGCAGCCAAGGGCCCAAACATGCCCGGGGGGGGGGTCTAGGGGAAAAGCCCGGGTAAGAAACGGGGGAGACGGAAGCTCTGAAGTTTGTACAAATTTGTAGTCAATAGAATGTTCATCCACTTTTTTCATTGGCATTAAATGCACAAGGCTACACAGACCAAAAGTATTACAAATATGGCCATTATTTCGTCTTTTCATTTATGCATGAAGTAATAATGACTGAGTACATAAGAAAAAAGTGTCCGTTAAGCGCCCCCCCCCAATCGAGTATTTTGATACCAACTTTATTTTCTCCTCACTTTAAATCGCAAAATTTTCCACTTTTTAACTCTTCGGAGGGCCAGTGGAACCCCCAATCTACCGGAATAAATATATTTCCACTGAGTTTGACAATACCAATGACAGTGACAATGACACGGTTTATATCCATCCACATGGAGTATATGGCACATAGCAGACAGACAATGGTAAATATAATATATTTACATTATACGTATTTTAAATTTGTCTTTGACATATTAGAGATAAGATGGAAAAGGAGAAAACTGAAGTTTAATACTTATAAATTGCTTTCCCTACATAAATAAAGTTAAAGTTTCGTACTGTAATAGATAGACCTGTACATGTGATCAGTGGGGCCGGCACGGGGAGCATGGGGGCGCGTCCCCCACCCCCATTCGATTTCAGTTTTTTTTTTTGAAATTTTAAAATAATCCTAAAAGGCGTTTAAGCTATAGATTTCTGTAGGGAGTAGGGTGAGGTGTGTTTTCGACCTAGTGTTAGATCTATTGTAACCATTTTAATATCACAAATGGTTCTCAAACTATCAGAATTATCGCAAATCCTTCGCAAACCAGGGAGTTGCAACTCCCGCAGAAGCAAAGCACCAAAAGTTGAAAGTCGTTTACGAACTCTCAGGTAAAAGACTGGCTTTGTGATTGGCAAATATGTTTCTGGGGAATTGAAAGTATCTCGATGCAGAGCACAAATGCAGGTTTTGTGCAGGGAGTTGCTATTTGACAGTCAAATAGCAACTCCCTGCTTTGTCATGGTTATCTTATTTAATGAAAAATTTCGGCGCACTTCGGGCGCATCCGTCAAGGTTTTCACTCCATCTCATGACCATCATTAAGGTTATAATACATGAAACTATTCTGATCACAACACTTTTCCGAAAACAGAAGTCCATCTCCAACCACTGTACGGGCTTATGGGATCTTTCAATCTAATTTTTAGCATGATATGGAAGATTGAAAGTACGTATTTGCCGTTGTACACTTTTCAAAAAATTTTACCTAGCGCTTCGCACGCACCCGTTACCGGTGTAGATGGTGATTGCTAATACACTAACGACGAAAAAACATTCTGAAACGCGCTTTTTAGTCTCTAACCCCTTCAGCTTTACCTATTAGGGAGGTCTAATATCACCTCCCTGCACCTATACTCTCCCTCCCATTCCCCATTGCTGGAAGTTCGTCTGGATTTTCGTTCAAACTTAGTAAAAGTACGATCATAGTTGAAAAGCTTTCGGCATCATACTCTATAGTATCATTTGGATGTTAGGTTACAATCATCATATCAGTGCCCCATTTTATATAATTAATCCAGAGCTTCCATGAGGCACTTTACCGATGTCTGCCAGCCTTAGATACCCTTTTATAATGTATAATGAAGCAAAGGAAAAAATCTTTCCCCAAAGAAAAGGCATTAAAGTAGCCAAAAGGAGGTTTGTTGACAACATACCCTTCTCTAAGACAACATACTCTCCTCTTTCACCTAACAAATATCAGAATTCACTAAATTATGGATATTTTCCATCCATGTATGATCAGTTCCAAAAATATCCCAAAGATACCACCATTTTGCATCTAAGCAACCTTAAATTAACAAAAATTTCTCAAAGGGGGAGGGGACACCCCTCCCCTTAGACCCGTCCCCCAGGACGGCACCTTTATGTAGTGACAAAGGAAGGATCCTACACTGCTGTTTACAATCGCAGGGACACACACTCTCCTCTTTCACCTAACCAAAAATAGAATTCACTAATAAAGGATATTTTCCATCCATATATGATCAGTTCCAAAAATACCCCAAAGACAGCACCATTTTGCATCTAGGCAACCTTAAATTAACCAAAATTTCTGAACCTTAGACCCCTCCCCAGGACGGCCCCTTTATGTAGTGAGAAAAGGGATTCCACACTGCTGCCTATACAATGGCAGGGCGCACGAAAAAGGTACAATTTACACAGACTGGGGGGAACCGAGGTGGCATTACGACGTCATCTGTTCTGCCCCCCCCCCCACCATCACCAAATCCTGACGGCCCCACGGCATGTGATAGTGCATCTCTGTTCAATGCTATGTGACCTTCCACGTAAAGCTTCCGTTACCACAAGGATTTTGCACCTTGGTGCCTACTGGGGTTTTTAGGAATGTACTGGTGTTGTTTTGCAGTAGTTTGGTGAGAAATATCCGGAAAGTGGTATAAGCATGACAAAAGACTGGCACCGTAGGCTAAAAGATTATTATCAATTACTTTTCATGTGGTTCTGAATTTACATTTATGAATTACGCGGGCCGGATAAATTGTCTCGTGGCCCGGAGGTTCCCCACCCCTGCAGTAGGGTATTAGATACTTTATCATTTTTCGTGGAAAATGCAAAATTCCCCTACAGGGGTGAGGAAGGTCCCCTACGAGGAGCCTTGCTCCTGTCCCCGCCTGACGCCACTCCTCATGAGAGCCTTATTTACAGATTTAAGGCTTACGGTCGGTCGGTTTATCATGAATCAGCTGGTTCGATGGTGCGAAGAATGGCTGATCGACCGATGACGTTGCTGCAATTTTGCAATAGGTCCACTCACTGTCCTATGGAAAGCTTAGTAAGCTCATAATGAGACCATTGGCGTACGATGGATGTGTGGTAGGCGAGCCGGAAAAAATCTTTGAAGACTTTTAAGTTTTACCTCATTTTACTTTGCAACAGTAATCTGTTATGTTTAAATTCGCCTCTAATTTTGGTCATTTTGATAGTAATTGTTAGAAATGGGACGGGGATAAAATGGTTTCGCCCCCACTTTTTGGTTTCGGAAGGTCTACTCCCCCACACCCAGCTTTGCGCCCCAGTTAGATTGCATCTCTTCTCCTGTTCTATGAGGAAAAACTTGTAGGTACGGACAACAAGGATTTCACATAGATCTATTTTTAAATTCATCATATCCATCTTTCAGTTAAATTATCCTAGCTGATGAGCATGGAGTAAGTACTGAGTCGCAGGATTTGAAATAGGATTACGTTAATCTAGAAGGCACAGTGAGGATGTAACGCTACGGGCCAGGCAAGCAATTTCCTGGCCCAGTGTTTTCGATGAATGTCCTCTGTCATAATTATCATCTGATCGACCGGGCCTGCTTCGTAGGATTCTCACTCGGCTTGAAACTCACTGACTTTGGGCCTCCAGGACACAGTCTAAATCGTATCCTGCCGGAAAAGACACTGCTATACAGTTATAACGTAGGAGAACAGGGATATAATGCTTGCTCCACATGGGGGAGGTGACCCGTATTCGAAAGTGGAGGGATAGCCAGGCATAACAAACCATTTCCATTGAAGGCGACGTTGGAGTACAAAGGGCCTCGTCAGAGAAAATTGAAACAAAAAACCCCTTACCTGTGATTTATCTGGTTCTGTGGGCAACTTAATTTGATCTGGTGCTGTTGTGCTTAATGGTCAGTGAGGGATATACTAAATGACAGGCTGTCACTTCCATCAAATTTCGTGGGGGTATCTATATCCCTCTCTCTCAGGATCTTCGCCTTCATATGATGCTGTATCACATTAAGTGGCTGTGTCGCCCCTGCTCCATGGTCCTTCCAACATTAATACACCTCAATCGACTCAACGTTTGTTATACTTTAAGAAGCTTACCGTCGTAAAGAACCGTAGGCCTACATGGAATTTTTTGTAAACAGTGACTTTCGGTTCGAAGTCCGTTGCGGAGCTGTCCATACAACTCTTCTCACGATAGGCTATGCAATCAAGGTTCGAGGGGCTCTTGAAAGGCGATGGCATTTAAAGCAACATCCACAGCTACACATTTTATGCCGGACAAAGGTCAAAGTTTTCCTACTATCATTAAACAAATGATGAATGAAAAGCTCACATTAAGTGGGCTTGGACCAGGCACCAGTCCAATCCAAATTCTGGCTCTATGGTCTTGTAGATTTCCTCAGAAAAAGGTGCCAATTTCCTACGACAGGGAAGGTTCTTTTTTAAATCAATGAAAATGCAGATTATTAATATTTGTCGTGATGACAATGTACGGCCAAGACTTTAGGAACTTACACCCTGGCAGCCTATATACATTGCAAATTACAATATGTACCTACAAACATGTCATATGTTAGGTTAGGTTGGATGAGGTTTAACGTCCCAGTTTCCAACCAATTGGTTCAAGTCGAGACGACCACGGCCTTTTTCCAGTTGTGGCTCACTGGCTTGTTTTCCCTACTCCATTGTTTATGCTGAGCACCAAGCACAAAGGCAGTAGGTTCCATTTTTAAAGTCTTTGGTCTGTTGGTATGACCCGGCCAGGATTTGAACCCTAGACCTTCCGGCTGCAAGTCGGATGCTCTAACCACTTGACCACTGCAGTCGGTCATATGATCAAGGAGCATGCTCTCCCGCTGTCTAAACTGTAGCAGGACCCTAGGACTGGAGTTATTAAGATGAGGATGTACTAGGCATTCTGAAAACTATCATTCATATTGAGTTTATTCTTCGATTAATTGAAAAGACCTTTGTTACTCCTAGCATTCAACTTTGGAACAACCTTTACCCTCAGCTTAAGAACATCTCCTCACTTACATTGTTTACTAAGAAATTCGGATTTTACTTATTTGCTAAGTATTAATGTCAAGGGGTCTTTTTTACCTATTTTCTTTCTCTCTTATGCATGGTTGCTGGATGGGTGGGTTAGGGGAAGGGAAGGGGGTGTTGTAAGTCTGTCTTATTGTTCTTTGTTTTTGTTTTGTTTGTTCACTTTTTTTGAAAGGTAGCCTGCTAAGTACAAGCATTCTGATTTCCAAGCTTCCTCCACCGTTTTCTGTATATTTATATCAGTTCGTATTTTTATAATGTTGTGGAAAATAAATGAAATGAAATGAAATATGACCAGGAGCTGTGTATGAACATTTGAAGTCGCCTGGTCATGCCTTTTTTAAGCAAACCAAGTTCTAAATCTCGAGGCCGAGAGGAAAAACCGTCTGGCGTCTGCTTAATGTAAGGCTTAGCAGTGTTCCCATACTTTGTTTCGATGTTTTATTATACTACAGAAACTTGCAAGACAAGTTTTTATTGCTGTGAAAATAATTTAGTTAAAAATGGTTCAGGATGATTTTGCTAAGGACATCGAGGTTTGAAAGTTAAGTACCGTGCATCTCCAATTAATGAATGATGTGATTGGTACATATGGCATAAAAAAGTGTAATGGCAGGGTTTCCCCTGATATCTTTTGGTGAGGTGGCCACCTCACACTTTGTGGCCACCACATTGCAGAACTTTGCTAAATTTGCTTCCTCCTCCCCACATGTGTGAATTTTTGAGCAAATTTGGCACTTTACTGTTGACTGAGATTCTAGTAACACCTGTACTGAGCTAGCTGTCGCCTGTAGTATAGTACCGTATTAATTACTTTGCCCGCCCGGCGGACGTGTATTACTCCTGCACCTATATTGGCTGCACTCGTAATACCAATAGAGTATGTACGCCAAAGAGGAGTACATATTCGACACCTGCTATGAAGGTAAATTAATACTTAGTTCGCCCTCACTGTTGTTGCCAATGGCAACATATTAAAGTGGACCTAAAGTCTAGAATTACAAGAATATATATTTTAGAGGTTAGAAAATGAATTCCATTCATTCAACTCCCGTTTTCATAGTATACTCCATTGCTGAGATATAAAATGATGAAATTTATTCACTTAATTTGAAATAGTCGATTGCGCAATAAATTGTGATATCCTTCTTGTACAATTCACGTTACCTGCTTTTGTTTTCTTTTAAAATTTAGATGTTTATAGGACCTTGGATCATTTACCGTTCCCTTGTATAGTACGTTGTAGGGACAGGGCTTATATAGCCAAGGCACCCTGTAACAGTAAGACAGTGATCACATTTTGGCACAAGGTGCAGTGGCTTTCGAAAAAAAAACAAAGAAAAACAAGGACTGTAATTTGAGTAGTACAAGAATGACATCACAAATTATTGGGCAATCCATCCTTTTACATTGAGTGAATAAAGTTTCAAAATTTTATATCTCGGCTTAGGAATGTTCTGTGAAGATGGGAGTTGAACTATCTGAATTCATTTTTCAAGTTTTGTAACATTTTTTTTTTTGAAATTTGAGACTTTAAGTACACATTAACCTGTGGACAAATACCGCCTCTCACACTACAAAACCCCAGGGAATCCTTGCTATGGGCACACGATTTAAAACGGACGTTTCATCCTCTTAAGGTGTGACTGGCGAAGGCTTCAACGCAACCCTGAAGGCGTGTAGCCAGACGAGGGGTATAGGGGTCCTGCCCAATAATTTCTCTCGAATTAGATTGCTTATAACAGTCTAAGGCTTTCCTGGACCATTTACAAGAAAACTTCGGCTTCCTTTGTAATTTGGAAGGCTAATGAAATATTTTTCCAACTGTGCTTACAAATTATATGGTGACCGAACAAATTATTGGAATTTTCAAGTGTGCTGCTTGAATTCTTGGTGCCTCGCCCCCCCCCCCCCCGTCAGCACGCAATCCAGGACCCAAGTTACTGGTTGGGTTCAAGGCAACTGGCCCGAGGGTCCAGTATTGCGGCAAAGCCCCGGAAACTCCGAGGTTTACAAAATTCCGTGCATTTTGAGTGTAACTTTTGATTTTTTACATGTGGCATTCAATGCGTCTCAGCAGGTGGGAAGGGGAAAACCCCCACCTTTAAAAGTGGAGGGAGTTGTCCTTCATACACTTTTTTCCAGAACCCTAACGAAAATGGTAGGCACGTGGTAGATTTTATAGCTTGCAATATATAGCTGATTCAATAAAATTAAAGTCGAAAATCGTGGGAACAGCCATTTAATGGATGAGAATCGTGGGAAAATGCCTCAGATTACACCACAGATCATCTGACTTCCAATTTTTCCAGGGATCTAAAGTGGGCCCCTGGTCACTCTTGTCGAGGGTTCCGCTATCGTCCCTATTAAGGTTAGACGACAGTCTTTATGAAATTTCATTTTAAGGTTTACAGTTGTTTTAATTTTCTACATATCTGATTACTTTATCTCCTTACGTGCTAGGAAGGAGTTGCAGGGTGTGTCTGGCAGTTGCCGAACCGCATCTTGCAAAGAGGGATCACACATCCTGTTGAGGGGAAAGAAAAAGTTCAAATGCCAACGCAGGAGGACATTCGAGACGGGCGAAATCAATACTGGTCGACGAGGACCGTGTTATGCCGAGCTAAATCCAAACGTCCATGGTGTCAAGTTAGTACTCCACAAGTATATATCGAATATACCTTTCCTCACCAGGATAGCGCCCTACCTTCCCATCCGGGTACCTGTATTACTTTATTATACGTTGGTTCGAAAGTAGGCCTACGGTACCCCGCGGAGCGGACTCTGTTTGCTCGGCTTCTCTGCTTCCCAAACCAAATTGTTTCGACTGGCCCATATTGGTCACGTGGGAACCTGGGCCACTGCATGCAGGCAGTACATTGGCTGGCATATAAGAGCTCCATACAGGAAAAGAATGGGACGCACTATAAGGGATCGGGGTGGACTGCTCAGTACTCTATGAGTGCCGTATGGGGAAGTATGTGTCACTGCATGCGGGAATTTTCTGTACTGACCCATATGAGAGTCACGAAATCTCTCATTTTACTGTATATCTTAGGTTCGTCTGTGTCAAGTATGTGCCACGTCTACATACTTAGGTTACTTGAGGGCTTTCATCACCCTTCTCATCACCCTCATCACTAATTTCATGTTGTCGTACCTGTTATTTTTCAATAGAGCTTATGCATATGACGTCACGCTTGCCTCCAATGGAGGCAAGGGTGTATCATTGCAACTTACCCCTGCAAATGCAGACAGCTGATTCGTGTATCGGTCGGATACGCGCGTAGTATTCTACTGTCGCGTGCGAAGTCTACGTCGTGCGTGCACTGTGCTTCACTGTTTTGGCGCCAAAATGACGCCCTATGACGTCAATGCATAAGCTCTATAGCTGTGTAGCTGACCTGCTTCACTTTTATCTGTAGTCTGAACAGATGTCGTTTGTTCAATATTCGTTTCGTTTATTTGTTTTTCTACATCATTGAAAAGTACGGATACACAATATTATATTTACCTATATAATATTGAAGTAGATGGAAGTAAAACTAAAAACCCCGAGGGGCTTGTCGAGAGTTTTACCCCCCATTACTACAAAAACAATGGTAACGTAGCTGAGTCAGAAACACAAAGAATGCATAAAGAACAAAGAATTTCAGACAAATAGGACAATAGAAAACAATAAACTAAAAGAAAAAGTCAAGACTAAGATAATTGAATCAGAACTTTCCCTCACAGACCTCCCCCACTAAAGTCCACGGCTTTCCACAAACAAAATGGGTAGTGATAAACACACATGTAATGAACGCACTTACACAGTATGATAAGTAAATCAAGAGTTATATCGTTACAATAAAGCTGTAGGGATGTAAAAAGGTGATGGAGTCTGCGTAAGTATTAGTACAATACTACGTAGTACTGGGTGAAACCTCTCCGAAAAGAATTTATACTTGGCCTATTAATTAATGTATTAGGTAATGAGTTTTCCACAGTTGTATAGCTCTGAAGCATAATGTCAACTGTAAAAATGATTTACTGGTCACAATAGTGTGCAGGAGATGAGATTGGCGAGTATAATAGTTGTGGACTAAAGAATTTTTGGTGAAGAATTCTGAAAATAATTTTGGTAAAAGGCTGCGCATGAAACGATATTATCTCAATATATGGTAAAACTGTGTAACATTATTCCTTCCTTAAAGTTTCCCATGAATGAGGAATCTCTACCATATACCTTTACATGTTGCCCATACGCGGGAAATATGTTTTACACGATAATTTTGTTTTTGCCAGTTGTCACTGTTGCATATTACGTGTCTTCTGGTTATTAGTTTCTCGTTGAATCGATCATTAGTCATCACATACCATCTCTATTGGTGCATACCTTTAAGCAGGTCTCCAATCGACTCTCATGCTTTCCAGTTGCAATTCACAAAGGATACATCTTCATGAGTACCGATCTTTAATTGCCTACAAGTACATACATGTCTAGTTATCGAGATTTCTAAGTGGATTTAGCCTACCAGTAATTTATTAGAAATTGTGACTTCTTAGACGAGCATTCCATTTTATGGAGAGGGTAGTTAGGCCTACAAAATCACTTGCAGTGAATTCTTTCAGTGCAGGCATGGTTTAGTCTCAGCAGGGAGTTGCTATTTCGTTAAATAACAAACTCCCTTGTCTCAGATATTGGCACCTCCAAAAGAGTCGGTTCTCCAGGGGTGGCCGCACCGAAGCGTTGATAGCGCTATCAACACCACTAACAGCGCTGATAGAAAATTTTGGGCGCACAGAAGCTTACTGATAGGGGAATTATAGCTATCAACGCTGATAGGCTATCAGTAAAAGGCCGCACAGAAATTATCACTACTGGTAATGTTATATCAACTCACAAACAGTTACCACGGCACCAATAGTGAATTTGATAGAATTTGATAGCACAAAATTTAATCACTAATGGAGAAAAATGTAGCGCGCGGCGGCCGACATCGATTTCGTCGATGACGGAACGATCTGAAAAGGCAAAGATGAAAACTGACATTTAAAAGAGGAAAGTGACAATGGGAAAATGGCTACAGACTGTGCGTTGCACAATTCCCACTTTTTGTGAGATGACTTCGATGCAAAATGGTGCTATCTTTGGTAAAACTTCGTAAAGCGTTGAATTGATTATGTGTTTAGGAATCCTCATTTTTAGTGATTTTTCTATTCTGGTAGGGTGTAATTGGAGGGGATGCTGCCTCAGGGGAGAGACGTCACGTCTACTCTTTGAGAAACTTTTCTTGTTCTAAGTTTTCACAGATCTAAGAAGGTGTTATTTTAGTTAAGCTTCGGACAGATAACATGATCCGAAATTTATATTATTGACTGAATTTTTCGGCTGTGGCATGGCACCCCTACAAGGCTGGTAACCGCGGCGGGCTTCTCCCTAACGCTCTTAGTAAGCCACTAGGGGAACCACCAACGGTTGCCGGGTAGCCATAGCGTAGGCCTGTAAGAAAATGTTCGGTCTATAAATGTCTCTCAGATGGGGAAAATGACACATTTTTGACCTTAAAAGTTGCATCTAAACATTCTTAACTTTTAGATTTTATGCTAAGTTAGAAACAAATTAGATTTCAAGAAGAAAAGTTAGATTTGATTTAAAGGAAAAATGCAATCACCTCAGTTTGAATGAGTGTAACCGGGTATCCTGTTTCATGAATGGCTTTTGAGGATCATGTTATGTTTCTGAGTTGTGAAATTCACGTATAGAGTAACCCCTTGGTTACCTTGAATATACAATGTTTTTTATTCTAACGTATCACGTGAAATAAGAAAACATGTGTGAGATTTAGCTGTTGTTTCAAAATAAGTTTGCGGCGACTGCATATATGTTTTTTAACTAAGTCTCTTTACCAGCTCATTGAGCTTTGCTAATGATTAAACTAGGCAATCATATGCTATTTTATCTTTAGCCAACTTATGTGCTGGTGAGTGTATTCAAGCTGTGAATCTTGTAGGAGGAATAATGTGGTTTTATCGTCAGGAGAAACCTGCATAAGAACGCATCCACGTCGGGAGACCTCCTCGGGAAAATTTGGGGAAAAGGAACCCTTAAATGCAACTTCCCAGGTTTAGGGGTCCTTGAAATCATAATTTGGACAGTGAAATTTTTAGCATTTTAGTATTTTTCCTCAAGAAGGCCAACTTTCATTTACGATTTCGAATCTCAAGGGTGCAGTTGCCCCCTGCCCCCGCCAGGCTACGGCCCTGCAGGGCTCATTAGTGGGACTTTGTCCCGCCCTAAATTGAATACCTTTACGAGTTAGTATGTTAGTATTTTGCGGTAGAAGTCGGCTGAAGTCTTATTCCTTTCTATTATTGGTTGTGAAATCCTTTTTAATTATATTTACATCATAAGGGATGGTAACCTGGTTACAATTTTTTTTGGAGTATAGAAGGGCTCGCAAGGACTTTTGGACGGGGATAAAAATGAGTGGGTCAGGATCTCACGTAGACTACGGTGGACAGATGCCCCGAAAATTTCGCCTATTAGGGGGATAAACATGAAAAAGTAGATGGATAACAGAATTTTCATTTTAAGCCCACTGTACCACTGGTCTGCTGTCCCATTTTGTCAGCACATTCCTACACAGCCAATATTTTGTGTTAATCTTTAGTCTTCATGGGTACAGAGAGTGTAAAGAGGATCATGGTCCCTCGTACATACATATGCCAAGGCATAGCTCGTTTCGAATATTAAACACAAAGCGTTCCGGACCCTAGTTATCTATAAGGCCCTGCCGTCTACAATGTCTTATTTGTATTACATTATCGCTACCCCACAGCCATGATTCCACTGAGCCCAGCTTTCAGTTTTGCACTATATTCTGGTTGGCGATGTCTATAACCCCGTGCCACCAGCATTCATACATGCTGACGCCAGCAACAGCTATGATGTTACGCACAACTCTACACGTTGTCTATATTAACAAGCACCAAGGATGGAAATATTTGGCTTCTATCAAAAGATGTGGCCGCACAGAAACGCACAGAAGGGGTGGCCGCACAGAAACCGCACAGAAACGTTGATAGTGACAGTTTTGATAGCGCTATCAGCTCTCTATCAAACCTGCTACTATCAGTAGGTGCAAAATGACCGCACAGAAGACGCTGATAGAAGTGCTCTTTGATACGGCGCTGATAGGCTCATTAACATATTATAGATGGGGGATTTCCCAGTTGGTTTGGCTTGTAATCGCCATTTAGACAATGTGTGAGGTTGTGCGTTATGTATTACTATGTAAAGGTACTAAATTTAGGACGAACAAATTCCAACTGATGGTCGTAGCCTCTGTGGACAGAGGAAAGTTGCCCCTTGAGATTTCCAAATCGAAAATAAAAGTTGACCTTCTTGAGAAAAAATACGTAAATTACTTAAACTTTCGCTGTCCAAATTATGATTTCTAGGACTCCCAAACCTGGGAAATTGTATAATAAAGTTTCCTTTTCCCCAATTTTTCCCGCGGGTCCCCCGCCATGGATGTGTTCTTAATGCGGGTTTCTCTTGACGAATAAACCATAGTGTTCCTCCTACAAGATACACAGCTTGAATACCTTCAGCATATACGTTGGCGAGAGATAAAGTAGCATATGGTTACCTTTAATCATTAGCTAAACCTAACGAGCTGGTAAAGAAACTGAATATAAAAGGCATAAGCAGAGGCCGAAAACTTATTTTGAAACACAGCTAAATCTTATAAATGTCCTATTGCGTCACTTCAAGTATCTTTCGTGATGTGTTAGACTAAAAAATATTGCATATTCAAGGTAAATCAAGGAGTTACTCTATACGGGGTTTTTACAACTCAGAAACTTATTGCAACATGATCCTTAAAAAGCCGTTCATGAAATAGGATTCCCGTGTACACTCATTCAAATTGGGGGGGGGACTGCATTTTTCCTTTAAATAAAATCTAATTTTTCTTCTTGAAATATAAATTTGTTACAGAATAACTTAGCATGAAATCTAAAAGTTAAGAATGCTTGGGTGAAAATTTTAAGGTCTAAAACGTGTCATTTGCCCCATCTGGGACACACACTGGACCGAAAATTTCCTTACAGTCCTACGCTATGGCCACTCGCCAACCGTTGGTGGATCGCCCAGTGACCGCACTAAGAGCGCTAGGGAGCAGCCCGCACCGGGTACCAGCCTTTTAGAGGTGCCATGCCACCGTCGAAAAATTCAGAAAATAATTAAAATTTCAGATCATGTCTTTACTAAAGATAACACCACTTCGTGAATCTAGGAAAACTTAGAATACGAAAACTTTCACAAAGAGTAGAGGTGTCATCTCTGCCCTGAGGCAACATCCCCTCCAATTACACCCTAACAAAAGAGAAACAAATCACTAAAACGGCTGATTTCTAAACACAAAATCAATTCAACGCTTAACGAAGCTTTAATAAAGATTGCATTTAAGCCATCTGGGAATTTTGTAAAGCCAGTCAGTCTGCAGCTACTCCCCCTCCCCAAGACTACGGCAAATTACTCAGTTTAGTTGGGGGCAATTTCCCACTGATGTCCATTGCTACTAAGCCTTTATCACACAAACATATTTGTAACTCAAGGTACCGTTTCTTCTAATTCAGTTCCTACAATATCGAAAAGGTGAAGAAAAATTGTTTGAAAGTCGTGTTATAAGCAACCTCATTCACTATTTCTGTTAAAGGTTTGCATATCTTTGCCTTTTCGGATCGTTCCGTCATCTACGGAGTCGATGTCGACCGCTGTGCGCTACATTTGCCTCCATTAGGAATTAAATTTTGCGCTATCAAAGTCACTATCGGTGCCTTGGTCACTGTTAGTGAGTTGATATAACATTACCAGTAGTGATAATTTCTGTGCGGCCTTTTACTGATAGCCAATCAGCGCTGATAGCTAATCCCCCTATCAAGTAAGCTTCTGTGCGCCCAAAATTTTCTATCAGCGCTGTTACTGGTGTTGATAGCGCTATCAACGCTTCTGTGCGGCCACCCGAGGACTATAACGTCCGAGTCCGGACTCGGACTTAATTCAGGACTCGCTTCCTTTTTGTTACTGATATCTGAATTGACCTCGTAATGGAAGGGGAATGTCCTGTAAAGAGATTGACCCGAAATGGGCTGCAACCGAACTCTAAGCCGATTACATCGGGGTCCACGAAAAGTTACATTGATGTCATTTAAGGTTACTGGTGGACCATTCCTCTCTGGAAAATCCTAGGGTCTGTTACTCAAACGCAAATCTTCATACAGCAAGGATCCCCGTTTTGACTGTTTATTCGTGTCTTTACATAAATCTGTTACTTGTCAGTCGCTGTTATGTATCACCTCTAGGCTATTCTGAAATATGTTCTCTGATATGATCTGATCTGATGTGTCCAGGGGCGTAAATACGGGGATGTGGGGGTGTAACGCCCACCGTAAAAATCAAAAGTCGGTCTCTCAGGGCCAAAAAGTCGGTCTCAAATCCAGTTAGTTAAAAAGTTAATTGATCTTTTACCTGCCCTGATTTTCATCTGTTTCCGTGGAAAAATAGGGAAAGTTGTAGTTGGTCCCAAAATAGTCAACCCCACCCCCTCGCGAATTCATGTATGTATACATATATATATATATATATATATATATATATATATATATATATATATATATATATATATATATATATATATATATATATATATATATACGCCCCTGGATGTGTCCTTTGGTCTGACCTGTTCTCTAATCTGATCTGACTTGTCTTTGATTTTTCTCATTTCATTAATATATTAAATTATTATTGGAAGACGTCGTGTTATTTCCGCCATCTTGGTGACCTGGATCCTGAAAAGTTTTCACAAAAGTACGTTCTGATTATTTTTAAAAGAATATGGAAGGATTCTAGGTTAAACTTTGTCAAGTAAATTTTTAATGATTCTTTTTCTTACTATTGAATATGTTGACATAATAATTATACATTGGCAGCCATTTTGCTTTTTCCGCCGTCTTGGTTGACCTGAATTTCAACAGAAATATTTTGAAAAATAAAGTTTGATTATTTGTCATAAAATATGGCTAGATATTAAGAGCAACTGTGTCAAAAGCATTTTGTAAGATTGCTTATTATTTTTGTGTACTATAATTATTATATTGGGGCCATTTTGTTGATTCCGCCCATAGAGTAGGATATAGGAACTAGAGTGCTCACTCCCCGAAACAGCTGTGATCGCATGGGGACTCGGCCGCCATATAGTTTGTACACACATGCTCGCGCACAGAATAGCTTCTTGCCTCCACCTATAATGGCGGACCTACATGTAGATCAGTGATCCCCATGCAATCACAGTGGATTTACGTACGCGGTATTAGGAGTGCGCACTCTAGACTCTATATCCTACACTATGATTCCGACACACTGTGAACAAACGTTGGGTAAACATTTCTCCATCACTTTGCCCAATAATTGTCGATTTATGGGTTTAACGAGACGTTGATTATCCAGTTGGTGGTAACCACACTTCTGGTTAACACATTAATCACCAATTGGTGGGCAAACTGTATCCAGTTTCACGTAGGTGCCCAGCGTTAGTGCATTTTTTGAACCAACTTCTTTTAGCCGTATAGGGCGCATCTTGGTTAGCCTTGGTTCCTACATAAAATATCAAAACCGGTGCTTTAATTTTTAAGTACAATTTCATAAAAAGAAATTAAGAGCTTTTGATTGCGACGTATTTGTAAAGATTACGGTATTTTCCGTTTCTTTTATTACTTTTAATTATTGTTTAATTTTTGTGGGGAAGTTTACTGTGTTTTTTGACTTCTTTGGTGAGAACCAAAACATTTTTCTGTGACCACATGATTTCGTCTTCAGGGGACCATGTTTCCAAAAAAATAATTTGGTCGGAG
The DNA here is from genome assembly GCA_029531755.1 of Holothuria leucospilota. Taxonomy (NCBI): domain Eukaryota; kingdom Metazoa; phylum Echinodermata; class Holothuroidea; order Aspidochirotida; family Holothuriidae; genus Holothuria; species Holothuria leucospilota. Next base: position 5,455,995 of record CM055968.1, on the reverse strand, counting down.
AGTGTCCCCCTTAAGGAAGTTGCCCAGGACCACGCCTATGAAGGAGGGTTTGGCATGCTTCGTTGCCGATGTTTCATTCCTTGTTTATTCCCCCTAATAATTTCTTCTGGCCACAGTTTTCACCCAGTTTCAAAACTCTGGTGCCGTCACTGCATATGATGTCACTTGAACGAAATGTATAATGTTGACCTTAATTTTGGTTGGTTCTCCAGGTTCCAGTCCTTGTACCATGTGGGCATTACATTTGACACTTTCTGAAATATCCACAAGAACTTTAACTCACATTTTAAGTGACCATAAACCGTGCATTACACTGTTGATCGGTTAAAACGTCCTTGACAGTGGGCAAAATTGGATCCTCTCAAGCCCTCGAAAAATAGTCTAGCTACGCCCCTGCTGAAATGTTGAGGAACTGAACAAGATCCCTTGTAGAAAAATCATTAGTTTGGTATTTCTAGGGCACTAAATGTGTCTTTAAAATACAGATATCTTAATAAAAGGTGCCATACTTGTGATAAATGATTAAGGAGTAAGTACATGTGAAAACGAAAAAATCAAAACGGTTAAACTTTAATGGAGACGAGTTAGTCCAACTTTACAGTGGTAATTGTTGCTGACTCAGTATGGGAAGCAGTAAAACGCGACCCAAAATATTGAATGATCAGACTGCACTGCCGATTAGTCGTACCCAGCCACAAGACAGTACTACGGCGTACGCGTAGCCGGGCATGATCCTGCGTGCATAAATATAAATGCCCGTATAAATGTCGGGCGTACGTTTATGTCTTTTAAGTGTGTGCGCGTATCATGTGTAGTGCAGGATACTGGCGCGTCTCGTCTAGACTGCATAAAGTAAGCGCGCATGCTGGGACGAAGCGTGCGTAGTATGATGATTTAAACAAGATATGGTAACGGCTTGGTACTGGCATCCTTGTGTGGAAACGGTGGCAAAATGGAGGCTGAGAGAGTTCAATTTACAGAGGAAACCGTTGATTTAGTTCGAAAACAAGAGACGGGATGTTGGCTACCAAAGAAACGCCGATCCGCTCTAGACTGTCTCGGAATTGGGATTGATGTTCTTGAAGATCTTGGCCAAGGAAAATTCTCAAAGGTTCGAAACTAGTCCTCAGTAAAGTCATGTGTATAACCGTTCCCGAAAGCTCCATCCATAACCATAAGGCCTAAAAAATGTTTGTTTGTCCTCGACCGGCCGCACGTAATTTTTCGTCCGCTCGTATAACTTTTTTAGTTTCATATTTTTTTTTTTGCCTTTTGTGTTGTACACAAACTTATATATTTTCCGACGAATTTGTTTCGTTCCTCACTGAAATACCTTGCACTAAATGGCCCATATATATGTTGAATATCCAGTCGAAAGTAGAACAAATAAAACGCCTCCTTCACACACACACACACACACACACACACACACACACACACACAAACACACACCTACCTACACGCACACACTCAAGGGAAATCATAGGCCTGCTTTATCCTAGAGTTCCGTGTTACTGACTTCCCCATTTTTAGCACTCGCTGTGGAGCATACCTACGTACGTAACTGGTTCGGATATACACCATTGTTTGTTATCAGCTGGTTATAAAACTATTTCACAGGGACTGCGGAGCAAATTTTGAAATGCGGAAGCTAACCATCGAAGGGGCCTAATACTTTAAAGAAAATAAAAGCTTTTTAAAGCGGCCCAAAATGCACACGTCAGGAAAAGTGCGAGGGCTAAACCCCTTATAACCCCCGTCTCTGCAGTCCCTGTTTCAGTGGTCTGGCAGGGTTGCCTCGCAGGTCTGCCTCGAAGCGAACCCACGGAGATACCGTCCACTCGATCAGCATTGCAAAGGCTCAACGCACGTGGCTACTTCTGGTCGCTGGGGGCACAGTGATCAGCGGCGTAGCGGAACCTTCGGGGCCCATGGACAAGAGGCAAAGAGGGGCCCAAACCAATGGTTTCATAAACCCATTTTCCTATGAACCCTAGCCCAGTCTTCGTGGGGAGGAACGGGGAAACAGCCAGGGCTTGCAGGCACCAGATCCGGGTTCAATTCCCAGTCCCATTCTTGCCTGCCGTTCTTCAAAAGCGAGTTGGTTCTGTAATTGTTGATACCATTTTGGTTCATTTCGGGTCTCTGCTGGATGGTTAGACGGTAGGCAGGGTTATGATTTTTAGATTTTTCTGCGCATTTGCAGGATGGGTGCCCCCTGAACCATCGGAGCCCCTGGATATTGTCCACCCGTTTGCAACGTCAGTGACACTGATGCCTTTATACTACGAAAATAGCCAAAAAAGTTTCCTTCAATCGACATTGTCACTCCCAGATGTGTTAGGCTGGGACTGATCTGCACACTGCCAACGTGAGGGATGTGGAAACCTTTCATTCACACAGGTGTGCGATCGGAGGGGCTTGCAGCATGTGGCGGAGGAGGGGGATTGTCAGACGAAATTACTATGTTCTTTCTTTATATCCTTTCATTATGTTTGATGGAAACTGAATGTTTTATAACGCAGGTTTGATTTTTTCGCACAACAGGGACACACTGCAGTCAACTTCTCACCTGCCAACTACAATAACATGCTCGTCTGAAGTATGATGCGCATATAGGCCTATGTACACAGAAGTCAGCATGGCATGATACACGCTAGGCGTGCACTGCAAACATGGAGTAAAAGCTGTGTTTGATTGGTTTTGCAGCCCTGGCCTGGTCAGGGAGAGTGAGGAGCGATACGAACGCAGTCTTCACGGCCTTCTGTAGAGTGTGGACTTTCAAGGGGCATAAATCACTTGCACATCCCTTTGTCATGTTATTACGTTTACAATAAACCACCAACAGTTCATCCTATAAACACATGTCCATATGTTTCATTGCCTTGTGTTCTGCTGAGAGAGGTTCAAAAAAATTTAAAAAAAAAAAAAAAAACGCCCGCCTGACGGCCCTTTTTGGCAGGTCTCAAGGACAAACAAACAATATTTTCTTTTTAGCCTAAGGCTGTAGTCAGAGAGTGAGCTCTGGGTGAACAACTACACACCTATTGAGGACTAATCATAACTTAGAGCTTAGGCTAAACTTAGGCTAGGCCTACAGGTCAAAGCTATAGCTAACTGGCTAAACGATATTGAACATTACAAATGTGGCCATATAACATCCTTTTTGCCAGGGCAGGCGCCAGGTGGGGGGCAGGAGTGCATGGCCCCAGGTCGGGGAAATTTTCCAATTCGTCGGGGAGTCTTAATGGGTACGACAGACCAGTCGCTCTCCTACGATTTACTTCATTTATAAGCAGGCAGACTCTTCAGTAAAACTCCATAGGCCTATTTTATTGTTCGTCATTAAATTACAACTTTTCCAATTGTCTTCCATAAATACTGAAGAAAAATTTTAAAATTTTCGCTAATGAAAATCCAACTTTTTACAAATTTTGTCCAAAAGTAATCCAAAGTTTCAGTTTTTCGCCATATTGGTAGCAACTAACCTTGTGGATTTGTGGATGCAAATGAACCACAGCAGTCAAAGCGGGCCCGGGACGCCCCCCCCCCACACTTCTGGTCAAGGTCATACCTCACCGCTTTTGACGCCCTTGATCTCGCTCATCTGACATGCCTCTCAGACAGGCATGTTCTGTCACTAACATGTAGGCTATGCTAACGGGTTAACATAGCCTAGACCTATCGTGTCCAGACTTGCAAATTTTCTTAGTAGGGCCTATTTATTTTTCTTTCTCAAAGGTAAAGAAAGTTCACTGTAGAAAGTTAAACAAGGATTTTGCTGTGAAAATTATTTCGAAACAACATGCTCCAAGGGATTATCTCGAAGTTTTCCTCCCAAGAGAAATAACAATTTTGAAAAAGATTGACCACGAGAGGCTGGTAAGTAGAGGCTGATGTCCGATGAACGCAACTACAGGTAATAGATATATATTTGGACCAAAGTCATACGGGGTCAATCTTTCGCTGGGGTGGGGATAATTTCTGCTAGAATATTGAACATAGAACAAGTTGCCCGAATTTTGATATTGCTTTGTTGGTTGATGAATAAACATTGAATTGTCATTGTGAGATTTCTTACTTTGTAGGCTATACCTGTAGGTGACGGATAGCCGTCCGGGAGGGGGCGGGGTGAGGAGGGTTGGGATGTCACCCTTCCCTTTAAAAATTGCTTTCTGCAATGAGGGATGAAAATGCAGGGTGCCACCTTCAACATTTTTCTTATGGACTTTGGGTATTTTCGACATTTTCGTTAAAGTCCCAATACGACTTTGTATAAAGAAATACTTAAACCGCCAAAAATCGTGATAGCACGAGAGCCAGATATATAAAGTTGGTAATAGTTTACGAGGTTCTAACATACTAAGAAGAGCAGTCTTAGCTTCTTTCGGGAGAAATCTTTGTCCGAAATGCAGATGTTGAATTCGGATTGCCAACCGAGTTCTCTCCTCGTAATGAGCCTATCAGTCAGGAGTATGAACCAATGAAAGTCTGTTTCTTTATGATTATTCATGAATAAACAGCTATAGGTGTTGTGCCTACATGCGCAACTGCAGTGAAATGTGGGCCTACACACGTAAACAGTGCAGAGCAATTGCTTGTATATTCGACGGATGGACTACGCAAACAACCTAGGACTATACTCAGGTTAGTGTAGGCTAGAACTGAATTGCAGTTAGAAATAATTACCCACACCAACAAAATTGCTGCACAACTAACATGAAAAGGAGGAAAACCTCACCTGAAATCCCAAGCAAGATAACGTTGCCCTGCACAGCGAGGCAAAATACAGGTAGGCTATACGAACATGCACAGCCGCAGTACGGTCGCCAATGTCGCGCAAGTTGACTGCTTGTGTGTTACGGCCTTATACAGCTATAGCTACATTTTTCGTGCATCAAGCATATCGCAGCCTAACATTCGTCATTGATTAGCACAATGAAAATACGGTAAGCAAGTGCGTATGCAGTAGATGTAAACTGGCTGCATCGTGCTGGACAGTCGCGGACATGATGTGATCTCGAAGCAGGGGCGGATCTAGGGTCTTTTTTGAGGGGGGGGGGGGATCCAACAAAAAAGGGCACATTCATTTTTTTTTTAAAGTTTGGTTCTAATAAACGTCAGACAAAGAAAGGATCAACCAAGAAATATGCAAAAACTGGAATGATCTAAACGGTGAAATTGCAAAGCGCGCGGAGCGCGCGAAAATTTTAGGGGTAAGCCTACACTCATAAGAATTTGTATTTATTTAAAGCTTATACAGGACATTTGTCCCGGCAGTTGGGCCCTTTCGGGCATAACTTTCATTGTAGGCCTACTTTCCTCCTCGAGTCAGTAGCCGTACCGCACGACAGACACAAGAGAACGTCGACCGAAATGATATTTACATAAATCCGTGTATTCTACTTGAAAGAGTTTGTACTAGCCTATTTAGCTATAAGTATAACGGAACTGAGAAAGAGTGGACAAAGCGTACCGAAAATTTTGGGTTTTATCACAGAATTCACCCTTTTGTAAGCCAAAATAAGTAAACCGACCATGAGTCAGCGGCGTAGGAAGATGTTTGACATGGGGGGGGGGGGCAGACCAGATGCGATTTCTCGACCTTGACCCACCTTCCCACACCAAAACATCATAGTGAGAAGGGGACATGAAGGAGCCTAACGATCCAATGCCATTGCAGGGCATATTTTGCAAAGGGTCACTGAATACTCCCAAAACTGAATTACGCACTGATAGTGTACTTTAGAATCTGAATCGTGAAATTGTAAAGCGCGCGAAGTGCGCGAAAATTTTGGCAGGCTTACATAAAACACATATGTAATCATTACGAACAAAAGGAAAAACGAAAAACTATAGGGGTTGTAGACTGCATCCGGGATAACACACATTGTAGCGGAACCACCTGGACTACACGATGAAATAGCCAAACTTTGCTCACCAACTGACTGTACCTCGTGACACAGACAAGAGAACACCAACAGGGTTTGCGATATTGGATGAAAGTTACTACCTTTACATAAACTACGGTACTCTGCGACAGCAGACCGGTCATCGGTCCAACTGAAAGACGTCAAAAATTGAACCGACTAACATTGCGTTATTTGACCTGGTGGTGATTTTCTAATTTTAAACTGAAACAAACACCGATTTGCCTATTGTGACTTCTGGTCAACTCTTGGTTGTGGACATTCCTTAAAATTGGCTTTTATTCCCATCACTAGGGCAACGCTTTAAAGAAGAAAGTAATTCCAGACCATGAATATCATAGCGAAACGTATTTACCTACTCTCTCTTGTTCATGATAGGAGGGATATCCAGCGGGTGGAGGGAAAGCTTTGTAGATGTAACGTTTAGGGAGTGTGAACAGATCATTATTTTGCAAGACCAAAAGACTAGAAGTGACCTTTTGGAATCAATATCAAAGCCCAACGGTAATATGTTGCATAAAGCGCTAGCTAGTGAGTATGACGTAATATCTGTGTGCTTTGCATTACTTTGATTACCCAAGTATGCCACATGTGGTTCCCAAGCGAGAAGTAATGAGAATACCTGACTGTCACGCAGGCAGTAAGAAATACTGTAGTCAAATTCCCTCTAAAAACGATTGCACTGTTCGTCTTTCGGGGAGAGCAATATAGGCTACCGAAGTCAAAATATATTGCCAAAATTTCTGCGATATATACCGTACTGTAGCTTGAGTTTTACGGGCGAATTGATCCATACTGGATGGGAGTAACCAAAATCTCTCGTGTTTTTCTTTTTTTTTTATTTTAGGCCACGGGTAAAAAAAAAAACATTTTTGAAAAAGGGCAGATTGGGAAATTTGAGGGGGGGGGGGTCCGGACGTCGGCGACCCCACCCCTGGATCCGCCACTGCGAAGCAGCTGATTAATGAATATTCACAAGTGCCAATGACTGCCCACCCAATCCGTGGACTGCCTACGGAGGAAACCAATTGCATATTCTACAGTTGTATGAATTATTGTTACTGTTTTTCATTGTTTTTGTTTTATACCCTTTTAACTACCTCTTTTCCGCTAAAAAGCGTTCTCCTGGTTATATTTTTGTATGAAAAACATGGAGCACCGCCTGTTCTTTGCTATTGAAATTTTTCAGGGAACTCGTATTGGGACTTTAACATCCCACAAATAAAACCGAAATGTGCTATAACTCTTTGGCAAAGGTGAAACATGTTTTAACAATGAAACAAACTACAAGCAATGGCTTCGTAAAGGGCATCGTTTATCATTTTAATTGTCTCATTCTGCCCGAATGGATCAAACCCTTTCGCCCGAATTGGAGGGTACATACCCTCTGTTCTTCGGCTTGTAAGCGTGCATGGTTACGACTATAGACCTGTGAAAATTAAACGAAGGAGATGATATTCTTTCTTTTAATAGGTTGGCCATAATTACATGTTAATGACACGGTTCGTTTGGAAAATGCGCAATGTTAGGTCCATGACCTCCTAATTTCATGTTTTTATTTCGCACATTACACACATAGCATTGGGTTTACATTTACCTTGAGCTGATCTGTAATTGCACGAAAATACTAAGTGTTATTCTAGGCCCCTTTTCCATGCAATTTAAACAAAAACACCTGTCTAGTACACCTTCAAAACAGAGCCACAGTAGCCCGCACTGAGATTAAATTGATCAAAGTCATATTGACACAAAATAAGTGTGGACTTAATAAGGAATACAACAATGTAAAGGTCATCATTGACCAACCATAGAGGAGCTATTGTTTAATTGAATGTCAATCAAAGTGAAGTCACCAACTGTACTTACAACTATAGGGCTATTCCTAGATATAGCTGGGGGATGCCAAAGCCCCTTTAAAGCATATTAACTTAGTAGTGTGATGAAAACGAATTTTTAATCTAGTTTTTTTTTTCATATTTCCCAACTTGCGTTGGACTCTCCTCTTTACTAAAGTATGAAGTCAATAGAATCATAGAGACAAATAGAGATCGGGTTATCATTGTTCACCGCGTTTACCGCAAGATATTGCAATAGTACATTTAGATGAAGGAATGGCGTTATTTGTCGTTGCCGAATGATCCAAACGGATTCAGGAGCGGAGTCCTACAAACCACACAATAATTACCATGATACAACATTGTATGTATTATTTACCTTCCTAAGACTTAACCCGCTGCAAACAGCTTGTACTGTCTTAGTTCAAATTTTGATGTTGATAATGTGGGTAAGACAAACCTGTAAACTGAAATTTACCAACTGCACTCTAAAAACAGTTGGGTAAACACTTTTACCCGTCGCTGGGTCCGTATGCCACCTCCTAAACTGTTGGGTAAGAAACTACCCAAGTTGGTCAAAAACTACCCTTTACTTGGGAAAATTCACCCACCATGGGAGTCCTTTTGACCAGCATTGGGCAGTTTTTTACCCAACTTTTTAGGAGGTGGCATACGGACCCAACCTTGGGTAAAAGTTTACCCAACTTTTTAGAGTGTGCAGATTAAACATTGTTATGATATAAGATGTAGTGTAAACAAAGGCCTGTGTCAATGAAGAAGAGTAAATAAATGTCTGCGATACTGACCGAGTTCTTTAATTAACTTTTCTCATCCTCAGACTTAGATCTAGGTCTATACCAAGCTTGATCCCAAGTAATCGACCCGGCGAATTTACAATTAGTTCGCAAATATTTGTGTATCACGAAAGGTTTAGGCGTAGATCTACTATCAGTTTGCATGCTCGAACAACCGAAAGAGTTGTGTGGGGTTTAATGTGCGGTTTTATGGAACAGAATCCTTCAGACACGTTATAATACACCCTTTGCAATGACGTCACCCCCTCTTGGAAACCGACCGACGTCATGTTAGAGGACAAACAATTAGTGTAATGTATACTGTAGGTAGCTACTGGGGTTTATCTCAGCCGAGGGCGCACTTGGATTTCTAGGTCCTGTGACGTCATATCCATACCGTGTATTTTTCACGCGGATGTGCTGTCCTTTAAAAATTCTCAACCGCCTAGGCCGACAGGAAAAAAAAGCTTCGGCCCACAAGCAATGGCGCTGCTAGGATTTCAAAAGTGGGCAAAAGGGAGAGACAATTAGGGGAAAGCAGGGATGGGGGCAAAAATTAGTGAGTGCACATTGCTCCTGTAAACCGCATACCTTTGCACAAAAGTGGACTGGGGGCAGTTGGGGAAAAGGTACTGACTGGGGGAGGGAATATACCTCCATCGTCCCGCTCCCCAGTGGCACTCCACTGCCCACAAGATCACAATCTTACCCACGATGTGCATACATGCACAATGTAACGAATTTTGGGGAGTAGTGTTGAAACAGGGTAACAAAGAGTTGTAGGCCCTAAACAAAGACAAACAGCACGTCTACATAACTTTTGCAGTGTTATCATGTGCGCTCTAAGACAAATGATAAGCCCAATGTTGATCAAGAGCATATTAACCGATAAACGCAGATGTGAATCGTTCTTTCTCCTTGAAAACCTGACTTTTTTACAACTTTACTTTCAAAGGTTGGCATGGAGGGCGCACTTCTAACCAATAAACACGCCTTTCTCTTGCTGGACTACATGCCCAATGGTGATTTGCAGCAGTTCATTAGCACACATGGTGAGATATTTCCTATAACCGAAAACATTTTCAAATATGGTTAAGATATTTCTAAGATACGAATATTCGAGGTTTCTACTTACATAATTAGTTGCTTCCATTTTGTAATTATCGCAACCCGTTTAAGTTTGCAAGTCTAAAATGACGAACCTGAGAACAGGGAGTTGTCACATGGCAACTCCCTGTTGAGGAGATATTAGCCTACGCAGGTCGAGATATGAACCCCATTAGTATAGTCCAGTTCCCAGTTTCATGGCTTGCTAAGTTGCTGAGATATAAAATGTCGAAATTTCTTTTCACTTGATTTGAGATAGTTGATTGTGCGCAATAATTTGTAACGAGCTTCTTGTACAACTCACATTGCCGTAACTTTTTCGTTTAAAATAAAATTTTTTATATGACATTGAAAAAGTCAGGTGCGTAGCTACAGGGGGAGGGGGGGGGGGCTGGGGGGTCTGGGCCCCCCAGATGTTTGCTAGGCCCCCAGAAATTGTGTGTGTCCTAGTAAAATTTGTGCGAATTAAGGATGGCGATCAATGCCATGACCCCCCCCCCCCATTCAAAGATATTATAAGCATAAATTCCAAACTCCTATACCTACACTGTTACGCTCGGTGACTCCTCATGGAGACGCATACATCGGGGCGGAAGTGTCAATTTGATATGCGCGCCGTTCTATTCCGCGATCTGCGTACAAAAATAAGAATGCGTCACAGAAAATTTCATTGTTAAAAGAGGTTAGCGTGCGTGCACTTTTACAACGCGTTCTGTACGCGCAGAATACATTTCTCTGTGTATTGTCCGGAATACTTGACGCACAGTTCTGCGCGCTCTGGAAACAAACGCGCTAGTTGCTTTTCCCGTTGTGAACGCGTAAGTAATTGAACGCGCATATAAAAGTGTGTCACTTGAAGATACCATAGAAACTGACCAATGAATGTCCATGAACTTGCAAAACCAGTCATTGTGCGTTCATGTTCAAGTGTAAATACGTGGAATGCCGCGTTGAAGAAATAAGTTATTCTTTTTCAAGTGGAATTTATTGAGGCGTAATACTTCTTCAGTCAACAACATTCCGAAATAACAAGTATTAAAACTTTCGTAAGACATTCATTTGCCTGTTTGTTTTCAAAACGACTGAGCAGTGATCAGCACTTCCGCCCCGATGTTTTGACCTCACGGACTTCTTATATACATGGACAGAGCATATTGCACTAACGTCCTATGCGTAAATTGTCGCCACCGTGTACGTACACGAGTAGGCTTACCAATATGGATGCCTGCTATAGTCTTGTGTGTAAAAGTTTGGACTTGCTCAAGTGGCTCAGTATCGACAAATTGTGTGAAAAACTTGTAATATTTTCGAAAGAATGCAAGCTCAGGTCAAATTCAACAAATAGAATGAAGGACTGTGATATTGTTCTTCCATTCATACTGATATTTTGTCTGAAATGTTGCAGATTCATTGTCAAATTGGGCAAATGGTAGTAGCCCGGCGGCCATCTTGGTTAGCCTAAATTTGTTCGAACGGTGGCGACCGTATTGATTGCGCAATCCTCTGTCCATGTATTGAAGCCCGTGTTTGGCCTCCATGAGGAGTCAACGCGCCATTTTAAGTTTGGAATCTATGCTTGTAGTATCTTTGCCCCCGTTGATACCTAGCCTCCCCCCCCCAAAAAAAATTTCATCCTAGCTACGCCCCTGGAAAAAGTTGCCTGCTTGTCATAGCATGTTGGAATGAAAGTGTAGGTGTAGTCAACTCGCTCTAGAAATATATAACAGTGATCACATTTTGGAACAAGATGTACTGGCTTTCGGAAAAAAAACAGATATTGTGATCTGAGAAGTACAAGAGCGACATAACAAGTTATTACGCAATTTATCATTTTCGATGCAAGGATGAATACCACTCCAACACGTTACATCTCACATATCCTGTGAAGTTAGATTCATGTTACTTCCTCCGTACCATATATTTTTGTAATTTTAGACTTAAGGTACGTTTTAATTAAGATTGTCCCTTTTTGTTGAATTTTTTCAGGTTACTTCGAGTCACATGCAGCTGATTTCTTTGTAATTCACAAAAAATAGAGATAGGCTAATACTGTGATATTCAAAGTATAATGTTACAAATGGCGTGCATTGAACAAAATTTTTAACATAAACCAGTCAAACTATCACACAAATTTGTTTTTTTTTTTTTTTTTATTGCATTACATTTATAGGTCATCTATCGGAAGAGGAATCTCGCCGTATTTTCTATCAACTTCTAGATGCTGTATCTTTTATCCATTCATTAGATGTAGTTCACCGAGACATCAAATGCGATAATATTTACTTTGATGGTGAATATAACATCAAGCTCGGGGGTAAGACTCTAACTCTGTCTTGTTCAAGAAGGGGTAACAGTAAATACATATACCTCCTCCCACAATCTTTTAAAGCCTATGGTCTCAAATGGCTGCTCGAGGGACATTTTCGAAGCGCAAAATTCGACGAGCCAAAAATTTTAACAGAAAAAGAGCTGTGGAACGAAGCCGTGGCTACAATAATAAAAATAAAGCAAAAAGTCACGTTTAAGTGGCCCGCGGCCCGAAACTTTTGAGAACGACTATTCTAAAGATTGGTAAAAGGGCGCTGCGCTTACAAACAATTGTTCTGACATGAAAGAAGTAGGACTGTGTTAGTTTTTGAAATTATCTCAACTAAAGCTGTATCTTTTCCTATACCATTTTTTTCCTTTTTTTAAGTTACTTCTCTTCTATAACTCACAAAAAAGGCAATGGGTTCGACCTGAAATATCTCAGTTTGTTGTGCTCAAAATACTATAGTGGGACAAGGGCGACCATCAAGGGGATGGGGAGAGACATGACCATCAATAATTTGGTTGGGGTGGATTATTTCATCGCGCCCACCATGATGGTACCAACTCAGTAACGTCGGAAGGTCACTAAGCTTATCGTGAGTGGACCATTCAAATCCTGCGTTTTGACATTTTCTCAGACATTTTTCGACATCCTCGCACTGGGACAAATCCACACTGGTTATCCTTCCTAGAGAATATGTCTAAATAGACACACAAGTTTGTGCAACGTTGTGTAGTAGGTAGGGCTGTGTCCGAGTCCATGCAACCCAATTTCGAGCCAGTTCCTATCACCATGCCAAACCCGATTCTAGTGTCCCTAATTCAAGGCCAATACTGAGTTCGGTCATTTGACAATGTCGCATATCATACGGGTAGTTTTGTAGTATTTTTTTCTTGGAGTAAAATAAATCAAAAAGGTCCTTTTTAGGGGACAGTTTCATAGTCTGATCCACCCTACAATTAACCCTTCTTAGTGTGTGACCATTCACTGTGTGAAACTGCCCCAATAACCACGCAGCCTTATAGGTAACATTTGTTGAACTTTTATCGTTTGTGGACTTCAGTGGCTGGAGTCGGTTCCAAGTCCTAGTCCAGCTGCAACCCATTCTAATTCCAGGACCTCCCATTCCGGGCCAATTTCGAGTCCGGAATTGGGCCCTAGTCCGGACTCTATTGTTACATCCATGGTAGTAGGTCTAATGTCTATCGATGCAAAGAACTTTCGCCCACAAATAGTGGAAGTAGCGCCCACTTTAATTGTTATCGATGTACTAGACAGACAAATCAAGGACTTTCAAAGTTAATAGCTTTTTAAACACGAAGTCTTGAAAATTTTTCACAGATTTCGGTTTTGCCTGTGTTTGCTCTGACTGTGAATTACTAACGGAGGCATGCGGTTCTTATGTGTACGCAGCACCAGAAATTATGGAAGGAGAACCTTATTTGGGAAAGGTGGCTGATTTGTGGAGCATGGGTAAGAATAACTTCTTCAGTTTATCTCAAATTTACGAGAAAAAAAAAGGAAATTCAGATTAAACTTAGTGACAAATGTGAGGAAGTCGTCGGTTTATTGACTCGACATCATTTGATTTACAGTCACTTGAAGTATAGATCTGTTGCACATTAAAAATCCTTTGCTATTAATTAGCTATTCATTTTGTCAACAGGTGTGGTCCTTTACGCCATGCTTTGCGGAAGATTACCCTTCCACGACGAAACATTTGACATATTACTTGACTCTATTTACAATCCAAGAGAAAAGCTACGTTTCCACACAAAGGTATCTAAAGGTAAGGCACACTTTCTTAAATTAATATTGGTGGCGTCATTCCCTCTGCTATAGTCAGGGTAAACCTTACCTCGGCTTGGCCTTGCTCCGTGAGTTTCTCAATTACCCGTAGATGACGGGTATGAGTTACGTAGAGCTCAAAATAAAACTTGAAGTTACCCTGTCTACCTCCGCTACTGCGCAATTCGTGGCTGCCGTGAGGCGAGATAAAAATTCAAGAACACATAAGCAAATAGTTTTACTTAGTTTGCCAACTTGTTATTACATTTGCTGTATAATTTATGATCAAATGTTAGGGGCCTACGAGAAAGTGACAAAATGAATTCTGTGCACTGTTCAGTATTAGTGGTTTTGTATCTTTCCAGTAGCAACGCCTTTACGTAACAGTGCGAACCGCCCTCACTTAAATTGTGGGCGAAACGTTGACTGAGTGATGCGGTAAAAGTGGCGTTGTTAAGCTACTATAACAAAAGTTGTGGAAAATCTTCAATATGCCGTTGAAATGTTTCTTAAACATATAGTCACTATTGTCCGTATTTACTTTCACGAAGTCGTCTCTTTCTACAGACTGCCGCCATTTTGTACGAGCTATGTTAAACCCTAACGCATTGGAACGGATTTCAATGCATGAACTGAAAGGCATGGATTGGCTTAACAAGCCAATAGATGTTACAACCGCTGATTTTACATCTCCGACCCACTCTAGACATTCATATGGTGAGCTAAAAAAGAGAAAAATACTTCGTTTTCATGAATAGGATTAAATTTATATGGCAGAACGTAACAGCCTGTCAGTAATGATAAGTCACGTCACACACACACACACACACACACACCCACACACACCCACACGATTTCTCTTCATATGCAGTCCTTGTCCGTGTACATCAGAGGTTCTCAAAAGTTATAAACCGTGGATCACTTATTAGCCTATAATTGTGGAATTTGTAGTAGCCAAAACAAAATAAAATAGATTATTTTCCGTTACTACATTTCTGAACGCATCCGTGCCACTATTAATGGACACTTAGGGTGCATTACATGAGTCGCTCACGGATTAAGCAGGTACAAAGAGCATTTGTGAAGATCACTTATCACACAGTTAGTCAATATTTAGTCCTTACCATTTTATGAACCACAAAATCCTGTTACTCACAAAGATCACCAATGACGTCCGGATTTCCAGATTAGAAAAAGGTGAGTCATGATATGAGCGGTAAGCAGACCCATAGCAGGGAGCTTACAGTTCCCTGCCCATAGCCAGCCAAGGAATTGCAGGGGCGAGATACTTCCAGGGGCATTTTTTGCACAGGGCAAGCTGTGTTAAGATGGCATTATAAGGCAATATAGTAAGTTTTGGTCTCATGCACAAATTTTCTAGTGAGCGAAACGTTTGTACGTGAGGCTCCATCCCCTATACCCCTTGACAACGCACCTTATGCTAAGTAGCCTCCTTAACTAAAATTTTTCCCTTTACCATTATTTTCTGCATAGCTGCTCTTGTAGACCAGTCGCAAACTCGTCGTAAATCTGTTGCAATTGACATGGGAGCCGAACATGGATTCGCCGAAAATCAAAAGGCAGATCAGGAGCCATCAGCCGTCGCTACTGTGTCTGATGTACTGAAGGCTCTGGCCGTTCGACATGCGTAAGACAGACCAAGTTTGGTTTCCATTGACACAATATGTTCTACGTCAAGTCACAAAATTATAGTAATTAATATTTCTTCGGGAATACTCCTCGTCAACATATTTAGGGAGATTCACGTATTGTTTTAGAACACAATGGTAACAGCAGTTTGACGGTTTACTTTGTGTTCATAGCAGATACAAACCAAATTTATGCAACTTCTCCCATTGGTTTTCTTTGGGCATGCAATATTGTTTTCAGACAAATTACCTTTCTCTCCTTTTGTTCTTTTCTCTCATTTTTTCTATAGCATTGGTTGGAAACTGCAAGCTTTTCTGTAAAGCAACCATATAACAGTATAACTTCTTACGTAATATCAATCGATGTTACCTCTCCACAGATTTGAAGACACAGAAAAGAAGGCCCACACAGGAATAGACCCTGGCATCGGTCGAGGTCCCCACAAGTTTACCCCGGATGCAACTGGTCTCAAAGGCCCAGCAGCTCGCCGAATCAGCGTACAGCTGAGCTCCTGTCAATGTAAGTACAACAGTGCACACAAAAGAGAACCGTAGGAACATTCACATCGTTGCATCGTTTGATTCCTACCATCAGAATGATCATGAAATCGAAACGATGTTATGTAGAAGGCGTAGTCCACTATTTCGACCGTTTCTTCTTTAACATGGTCTAATGTCACTCACACTTTGACCAAAACTTGGGAAAGCTAACAATCAGCCGTTGGGTTAGTAGGATATAAAGGTGTGCGTCGGATGTTTATGTCCAGACCACCTAATCGTTAGTCAAGACATGAAGAACAACCGAGACCGACTTCGTCACGTCGTTTTCGGGTAACTCTGACCACCCAAAGTGACTTAGCTTTCGCGTCAGCCCCACCCTAGACCAACCCGAATAAAACTGAATCAAGGTCCCAAGGGACCAAAAGTAGTGTTTCATTTCCTCCATGGTCTGTAAATTGAAAAGTTACAACAGAAACAGAAAGAAAATGGGACTTGTGAACCCGACAGAGCCTACTCCGACACACTTAACACAACTTTTATCGCATTCTTGCCGCAGTGTTTCCACAGTCTGCCAAGGGTGACCACCACGATCGTCGCGTCACTTTCCAAACACCGCTTGCAGGACATGCTGATTTAGCACCCTCACGAAAAGCGAGCCTATTGATGCTATCAACCGGGCACACTAAGACCGCTCTCCGTCGCGGATCACTGGGAGTACATCGTGGGGCCCTGATGGCTAGTGGCTCTATGATCCACATGGCCAATGAAGATTTAATGGGCTCAGCGACTCGACTCAACGAGATGAAGATAGGATCGGAGATCAGCCACTTACATTACTTTTCCGGGTCAAAGGCAGCACATCTCGCCAGTTCAAAGAAAAAGAAGGGCAAAGAATCAGTGCGCCGCAATTCTGTTATCACAGAAACTCTGCAGATCTTGAAACAACCTGGCGCCCTCACTCCTCAAGAGCAAGCAATTGTCAATATGTTCCGTTCGAAATGTGAACAGATTAAACATTTAGTCGCTGATTAAAAAAGGTCAATTCACAAAAATCAATAATATCCGATTTTATCTATTATTTTAATCAAAGTCACCATTAAACCTGTCCTGCAGAGGGATATCATTGTAAACACGTGAAAAATCATGAGGAAAGTGAAGCCATTGTTAACTTTTGTTGTCATTTCTTTCTGATCTCCTGTCGGTATGTTCATTTCCGCCAATCTGGAACCAGGGGCAGCAACTGCTATTCCAAAACTAATGCAACAAAATTCCTCCGCTGAAGATACTTCCTGACAAATATAGTGTCGTTTTTTTTTGTTTTTTTGGTTGTTTTTGTTTTGTTTTGTTTTGTTTTTTGTTTTTTTTTATGGGGGAGGGGTTCGGTGTAGACAATGTTCCTTTAAGGAATGGGCTAAAGTTGCGATATGGATGCTGTAGAACATGCATTAAAGTGCTGTGCTTGTGAAAATATGAAGCAAAGCACTTCTTTATATTACATGCTTCTGCTGTGCAAAATGGCATTTTGGATGAATTTTCAAAGCAGACTGGGGACCAACAACCTTGCATAGCTCTCAATGCTCAAACTATTAATGTTCATGACACACAACTTTGAAGACAGTGTGAAATGCCTACTTGTGGTATTTTCCAATGATGTAGCTTCCTCTCTCAATTAGGACTTAAACAAGGTTTCACAGGCTCTGGAAAGGACCACATTTAGTATGTCAAAGGAGGGATGATAAACTGTGTGCTCCCCTAAAGTCTAAGACTCAGCATTTGGTTAAGTACAGTCTGGTCATCTTTCTGCAAAAAGTATCTCCATATGAGAGTAGTCCCCAATATTCCCTGCAGTAGGAGACAGCCTGTAGGACTTTCCTAAAAAATATTTCTTCTACTCATTTCTTTCAGGACAGAATTAAAACAAATAAGCAGTTGCACTAAGCTTACTTTTGTGACAAAATTGGCATAGTAAAAGATTCTGCTTTCTGGAAGTAACCAATCTAGATCAAAAAGCATATCAGGTGGGGAGACCGTGGGGGTAGGGGGTTGCCCTCTCAACCACCTGACAAAGAGAACCAGCACAATCCTACACTTTCAAATTCTTCCACAATGAATAAAAGCAACATAAAGCAGAGGCTTCGAAGAAATGATGGTAGTCATAATGTAAGTTTCTTTGATATAATTGTTTATTTCAGCAAAATTGTACATTTTTGGAAATTGCAGTAATTTCCAGTCACAGTTACATTTGGTAAATGTGGGATTGTAAAAGAAATGAAAAAGGATGAAATCCCAAGGTCCAAAAGAGAATTTATTATGACCAAGAATGAGGCTCCAAGTACATGTAAAAAGGTACACCCATGGCTAAGATTATTGCAGGGTTTCATCTAAGTTATTTTTGATGTTATAGGGGCAATCAATATAAGCATTCTGCTGAAATTTGCATTAAATTGCCATGGGCTATTATTGCAATATAAACTGAAGTTAGTCCATTTTCAAACCAAAGTGAACTTGAAGCAAGCAGTAGTAACATCATAACCTCATACTAATCAACAGTTTTGTTTTTTCTGTTATCTTTACACCCACTCTCACTTAATATTCCCTCTAGGTTAACTCTCATCCATTTTACAGCCAAACCAAATACTGGAGAATGAAAGAAACAAACCATTACTCACAGATGTATTGAAGGGGATGACACTGTTCCTGTTTGCTTCAAGTTCACTTTAGGTTAAAGATGTGATAACTTCATCTGCTAGCATCTGTACACCACAGAAATTGAACCCAAATTTTGCCTGAATGCAAACATAAAGATCCTCCTTAAAAACTTAAAGTGAACTTTGGCTTAAACCCTCCTTTCAGATTATGGACAACACCTGGCAAAATCTTATACTAACCCTAAACCTTAGTTCTAATCCAATCCAGAAGGAAACATTCACTCACAAGGACCTTTGGTCTAGTGGGCACCAGGATTGTAGCTATGCCGGATGGTGCCTGTCGGGCGAACCAGCACTCAAACTTACCGACCGCTGCTCAAAGTAATGTTTCAGCTCTACAACTGACACTCAATTTGCTAAAATTGGTGGTATAGCGGAATAAAATGCATCTTTACTTTGTCCTGTTAGTATATTCTGACTACAGAGCATAATATTCGTGGCCAAAATCCATTGTTGCATCAGTTTATTAACATACTAACAAAGTTTCAACAACAAATATTTTCTGATTATATCAGCGCATAGGCTACGACCCTAGTTCAAATTCATGCAGCAAATTTTTCATGGCTGCTTTGCAACAAATCACATGCATACTAGGCCACACTCGATTTTTGTACTTGACTCGTAAGTACTATGCACTACGTACGTAGTCATCTCAAAGAAGGGTACAGTACTAGCTCCACTGATTTGCACACAGTATCAAACAAATATTTACATAGGGCTAAATAGTGCGTGCATGCATTAGATACCGCTGTATATGATACTATAACACTTAAAAACAAACAGGAGCCTACACCCTTTGTTCATGTATAGGTAATACAGGGTAGGATGGTGTGAAATAGCCCAGTAGCTGCACTGAAATGATGCAGGCTGCAAAGGATTCTGTTTTATAGTTCGTTCTGTGAGAGACTTTGGTTTCGATTACGGTCTAAACTGAGAAGAAATACAACAGGCTAGGGGTGTGGCAGCTGTAAGTTTACTCTTCTCAATTTTCGTCCTGCAATAAGTACCCACACAGGGGTCGCAAAACAGGGAAATGACTTGGGATTTGATGATTCTTAGCCTTGAATATTCTAATATATCTGAGCAGGGAACTTGAAAGGAAAATGATGAGAAACGTAATGCAACCAGAATGCAAAAATGCATTGAGGTTTCGATGATATATGTTCTATTCCAAATAATGCCATGATGTCCCATATCTTTCAGTAACTGGTCAAAATTTCCCAAGATCATCATCTGGGGTTACGAGAGGTCAAAAAGCAAAATTTCCCAAGAATTCCCAAGATAGTCATCAGGGTCACCAAAGGACAAAAAGCAAAATATCCCAAGTATTCCCAAGGCCTAACGTTACAGTATAGCATAGAGGCTATGCTAAATACTTGGCAAGGCCCTAAGTAACATTAGTCTAGGTCTAGCCTAGGCTAGCTATAAGTATAAACCTAGCCCAGGCCTATGCACAGCTGGTCACAGAAATCTCTCTGTAAATACTACAAACTTAGATGATGGGTACCAACATTTGACAGGCAATAACTGCTTTGATTAGCCCTAGCCTAGGCCATAGCTATTACATTTACAGTAACCTACCTCTGATATCAGCCCATACATACTGTACTACAATTAGGCTAGCCTGTACTGTGGCAGTTAGGCTAGGACTTAGTCACAGGACTAGGACTTTGTCTAGGCCTAGCCCATAAACCTGGAACTCTGCATTAGATTTATGTACTGAGTCTAACGTTATTGTGTGTGTAGGCTAATGTTTGTGTTGGTTCTGTAACAACACTTAGGCCTAGGCCCTGACTGTTAATAGGCCTAGGCCTACATTAAAACTTGATCTGCCTGGTAAATTTTCCACCAAAGTTACTCATGCTACTCTGAAGAGGAGCCATATTACAACAAACTGTGATATTCCTGCTGTAATTTTTATTATTCCATTTCTTGGTGCTATTTTTCCAATTCAGTTAAAGTCAAATCTAACATTAACGTTGGGCTACTCAGCCAGCTCAACAGACCTTGGCAGGCAGGCTATGTGTGATAGTCTGTCACTGCACTCAGAAACTAGCTTTTAACACAAATTCTGATTGGTTGAAAGTGGATCTGTTTACAACTGATCAACCAATGATATGGTAGCTTATGGAATGTCATGGATCTGCTGCAAACTATCTACTGATTGGTTTAACATCAACTTGTTGACAAAAATTTAACCTATAACATAACAGCATAGATTACTGAGCTCAAATAAATACACTACAGTACTGTACAGACAAGTGAAATACTGTAGTCTATTCTCAGTCTTTTGATATGTTGACTAAAGAATAATAAAGTTCGTGAAAGTACCTATTTACTCATTCAAAATTCGGATTATCAAGGAAAAATCCATATTCCCATATTTACAATGATTTTCCGTACTGAATATGGAAAATCCGTGCTGGTTGGGAGCTCTGTCTCAGGGTTTGACCCCCCTGGTGACCCCAGATGACTTTTGACCCCCACCAAAAATGATAGAGTTTTTCCTCTCACTATAAGGCATCTAAATACAAGGTATGAAATTTATCCAAGCTTCCTACCTCGAGATATCGTGTTAACAAGGTTTTCAGAGTTTGACCCCGATGACCTTTGACCTCCACCAAAAATGATAGGGTTCTTCCTCTTACCATAACGCATCTACATCCAAAGTATGAAATTCATCCAAGCTTCCTACCTCAAGATATTGTGTTAACAATGTTTTCAGGGTTTGACCTAGGTGACCCCAGGGGTGACCTTTGACCTCCACCAAAACAACAGGGTTCTTCCTCTCAATATGGGGCATCTATGTACCACGTTTGAAAACTGTCAGAGCTTCCCTTCTTGAGATATCGTGTTAACAAAGTTTTCAGAGTTTGACCCCCGGTGACCCCAGATGACCTTTGACCTCCACCAAAAGTGAAAGGTTTCTTCTTCTTACCATAACGCATCTACATACAAAGTATGAAATTCACCCAAGCTTCCTACCTCAAGATATTGTGTTAACAATGTTTTCAGGGTTTGACCCCCGGTGACCCCAGGTGACCTTTGAACTCCACCAAAAACAATAGGGTTCTTCTTCTCAGTATGGGGCATCCATGTACCAAGTTTGAGAACTGTCAGAGCTTCCTTTCTTGAGATCGTGTTAACAAAGTTTTCAGGGTTTGACCCCCGGTGACCCCAGATGACCTTTGACCTTCACCAAAAATGATACGGTTCTTCCTATTACCATAACGCATCTGCATACTAAGTATGAAACTCATCCAAGCTTCCTACCTCAAGATATTGTGTTCACAATGTTTTCAGGGTTTAACCCCAGGTGACCTTTGACCTCCACCAAAAACAATAGGGTGCTTCCTCTCAATATGGGGCATCCATGTACTACATTTGAGAACTGTCAGAGCTTTCTTTCTTGAAATATCGTGTTAACAAAGTTTTCAGGGTTTGACCCCCGGTGACCCCAGATGACCTTTGACCTCCACCAAAAATGATAGGGTTCTTCCTCTTACTGTAACGCATCTACAAACTAAGTATGAAATTCATCCAAGCTTCCTACCTCAAGATATTGTGTTAACAATGTTTTCAGGGTTTGACCCCTGTTGACCCCAGGTGACCTTTGACCTCCACCAAAAACAATAGGGTTCTTCCTCTCAATATGGAGCATCTATGTACTAAGTTTGAGAACTGTCAGAGCTTCCCGTCTTGAGATATCGTGTTAACGAAGTTTTCAGGGTTTGACCCCAGGTGACCCCAGATGACCTTTGACCTCCACCAAAAATGATAGGGTTCTTCCTCTTACCGTAACGCATCTACATTCATAGTATGGAATTCATCCAAGCTTCCTATCTTGAGATATTGTGTTAACAAGGTTTTCATGTTTTGACCCCCGGTGACCCCAGGTGACCTTTGACCCCCACCAAAAACAATAGGGTTCTTCCTCTCAATATGGGGCATCTATGTACCAAGTTTGAGGACTGTCAGAGCTTCCCTGCTTGAGATATCATGTTAACAAAGTTTTCAGGGTTTGACCCCCGGTGACCCCAGATGACCTTTGACCTCCACCAAAAATGATAGGGTTCTTCCTCTTACCATAACGCATCTACAAACTAAGTATGAAATTCATCCAAGCTTCCTACCTCAAGATATTGTGTTAACAATGTTTTCAAGGTTTGACCCCTGGTGACCCCAGGTGACCTTTGACCTCCACCAAAAACAATAGGGTTCTTCCTCTCAATATGGGGCATCTATGTACTAAGTTTGAGAACTGTCAGAGCTTCCCTTCTTGAGATATCGTGTTAACGAAGTTTTCAGGGTTTGACCCCGGTGACCCCAGATGACCTTTGACCTCCACCAAAAATGATAGGGTTCTTCCTCTTACCGTAACGCATCTACATACAAAGTATGAAATTCATCCAAGCTTCCTACCTCGAGATACTGTGTTAACAAGGTTTTCAGGTTTTGACCCCCGGTGACCCCAGGTGACCTTTGACCCCCACCAAAAACAATAGGGTTCTTCCTCTCAATATGGGGCATCTATGTACCAAGTTTGAAAACTGTCAGAGTTTCCCTTCTTGAGATATCGTGTTAACGAGCAAAGTGTCACAAACACACACACACACACACACACATACACACACACACACGCACATACACACATACATACACACGCCATCATGACTGCATAGGTTTCTCTTTTCATCGAAACCAATAATAAGCATATCAATGACATTATTAAAACCAAGGACCCATTGTGAGGTCCATGGACAATGTGCCTGAAGAGGTCCAGGGATCAGTGGTCTTGAAAGCTCAGGGATTTAGCTATTTTGTGTGGCCATGAGGCTCTCAGACACCTATAGTTTGAGTATCTTGAGAGCCTTCCATGGCCACACAAATAACTGAAATGGGGGCCCCTGGACCCCACGCTGTAGCACGCAAGTGCTCCGCGCGTTCTGCACGCTACACTTCGCCACTAGCAAATTAGCCGGCTCTTCATTTGGGCTAGCTACAACCCTGGTGGACACCTCCCCCCTTATCTCCTTCCCCCTCTCTCCTCATGACTATCACTACGTTCTGTTACCTTTGAAGAGTTTCCTTCACTGAGATGTATAACTGAAGGACACAAGTCAATGTGGAATATACCTAGAAACTGAAGCCAACAAGTGGGGTCACGTGATGTAGGGTAACTTTAATACTCAAGTTAATTCTGCTGTCACAGAAACTGTAATTTTGATCTCAACTTTTCTTGTTGTCTGCTAACTGCATTGCACTGCCCACATACATACTGGACATTACATAGTATGCAGCTGCCTGTGCCACAATAGGCTTCATGTATACAAACCTCTGCTAGCCTGCAGATTATCTTTTGGTGTGATGAGAAAAGTATGCACAGGGTGTTTCTCCTGCCAATTTGTATGAGATTTTTGACACATTTGAATCACATTTCTTAAACTGACTGGCTATAATGTTAGGCCTAAAACATGAAATCTTGACACTGCACCAAATGTAAGGTTGACAAACAACACAGTTGTAGCTGTAGTGAATGGACTTGAGTAAGCTAACCTACAACACATGACCTGTGAAGCTTCAAAGCATTGTTGTGGAAGATCCTTCCTAGAATATAGTTCAGTGATTTCCTTCAGTCTGATGTTATGAGAAAGCCATGGTTAAACAAAAACACAACACCAACAAAAGAAAAACAAACGGATGCAAGTAAAAGTTTGAAAAAAAAAAAAAATACAAAAATTTAATAAAATGAACTTAAAGCACAAACACCACAAATGATAAGTCCACATAGAGGTCACAGAGAGGATTAAAATTTCTGACAAATTCCTGATAAAATTCCCAATTAAGATTTCTACAAAGAAAAGCGTTTTCCATCTGGCAACCCTAAAGATGAGAAAATGTAAAAAATACAAAAAATAAAGAACTACCAGAGAAGAAGTATTGGAAAAATTGCAATTGGCACTTAGCTTTATGTATGAATTTGTGCTAGACATGTTTACTTACAGAATAAAGAAATTGATCTAAAATAGCTCCAAATGGAAAAATATGAGTTTTTATTATTTCTAGGAAGAACAATGATTGTACTTTCTTTCTTTAACAAGAAGGTGGGGTTCAAAGATGAGATAGCTATCTGTTCAAACTTGGTATAAATTTACACAATTGTATCAAAGGTTTGACTTGATCACACTATTACAAAGAAACAAATTGAAAATTTGACTGATTAAGATTAAAGCTTGAACAAAACATGCAAATTCTGAGAGATGTCTCTGTAAAGCAGCTTTTTTGGCATTAAATGCTTGAATATAATTTCCACAACACAGCTGTATTTACATTGGATCAAAAGAGAAATTTTATTTGAAGAAAAAAAAATTCTGAAGGGTCTAAAACACACCAAATCATTTTGCACTTTTCCTAATTAAAGCTTATAATCTTAATTAAACTGGGTATCTCATTAATTTGAGAAAAGTTCTATTGCTGCTGAGGTTTGAAACACACGTAATATTTAAGCAACAACACCTTCCCCCCTTCTTCAAAGTTTCATTTTTGGCAAAATATCTATACTACTGCAGGGCTCGAAATAAGCCTGAAAAAGAGCACAGCCAAAATGAGCAAATTGGCCGTTGGTCTACGTTATTTCATAGGACATTGACTGAGGGGCACCACGGCCATCAGTAAGGGCCTGACAGCCATGGCTGTTGGTGCTGCTCGTTATTTCAAGCCCTGCTATTGAGGTCTACAATGGATCCCTTACATCAATTTTCTTTTTCTAGATCATAAGTGCTTTTCCTTTACACATAGATACAGATGGTATTGCGAGAAAAAGATTCCTACCTGAGTGTAAACTTTTGATTAATGCCAAAATCTTCTTTATGTGAAAGATTTGTAGCTGACAGCCCTTAAACATCTTTACCTAAAGGCCCTTAAAATCTTTACCTAAAGTACTGAAATGTTCTTGCAAAGGGTATGGCCCAGTTTTCTCTAAAGGAAGCTTGGAACTGTTAGAGAAAGCACTTTTTCTGCTGAGACTTGAGTTGGAATTAGCTTATTTTACTAAATTTAGTTACTCTTTAAAGTTGTAAATGAGGTATTCAAATGAATGAAACATACCTTCAAAACTCTCTCCAAGCCACCCACGTACCATACTGTGTGTGACAATGCTACCTAGTTGCAGTTGAAATATTAACACTTACATGTTACCTATTCAATAAAACTTTTGGTTATGCACACTAAGCAGCCTAGCCTTGCATAAGCTTTCTCTCCACTCTTCAAAGGTTGACTATTTTTTCATTTAGACAAGTGACACAAAGTGACACAAAAGTAAAAAAGCACAATTTCCGATTGTGCTCTGCTACGGTGCCAGGTCATTTTCTCTTCTGAATGTTTTTACACTTTTTGTAGGCAGCCTAATCATTAATGTTTCTATTGCTGTCAATCAATAAATTGTATAGCTATGTTAGAACCGCCACAAACATAAACACGGAGTGACAAAACGTAAAGACACAGTGACACACACATAAAAAGCTCAGTACAAAGGTTATGCCTGCCACAGTGTGGAAAAACAGAAAAGCAGTATTTCATGGTTGTTTCACACCATGTCTCTCATACACTATCTAACAGCTAAAACAAAACACATTACCTTCATCAGGAAAAAAATTGGAAAAATTTGAAAACCATGTTTGGTGTTAACAAGAACTTACTCCAAAGGGTGACTGTCTACCTTTGGGTAAAACGCTGAATATTTACATTATTATTTGTAGACTTCGCATGAACATGACATGAAATAACCATGGCAACAAAAACAATAGCTACAAATCTAGAACTGCCATAATTGTCAGGAAAAAAAATTCCTCTAACTGAACAAAGTGCAACTTCAATAGTCTTATGAATCTTTTCAAGTAATTACTGAAATTGCAACTGTGTGTTTTATTGCCATTTGATAACTGGGCCCAAACAATGTGTCTGGCAAAAGGATATAACCTAAAATTAAAAATTTGTAAAAGTAAATTTCAACTTTACAGAAACTGTTTTTCCAGTATGAGCATTATAAACCCCTCAGCTCTCCCAAAAAGTAGCGTGTTACATTTATTCTGAAAAGAAAGCTCGACTTTTCTTTAAGTGAAACAAGTACACAGTCTAGGGAAGTAAAAGGTGGATAGCAAAAAATTTTATTCCCTTAAATATAAATAATATCTTCCAATTTTAATGCTCGCCAAGCTCCACCCCTCCTCCCCCAACTTCCTCCGTTATACCATCTAGAGGAACTTAAATACAATATTTACAAGTTTATTTGTAGCAAATAGAAAAAGCTAAGTTCATACTAAAATCCTGCGACTGATTCAGCCACGATTCAACACTACACAAACAGTAAAATAATCTCCAATCTTTCTTTGAACATAAAAAGGTACAATTTAGTCAATGCCCTTTGTACAGCAATGCTACCAGAGACATATAACACTGATATCAAACTCACTTGTATAAACCTTATGCCTTCCACTACTACAGTTGATATAGACACAATAACTATTTATGCTAGTGGTCATGTTTATTCATGTAAATAGAAGCTCATGTTTAAATACATTACTGTCATCAGTCTCTTTTCATCCTTCATGTTTATTCATTGCTGTCTTCATCTTCTCCCTCTTCTTCTTCCACTTCTCCATAACATTCCTCTGCAAGCATGTAGTATTTATTAGCCATACGGCCCTTCATGGCACCAATGGCTCCTTCAGCTGCCTCGTTGTACAGCTCACCTGTAAAAGAGAAGAAAACTCTCAAATTTAATACTCTTGTCCGCTATAACTGATTCTTATTTGCTAATAGTTCATAATAGGCTTGGTCGTCTTACCCACCTCTCCTTCAGGGTTGCAATTCTTGGCCAGGAGTCGAGTACGTAGTGACTCCAATATCCTTCAAAGCGCGACTCCTGGGAAATTTTTTTAATACTGCCAAAGTATGCACAAAATCATATTTTGGAATTTCCATTTTGTGTTATTTTGCAGGTTTTAATGAAGTTTCTGACACTGACGGTTCAGAACCTCAGATGCTAAGAAAGAGTGTAGGCCTACTGGTGTATTAATACTTATTGGAAGGCTAGCAGTCCAT
Source organism: Holothuria leucospilota (assembly GCA_029531755.1). Taxonomy (NCBI): domain Eukaryota; kingdom Metazoa; phylum Echinodermata; class Holothuroidea; order Aspidochirotida; family Holothuriidae; genus Holothuria; species Holothuria leucospilota. The sequence continues at coordinate 5,428,270 of CM055968.1, read as the reverse complement.
TGTCTATACCTGCTGGGATATATATGTTCCTGTGTCAGTTACGCTGACATCATTCTAGGTGTCGTGACTCTATTCAGAGTCGGAACAAATAGGGCCGCAGGTATCCAACTCCAAAGATATGTGGGAGTTGCCCAAGCCTAGTTCATAACACCAGCCACACTCACCATAATACTAATGTTATCACCAAGATGTGTGGGACTACAATCAATTTTCAACTGGTTGGATGTGGTATGCACTATTCCCAAAATTGTAGTGATTTTGTTCACATATCCATTTGTCCAAATATGGGAATACATCCTGCCTGAATGGGGAATGGGGGCCACCCCACTGTACCTCAAACACCTATGATAATCACTTAGAGAAAGGGTAAACTTTACTGCTTTCACAACTTATCATCTCCACAATGTAATGGAAGGCTCGTGCCAGTCCACAAAATTTTGGAGTGAACTATTCATACCTGCCACAATCATGACTGTGAAGGAGATTCAATTCCTACATTTACTATTTCATTTATGTTGTCACAGCTATCAATGGCCATGCCAAATACATGTCTTGATCATGAATGAAGACTGGACAATGGAGACTGGGATACAGTGGGGATGGGGGGGGGGGGTGGACGAAGGAAATATTTAAATTGATATTGTGGTTGTAACAAAATCCTGGGAATGACCTGACTGTACTTTTAAGACAAGGATAAAAAAAAACTGCATACCTGCTTGTGAAGGGTCCTTGCAGAGACCAAAACCCCCTTCACGATACATTGCAGCCTGCCTTGCCAGAAGTTGATAGTTTGGGTCAGCCAACGTGCAGTCATACTCTCCATTGTCATCCTCACCGGCCATCTCCACAGCTTGTTCATACCAGTTTATGGCATCAGTCCAAGAACGATTCCTGGAATGAGTAAAATTATGAACAGCTAGATCAGATCAAGGCCTTCCACCAGGAGATAAACGTATTTTGTGGAGAGGCACTTTTTAATTGTTCTTGACAAAAAAATTGCCCAATCCAAAACAAGTTTACATGACCTACTTTGCGGTCCACAGAGGCTATTTTCACTGTTCTTGTTAACAGAGGGCCATTACCATAAAACTCAATGTTATTGGTTTTTGCCCTCAACCCCCTTCTGAGATCGATTTTGGATGCTGAGATGGGGAATCCCCTTAGTCCCATGTATTTTGTACACTGCCTAAAAGTGATAAAAAATTTATAAATTGTAAAAGATATAAGCTTTCCAGGACCTACACCATTTCATAATGATACAAATAAAAGCTCAAGTTAAGATTTTATGGCAATACAAATTTTAACAGAATATACTTTCTGAAAAGAAACACCACATACAACACAGATCAAGAGACAAAGGCACTCAAATGAAATCTGCAATTAATTTTCTGTTCCATACAAGGTTCTTTGTATAGCCTGTGAGTACAATGGTCACACAACCCCCCTCCCTTGGACAATTCCTACCAGGAAAAACTCCCCTCTGAATACCACTCCCTGAAAATCCCTGCCCAGGACACTTCCAACCTCGAGACAATCCCCACCCAAAATGTTACCAATCATGACAACTGTGGTTGGTGAAAAATTCAGAATTGTATTCAGTATGTCATGTTTTTGTATTATGCTGTCATGTGATAAACACTAAACCTTACATCTTTCAAGACTTTGAAAGGTACTTTAATCACAATACAACACAGCAGCAGGGTAACTTTGGAACTGAAATCCTTTACTTCAATGCTTTTGTGTTCACAGTTTTGAAAGTAACAAGGTACCCATCTCTTTGACATCAACCAATCATTCTGCTAGGCTAGTCTAAATTGCTAATAAATTGGAAAGAGAACCACTTTTAATTGAGAGGATATTCCAGATTAAAAGATTAAGGGTTTTATTTCATCCCATAAACACAAACATTTTTATCAATTTAAATCTAACTCTGAGATTCCAGTATGCAGCCTTGCAAAATCAGTGATGGGAATTTGTTAATATCAATAATACTTCAAAAACTCTGTAAAGTATGGGGACTTTCCAACATCTTTTACTGAGCATTTCTTTTTCAGGACTGAACTGCGCATGAGATGGGTAGAGGGGGAAACACACATTTCTATATTAAGCAGGGTAGCTAATGAATTTCTTAGGGTTTGATTCATTGATGGAAGGACAGAGTTACCCCACAGATCCATCATATTCCTTAACATGTAGCAAATTTAAATTGTGTTCACTCATTTAGTACAGTGAACTTACTTATAGATTTTTCATTTAAACTAACATATTTACATACCATTTCAATATTTAACATTTATCCAAAACCACTTTGTTAATTTCCTAAATTTCTGATTAGCTATAAACCAATTGAGACCAGTCTCAAGTCAACTTTGAAACTGATCTCTGGCCAGTTAGGAAAGTTATCACAGGAATGGTGTACGTAGTAATTACCTGACTCAATGCTGTACAAATAATGGTTTGCCATGACAACAGCAATCATAAACTGAGTAACCTATACAGTTACCACGAATGAATGCTAACATAAGCCCATAGGCGTACAGGGGTCAATATTTCTGGGGGTTCATGGATAACTTTGCCAGAATTTAGAATTTTGGACCAAGTTGCCTGAATTTTGATACCTGCTGTGTTGGTTGGAAAAGGGCGTAAATTTACTTTCTTGGCTGTCTCATTTGCTCAAACGGATTTACTATTTTTGCCCGAACTGGGAGGGCATATTGTCACCGTTTTGGGGTGGCATGCACGTGCTCGCAACTCCTTACTGTGCTATACGATAAACCAACAAAATAATATATGAAACTCCAGTATAATTAATATTGATTAATAATTGTATTTAAACTTCAAAAGAAAAAAATAATAAGTTCTTGCTCTCTCCTTTCTTGTGCGGAATCGCTATAACAATTCAATGTCTTTGGAATACATAAAATAAGGTAAGTTCTTGCTCTCTCCTTCTTGTGCGGAGTCACGCTATAAACACCTTTAACATAGGCTATAATATACTTCAACAAAACAAAGTTCAAAAGTTCAACAGAGTTCACTTCAAGCCAAGGGTACGGTATATCCGTCGTTCCCTGCAGTTGAGTTAATATTACCGTATTATGACTTCGTCAAAAACAGTTCATAAGAAATATGGTATACAAAGCAACACTTCGTTTAAGGGTGTGGCGTTGGCAAACATCAGGGTTTCTCTGCCCTCGTCCACCAGTTAGGTACTGCTAATACGGTTACTGCTAGCCCTTAGTGTCGGTTACGCCCTCAGTTCGTTGGCGGTTACCGCTAGCCTTCAGTCAGTTACCGACAGCCTATAAATAGAGTAAATATACCCTCTTAAAATAGTACCTATATCACTTTAATTTCCCTGTGGAAGTATCATAAACATTAAGTTCTATCTCTGAATTCGCTAAACGATTAATCATGATGAGTTATTCACCATACACCAGCACTCGTTTGTAACGGCATGATTTGAACCGCTTTCTTTTACCGTAGTATGATCCTTTTAATACTTGCATAATTTTAGTTAAAAATTTTGCTTAGCTATTTACACAATGTAGGATTCAACAAAGTAGCATTCAAATACAGAATTTACAAATTCAATTTCCACAGTCTTCAGACTAATTCATCTTTCTGTCTTGGAAACAACATAATTGCTATCTTTTGAGAAACTTAAATTACGTGTCACACCTCACATTACTTTGGAATTGTTCAAAAATGTTATAACATAACTCACCATATACAATGGCTAAATGCAGCTTAGTTCGGGAGGCGGCGATGGAGTCTTTCCGTCGGCGGTGTATGGACATTACCCTCGTCTACAGGTCGTGGAAATAAACGCCCCTTCTCTGAGTTTTAGTAACTACAATCACAATTTACGACGCCACAATGCTCGCATGATGTGTAAATAGAACTCAAGGCGACGGCCACGCCTGAAAACCACATGTAAGAACGAGTTGTCCCTATACTGCCACCTCCCTCGACAACGATGTTATTGTGTCGTGATGAATCACGTTGTCATTTGCTTTTAAATCATTCCATGGCCTTTTGTTATTTTGCACAAGGAATAATCTCCAAATACTTTACTAGAGCCAGTGCCATTCATCGCAATGTCACGGAATTTAGCTGCCCCGCAGTCTCAATGGATGCAGTATTGTTAATGCCTAGAAGAATTTGGCTTTCAACTTTAACCCTGTGACAAAACTCCCCCCTTAAGAAAAAAATCCACTTTTTTTTAAATCGAAAACAAATTCATATTTACATTTTATACATCTCTACACTGCTCTACTCAGGAAATCGGCACCAAAGTTTTCCTTTCCTTTGATAACTTCAATCTTATATCTATAGGGCTGTAGAGCAAGAGCCCATCTCATGATTCGACTATTTACAACTTTCGACCGATTAATGCATTTCAGAGGCTGGTGGTCAGTTTCAATAGTAAATTCCCTTCCGTACAAATAAGCTTCAAATTTTTTCACTGCCCATACTATGGCTAATGCTTCCTTTTCAATGACTGCATAGTTTCTTTGACACTTTGTAAACTTTTTGCTGGCATAGAAAGTTGGGAATTTTACTCCGTCCACTTTTTGCATTAACACAGCACCCATTCCTGTGTCACTTGCATCGGTTCTCAGAATAAATGGTAGTTGTAAATTTGGTAGATGCAAAATAGGCGAATTTACAAATTTGCTCTTTAACGTTTGGAAAGCTGCCTCTTGACTTTCTTGCCAAATAATTTTGTTTGGCTCTCCTTTTTTAATTTTGTCAGTCAATGGAGATGCAATCGCTGCATAATTTGGAATGTAGCAACGGTAATAACCAGTTAGTCCTAGAAAAGATCTCATTTCTGACTTTGTCTTTGGTTTACAAGCTTTTTGTACTGCCTCAATTTTTAACGGCTTCGGCTTACACTGGCCTCTGCCTACGATATGGCCTAAGAATTCAACCTCGTCAAAAGCCAAAAAACATTTTGTGGGTCTTGCAGTGAAATTTGCAGAGAGCAGTCTTTCAAACACTTGGGTCAGTGCCTTAATGTGCTCGTCAAACGTGCTTGTGTGAATAAGTATGTCGTCTATGTAGTTGTCCACATTTATGAGTCCTCTCAACAATTTTCTCATTACTCTACTGAAGCTAGCAGCCGAATTCACCAGGCCAAATGGCATAACTTTGAAATGAAAAAGGCCGTGATGTGTTACAAAAGCAGTTAACTCTTTGTTTTCATCTTTCATCGGAATTTGCCAGTAGCCTTTACTTAAATCGATTTTTGAAAAATAGTGGTCGTTGGCTAATTTTGCAAAAATTTCAGATTGATCCGGTATCGGTTCGGCATCAAATACTGTTTTTGCATTTAATGCACGAAAGTCTACACAATATCTATCACTGCCATCAGGCTTTTTCACAATCACCAGTGGGCTTGCGTAAGGACTATCGCTAGGTTCTACGATTCCTATTTCAATCATTGTTTGTACTTCTTTCTTAATTTTGTCTCTCAGAGCATGTGGAGCTGGGTATGGCTTTTGCCTGACTGGTGTTTGATCAATCAACTTGATTTCATGTTCTCCAAGATTTGTCTTTCCAGGAATATCAGTCAAAATATTACTGTACTCTTCCAATACTTCACGCAATTTAGATATTTCCTCTTGACTCAAATTTTTGTTAATTTGAACATCACTTGCAGTTTCATTGGCCACCGTTGGTGGTAAGCTAATCATTTCCCTCTTGTTGAGAAAAGTTGCGTCATCAGTGTCGGTATGGTCAGCATACTCGTCCTCAATTACTGATGTACAAATTACGTCATGGTCGTCATTGTCGTTGCAAAATGACACTACTGTGGGATTGTCTGGTCTACGAATGTACTTCTTTAACATATTAATGTGAAAGGTTTTCTTTTCTTGTCCCAAGTTAATAGTATAGTCAAAGTCACTTTTTCGAGCGATAACTTCGTATGGTCCCTTCCAGTGCATCAGTAATTTGTTGTTGTCAGTCGGAAGTAACAACAAAATTTCGTCACCAATACTCAGTCTCCTAGGTTTTGATTTCTTGTCATAGTACCGTTTGTATCGTTTCTGAGCTTTCTGTAACTCTTGTTTTGCAAGTTTGCATGTTTCCTCAAGTCTTTCACGTAAGTCGAGTACGTATTGATAAGTATTTTCTGTCGGTGTACGTTCTACGTCTTTGGTCCACAATTCTTTGAGAATTTGCATTGGTCCCCGGACCGTCTTTCCATAAAGTAGTTCAAATGGGGAAAAACCCGCACTACCTTGAGGCGTTTCTCTATAAGCGAATAAGAGTGGTGCTATGTAGCGATCCCAGTCCTTTGGCTTTTCCTCACACATTCTTTTCAACATTAATTTCAGTGTACCGTTGAATCGTTCCACGAGACCATTACATTTCGGGTTATAAGGGGTAGTTGTGTACTGCTGAATTGACAAGAGCCTGTTCACTTCTTTCATCACATTTGCAGTAAATTGTGATCCTTGATCTGATAATACTTCCTTCGGAATGCCTACCCTAGAATAAATTTGCACAAGCTCTTCGGCAACCCTTTCGGCTTCTATTGATTTCATAGGGACAGCTTCGGGATAGCGACTGGCATAATCAACAACTACAAGTATGTACCTATGCCCTCTATCTGAAGTTGGATTTATGGGACCTATCAGATCGATGGCTACCCTTTCAAACGGTTTGTCCATCAGTGGTGTTACGCCTAAAGGGACTTTTGTGACCCTTCCTTTTGGTGTGGTGCGTTGGCAAATGTCGCACGATTGACAAAACCTTCTAATATCAGCCTGAATTCCGGGCCAGTAGAAATTCGAGATAACTTTCTCTGTGGTTTTCTTAGTGCCTTGATGGCCTCCAAAAATTGATTCATGAGCAAGTTGCATTACGGTGTGCCTGAATTTAACTGGTACAACCACTTGGCGTAAAACATTGCCGTATTCAACAGACGGTTTGGAATACTTGCGAAAAATTACGCCATTTCTTTTTACGAACTTGGACAGGGCACCCGATTTAGATATTTTGGAATCCCCTTTACTTTCAAATTGCCTAATTTTCTCCAAACTTGGATCTTGTTCTTGTTCTGCTCGTAACTTTTCAACTGTCACCCCTCCTGAAGACAATGCCTTTACTTTTAGTGGCCGAAAAGATTTGTCTTTCTGCTTTTGGCCTCTAGTCTCTACCGCCGCAGTCATAGACTTTTGCTGGGGTATGCTTTCAGTCACTTTCTCGCTGTGAGGTACCCAATTAAGGTTCGGCTCTGATGGTAATCTAACGCCATCTATATTCCCAAGTATTAACTCATAAACTGGGTTTTCCATGCACATTGCTGAAACATTTCCAGTGAAGAATGGGGTGTCTACATAAATTTTAGCTACAGGGACTCTACGTATTGTTCCGTCTATAAGTACACAGGTCTTTATTTCACCCGTTAAAGATTTTGACGGTACTAGTGATTTCTTTACGACAACGCCACTACAACCCGTATCACGGAGAACGTTTACTTTAGTACTTCCTACAAGTCCGGTCGTCACTGGCATAGTACAGGTGCGGTTTGTACACGCAGCACTCATAAATGGAATGCAGTGTCCATTTTTCAACTCAAGTTTGCCCTCCTTGGCGGCCTTTTCAAATTCTTTATCTCCTTCAACTTTTAAGAAAGAAACCAATTCGGAATCTTCGGACTCAGAATTTTCAGGTCCTTTAGCAGTTTCTATCGTGTCTTGTGATTGACTACTTATTTCGTTCTCGACAAATTCATTTTCCAATGACTGTTGACGCAGAAGGTCTATCATCATAGCCATTGTTGGAACAAATGATTTTGGAGCATCTGGACAATTTCTCCAGAAATGACCCGATTTGTGACAAAAATGACATGTCAATCGCTTGGTTCCATCTCCTCTTTGATTCTTTTTCTGTTGGTTTGTTTCAGGGGTAGCAACAGTTTCTTTAGTTTTGTTGCTTGCAATTTTGTTCCCCCTTTCAATATAATTACGTACCCAGCCATGATGGGCCTCTAAGTACTGTTCGGCCATTGAAGAAACATTATCAAGGTCTTTGGGTTGTCTTTCCTTGATAAATATTGCCAAGTCTTTTGGGACACTTTCAAGGAATTGATCTTTGATTAAAAATTCACGTAACCCTTTGTAGGTTTGTTCCACCTTTGCCAGATCAGTCCACCGTTGCAAATACCTGTCTAGTCTGGCAATGTATTGTTTTGCAGTTTCGTTCCTGTCAGGTCTGGAAGTCTTAAATTTGCTTCTAAAACCACTCTCTGTCAAGTTATACTTTTTCAAAATTGCCGCTTTTAATTTGTCATAATCGTTTGCATCAGCTGCAGACAGGGAGCTATAAACAATGAGTGCCTTTCCTGTGAGCAGGGGAGACAAATTTGTTGCCCAATTTTCCTTCTTCCATTTTTGTGACGTAGCAAACCGTTCAAAACGTTGCAAATACGCATCTAAGTCATCTTTACCCTCTACAAATGTCGGTAATTTTGGTGGTTTAGCTTTTGGTTCATTTGCTGCACTTGCAGTCAAAGATGCATTTTCCTTCTTGAGCTGTTCTAACTTAATTTGTAATTGAATCTTTTTCTCCTCAATTTCAAATTCCTTCAGAATGCTTCTCTCCTGATCCTCTCTCAACCTTACCCTTTCTTTTTCTATGAATTGTTGGAGGTCTTCACCCTTAAATCCAAGTTCCTTACCCACTTTGAGAAGTTTTTCTATCTCTAGAGTAGGTGTGGCCATAGTAATCGCTATGAGACTACACAACACAAAGAGCAAAGGAGCGAAGTGAAACTGATTGGGTTTAGCCCTTTGACTTACCGAACGACCTGTACCCTGACGAGGCGTCACAACACCAACCATGGGAGAGACTCGATCTTTCCGCCTGTAACAAGGTGAAAAAATATCAATTAGATTTCATTCAACTTTACCAAAATAACGTAGTAAATTAGTCGTCAGTTTACCCTTACACAAAAAACTTGATGCAGAGTACATAAGCAAGGTTTTCCAGCAACATAAACTTGACAATTTCTTAACATGCTTTCACACATAAGAATTTTCGCTTTTACATGAATATCTTTCTCGTGATGAAAAGTAGGCTAAGTTTTGATATGAAGAAATATTCTCTGCAAAATTAATTATTTTTACATTTTCTTTACTTGCTTAAGAGACGTTAAAGAGTTTCCCGTCTAAGCCCCCATTTATGTCACCGTTTTGGGGTGGCATGCACGTGCTCGCAACTCCTTACTGTGCTATACGATAAACCAACAAAATAATATATGAAACTCCAGTATAATTAATATTGATTAATAATTGTATTTAAACTTCAAAAGAAAAAAATAATAAGTTCTTGCTCTCTCCTTTCTTGTGCGGAATCGCTATAACAATTCAATGTCTTTGGAATACATAAAATAAGGTAAGTTCTTGCTCTCTCCTTCTTGTGCGGAGTCACGCTATAAACACCTTTAACATAGGCTATAATATACTTCAACAAAACAAAGTTCAAAAGTTCAACAGAGTTCACTTCAAGCCAAGGGTACGGTATATCCGTCGTTCCCTGCAGTTGAGTTAATATTACCGTATTATGACTTCGTCAAAAACAGTTCATAAGAAATATGGTATACAAAGCAACACTTCGTTTAAGGGTGTGGCGTTGGCAAACATCAGGGTTTCTCTGCCCTCGTCCACCAGTTAGGTACTGCTAATACGGTTACTGCTAGCCCTTAGTGTCGGTTACGCCCTCAGTTCGTTGGCGGTTACCGCTAGCCTTCAGTCAGTTACCGACAGCCTATAAATAGAGTAAATATACCCTCTTAAAATAGTACCTATATCACTTTAATTTCCCTGTGGAAGTATCATAAACATTAAGTTCTATCTCTGAATTCGCTAAACGATTAATCATGATGAGTTATTCACCATACACCAGCACTCGTTTGTAACGGCATGATTTGAACCGCTTTCTTTTACCGTAGTATGATCCTTTTAATACTTGCATAATTTTAGTTAAAAATTTTGCTTAGCTATTTACACAATGTAGGATTCAACAAAGTAGCATTCAAATACAGAATTTACAAATTCAATTTCCACAGTCTTCAGACTAATTCATCTTTCTGTCTTGGAAACAACATAATTGCTATCTTTTGAGAAACTTAAATTACGTGTCACACCTCACATTACTTTGGAATTGTTCAAAAATGTTATAACATAACTCACCATATACAATGGCTAAATGCAGCTTAGTTCGGGAGGCGGCGATGGAGTCTTTCCGTCGGCGGTGTATGGACATTACCCTCGTCTACAGGTCGTGGAAATAAACGCCCCTTCTCTGAGTTTTAGTAAATACAATCACAATTTACGACGCCACAATGCTCGCATGATGTGTAAATAGAACTCAAGGCGACGGCCACGCCTGAAAACCACATGTAAGAACGAGTTGTCCCTATACTGCCACCTCCCTCGACAACGATGTTATTGTGTCGTGATGAATCACATTGTCATTTGCTTTTAAATCATTCCATGGCCTTTTGTTATTTTGCACAAGGAATAATCTCCAAATACTTTACTAGAGCCAGTGCCATTCATCGCAATGTCACGGAATTTAGCTGCCCCGCAGTCTCAATGGATGCAGTATTGTTAATGCCTAGAAGAATTTGGCTTTCAACTTTAACCCTGTGACACATATGCCCCCTGCCCCCCCTGCCCCCCGCCTTGCTAAACTAATACAGTTCAGTCAATGTGCTGGGTAAATTCTGCAAGCTACATGAACATCACACCTTGCCTGTTATGCTAGTATAAGTTGGAAGTGATTAAGTTAAACAGTTGATGTTTGGTATTCGATTATACATAAATGCCAGCCTACGTTGTATTGACATTATGACACACATAACAGGGAATGTACACACAGGTTATAACAAAGCCATGTCTAATGTTTTGACCAATTCAGCTAGCAGTGATGCAAAACTGTCTTTGGAACTTATTACAAAACACATAGGGCAACAGGACTACTAGGACTACAGGCCGACATCACAGTAATCGTAGGCACTACAGAATATGTTTACATGACAGTTTAACTAGCCTTTGCCTATACTATCCATACAGAAAAACACAACTGCAAAGTTATCACCACTATTAAGCGCAGGTCACACTAGAGCAATTTTGGATAGGATTACGGTCTGTTTTTGTGAGTTTTAGTTAAAATCTTCTTCATCCCTGGTCAGAAAGAGCCAAAAATTTGCAAACTTGTGTAAATATACGATTTGCATCAGTGGACTACGAAAATGAAATTTAAACTAATTATTTCGTGATGTCACATCAGCAGATAGTGTTTATTGGACAAGCGTGCAAATATTGGATTGATTTTTGAACAAATACGGTTCTATTGAGTTGTATAAGTTACATAATGGTAGCAGAACAGTTTATCGTGAGACAAACTAGGTTCAGTTATCACTAAAGCGTGACCATCCTTCGAACAAAGTCTGAATAAAAACTATTGGTCCGATTTAGAAAAATGTGGATCGGATTTCGGATTGAAAATCACTGTAGTGTGACCCACCCTTTATGCTCTTACAAAGAGGCTTCAGGTATTTAGATAGCTGCCTACCTGCAGCTCTTACACCCAACTACATTAAATTGTTGTCATAACAACATAACTTGTTGGTGCTAGATGAATGTGTCCAAAGTACAGTAACCATCTCCTTCTCAGTTGTCCACCGGAATCGATGAAAACAGCACAAATCTTCAAAGGTAATAGGAATAGTAGAGTCAGCGCTAGTTCTGCGATGCTTCCCTTTGGTGGATCCGTAAATAGCTAGCAAGTCCAATTTGAGCTTGGAATGTCCTTTAACATCCGTGGCACTTATGACTGGATGAATAGGAATGAATGACCTTCCATTTATGAAGCGCCCTCTTCTCTTTAGCAGATGTCACCCTACAGGTTTCAAAGTTAGTAACTCCCTTATTAGTTAGCGAATGCCAGTTGCTTCTATCAGTAGCTAACAACTCCCAAGTGTGAACTGGAATAGAGAAGGCCTTTAAGGGAGCTTTAAGGTTGTCTTCAAAATGTTTGAGCTGGCCTCCAGGGTGATGCTTGCCAGCTTTAAGCTCTGAGTAGAGGGTCTTCTTTGGCAAGCAACTCTCAGGCATTCTAACGACATGTCCCACCCAGCTCAACTGAACAGTAACCATACAGTACAGTAACATACAAACAGGGACATCACTTACTCAAGGGGGATGCCCAATAAATCTAAAGTTTACCACACTGAATATCAGCTTGACTAAAAATCTACTTTGGGTACAGAGGTAGGGGTAGCATCCAAGTTTGATACAGAATTAGGTTTAGGATTAGGGTAATGATTAGCCTAGGGTAGGATTAGGGTTTAGGTTAGGATTATGGTTAGGATTTGGATCTTTAGTCTAGCAAACCTTCGATTTAAAGAACCTTGGGTTCTTGAGAATCCTGCCACACTACAACAAGTGTACCAACTGTTTGTAAAGTAAACAGCAGCTATCCAGAAGCTAGTTTAATGCTCAGCCTCATCTCTACAATGACATACATACAGTGGCATAACTAAAGTAGTTTTCATGTGGGACTTCACCATGTCATTAGTGGGGAGGGAGGAGGGCTTGAAATATGGAATACATCACCCTCGAATTTTCCAGTTGTGGCTCTTTGAGGGAACTAGAGCTTATTCTAAGGAAAGGGCTGGGGGCTTTGTCCCCCAAACCAACCTGCCCCCACCCCTTCCCCCTGCCTTTGCTGAGCTACTGTGTAGATATTTGTTATCAGATGTCCTTTCAACGACATGGTCCAATTACACAACATCTTTCTCACAAGGTAAGAAAAGTGAATCCTGTATCGGCTTACCTGTCAGTACCCAAACCATTGCCGGTATCATAGGCCTTTGCCATATGGATCATTGCAGATCTATCCCCTGCCTCAGCAGCCATTTCCATGTATCGAATCCCTTCATTATGGTTGGTTTCAGTGTCCTTAGGGTAAAATGAAATGTTTGATATGTTAGAAAGCAACTTTCTAAGTATCCTGAAAATATAACGATGAGACTTGGACCAATGACTGTCATACTTGAACCCATGTGACACATGTGCTTGTAAGTTTAGACTTTAGGAAATCTCTCACAACAGATCAAAAGTCAAGACTTTACCAGATAAAGCCCAAAATAACATGCCACATTCTTGCATCACAAGAAATGGCCTAACTCAGAAGATGTATAGATTTATCATCAGAACCACCACGTTTTAAAGCTGTTCACAGCAAAAGAAAGACAGAAAAGTCTCATGAAAACCAGAATAAAATTTCCAATCATTTCAAAACTACAAAATCTCCTGAGAAGTGTTTTCATTTTAAAAATTTCAAAAGCCACCAATGTCAGTCATTCCATGACCCAAATTCAGAGATATGTGTTCACCTATATCCTCATAAACTGAGAACCTTCTAAAGAAACTTGTCAAAGAAAATGCTACTACTCAAAAGAAAGTGAACAGATTAGACGGATTTTTCATACAAGAGCATCAATGATGCTGTAGCTCAACTACAATTTCACTCAAGCAATTTCTTTTATGTAGCTTCATTAGTGACTCAGACCAAGGAGTCATGCATGGACAGTCATGATGTAGTACCTTCAGTGCTGTCCATGTACAGTAAATGGTCACAGCAATGGCATTTTAGAGTTGCCCAGCTTGGGACATTTTTTAGTGCTTGTGGGCACAACACAGTAGGTAATTGTGCCGATGAAAATGAAGTATTTATACCCAAATTTGTCAGGCCCATCTAAAATTATTCCTTTGTCAATATATCATACAAAACCAAAACTCATATGGAAAAGCATTGGCATAAATGGCATTTAACATCAACACAAAGTACACCTATGATGAACCATCATCCATGGAACATGGACCAACTTTGATAAGATTCCAATGCAACCCCTAGAATTTAAAGGCTTTTGACTGATTCTACTGTTTGACCCCAAACAACCTTTGACCTTCAAAAGTATAACTTTAATGACCCACCATCTACTGGATTGTCTTGGCAACTTTGACAAGATTTAGACACAAACCTGTAAAGTTGAAGGCTGTTGCATGATTCCATTGTTCAACCATTTAATACCCCAAATGACCTTAAACCTTCTGAAAAGAGCAACTATGATGACCCATCATCTACTGAACATTCTGGCCAACTTTGATAAGATTTTCATATAACCAATGGGAGTTGAAAAAGCTTTTTAGCGATTCCAATGTTTGACCTCTCTATGACCCCAAATGACCTTTGACCTACTTTAAAATGCATCTTCAATGACCAATCATCTACTGAACACTGGCCAACTTTGATAACATTTGGATATAACCCCTAGGAGATGAAGATTCTGTGATTCCAGCTTTCACCTCTCTGACCCCAAATGATCTTTGATGTATTTCAAAAATACATCTTTGATGACCCATTATCTACTGAACACTGGCCAACTTTTGATAAGATTTGGATATAACCCCTAGGAGATGAAGACTTGTGTGATTCCAACTTTAACCTCTCTATGACCCCCCAAATGACCTTTGACTAGGGCTGTGCATTTCCGGTTGATCCACTATCCGTTTAACTGTTTTTATTAACCGAACGGTTAACCGTTAACTGAAAATAAAAAGGAACATAAGCAAAATAAACATTTCGGAAGAGCGCCACCACATTAAATACCAAAGTTTCTACACTTAAAATGGCGCCTGTAGTGATGATCGTCGAAGTAGCATGCAAGTTAAAACGTTTGCATTGTTTGCGATGTTTTGGCAAGCAGTCCGTACGCATGGGCGAATCACGCATTTATTCAAACTTATCAAAAACATGCATACTTTTTGTTATGCCACTGATTACCGTTTTCGAGATTTTTGCAGTCTAACATAGCACCGTAAGATGGAAAGCCTATGGATATCACTGGCATTATCGCAGTTCAAGACACACTTCTCCGTCTACAGCGACACAGTATCACACACGCCTAGAGCAGTGTCGAGTACAAACGTACCACATACAGTGTACTATAGTGTGCCTTGTGACCTTGCTGCAATTCATACGTAATATACGTGTGTCTGCTAGGAATTGCAGCACCGCTATTTCGTAATGGTGTGAAAATTTTTACCCATATGTATTACTGCATGCTCCGTAAAAAATTGTAACACTGAATTTTAACTTGCCTCACATCGCATGTCTTTTTGCCTAATACCTACTGAAAATACCAGTTTCTTTGTAATTATGAATGGCGAAACTTTTCGATAACGGTCGCTACCCCCATACTTAATGTTATAACGGGACTCGGGCATAGTTGTCTCGTACGCAATACTGTACTGTACAATGTACGTATGGTATGTAATGAACAATCGTTCATGTAACGTGCGAAGCAGCGAAGCACATGGCTGGCCGGCCGGCCCGGTTCGTTCAGCAAGCTCAATCAGCTCTGCTAATTACAAATACTGTATTGTACTGTACAATGCACGTACGTACAGTGCGCCGGTTCGTTCAGCAAGTCCAACGAACTATGCTAATTATGTTCGAAATTAATATGATTATTCATGAAGTTCTCCATTGGAATGCTCCATATTTTATAATTTGGGGTTAATAAATGAAATGGCCAAAAGAATTTCACTCATCTTTGCAAATTTTGGGGGTTGAAACTTTTCCAGGAATTATACTAACGTTGAAAAAATTATAAAAAATGTTTAATCGTCTTTTGTTAAAATTATTAAGTCAGCTTAAATGGGGAGGCTAACTTAGTTACAAATATTTTAGTTGCACCTACAAGGCTTGTAAGCCAGGGTTGCATAATTAAGCCCAGAGCTACATAGCTTGGTCCCTTTTTTGTGCAGATTGCATGTTTTGAGACTGATGAACTGTAAACACGTAACCTTGGAAGTTACGCCCGGGAAAATTCCCGTAGTGCATTTATCTTGAACGATATTAAGCATATATTTTTCTGCCGTCTAGAGGTAATTTTTTTAGTCTTATCTATCAAGTTTACAGTGCTCCACACTTTAAAAGGTATGGTGGATTGTTGAAGCGTGTACTGCACAGTTTAATCCCTGCACCTTAGATAATTTTAATCCTTTTAAAAAGTTGCGTGAAAGAGTTTATTGTCAAATTATTTCAGCAAACCACTCCCAGATCATGGGGCGAAAGGTCTTTTTTTAAACCTTTTGTAATTTTTCATCCAAAGTTTACCCATTGTTACGTGGTTTTGGGCAAGCAACTTCTGCGGTTTACTGCATAAACGAGTTTAGGTATAATGGTGAACTGCGGCGACAGATTTATTAGGATGCAAAAACGGTTAAACGAAACAACATTTGGCGGTCGTTTAACCGACCGATCGGTCGGTTAACCGTTAAACCGTCGCAGCCCTACCTTTGACCTACTTCAAAATACATCATTGACGACCCATCATTTACTGAACACTGGCCAGTTTTGATGAGATTTGGATATAACCCCTAGGAGATGAAGACTTGTGTGATTCCACCTTTGACCTCTCTAAGAGCCCAACTGACCTTTGACATACTTCAAAAGTACAACTGGCACATGCCATCATCCACTGAACATTCCAGCCACATTTGATAAAATTTGCAGATAACCCCTAGCACTTAAAGGTTTTTGCAAGATTTCACTGTTTTGACCTTTGCATGACCCCCAAATGACCTTGACCTACTTCAAAAACACCCAGTTGATGACCCATCATTTACTGAATGCTCTTGCCAAATCTGACAAAATTCCAACACAACCCCTAGGAGTTCAAGGCTTTTGCATAATTATGCTCTGTTGGCCTTTTGTTTGACCTCTCTTTGACCCTAAATGACCCTTGCCCCACTTCTAAAGTATAAAAGTACATGGTCATGACCTCACAGGTAGTACACCATGCATGAAAATGACCACTGACCTTAAAATTCTCAACACCAGTAATAAAACAAATACACAAAAGCCAAGTTACAATGACAAACACCCAATACTGTCACTGAATCTTTAAGACACCAAGTAACATTTGTTATAAATGACCCCAAACTGACCCATAAATCTGACCTTTGAGTCCATCTTTGACCACCACTGATAACCCTTTATCCTTGTATCACTGTGCCCAAGTTTCATTAAAATTTGTCCAAGCAAATGCTCATTTGGTGAGTCTGTATTTTTTAACACTCTCTCGTAACAGTAACATATATGGGTTATGTACTGTAGCTCAGCCTAAAATGTGTTAGAATGATGTAAGAAGTTTACACAAGTAAATGTAGCCTAATCTTATCGATATAAATAAGACATTCCACACATAATAAACACAATACATCATAGAACAAGTACAACACATAAATTTCCCACCAAAAATTATCGGAAGGTTCAAATAAGCCCTGCAGTTCTAGGCCTAGAAGTAGCTGGGCTGTAGAGACACATGTGTAGCTTAGGTTCATGGGGCACATAGCCTAACATTAGGCCTATGCATTGGATACTGTATGTTTAGGTAATGCCAAAAGTGCCATGCTTCTCTGGAGAAAATTGCCCCGTACAAAACCCTTTCAACTGAAAGCTGCGAGTACATTTCAGGTTGTTGTATGAGGGTTTTTTGCACTTGCAGGATTCATTATTTGGGAGTTTTTCACCAATTTGGTAATTTACTTTGGCCATAACAACAGAACTTGCTTGTGTAATTGAGACATTATCTAAAGTGTGCAGGGTGAAGGGTATCCAGTCGAAACGTCCCTTTAGCAAAACATCCCCACTTTAATTTTAGCTACCAAAACATCCCTGCCAATGAATATGTATAGCCTACGTAAAATCTCTTTTTAAATTCAATAACGAGAATTTTAATTCTAATTGATTTGTTGTAGGCTAGGCCTACAGTGGGTATTAGGGAAATCAGTGAATTCTTTTGGTTTTCAGAACAGTAATACCACCACATGAAGAAAAGTACTTACCACCGCGTAGGCTATAGTGTAATACAACAAATGAAACTATGATTGCAGCGGTAGGCCTACCCTAGGCCTAATCTGTAATTTGTGTTTTTTTTCCTTTGAAGAAACTAAAAACAGGCTAGTAGCAGTAACTTATATAGGCTAGTAACGGATAGGTTGCATATTGCGGAAGATTTCGTGCGTGCGTATTACACAGGCTAACACGTAACCACCAAAGTTGTATACGGATGCCTGTGCACAACACTGTAATCTCTAAAGCTTGAGCATCACACATCTACATGGAAGCACAATATGCTGACAAACAATGCACCAGGATGGTCAATGGGAGTAACCGTAGAAAGCCGGTTTATAATTATATCTTCATATTTCATAAGAAAATGGCCATGAATTTTCCACGCCATCACAAAGCTAGTGAAAACTCAACAGGGATGAGCCTGACATACAAAAAAAATCACTGAACTTTTGAATGTGGTACGTAGTATACTGACGCCGAAGGCGTTAGTCTGAGTGCGAAGCGCGAACTCTTACGGGTGGGGTCCAGGGGCCCGCCTTAGGGCCCCTGGTGGGGTCCAGGGGCAACGCCATGGCGGGGGCCAGGGGGCAGCACCCCCGGAAGCTCCTGGATTTTTAAGATTTCACATAGCCTAAATGGGCTAATTGTTTATCATATTTTGATGAAACAAATACCAAAAGCACCCTAGCCTACACTTATAACATACTGTATAGCCTATGTGTTAAGGTTCACTAAGTTGGGTCAACATTAATACCTTGTCTTTCCCAAAACCTTGTTCATACCAACTGGCTTCTTTATTTCTTTGATCCAATGTCCAAGATTATTTTATGGCTCACTAGGCCTATTAAGTTTTAACACCATTCAACTTGCAGCACATTTTAGAGGATTTTTGCCTAGGCCTAGGTTTTAAAGTATAGGGCCTACCTACTAGTAAATAGCAGCCCTTTTTGTACATCAGAACATATGGCTAAGGAAAGTGCCTTGGCTGTGCTCTGTAATGTAAAGCATATTTAACTTTTAAGAGCCATGCCTTGCCTAAGTTGCCTAGGCTTGGCCAAAATTTCAAAGGCCAAACATTAGGCCTTGTTAGGTAAGGCCTAATTTAAGGCACTAATTCCTAGCTCTTTTGGTGAAAATTGGTACCAGTTTGTTATGAACTTCAAGCCAAATCCCAGAATGGCTGCCTTCTTCAGACCCAGAGATCTGTCAGCCTGTGAGAGTATGGGCTAGGCTCAATAGCAGTGCACATATATAACCTATGTTAGGATAGTGTAAGAAGGTAGGCTAGGCCTAATGGCAATGCCACTAAGTTAGTGACTGATATATATGAACAGAATATGTAACCAGCCTTAAACCTTATAAAGATGTAGGAAATGGCGCAGTTGAGTATTTTGTACATGCCCTGTGAATATACAAGCTTTGATTACCTTTGCTGACAATCGTTCTGTTCAGTGCCCAACAAGCTACGTTGTAGTATAAATTTAGTACCAAGCATGTATATCGACTTTAGCTGCAGTGTGCACATCTGCACACTTGCATGTACTGACACAGCCAGTGCCAATGGACGTACGTACATGTATACAAAAAATCAGTGCATTATATTACTGTATGTACTAGGTATATGGAGTGGACATGACTGTTTGCTTCCACTTTCAAACAGCACACTACAGTATGACCTAGGAGCTATGATATGACAAGGAAAAACGGTATCATAATTAAACATGTCGGCTATGCATTTCTAGCTGCAGTGAAATGTAAACAAAATATGTGGAAATACACATTTTACGGAAGACACTATGCTGTTTCACTGACATCTTATGATTAAATCATGTGCCGTTCCCATTTTCAGCTTCACATTTTTTCGCGGAAATGAAAATGCAAAATAGCGGAAGTTGGAAAAAAATCACGGAAATCCGCGAATTTGCGGAAAAAGCTTATGCCTGACTCAATCAGAACAACTTTTATTGTACGTTTCAAGATCAGCCACTGTTCACTTTTAGAGTTAATCCTGTTTACCCAAAAAATCAATATTTGACCTCTGGTGACCTCAAATGACCTTTGACCTACTTCAAAAACACAACTTTGATGACCCATCATTTACTAAACACTCCTGTCAAATTTGAAAAGATTCCAACATAACCACAAGGAGTTGAAGGCTTTTGCGTGATTTCACTCTTTGACCTCTCACGACCCCAAATGACCTTTGACCTACTTCCTGTTACCATAATTATCAAGCCCTTGATATGTGTTATAGCCACACCAACTTTGACAAGGAACGGTCAAAGCACCTGCAGACAGCAGCTCTTTTTTCCAATGTTGACAGACAGACAGACGGACAGACAGACAGACAGACAGACGCATTGCCATGACAATAGCTCAACTTGTTGAGCTAACAAGAATTAACAGTATTTTTTAGCAGGGCAGCTGGGCATTTTGCAAATGTAGGAGGGGGATATCTATGGTGTTAAAAGCTTTCAGCATTCTGAGCTGAAAAAGGGCAGGAAACTCGCCCCTCCCCACAGATAAATGCCCTTGTTTTGAGAAAATGCCTACCTCCACATGTAGATCAGTCAAAATATCATTAGGCAGCTGGAGATATATGCGAGCTGCAGCTAAAATGGCTTCCAGGATGCCACAATGTGCGGCTTGTTCCAAATGATAGATGGCAGCCTTGAAATTTCTGGTGTCTTCTGAGACTGCAAAGCGGCCCAGCTCGTGATACTTGCAGAGTTCCAGGTGTATCTAAAATGAACAATTACAAGGTAAGGGTTGGTTTACCTGTGACCATCTGTTAACATCACCATAGCAACAGAAACACATCTATTGATTCAGGATAAAATATTCATCACATCTCTTTCACTCATTTGACCTCTTTTCTACAAGTCTGAATGTATTCAAGCTGTGGCATTACATCTCTGCATCAACAAATACACACACACCTTACAAGAAATGTTAAGATAATATTTGTTCTATGTTTAATTAAGCTAAATACACACGAACAACAAATTACACAAAACATCAAACATTTGTTCCACATTTTTCATGATACACCCACACATGGGGAGTTCTGGACTGGAGTGACAGTTTTGTGTGGACTGGAGTGACAGTGTGTCAGCAAGAGGACTTCCTGTTATATCATCTGTACATAAATGAGATAAAAACAACATCAGCACTGGCTTTTGACTGTTTAATAGAAGAAGCTGTTTTGAAAAACAAGCAATGATTACTTTGTGAATTAGTATTTTATTGGACAGTATTTCTGTTTTTGCCCAACCCACACATGGATGTCAAAAAGCACAAGACACAAAATTTCAACACCGTTTCTTTTTTTTTCTTTTTCTTTATTGCTTCGGTGTGTATACAACTTTTCCACATATGACCTTTCTCAAAGCTGCTCATCTTGATATGTTCACCTGGCCTAAGATGGATCTCCCAGATGTTGACACTTTTGGCTGATCTATTGATCCCCTCCGATATTCCATCTCCATATTGACACAGGAGGGTCGGTGCATCACATTTTGTTTTTGGAACAGGCGTCTTTCCTCTTCCTGGAAAAGGATAACAAACAAATCTTAATGAAAGTTACTTCAAGACCAATATGTGATAAACCACGACAGATCGGGTATTATGTTGCCATGTACACAAATGACCTATACCCCAGTCATTAATTCTTCTGCGAACCCATTACAATTAGACTATTTTAATCAGACATTTAAAATGTATAGTAAAGCCATATACCACCTAATTTAATATCAAAAAAAACTTTGAATATGCTCTTTTCCCTAATACTGAATATTCCAAAAAACCTTTGGCAGACATTATACCTGATCTGCCATGGTGTATCACATAATTCTTATCTCCCTTTGTAAACTTGATTTACTGTGACATGATGCTGGACTTGCAATACCAGAAAGTCTTTTGTTTTATTTGGTTTTGTTAAAGAGGTTTTTGCATCACCCAAATTAATCTCCACATATTTTGTTAACAACTGGTGACTGCACTTTGATTGACATCAATCAAACCGGTGCTGTGGCTGAGTGGATAAAGGCGGTGGCATTTGAAGCAATGAAGCTTGGCAACCAGGAGGTTCGGGGTTCGATCCCCAGCCGGGTCAAAGTGAGGTGGGTTTTTCATCCAAGAACAATCTACGGTTTTCCCAACTGAACTGGCTTTTTAAAAGAAACCAAATTTGACCTAAATTGTTGAGTTGGTTAGCCACCCAACGTGAAGTTGTAATTCACAAGTCATGTAGGATTCTCCCACATTTGTAGTTGCTTAGCATCATAAAACAACTGCCATTCAAGGCCTGAATTAAACATTCAAACAACAGCATCACTCTGATTGGTCAATGATGATTGTGCAAATTAGTAGTGTACCCAATGCAAAGCACACAGCATACACAAAGTTGTGTATAAATATGACCTTGAGCAAAGTAAACTCAGCAAGGCAACTATGGCTTTGTCTGAAAGGTGCACTGGAAACGTTCTTTTCTTTTTTTTTCCTTTTTAGATTGAAGGAGGAGCTAGAAAAAATCTTAGAAGGGACAATTTTACTGTCTGAGGAAAGACTGTTTGCCCTTTCAGTCTAAAGACATGATCATTGTTTGGATACTGTTGAATAAGTTGATCATACTTGCTAGAATTAAGCAGGTCACCTACTCACTTTGAGTTTTAAAGTCCAATGACAACATCACCATTCTAGGTTTTAATTTTTACCGTCTGTAACATAATACTTCACTTGTCACTTTAAAACAAAAATATACCTTTGTACTGCTACACCACACCTAGCAACTGTCACTTACAAAAATTAAATAATTAAACATTTGCCCTAGTCTGAGCTTTTGCAAGAGTTATTTTGAATTTACAACAGAGCTAACAAAGACACCTCAATGGAGGGATGTCCAATAGGCATGAAATGAAAATTTTCAAAACACAAATATGATGAGAAAAGATTTACAATACAATATTTGTATGTTAAAGTACACTTAACACTAAAATTCGGTTTGGTCTGCAAGATTCTGCAATATTCAATTCCTCTTTGTGTTTCTTGAAGTATTAGCAAATGAATTTCTAACATTTTCAAACCAAAGTGAACTTGAAGCAAGCACACATGACATCATTACCTCACATTAATCAACACTGTTTTGGTTTGTTTTCTCTCACTTTACAACCACTTTTGTCCTTCATAATCTCATTATTCCATAATGGGAGTGCATTAGAGGCACAGGAACTTTGCAAGCTTGAAATACCTCATGGGAAACTCATATCCCTATTGGGTTGGAAGGTGAAACAATGGATTGAAAAACAAAGAGAGCAAAGTATAATTCTTCAGGGTGAGAAGACAACCTCACTCCTACTTGCTCCAAGTTTGCTTTTGGTAACAAATGCAGTGACTTCATCTGCTAACATCTCCAGAACAACACACCGGAATCCAAAGAAAATGTCCCCAGAAATAGATAATTAGTTTCTCCTCTAAATATAAATTATTCCTTGAAAGTGTATTCTGGTAAAAAATATTGATGGTTTCAAAAAGGCATAAAATTTTCTGTTTAAGGCAGTGAAAAACCCCATCTCAATATCTTGTTGCACTTGGAAGATACTAATTTTTCAGCTTTGGCAGTGCATGATGGGGGAATGTCTTTAAACCCTTCCCCACATCTACTAGAAAACTGACCTTTGTAAGAGAATCATCTGAATTCTCACTGATGTACCGATTCCTCCCACTGATAGGTGTGACTTTTGTTGGCAAGGGAGATGGAGTGGTTGGTGTAGAGGGCATACTGATGTCACTTTCAGAGGTTACATCTTCCTCATGTTCATCTTCATCCAAGGTGTCTAGCGAGGGCTGTGGATCATCACTGCTCTCTGACTGCCTCTCAGTAATTAGGTAGCGGGTGACTTCAAGAGGTGAGATGGAATAGCGAGGTCGAAACACAACACGTACCTTCTCAGATGGTGCAACATGAGTGTCAGAGTTGTTCTGTGAGTTTGATAAAATATTTTAGCACCTTCAAACATTGGCCACTTTTTCTTCATGTCAACAAGTCAAGGAAAGTCAAAAATCAAATGATGCAAGTTTGCTTGCAGTGTGACTGACAAAAAGGTTATAAATTCTCATCAAACAAACTAATACCATTTTTCATGAGCAAGAGATGAAACCTTGTAATCCAGAGTTCTACTAGACCATAACTGGCAAAAGAATTTTTTCATACAAAGAAGCTGCCAAGTGAAAAATAATTCACAATTCCACCCAAAAGTGGAAATGGTGAAATAATGAAGGCATTTGCAAAATATGATGGAGGGTTCTAACTTCTCGAAACATTTCTCATACAAGAAAATGTGGAAATGAAATGACCTTCCTTCAGATTAGTCAAGTCTGTCATTTTCAATAAGGGTCACTATGAAGTTTTGTTAGGATATTTTGCATATTTGATCTATTATGCCCTTCTTTTTGTACTAACATGACCATGTGATGGACAACAGGCTATGTTACTGCTGCATCAGTTCCTACAAAGTTTATTAGGCTCTCCTTGGGAGAGATGCTTTACATTAATTGCCTCTCTCCAACTCAGGGGTAAAATAATGTATCTGTGAAGTAACTTGTCATATGGGCTTGGTACAAAATCACAACTGGCTAGAGGCAGTGTCTGTAGGACAAGTTATCATTGACCAAGGGTAATACTATAAAGCACTTTCAGACCTCCTGCTGGTGAAAACCACTGCTTAGACACCAAATATTGTCATTACCATACGTAAACAAGGACACTGCAGTGCTCTTTTTGTTCCATAGACCAGCTGGGGTTACTACCCCCCCCCCCTCCCCCACCACCATCAAAATGGGATTCCTCCTCCTTAAATATTTCTTAATGATTGGATTTTGGATTGTCTACTTTTGAAACTTCTAGGATTCAACATTTGCCCAAAACTAATACCATTTTGCACTTAAGCCACTTTTAATAACTACAAATTTTGCTATTGGGGAGAGAGGTTGTCTTGGATGCTCTGACCCTCTGGCATACAAACTGGCTTCTAAAGAGAAAGGTTTAACTTACCGCCAATTGCACATATTTGGCATGTTCCTCCAACTCCGATGGATGGAGGTCAAATTCAGTAAGCCCAAGGCTGTGGCATATTTCATTGCAGGCATGGGTGGCAAAGAACAATGCCATACCTTTGGTACCAAGGTTCCCCTCATTGTACTCTGTGCCGGTAGCAGTGTGGATTTGTGGGTCAGTATACAAATCCCCAACACCTATAAATGATGACAAAATGATAATAACCAATGACATTTACATGGTTCCTTGATCCATTCTTCCTTCACCTATATGCATCAAATCTCAGGGATGTACTGTTTAGGCCTTACTTCTATGCAATTCACAAATTAACCATTTAGAGCATATGTGATGCACCACAGCAAATTGATATTATGTTGGCCTGTGCAGCAGTGAACTGCAGTAATTTAAGGGAAACATTGCACTCACAATGCATCAACATGATATAAGCCTACAAAGAAAGTAGCTATATAATCGTTATTAAACTATTCAGTCTCACCATATGAACTTTAAAAAATTTGAGCCAACAAATAAATCTTGAGCTTCAAATTGAATTTTTTCTGTGAGATTTGTATTTTTTCTGTGAGAACCTTTTTCCTTGAAAATAAAGTTAGCATGCTGCCCAATTTTGAATTATGTATCATTCTCAATTAATAAATCATGGTTTTAAGTTATGAACATTTTCTGGACCATTTGACCATTTTAATATACAGAAAAGCCTATACCTAGGTAACAAAAGAAAGCTTTGACTGTGCTCTTTGCACTTAGTACTGAAAACCCAATACTTAAGCCTACGGTTGACATAATACCTGACCTGCCATGGTGTCTGATATACATACAGGTGTATGACTACATTATCAGTGTGAGGGTATGGGACTCAATGCTCCCAAGGCATGTGCATCTCATCTATTTTGCAGGAAATACAGCTGTCTACCATAAGGCTACTGAAGACACCTTATTTATTTCCCTGCAGAGGATAAGGGCTGTTTATCATTCCTGTTCATGATCCTTCCATTGCAATAAAATTTGTTTTTTGTGTACTTTGAGAGTAACTTTTTACTGTCATGAAAAGGACAAAACATTGAATATGTGATTTTTTGTCTTCTTTTTAATATTTCTAGAAGTGATTATCACAAATGAATATAAATATATGATAAATTTCTAGGTCTTAATGTAAGTCACAGAAAATCCCTCCTATGTACACATTTCAAATAATGCTTTCCTGAAGTGACAGTAATGTAAAGTTCTATCACATGACTACAAAGCAACACTTCCACATGACATGCAAAAGATACAAACGATACATAATTCAGTTATTAACTGCATGCAAAACACTTTTGTTTTTTAAAACCATTCACAGCACATCACTCATTGCTTATCTATTGTGACAACATTCCCTCCTACTTTTCTCTGTCAAACAAAGAATGTTTGACAACCCTACTACTACCATGTAAAAAATATAAATACTTCAATATTTTATAAAAGTTTACCTTGAATGTCCACAACGATCAGTTTATGTCCAGATCTTTCAAATGTAAAGTGGCTGAATGCCTGTAAATAAAAAATGATTTATTCTTTACTTAAACTCCAAAAGGCAAATTAAGTTACAAGGACTAGCAAGACACAAGTACAATAAAAAATAATATCCATATCATTTCACAAATTGAAGCATCTAAATTGACTAGTTTTCTTTCAGACACTTTTTCTTTTAAGTCAAAGCATTCACTATTAAAGTCAATTATACCTAAAATTTTTATCTCCAAGTTTATGGTTTGCAAAAACAAACCCCTGTAGTGGATCAATGCAAATGCCTCAGACCCCACCCCAAGAAACACTTGTGTCCCTCTAAAGGATCATTCTGGACTTCCAAAGGTACTGTATGTTTGGGAAAGGTCATTGTTGAATGACTCTTCAGGACACTGGAAACTAAAACTGCAAACATTAGATTCTGCTGTTCTGAGAGGGTCCATGTGTTTGCTAATAAAACATTTTCATAGTCATACACTCAAAGTCAAGAGGACATTCTGACAGAGGAGGGAGAATGATGGTACTTCAACTACATTGGTATGCTTAACAAACTCGGCCCACACATCCACTTTAAATTCAATTTAAAAATCCTGCATCATAAAACAGCAGGACTGTTCTAAGACAAAAGCAGTGTATGTTCAGTCACACTCCCGACACAAATCTCTCTTTTCTAAGGGTAAGAGGGATCAGATGATGGCTACTTTGCTAAGATGGTAACAGTACCTAACACATAACAGATCCAAGTCTCATCATTTTCCACCACAAAACCTGAGATTCAGATTTTCTGTATGCATCATCTACAAACGAAGGATTCAGGCAAGGAAGACAAGAAGGCAGTATTACTTTGATGACTACACCACACACTCATACCAAAATTTCTCTAACCCAAGGGCCATAATCTCCCAATATCCTCCAAACAAAACCAGAGTTAAGATGTACTTGATGTACCATCCTCCGACCAATGTTTACTGTGGGATGGGTCAGAATGGGGGGTAACTTTCATGATTATTATGTAATTATATCTACAAGTTCTCTTACCTGAGGTGTACACCTCACATCATCCTCCACCACAAAACCAGAGTTAGAATTGTACTTTATGTAGTGTCCTTCCATAAAATTCTCAAGATGATACAGATTCTTCTCTTTCCTGTCTTTAAACTCCAAGATAGACATTTGACAAATATCAATCTAAAGGATGAGACAAAACACTGAAACATTAAACCCCCTTTCACACTGTATGCAAAGAGAAAAAGTGCAACATGATGAGGCCCACATACATGTTGCCTGGCATTTCACACTGGCAACTATTTCTTCCTAACTCAGCAATGTTCGAAAGCATATTGACATCTCATGACTGATCCCACAAGAAAATCGCTTGGCGACACGCAGCATTAAAATTCAATTTTTCTAACTCCATTTTATCACATCAGGTTGTGTTGTGCTTATCTGAAGGACCTAAAAACAAATATCTCATCACATTTCTTGGGCCATGTTTGCTTTTGGAGAAACCTTCCATAATACAGTTTTGGGTCACATTCGTGTGAAGTTTCTTGTGGAATGAGTTTAAACACCTAAATTTTTGCAAAAAAATGCAACTTCCCAGAATAAAACAATTTCATATAAAACAGCTCAGCAAAACTAACAACAGGGTTGAAAAAATGCTTTTTTGCAGGGAAAGAGTCTTCTTCCCATGATCTTATACATTTTATTTAAGTACAAAAAAAACAAATTTCCCTCAAAATATCATACTTTCCTGTCAAGGAGCTTCCCAGATTTCCTATTTTTCCACCCATGATTAACAACATTAAACTTGAAAAATAGACAATTACTTCATAGTGAGGTGGATCCAGATTACATTTTGAAAGGTTTCCCCCAAAGACAAAGATATCTCCAAGCTCTTAGAGTGCATTGCCATCCCCTCTCCCCACCCCTGCATTGAAAAAGGATATCCAACTATTTTGAAACAAACAATGAAGGCATGCCAGAGTTTCACAAAGCAGCAACAAGCCAAAACAGCAAACTCCTTGGCTACTGTGGGGTTATGTCCCTTCCCAGAATACTAACTGCAGTCTCTAATGACATTTAAAGGAAAGCTTTTAGCTGAAATTAAGTTTTAATATATCCATTTTAAACTTACAAAGATACTGTCATATTGCACAACTCATCCACTCTGGTTGCAAAGTTTCCCCCAGGCCTACTGTTAAGGGGACCCAAGGGGATGACATCACAAGGAAAAATTATTGTCCCTCAAGAAAGCTTTAACCACAGAAAGTTTTCTTGCATACATGGATTTTAACAACCCCCCCCCCTCCCTGACTGAAAATTATCTTATCTCCCTCCTGGAAGCTCTCTTCACTCCCTTCACCACCTTGTCTGGTAGGGGACCTAGTGTCCTATTACGGGAATCCAAACTTTTTCCGTAAAATATTGTCCCGCTCTAACAATTTTCATGCAATCACAAGAAAAAGAAAACAGATGCATTGTGGGTACCTTTTTTGGAGGGTTGTGTCTGTTGTATTCTTCACCCCAGACCTTGGCATCCATCTGCAGTTTGACATCATCAAAGTAAACATCTCGCTCTACCTTCTCCATGTATATCTTAGCCACAAAATTGCTAGCATGTACCCAGTCAGTTGACTTGCAGAAATTAGACAGCTTCTTTCTAAAATATTACAAAGAAAGAAACTTTGATTTGATCTGTTAATTCAGAATACTACTGCAACTGCTGTTTGCACTAAACTTTACATAACATTCACCCATTTAATAACGTGCGAACTGTTACTATAAGGTTAACAGTGTTATCAAATACTGACATTTAAAAATTTACCAAGCTCACTTCTGTAAATGAATGATGCTGAAAGATTATACATTGCTGATGATACTGTGAATGCTTGGGCTCTCTAGAAATGTTGACATACTGGTTGTCAGAAAATGATTCTTAACAATGCACAAAAACAAGGGACACATAAAACAAACACCATGTAATTTGGTCTCAAATAGTGCTTCTCAAACTTTTTCATTTGCTGCCCATATTCATTCCTACAATGGCTTCTGTTCTGTACCCATCTAGCTGAAAAGTACAAGAAGAGAGGTGCATAGTATTCCAAAAAATAGTTTAGCCGGAACACCATCTCAGATTACCATAACTGTCATCTCTAAGGCTTTTAAGTTCCATACTATAAACATTTTCCATTTTGAAATTAAATGTTTTAGAAGTTTACACTTAAACTAAATTGTGTTGGTCTAATTTCCTCTGGAAACAGCATACCCCCCCCCCCATTCTGGAGGTCCAAAATTCGGGGAGTGGCAACTTTATTACCGGATCACACAAGGACAGAAGGAACCTCTTTCTGGCACAGGTTAACTTCGATCATTTAGTAACAACACTTAAAATTTAAAGAATGTTAATCTAGTAATTTATTACACACATCCAAACAACTTGCCAAAGTGCCCAAACTACTGAACCTTTTCAAGAACTGCATAAGGATTATGCAGTCCTTACTTCTACTCCTTACTCCATCCCATGCCCACAAGGCCATAGACCCACATCAACCAAACAGGAAACTGAAACAAAGTTTACTCACAAGCGAAAACACTCTCTCATGGCCCCATGAGCAAATGGCTGTGTGGAAAGAAAAAAATGATAAAGATCATTATTGGTGCAGAGTCTCAACATATTTCTTTCATTTTCCGAGTCTGTAGAAAAGAGGACGCTATGCCGCAGGAGCTGAGGGGAGGGTCCTTTCCCCCAGCCCTACCCCCTGAAGGTTTATTCCAAAGCTTATGGTTGATAGTGCCTGAGAATGACAACAAATACCTAAAAAAATGCCACAATCCACAGAGATTAAGGATTTTGGTCTGGGCCCTCCAACCAGCACTTTAGCCAGGAAGGTGAGCTCAGGGAGTCCAAATAGGTAATACTAGTGAAATTCTTGTATTAAAATGTCCTGTAAACATATTGAGCCGATCTAGGATTCAGGGAGTCCAAATGACTCCTGGACTGCTCTCTGGCTTAATTAAGCCTTGCCCCCAACCACGCCCCCTCCCCCATCTAAAAAGACTTCAGACAGCACTGGGATACACAGCCTATACTGAATTTCATACTAAGACTATAAATCTTAGGCTATCACTTCAAAAAGAAAATTATAACAGGATATACCTAAATAAGAGAAAATTATAACAAACAGGGTCCCCCATAAATTTTCAACTTACAGAACTAACTTGTGGGGTATTCTGCATTCCAGTTTACCCATACTGTAGGTATTTAACACATGCATACAGACACACAAACAAAACGTGTTCTGTACAGTATAACTGCATATTTTCATTGGAAAACCCCACCAAAGTTCAACACTGAATTGAGACATATTTGGAAAAGGAAGTTTACAACCATGTAATACTTAAAACACGGATAAAATCCTACAACATTTAATTTCATACTCCACACACTCCTTTCATACCGGACATAACTCCTTGTAATACAATCACCCTGAGGCCTATCTACACAGTACTTGTACTGATCACCTAACAAACATTTACAGTACTGCATCATAAATGTTTATTACTGATCTATCTTACACTGAAACCCTCATGATGAGCCAAAATTAAACTTTGGAAAAAAATATTCAAATTTCCCTTGGGATTTTACGGCAACAGGAATGAAGTCAATAACACAGACAAGCAGTTCAGCAACATTTACAGTATTGCATGTGCAGTTTAATTACATACGTACTGCACTGTAAAATATACTGTGTGAATACTACCATCTTTGTAACACTATACTGTGTGTATAGTCTACGTGTAGTACGTGATACTGTACACACAGCAGTTATGTGCACTTTAAGAGTACATAGAAACTAAACTGTGCTTGTAATTATTTTCCTTCCTTCATTGGCCATGCAACAAGTCAAGGAATTATTAAACTAAGGTTTACAAATTGATGAGAAGAGAGGAAATAAATTTACAGAACTACCTACTCAGGTTATACTGAGCTTTAAAATCAATAAAGTTGGCCAAATAATATACAAGTTGCAATATACTGTAGGCCTGTACATAAAAAATGAAGCAGGGAGATGCTACAGATGAGTACAGTATATGCACACTTACTGCTTTAAAGCAATCTGATAATTTCCCTAATTAAATAGTAACTTCAGTATACAAAGCGGGTCTACTATGAGTACAGTATAACAAGAGAGGGCAGATCTGATGAATAACTAGCTGGGTTCCGTTTAGCCATCATGGCTGTAAGCCAGATGCATGAGGCCATGAAATTTCACACTGGGTCGGGAAGAATTCTAGACATAGCCTTTACGCCTTGAGAGAGTCTGGCTAGCTCACTCTCTGCTTGGCCAGTTTACAACTCGAATGGCCCTGGTGGCTAAATGCAATCTGAAATCAATTCGAAACCCTGATAACTGGATTCCTACAACAGTCCTTTTGTAACTTATTTGTTACCTATAACTTGTGCTTACAAAGAAGGAACTGCTGAGTATCACTACATTAATCTTCCAAGCTTGGTACAAAATGGTTGTCTAGGTATGGGGCATGTATTACAGACATATTTTCATAGCTCCCAATTTCCTAGTTAAGTGGCATGAGGTTCTATTACTCATTTATTCATTTTGCAGTGCAAGTATGCACCCTGGGGAAGGGCTGGGGTATTGAGGACAGGTACTTTTTAACTTTTCCCCAGTGATGCCTCTGTGCAAACCATGAAATTTATTTTAATGTTACCCAAAGTTGGCCTACACTTTTTTTTTTTAACAAATGTCACACTGAATTTCGATAACAGGAAGGTATTTTCATTTTGATAAATTCCCCATAGAAAAAATTTCTGTCACTGGGCAGGAATCAGGGAAACTGAGGGGGCAAACCTATAGGCAGTGATCCAGGAAGTGGGGTGGTGGAGGGGGGAGACTGAAGCACTCTGAAGTTCAGGCAAAACCTTTTTCTCACACAGATTTTTGGAAAAAACTCTGGATGCTTTCTCAGGGATTACAGGACTTCCTCCACCAAAGATGCCTCACCCTTAAAACTAATGTCTTGTACACTTACTGTACGGGCAAGCCGAACCAAATGAATTGTGTGTAGCATGGTATTAAGTGGTAAACAGGTACAGTAATCAAAGGGTGTACTGATTGCAGTGGAGATTTGTGCAAAAAAGTGTGTGTGTGTGTGTGTGTGTGTGGGGGGGGGGGTAATGGGCCTTGGGGCACAAGTTACTGTGTGAAAATGTGAAAGTCAATGGGGGCATCTCCAAAAAGTGGGGTAAAATATCCCCTTACTCCTTATCCCCACCTGGATTTTCCCCTGGATTTCTGCCTAACACTATTTGCACAAATCTTTTCAGTTCAACCAATCATCTAAAATAAATGCTAATTACCTCACTAGCCATTTTCACACGCACTTCATCAGTTGTCCAGGCTTGTGTGACTGGGTTGTACCGGTGTCGGGTACAGGTCTCCACAGGTATGCTGTCAAAGTGGTAATGGGCCCATGGATCTGCAACTTTCTGAGTTTTCTTGACGGCCTTTTTCCATCGACGCTTGGTAGGAGGAGTCTTGCTTTCTTTGATCTGCTGGAATGCCTCATTGAGATTCAGCTTTGCAGGCGGTGAGCCAGCATCAATGTCATCAAACAGCGTATCCATGACGATGTCATCGTCATCTTCGGTCTCTGTTTCACTCCTCTGGGCATCTTGAATCCGGATGTCGACCTGGGCCATGGTTGTGCTTGGATGAAGGGTAAGATCCAAACGCAGTATTTATTCTAGGCATGGAATCTGCTGGTGGCCGGCTCTACTTGGAAAAAGCCTGCTTGGAGGCACTGGATGCTTGGAATCCTTCACAGCTGAATGGTGTGAAGGGTCTTCAGAATGAATAACTTACTGTAGATGTAACTGTTGGATAAAAACAAATTTTGACAAATCAGTTTTACATCAGGCAACTTGGTAATTGTTACAACATATAGCCAGGGCCGGATTAGCATTGTGTGGGGCCCCCCCGGCACTTTCTATAGCGGGGCCCCTTTTACAAGTTTAACCTCCTTTCCCCTCACCCACCCGCTTACACAAAATTAATAACACTCAACAGATTAAATTTTAGCTTTTAACCGTTAATAACTAATAGTCCCTTTTACACATTATACAGTGATACATGACAGTTATTATACATTATATGCCAGATAGTGTTAAGGAACAGCAAAAGTGCACACACACATGAAAACGTAAGCCCGACAACCAGTAAATCAAAATAATGCGGGTCTCAATTCCCCCGGGGGCCCCCAAAACGCAGGGCCCCCGGCATATGCCGGTTCTGCCATGGGGTTAATCCGGCACTACATATAGCAACACAAAGAGGATCAAAGCAGGTTTCTAACAACTTTTCATTACATCTACTGTAAGTTGAAAACATATTCAATAAAATCATGACTTAATTATATTCTCTGTGTAGCTTGATAAAGTGAAAAGGTGCACTAGTACAATTAAAATAAAAAAGCCTTCAAGTCACTGCCATCAGAACCGAGAAGGTGGGTCGGAGAAGGGGCCACAGCCCCCCTTCCCCAATAATTTTGACTTTGAATTATGTCTTAAAATGTTGAAAATTACCGTAGAAAATGCCAGTACTCTAGAGTTGAATGGTTGGCCTCCCAAATCTTAGAGACCACATCCAATCGTTCGGTTGTTACAGTACTGTTCTGAATTAACTACCTGAAATTCTGCGCGAAATAATCTCTAAAGCTTCTTAGGCCGCGCAGACATGATCGCAGAGGATTACCAACAGACAGCGCATTGTCTAGTATAAGCGAATGACATCGATAGCCCTGTGGTTACAATCAACAAAAGCGGAGATGACTGCAGTGTTTATTCAAACAGACAATGCCCATAACAAGCAGTACAAGTAGCTTCCTGTGCACTCGCATGAAGCACACGAATACGGATCGATAGATAAGCTTGAACCCTTACAACACAAAAGTACAAAATTGCAGCAAACGGAGTGCTGTGCTTTACAGTATAGGTTTGACGTGCGCGAACTAAAAGAAAATTGTGAGCTAACTGCTGGCCCGCGGGTATGCTATAATAAAGTCAAGCCTAGCAGAACTTGCGGAAAGGTTATGTACTGTATGCGTGTGTCATGAGTTACTTCACATGCTTGGGGCCTTTATTAAACGTCATCAATCTTTTTAAATGAAAGGCTCCAAATTTCACAATTGCTGGAATATTCGGGACGCTGCGGAAAGAATTACGACGCAGCTTTTCTGGCTGGTCAACGGAACTTTTTAAAAATGTTTCGACTCTGAATATTTCCGCCATCACGCGCAGAAAATGTACACTCAGCGCGGCCTTCGGCTTTCGGCGAATTTGACGACGGCCATGCAGCCTAGTCGGCAGGTTAGTACAGTATATGGTCCCAGCATCGCAGTAACGTTAAACGAAATAGCCTTATCACATAATTTTATTTTTTCACGAACGGGGTGATTAGCCCAACTATTCAAGCCTTAAAAAGTGATCTTACGTTTTGCGTACAATAACAACGTCCCGCCATACTTCCATGCTGCAAAGAACGTGTATAGTACTGTATATCGTGTACGTGAAGCCTCATCTTTGTGTACCATTTATTACGGCTGTAGCAGGCCTATAGCCTAACCTTATTTAATATGTTCCTTCCTTTAGAGCTGTTTCAATTGAAATTGGTCAAGTCAGAGTATTGATTTTCTAGTGTCCTGGGCCTTTCATTGCTTAGCCTTCCCTTTGTCTCTTTGAAGTTTATGAACGTGCCGGCAAAGCTATTGAGGTGAAAACCACTACTTTAAGCAGCTTAAAGTTTCCGCGGAGATTCGCGCAGACATCTTGGCTATAACAATGGATAATCTCCGCGATCTTTCGCAATGAATTTGTTGGATTGCGGCCGCGATCAGGCAGTTAATTCAGAACAGTACTGTATGAACTAAAATCATAAAATGAATACCCCTAATCCCACTACAAGAATAACCATTAACCCCTGCACTGTTGTCTGCATAGGGGTAGCTCATTTATTGCACTTGAAGTAAAAATAAGGTTTCACAGTTTCCGAGTCTTGCATGTACAGTACACATAAAGACGTAAAATAAGTTATTAGTTCTGGCTTAACAGATCTTTTCTTTTGTATTTTAGGCTACATGACAATCTTTCATGGGAGATTGATAAATCAACACTTTTCTCACACACTGTACACAAAGTAGGTTCACCAAAGATATCCTTCTAGCAGATCCACAGGCTTATCTCATGATTGCTGGAGAATTAGTCAGGCTGTGTCTATATAGTGACTTGTCTTGTGCCAAAGGGTACATATTCAAATACAGAGAATTTATAAGCACTTACCTTACAATTTTCAACCTAGTAACTTATGCAGATGTGGTACAGCATACATACACTGTGTATACATACTACATCATATACTACACTTACCTTTAGTAATGGCACCAGTTTTAAGTTTGATTTCATATCTTGTTTCTTACTTTACAATTTTCAACCTAATTTGTGCAGATGTTAAAGCAGATATACACTGTGCATACCACATCTGGGCAGCCCCACTTTAGTAATGGCACCAGTTATAACTCTGACCTCATATCTTGTTTTTTATTAACTTGAAAATATTCTGAAATTGGTAAATACAAAATATTGACTCAGGTGTGAATTTCCAACAATCACACGCAATACTTCTGCACAATATGCAGAGATTCATTACACAATATTTCAACACGCCATGTTCCCTTGTCAAACAATACATGTATTTAAATCAATAGCCAGGGTAGCAATGTGATTAAAACTGAAGGTGGCATACCCTGTCTATCAACAATGTATATTTGCCTTCTGAATTTACCACTGGGATTCCCGGGACATGCAACATATCAATTTCTGTACAATTGTATTCCTTCTGTGTTGTGCTATTGTGAAAAATGTCTTTATACCATAACATGAATGTCTGCTTTGTTTATAGTTTGCTTTGTATGTTATTGTAAGTGCATGTAGACAAAGAGGGGTGTGTATGAGTGGTGACGGGGGAGGGAGGGAGGGTTAGGGAAAGTTCCACTACTTTTACATCACAACATGTTGGAATGCATCAAACTAAAGTGGTGCAGAACCCTACTGTTTCTAAATCTATAATAATTTAGCACAAAGTCTAGATAAAGGGTGGGGGAAAATGTATTGCTCATATCAGAATATTGTGGGGGCAAAGTGCAAATTTATAAAGTATCCCTCCCCTGCAGAGATAATCCCACATGGCACAATGAATATCATATTACATAAGAATTAATTACTAGTCAATTTTAATTTATGCAAGAGCAAAAGCAGAATCTGCAACACAATGTCTCACTACTCCATGTTACCTTTGATACTTTCCACCGCACACTACATATATACAGTGTATTAGGCTTGGATGAGTCCAACTTGGGTACCTGCGGCCCCGTTAGTCGCGATTCTGAATGGAGTCACAACTCCTACAATGATGCCACAGGACCGCTTTAGATAGTCAATAACTAGCCTACAATACGCCAGTAGGCCTACAGTATTGGTTTCTCAACATTTGAAATGCCAAACTGCCAATGTCAGAGAATCGTAGATTGAATGAAGACTAGGATCAGAACAGCCAGATGTGTTTTAACACTTTATGTGAAACTGAAATAACACAGAATGGAAACTCCAAAATATGACTGTGCATGCTTTGACAGTATTAGAAAGTTCCCCAGGAGTCACGATTCCAGACTTGAAGGAAATCAGAGTTGCTTCTCAACTTCTGGCCTGGAGTCACGACTCTGAAACAGAGTCGGGGAAGTGCATACACACATAAACACATATACACTACTGCGCATATATACACACATACATATACACTACTGGGCATATATACACACATACACACATACCTGTACAGTAAGCCTAGAGAAGGACACAGTGTTTAAAGGCAGTAGGCAGTCACCCCAATCAGAGTGAGTATGCCCTGTCACTCTAGTTCATGAATGGCCTATTTTGATCATGTGACAATATTTTTGTTAGGGAATTGTGAAATTCAAGGAGAATTTCTCCTTGCTTTACCTATTGTTTGTAATAGTTATGTTCAAAACGTCTTCAGAGGTGCTTGTAATGCAATAAGAGGAGATTTGCAAGAGTTTGTTAATTTTTCAAAGAAAACTTTGGGGCGACTGCCTATTGCATTTAAAGGGGCTGCTGCATCTCACCAAACACATTTACTGTATCAACCCCCAGGTACCTCTATACTGCATTCACAACTGGTATTACTGCACTTTGACATGAATCAAAACAATGTAGCTTCACTTTGATTGGTCAATGATCATGATGAATTGTGCAGATCAGTAGTGTGTATCAGATAGCTCACACACAGTAGTGTGTGGACATGGCGTTGTAGCTATGCCTGGGAGGTGCACTAAACAGGTGTCTGGAGGATGCTTTGGAGGAGGGTTTAGTAAACACTTACAGCTGAGAAAGAAATTTTAATGCCCAGGAGGAGATACTGTAAATTCGCTCTTTAAGAATTAAACTACTGTATGCATGTACACGAATGCAGTTGCCATTTAGCTTATTTTTTTGGACAACTTCATGGCAATTTATAACATCACTATATTTTTCTCAGTACCATCAAGCAACCCAAACAGAGACATGAAAATTTAAGTCAAAATCCAACATGGTCAACAAGTTTTAAATCCAACATGGACAAATGTAAGGGTAACAAAACCTTTAATATTGTGAATTGGTGATGTAATATACATCAACTGATCATGTACAAGTAGTGTTTTATCGTAATTCACTACTTTTAGCTGGTATATGGTCCTTCCACAAATGTCAAAGTACAACGTACTACTGTGCCATATGTCACGCACACCAATAATATCTGCAAAACTTTTACTTTCTGTTTCTTAAAATAGCAATATGGATAATGCAGGTATCCTGATTGTCTGTTGATTTCTTTTGCAAGCACTATCACTACTATTTTAAAAAATTGACTGGCACAATGACTTTCTTTACCTGCCCACATATCTCCGTCACTACGGAGTGTGATACCAGCTGCTTTCATTGTAAAGCACAAATTCTGTCTACCATCAGAATCTGAATTTCTTGTATAAAATGGCTACAAGCATCTACAAACATCTTGATTGAAAGAACTTCCTGCATGGAATGCATGCTTACTCATCAACCATCATCAACCATTAAAAGTGTTAGCCACTCCCTCGCTTCTGCTCAGTATTAAAGGGCACTGCAGCCCGGCCCTCTGAGCATGCTGGCAATAGGCAAAGTTTCCTTTCTTGTACAAAGCCCCAAAGAAGTTGTATTTTTATATTATAGTAAATTAGCTTTATTTTTGGTTATATTCAAAATGTCTAATTCTTTGCAGTGGTGTACTATGTGTAGGCCAGTCAAATTTCACTAACCTCATTGGCTGTGCGAAGCACGGTGTGATGGAAATGATGCTTCTTTGTGTAATAAGTAATTAACAGCCTTCCTCAAGCTTATTGCCTTGTGGCTAAGTAAATTGCAAAGTTTTCTGACTCAAGATTTTTGAACCTAATGCTTTCAAAGCGATGAGCTGAATAGAACATTTTATCTGCTCCAGTAGACTATATAAAAGTATCAACTTCCAGACAACATGCACCAGTACTAACATAACCATAATGAATACATCCCCATTAGAGCTTTCTGAAGGCTGACACCCCATACGGGCAAGTAATTTACAAATTAAAGGGAAATATTGCGTTTGTCTGGCTTTTTATTGAATCTATCCTCATTTATTTGCGATCAGGTCCCGTTCGATGAAAGAGAGGTAACTAAGAAAAACATTCTACCCTCTGAGCACTATTAACGAGTAATTAACCTTTCTGTAACAACTAATAGATTTGTTCACCCAAACAATTATGCATGCAAAAACACTCCTTCATCATCCCTGATTTGAAATCCACCAATCAAATTATTTCTATCACATTACGTCAGACTATAACCAACGCCTACAGCATGTAGAAAAGTTCGGAAAATACGAACTAAGTACAGTACAGTACTTAAGTGGGAATTATTACTACATTATGTCTGTATTAGTGAACCAGGGAGTTTCTATTTGACAGCCTAACGGAACTACCGTTACATTACAGTAGGTGGTCTTATCACCTCCCTGGTATACTATACGCAAAGTTACAGTTATTCCGTAATTTGAATTGCAGCCCTCAGGCCTAAGCAGGTTTGATTTACTTTTGAAACAGCCGGATGAAAAAGAGACTTTTGGTGCTTCGACAATAGTACAACATGAAAATTTTATGAACCTGTGATGCCAGGGATTGCCACTTATCCAAAACAAAAGAAATATGCAGGGCCAACAAGTCTTTCGCAGATAAATTAACACTTTTTAGTGACTCTCCTGTAACGACTAATAACACACACTCACAGTGAACCAGGGAGATGATGCTGCATCTCCATGTGTGAGTTTTGAATTCCAATGTACAGCACGGAGTGGTACAGAAACTGTGGTGGTAGTTTGTTGTGAGCAGGGTCGTTGGAATTACGGTAAGCAAGGTCAACACATATTGCGTAATGGGTGCATATATGTCCTGACATGACCACTCTTCCTAAATGAATATGCAGCAGTACGAATGTTGCATAGTGTGGGTGAGGCTTATTGTTCTACAATGAGCCATACAAAAATTGCTGCTTCTTTCCATATTTCGTGAGATTAGTGTTGATCTGCTGCAAGTTATTTGTGTTCCATGTTTGGAAAGGGTAAAAGATCA
Source organism: Holothuria leucospilota (assembly GCA_029531755.1). Classification (NCBI taxonomy): domain Eukaryota; kingdom Metazoa; phylum Echinodermata; class Holothuroidea; order Aspidochirotida; family Holothuriidae; genus Holothuria; species Holothuria leucospilota. The sequence continues at coordinate 5,387,973 of CM055968.1, read as the reverse complement.
CAATAGGATTAAGTTAGAGTCACGTCGTGGTATTTTTTCAAAAGCAATAGTACCCTTTAACCAACTGTGTAAGATATATAGTGCAAATTAAATCCCTAAAATGTAAATGACAAACGTAAAAAGTAATGACCCACTGTACAATGGAGGGTACCCATTGTAACTCTGTATTGGCAGACAACTCTGTCATGTATACACTGAATATTCTCCACACTCCTGGTACCACATCCTCATCAAAGGCACACTTCACATTAAGGGGGGGGGTGAGGAGGAAGGGGAGGGGTAAGACTGATTCTGAGACACTGTCAGTAGTGTAGCGAAAGGTCCATAAAAGTGGTGGGTCACAATGTGAAGGAACATTAACCTTATATTTATTTTATATTTACAATATAGGACCCCCAAAAAGTATTGTAGTTCTGAAATTTCTGTTGTTTTGCCTTGCAATATGCTTTGAAAACTTGGTGGATGCCCCCACAATTGAGTTAAATATTAGTCTGGCTGGTTCAAATAAACATACAAGATTTCAGATAAATGGAGTTTTGTTTTAGTGTACTGCAATGGTAGTAATTTCAAGTAGCAGGGGCATCCTTCTAAAAGGGAATAAGCAGTCACCCCAAACTTACTTTGACAGATAATTTAAATGTTACAAATCTTGTCTTATCTGGCAAGTATGTATCTTTAAAAATGTTACAGAATATAAATGTTGCATTCTCAAGGTAAACAAAGGGGTTGTCTGGCATGAGAGTGATGGACTTTAAGGTCATCCCTGACTACAGTACCAGAATTTATTGCCTCGATCAAAAGCAAAGCAAACTAGGCCTACTGTACAAGTCTGCTATAAAGGTGAAATGTAGAGATATTATTACCACCAATTTATTCTTCACAAAAGACCAGCTGGGAGACCGAAGAACTAACACAGCTCTGTAAAACCTAATAAATGACTTTCAACTTGACCTTTCAACCTAGAGAGGTCGTTTGAAAGGCCATAGTCCCTAGGGCAAAAGCAGAGGTGAATTGCAGGGAAATTATTACAACCTCAATGATATTAACTGATATGTGGGTACACTGTAAAAAAAAATATTAAGCCAGAGATTGCATTGTAAATAACAATAATTCTGTATGAATTATAGCCCAAGGAAACAATGTATAATGAACCTGGCAAGAATGGAACTTGTAATCCTACAGTATGAGCATTAGCCTAATGATATGGCCTGAAGAATGCATTCACACCCTCATGCAACAAGGTTATCCCAAAATATAAATATAATATAAATATAAATATAATTTACAGCATCTCTTTCAGTAACCTTGAAGAGAGACTTGAAATCTTAATTTGGTAGTCTAATGACTTCTGACCTTAGTAAAAAGAACAGGCAAGCAAATCCACTCACTTAACCATCACAATCATCTGAGAGAAAAAGCTTTTTTGAAACCTAGGCTATAGCTACGACACATGATCCTATGGGTTCCGTATTTTGTTTATGTAAAGCTTATATGTAAATAATGGTTCTTTGGCAAACATTTTCCAGGATGGGTCACCAGGAATTATTGTTTGTATTGCATTAACCTAGAGGATCTGATAGAAAATAGCTTTATCATCAAACCATTTGATTTTAAAGAGGGATTTGCATCACCCCAAGTATGACTTTTACTTGGTGGCAAGCCCCGCCCATAATAGTCTTTACTGCTTCTTCTTGTACAGGCACAAACATAGTTCACTGCTCAAGGCCACATCCTGGTGAGCATAAAAAACCCCAGGGCTCGAAATAACGGGGGCCTGTGGGCCCGATGTTCCTAGAAATTTGCTCGGGCCCATAGTTTCTACAGGGAAAGAGGCCCGGTTGGCTCCTAAATATTTCAAGTACAACTGTACAGTCTGCACATGAACCTCTCAACCCAGAAGTAAGTGATCTTTTATCTCGCAAGGCCTGTGTACAGTATCTCGTACCCTGACAGTCACTTAGAAAAACCTGCGAAACACACATTTCTGAAATCAGTTCACATCACTCATTAACAGTCTGCTTTGTCACAACACGGAAGATGCACTCACACAGACGCACACTGATATCCTTCATGAGTAATGTAGGGAGAGCCTCACGAGTAGAATAGTAAATTAGCTATTACAAAACTTGTTGAATGTACTGTAGTAACCCATTTGTACAGTGAAAGCAATGCAGTCAAAGATCTATCACATGTAATGCAGTAGCGTCAAAGATCTATCACATGTAATGCAGTAGCGTCAAAGATCTATCACATGTAATGCAGTAGCGTCAAAGATCTATCACATGTAATGCAGTAGCGTCAAAGATCTATCACATGTAATGCAGTAGCGTCAAAGATCTATCACATGTAATGCAGTAGCGTCAAAGATCTATCACATGTAATGCAGTAGTGTCAAAGATCTATCACATGTAATGCAGTAGCGTAGTTCTAATATTGCAAGTTGGCTTGTGTACTGTTACGTAACACTGTAGGCCTAGATCATTGACTGCACATATGCATGATGTCGGGTTTATCCAATCAGATTACAATAAACAATAATATGATTGAGTGACTGAGGGGATTTGCAAATTCTGCTGTACTATGGGTGGGCTGCTCAGGCAAATACTTAGCGTTCATGACTGACTGGTTGGCGGGAATTGGACAGTACCCTTTATTTTACCGGGGAATAAATTCCGGAGTTACGAGAAAATTTTGAAAATGTACATTACATGCAACATGTACAGTTGTTAAGTACTGGTCATGAGGGGGTTGTGGACAGATTCCAGGCTAGTTTCAGCATCTACAGTACTTATAGCATACCTTAATTATACCTATACTACACGTTTCCAAGCACATAAAAAGCACCCATACACTTTAGGTCCTTTTTTCTTTGTTAGTTTTGGGCCCCTTGATTTCTCATTTGGCCCCTAGATTCCATGGACTAGGGGCCCGGCTGGCCCCCAAAGGTTGAAGGCTTATTTCGACCCCATGAGTAATAAAAACATTCTGTGTGTGCTGTGTAGTATGAGCTGCTCTGCATCTTTTGAATTTTGTAACTCTGATGTCAATCAAAGAGTAGTCACCAACTGAGACTTTTGCTTACCCCCAACAAAAAGTCATACTTGGGGTGATGCAAATCTGTCTTTAAAAACTCTGGCAATACATTCTTCTTCCCCAATGAATTGTTCAGCATTACAAGTTACAACAATGTGGATTTCTTTCTATGAGAACCTCATTTCATACACATATGTTTCAGACAGCTGTCCTAGGGAAGGGGGTCTAGGGGGAAGGCTGTAATCCCTTCCCTTTTGAGAAATTTTTTGAATATTTAACATTCCAATTAGATTATATCTATGCAATTTGGTGTGACAGTGTGTACAAATCTTAATTTTAAGGTAACTTTAATATTGCATACTTCAGCCCATCACAATTTTGATTGGGGCTTTAATTTAAAGCCCCTTCGTAGCTCCCCCGCTTCCTCCTCCTACACCTCTTTCCTCCAGAGCAAAATTACACCCAGTATCTGCACCTGTTTCTTATATTGAAGTGCCTATACCATACTGTACCTATATTCATATGATTTCAATGTAATTTGTTGCATTACAATCACGTTTCCCTTCAAATAATCACACCATACCGTACATGTAAACAAAATAATAAAGTACATTACAACTTCTGCATAGACACAATACTGTAGCCGAATCTACATGTAACCTTTACTTACAACCCTGAGCTAGCTTATATTGACTAGCTAGCTACCTAAACAAGTCACTTTAAACAGATGCAATTGGGGCAAGCTAGTTCAACCATGCAAGATGGCCTATCTTACTGAACTTTCCATTACCTGTCACAAGTTCATGTTTATCATTTACCCAGTGACAGTCCTGTTATTGCACTATTCTAAAGCCTGTACACAGTGAACTGTGCACATTAACCTCGTATTCACAGTTGTTGCTGAAAGGGCAGGACTGTATGGTGAACACCAAACATATATCATCTAGTTGCCGATGGCAACAGTTCCTGAACACTGTATGTATTGTGTATATAGTCTGAAGGTCAATTCTAGGAATATTATGATGCATGGTGTGACAATTAAGTATTCAATCTTATTGAGTATTAATTTGTCTGGGTTGTTTAGTCAATAATTTATTTCTCATGCGATGGCATGATTTGAACAAAACAAATATATACTGTAATATTCTATTAACTTTGACCTTTTTTTACTGTAAGACTTGTACACTACTGTGCAGCACAAATAAGTAAACAAGATAGTACTGCATCACATGACTTGCTACAAAAGATTATTCTGATGAATCATAAAACAGCTGAAAGAAAATGGAACACAAAGCTAAAAGGCTTTGTAGCTGGTTCCAATATTGCCATGGGACACAATTACAGTACAGGTTTCACGTTGCCAAAGTTTCACTGTGTATTTAGAACATTCAAATCCATGGGCATTGTATGTGCAGTATATTGGCAATTGGCATATAAAAGCTAGCTGCTTAAATAAAACGACTTCCTCTTAGACCTTTGTGATGTACCATTAAAGGGAAGTCTTTGAGTAATTACCCTTTATGAAATTTAAGGTGACTTAAAGCATTTTACAATGTCATCAGTTTGACCACTTGTAACCTCCACTGACATCTGACCACTGTCTGAAGCAACAGGGACCTTTCCACCCAAGAATGCAAACCCTCATGGATAACCACTGAGGCCTACTTGAGATACAATATTTACAAGAAATTTTTAGGGTTTTCAGTTTGACCTCTAGCTGACCGTCAAACTACGATGACCTCCATTAAAATGAGACGACCTATTACACTTGAAAAAAGTATTCTCACACTAATAGTACAGTATCTTGAAATATTGTAGGTATTCAGTGTGCACACTAACATGGCATCAATACTGCTCTATTAATTCAGCCTTTGTCAAGGAATCATAATTAATTCCCTTTTTAGTCAGCTTTATTAAGACGTAGCTAATTCTCACTACTGTCCTCTGATTTCAAAGGTTTCATTATAAAAATATTGCATAACAAAGTAAAAACCAAGGTACCATTCTACATTATTACTTCAACAATTCAATAACAAGCCATGGATACATATAATTATAGGCCTATAATTACTTTACCTAAAATACAACGTAGGGCAACTGCTTTGCCCTTTAATTTTTCATCTGTCAAGATCTCACATGCATAGCAAAGGAAAAGAAGGCCTTTCAAATGATTTTTTGTTCAAATGGACAGATTCATATCAAACATAACTGGGCTTGGAATTAGGTCACTAAGAAAAGAACCACTGCATGCAACCTGAATTTTTAATGGTCTCATATTGTACAGTATGGTACTGTATAATTGTTGGCATGTACTGTAGTACTGTAAGTACTGTAAGTAGTCTGGTGAGGATAATGTGGAGAGCAACTTTAGTGGCTCAGAACCAGGCAGCTGCAATATGCTACAAAAGTATATTGAGATATTGTATATACAGTGTATGCAAGGACAAAATTAAAAGGGGACTCACAAAGTGGATATGCATACACTGTAACTGCCTCTGTGGACTGGCCAGCATACTGCTGCATTGCACAATGGATCAGATTTTATGTCTGGTCAGTGATTTACAATGTTGGGCAAAATTATTCTGGCAGCCAGCAGCCTGGCCTTTAGCACTGTACAAGTATCATGCAGTCATCACATGTGGGTCTGTTCTCATACAACCGTAATGCACTAATATCCATGGACCATTTGAAAAACGATGCAGATCAAAGAGCCAATTATTCTTATATATTATAGTAATGATAGCTACTTCTTTAGCTTTGCTAATCAAGATGTCTGAACAATCAACAAATAGGAATCAAGAGATACTGACTGCAAACCAAACAAGAACCTCGCAAACCAGCTATGTAGTCCTATCGAAAGCTTTCAAGAAATCTCAGTGGCCACCACATTTAAATTGTCTGCTAGTCTCAGTCTTTCTGTTCCTACCCTCTAATCTATTTGCAGTACTTCAATATTTTCATCAGTTAAATCCATGAGCCCTGTCAAGGGTATTGTCCCAGTCTAAGGTTTGATTAAATTGTGTTAGAAAATGGGGGGCTTCTTTGGGATTGCAGGAGCTTCTAGAATTTCAGGATATTTCTTATTTCCGATGATAGGCTAATAAACAACCTTTACACTAAAAACTGGTTTGTACTTGTTTTATTAAAAGGTGCATATTGTATAATTACAAAACTGCTCAGCCAGATAAGATCAGGCACTAAGCAATTTTTTTTTTGTTCTGCAGGCTAGATAGTCAATGACAATGTAATCTCAAGTGCATATATTCATGCATACTGTACCTGTATCATTCCTACATCAATTGATTGTCCAGGCAAAGCCTACCAAAAAAAATCTTCTGGATGGAAAGTAATCTTGCAAAACTTAACAGGACTGTTGCATCACCCTAAACATATTTTGCAATATCTTTATGACTCTACACACAATTGTTGGCGTACAATTGCTGGACGTAAATTCAAACAATAGCATCACTCTGATAGGTCAATCACCCGTTCAGATCACTCAGGGTGAACCCAATGCACAGCAGACAGTGATGTGTGGATATGGCCTTGAGCAGCTTTAACTCAGTACTGGCTACTGTAGCTTTGTTTGGGGCGGTGCCCCCCCCCCTTTTTTTTTTTGAAACTGCAGGAGGGGCTAGAACTTCAGCTAGTACCTCTAACTTGTGCATGGTGGTGATGGTTGGGAAAAATACTGGGTAAACAATACAGCAATCATATCTATTATCTATAGCTGTAATAATTTTTTATGGTCAACTGTGGCATGGATGCAAGGGAAAATACTGGACTTGCGGCTGTTTGTGAGACTAATTCCAAATGCATGAAACTCCCTAGAATCAAGTGAAGACTTGGTACCTTTGCATGTAATGAACTGCACAACACTGTTTCTGATGTTCATACTTTGTTTTAATAAAGCTTTGTTCTATCATAGGCAAGTACTGCCCAAAGTCCACTTGACTGGTAAAAGGTTCACTTGACCAAAAGCCAAAAAGATCTAAAGCTCCCTTGGCTGAAGGTACTTTGGACAAGAGGTCAGCTAACCAAAAGTCAACTAACCATTGACAAAAAGTTGGCCATTCTGGAGACTTAAAAATCAGTCACAAAGAGGTAGGGCACTAAAAGTTTGTCAAAAGCAAAAAAGGAAAATAAAACAGAAGGAGCTAAATTTTCCCTTGCAACATTTTATTCCAATCTCTGTTTAGGAAACTGTGCAGCTCACTCATTGTTTTTCTACTGCCGGGATGCATTCACGGAGCCAAGGCTTCAAATAGTGACTCGTAGCTGAAGTTGTTCATAGGCAAAACTAATTAAATTAGCAGGCTGCAGTTTGACAGTTGGTGGTGTTAAGTGGCGTGGCTTTGATCTCCCTTTTGCATGTCCGCCACTGTATATCCTGTTTTGTAAAGGCAAACTATTTACTGCATATTTGCTTTTGTATTGTAAATATTTTGAAAATGTTCTGTTGCTTTTTGATAAATAACATTTAGATCATGTGTGTATGCTATATGCTATGCTAACGCTAAGCAAAGCACGGCACCCACCAGGCCAGACCAGCATTCATTGCCTGTACCTCATTATGAAGACCCTTTCCTGGAAGTTCAGTCATAAAAACAAACAAAAAGGTTATAATTTTCAACAAATATTTATAATTTACTATAAAATGAAAGAAATTACACAGAGACAACATATCAACAGTTAATTTCACTTTACAGTATAAGTACCTGCAGACTACACTCGACATCACAAATTAGCGATGTGCGAAATACCATTCACCCGAATTTTTCGATTTGGATTATCCAAACAATGTCGGTCCCTCCATGTTCGGATAAACTGTACATGTAGAGAAATACGGCAAGAAGGAGTGAAATGTTTGCCACATTTCCTACTTTATGTATGTGACACATTAATACTGAACATTCCAATGTCTGAGTCATGTTAGACCCTGTGCTTTATTTGCCACATGCATACAGGTACACAGGTAACAAATGAATGTTGCATGTGGTCTCTCCATGTATCGTACAGGTCTACATTGTTCATTTGGGCAATATTTTAGCCCAGGAGATATGTATCACAAAGATGTTACTGTCATAATCATGATGAAAAGTACATAAGTTGAGGATTTTTGAAAAGAGTTGGAGGAAAGAAATTTATGAGAAATAAAAATGCAAGTATTTATTGCAGAGGTTGCAGAAACAACTTGAGTTAAAATTTTTTCAGGTTACAAGTTATGGTGCATTTAGACCCAAACCTGTAGAACTTGAGAGATGGGATTTCTTGTGTGACATGTGTGAGATTGATCACTGCATTAATGGTGATTAAGTCAAAATAAATATTTTCTTCCAATTTTCACAACTGCATGAACAAGAGTAAGATTCAATGGAATGACCAAAGTAAAGCATTTTGGTAGTTTACCTGTGTTTGGTCCTATACTGTAGGGGCTGTAGAGGCTGGTGGACAAATTCAAGAATCGTATATACAATGCACTGAAGCCAGAAGTTGCAATATTATGGTGGGATACCTGGGTACCCGACAGATTATGTAATGTTTCAGGTACCCAGGCAGCAATTTTCTTCTAGTAAAGGCACTAGTAAAAAACAAATGTTCCATCAACAATGTTACAACTATCTGTCTGTCTGTCTGTCTGTCTATCTATCACTGCTTTTGCTTTTGCCTCCTGCAGGGTTTTCTTTAACCCGAGCTCCCGGGTCTCAGACTCAAGAGTAGTCGCCCAGACGCTTGGAAGAAAATCCTGTGTGTCCCGTGGATGCCTGAGGTTCAGCCTTATATGCATAAAAATCGTAGCTCTAAATGTTGCAAAATTTCTTGGTGAAAAATCCCCCAAATCAGCTGCAATATACTGCAAGTCTTGGAGTCAAAGTTCCTTTGGAGCTTCAAGTGTGCATATTTTCCAGCAAATTTTTCAGTTTATGCCGACTTATGACTGGAAGCAATATAATAGGTCAGTCATGCATACCAATCATGAACACCCATATGCATGCTGTGCAGTGATGAGCACTGTATACAAATGTACCGCTCAGTCAGAATAGGGAAGTAATGTACGCAAACACCCATATATATTAGGCTACATACATGCTACTTGAAGTTTGAGTGAAGAGCACACTGCACATGTACAGTATTCTTGACATGGAGTATAGGTCTGTAATGTATACTTACCTATTAGGCTAGGTACGTCATCTGTAAAGAAGTGCAGAGCTAGATCCGAGCTCAAAACATTTCAGTCATGCGGTGCAATTCACGTTCGTACTAAACCACCCGTTGTTTCCACCTCACACTTTGCAATAGTTATGAGGTTACAATATCAGTATGGAACTCTTGGAAAATTTTGGAAGCCTTGCATTTTTTGGGGATGCTTGAAAAGAAAGTTGAGAGTTTCAGGACTTTGAGATTTGAAGCCTAATGAAACCCCCTGTTCTGGGGGAGAAACTTTAAGCTTTCAAAATCAGGTATATGGAGGGAGCTTGCACCAAAGGTCAAATTCAGTGAATGCACTAGTTGTTCTGGAGGACACTGCACCACCAACCTTACTGCTTTAATAGTACATGACCTAGCATCCGCGTGTTTTGATTGTCCTCCAGAACGTGGTTGTGTTAGTAGACTTTCACACGTGTGAAACCTCCCCAAATGAAACTTATGCCACCATATTAACGTGCCTCTGCTGAGAAAAGTACTCTGATCTTACAGAAAATGCATAAAATGACATGATTAATTATTTCCCATGTTGAATACACACTGTACGTATGCAGACATAAAAAATTGTCTGGCTTTTTGCTGTGCAGCAGGAGCGCCCTTACAATTTCCATGGCTTCTCTGTTTAAACGCACGGCAATACTGTGTCAGCATTCTCCCTTACATCAACTTGTATGGTGTAACCCTATCCTTAATGAGATGTAGCCTTTGCCCAGGCTTAGGCCACTATTGTAATTAAATATGTGCCTGCTGCAAGAAAATAGGGGAAGCACGAAAACTGAACACAAGTGTAACGTTACTATAAACTTGTTAGTTTAGTACACAGTGCATTCCGAAATTCCACGTCAGGCCCACACCAAAGTTACGCCAACAAAAACATTAGAAAACATAAGGAAAATGCCAACTCCAAGTCAAAGATCTTCAGAATCAGATCAGAGTGCATGGAATGCACCCTGGGGCCCAGATTGGCAAGCTTGCAAAGTGCAATATTTTAATAATGGCCAAGAGAATTGTGTGGGCTGATACTTTCTAAGCGGAGTGCCACCATCGGTTGGCGCGTAGCGTACAGGTCTAGAAAATTTTGGCCAAAACTACCCCCTAGATTGCAGGAAATCGCCTATCCCAGGCATTGTGCTTACCTCTTCTGCCCTCCATCCTTACAAATTTTTAAACCGCCAAAGTCCGAATAAACACATGCAGCATACGCCCGGCCTAGACTTGTACACACTGTACTGTGTAACGTCTAGCTTCCCAGTCCAGCCTACTTGCGTACGGCCCTACAAAGCTGCCAGTGGTAAAAATTAATGCCTGTACTGCTGTACAAGAAACGTAAACATGCACATGGTGCAAACTACCTGTACACTGCAAGTCAATTTACCTTACGCATAACATACCTTGTTGGAACACTTCAGAGAGATGTGTATAGCTGCACAGTGGCAATGGAGGCCGGTAAACTGCTGACACACCTACGTACATGGATAGTCTATGTTTCATGCCTTCTATGCTGTTACAATAAGAACCAGTGTAGACAGTACTGCATGTTTGTCTCGCGAACTTTGGTACGGTAAATACCGTACAACTGTGGTACGGATTCAAGACTTTAGGATGAGGTAACTGTTGTGTGGTTGAACTGCGAACATGTTACCAAACTTGCGTGGCTGCTGCCAATAAGTTTGCGCGACTGCAGTTGTCAGTTGTTGAATTTGCACAGCTGGCACTGTCGAGATTCACATTTTCGCACAGGGATAAATCCCCTCGCACGGCAAACTTTCCAATCTAGCCTGGGGCCCTAGGCTAAGTCTAGTACCAGTCCTCAGTAAAGGCACGTGTATAGCCAGCTGCCGATAGCTCCCTATACATGGTCCTTACACCGAACCAATGAAAACCTGGGGTCTTCCACCAGCACAGCGCTGGTCGAAATTGATCTTCTTCCTATAGGAAAGCTAGGACCTAAAGACTAAATTTACTACCATTCCTTTTCCTTTTCCAAATCAACTTTGCCACTTCGTAAATTTTACTGTAGCGTTCGAAATATTTGTTGACATCAGAATGCCATGTGTGTAACATTGTGACGTCATGCACAACATTTTGATTACTGTAGTTCCTACACACCAAAGTGTATTCCAAGTCAGGCCCACGCCAAAGATACGCAAAGAAAAACAATAGAAAACATAAGGAAAATGCCAACTCCACGCCGAAGATCTTCAGATTGAAGTCAAGTGCACGAAATGCAGACAGGTATACACATGGCAACTGCCTCTGCAAACATTCTATACTGACATAACGATGTAGCTCATTAGCATACTGTTGTAAACAAAGTTCCATCAATTTTACGGCACGGAAAAGTTGCTGATTTCATTTCACATTTTTGGCACTTTCCAGAAATTCTCAGTGAACAAAAACAGATGTAATATTCCTGTAAGATCTGGAGAAGAAAATTCATGGTAGTAAATTAAGATTTTACTTTCAAAATTGGCTGTGAGGATAAAGACAATTTCAACCATTACACAGACGGCCGATTCCCCTGCTATTTCCATAGGTTGGTGTAAGGACTGTGTATAGTGAGCTGTAGGTGAACGACCACAGCCCTTTACTGAGGATTAAAAGCATGTTCTGGTAACCAAATTTGATGTTTTCAAAAAAAGCAGAAAAATTTTCTGTGTTAGGCAGTGAAAACTGCATCTCAATAGCATCTTGCATTTGGAAGATCTATACATATATTTGAAGAAATGCTACATTTTGAGCTTCCGCATTGCATGATGGGAAATCTGTGACGTCATCTGGGCAAATGAATAAGATGTAGCTTTTGAATTTCTTTATAATGTTGATATCACTATACTGAATATTTTACAACTTTTTTCGCTGCCCCCATAAGTACAGAACAGTTTTACACTATATTTACGTGGAAAAACATCTTTAGGGTATCAAATTTCAAGGACAAACAAAGTATCCAATTATAAAGAATAACAAAAGGCATCTGACGCAATTTGCCCTCTTGGGATCATGTTCTGTGGCCTTGAAGAAACCTGGAGGTAGCCTACTTCTTATTAAAAGTACTGTATAGTGGGAAGTTTTCACAGGGGTTAAATTTTCGCGCTTTTCGCGACCAAGTATCTAATCGCGAATTTAAGACCCGCGAAAGTACTTTCGTTAGTTTGTACAACAAGACTGTGTTGTTTGCCTGCAACAGCGAAATCTTCACTCCGCAAATGTGTGAACAAGGTACAGATTCGCCAAAAATTAACCTCGCAGAAATTTCCCGCTATACAGTAACCAATCTTTAGGAAGGGATATCTTGAGTTAGGAATGGAGTTTTGGATGGGGTTTGGATGACATGTAATGAAATTTTTAAATTTGGTACAATTACAGAATGCAGGTCCATTGCTTATTTCTTCCTAGAATCCGGATTTGCAGATTCGATCTCAGTTTTTCGTTCTTAAATAGCTTAGAGTGTAGAACTAAGATCGTATACATGAATCCACTCTGGGAAGCTTCCCTGGAGTTGGTAATATTTTGTCTTTAAACCCAGTGTGTCATATGTTTTTCTCAAATAGCTCAGGGTGGGGAAGCAAGATCGTATCCATGAATCCACTCAGGGTAGCTTCCCTGGAGTTGGTAATATTTTGTCTTTAAACCCAGTGTGTTGTGTGTTTTTCTCAAATAGCTCAGGGTGAGGAAACAAGATCGTATCCATGAATCCGCAAATCCACTCTGGGAAGCTTCCCTGGAGTTGGTAATATTTTGTCTTTAAACCCAGAGTGTTGTGTGTCGTTCTCAAATAGCTAGGGTGGGGAAGCAAGATCGTATCCACGAATCCGCCAATCCACTCAGGGAAGCTCCCCTGGAGTTGGTAATATTTTGTCTTTAAACCCAGTGTGTTGTGTGACGTTCTAAAATAGCTTTGGGTGAGGAAACAAGATCGTATCCACGAATCCGCCAATCCACTCAGGGAAGCTTCCCTGGAGTTGGTAATATTTTGTCTCTAAACCCAGTGTGTTGTGTGTCGTTCTCAAATAGCTTTGGGTGGGGAAACAAGATTGTATCCGCAAATCCGCGATCCACTCTAACTGAGAACATTGTCACATGTGGACCTGCATTCTATAATTACTCTGAAATTTTTTTATCTTTCATATAAGCCCTCACCAAAATACCACCAGACAATGCCTTTAAGTCTAGTACTATAGGCCTAGCCTTACTTTAAAGTTATGACAATTGGCATAGGCCTATGCATGGGTTACTTCCAAAACCTAACAACACAGTAGAAAAGGCTGTAAGGCCTAGCCTAGGCCTAACACTTAACAATATTTGAAGTGTAAAGTCGGCTACTTACAACCTATAACTACGCTCAAAATGAGGGAGGACCAGTTGTCTGAGGATGTTCAAACTGGAAAACTTCCAATGTTTTGTCTTTCTCAATTGAATATATCACTCTCAGACTTCGGTTTCTCGATCGTTGGTTGCAACAAGTGAAGATGTTCGATCCACCTAGTAGTAGCCAGCATGCAGCACGGGGAAACTACCTTAGTTCTTACATCTGTGCTCAGAGTGACGTACGCAGGTACGTTTCATTCAATGTGTTCGCCTATCGTTATTATTATTGTGTACAGGTTCATTGAATGGACACCACAGTAGTGTGTATACATACGTACTTCGCAGGTACATGTGTGTCGATGTAAACAATCCATCGCTTTGACCTTTGACCAACCGATGAAAACAAAGCTACCCTGCCATTATTGTTATTACTTATGTTAATTTATGTATTATTTCTTAGAAAAACTTTAAATCGGATAGGCTAATTTAACGCTTAACTTAATTAAACGGTTTAAACGTGGGTTGATCAGGATTTAAAGAACGATATTTCTTAACGAACTTCTCTCTTATTACTAAGCATATTTGATGCAGTGTTTCCACTTTCAAGGAAATTTCCCGGAAAACGGTAAATTTCGGGAAATTGGAACGATTTCGGGTAATTTTTCGGGAACTCAGGAAATTCCAGGTAATTTGAGGAAATTTAATTTTGTGGGCTTAAGAAAATATTGAGAGATTAAGTTTCTAATGAAAGCCGGCCCTGCTACTAAACAAATTACTTGTAATCAGCTCATTTTCGCAAATAGCAGAAAGCAACTAGCCCTTTAAGTCTCGGGTTACCCACTTTGCTTACGTGCCACTCATAAAACGAGCTCCCAGCCTTTGCGTAAATAAAGATGTGACTCATCGTAGGCCTACTTTAGCGTATGGTGAACCACGTTACTGTGCCACGTACGTTTGCAGTGTTGCACGTACGTGTACGAAGCACTTGACGTGTGTGGCTTATGTTTTCTGCTTCGTACCGCGGCAAGTGTGTGTATGTGTAGTTACATTCATTTACTGTCTTTCGAATTTGTCAGTCTATGATATAGGCCTAATACCGTGATACTCAATCTAGTGCCAAATTTGCGTTCAAAATGAGCGAAGAAGTAGAGGAAAGAAAGAGAAAGCGTGTGAAGTATGAAGTTAAGTTTAGTGATGGATGGCTATCGAACCCTTTGTTTAAGGATTTCTTGCAAAAGAAGAAAGACGGCGACAAATATGTGCCTTACTGTGCCAAATGCAAGGTGAACATTTCTTTGGGCAAAAGTGCCATAGTGAGACATATGGAATGTAAGTCACACCAGGAAGCCAAGAAAAGATTTCAAGAAGTTGGCAAGTCGCAGTCTAGTATCCAGTCATTCTGTCGATCGACATCATCGGATGCAATATCCAAAATGGAAATAAAACTGTGTAGCTTTTTAGCGGAGAACAACCTTCCACTTTCACTGTCGGATGATCTCGTAGCCCTTCTTAAAAGTTTGTTTCCAAATGATGATACACTCAAGGGAGTTACTTTGGGTAAACAAAAGGCAACTAACACTGTAAGGCAGACACTTGGATTTTATTACATGAAGGAAAACATTGACATATTGAAAAGTAGAAAGTTTTCTATAATTATTGATGAAACAACGGACAGTTCTACACAAAGTCAAATGGCAGTACTCGCGACATATTTTGATGAAATAAATTTTAGGATGAGTTTAATTTTTGTGGATCTCATTAGCATGCCTGATGGGAAAGCTGATACCATCTACAACACTGTTCTTCAATGTTTCAAAGACAAAAACATTCCTATGAAGAATATTATTGGCGTCTGCGCAGATACTTGTAATGTGATGTTTGGTGCCCATCACTCAGTGGCGCAACTTCTTGTGAAAAACCACCCTTGGATCATAACAATCAAATGTTCGTGTCATTTGATCCATCTTTGTGCCTCTCATGCCTCCAAAATTCTTCCAAAGTCCATTGAAGATTTGTGTAGGAATGTTTATTCGTACTTCCGTTTGTCATCCCAAAGATGCGATGCTTTCAAGGAGTTTCAAGACTTCCTTAATCTGGACCAGCATCAGATGCTAATGGCAGGGCAAACTAGATGGCTTTCAATGAAAATGTGTGTAGACAGATTGTTGGAGCAGTATGAAGCACTGAAGCTGTACTTTAGAGGTGCTGCATTGGAGGATCCATCACACACCAACGATGCAATTGCGAAAAGTCTTAATAACGTGTTTACACAAGCCTATTTGGAATTCATGTCATACAATCTGGGCAGGCTTACATCCTTTAATACCCTTTTTCAAAGTGAAATTCCTCTACTTCATCAGCTGAAAGGCGAAGTTACAAAATTGATATCGGGACTAATTGGTGACTTCATGGACCTTTCATATGTGAGACAAATGGATCCCCTGAAGATAGATGTCAGTTTGGAAGGCCATCATGTACCCCTTGATAAAGTCTACACGGGAATCAAAGCGACATGCACAATCCAAAGCATAGTTGCTGATTTGGGAAGTGATCACCCTGATGTGAAATTGTTCCAAATGCATTGCAAGGGATTTCTCGTGGAATGTGTCAAGCAGATTCAGAGCAGATTTTCAAATCTGGATCAACTGGACTTTCTAAAATGCTTGGAACCAAGAGTAGCGAATAACCTTTCCATTCCGTCGTTGGGTTTAATCTTTAAGCAACTGCCGTACCTTGATAGCGTAGCAGCAGCCCAAGCCGCGGATACAGAGTGGGGGGAACAGGCAATGCTGCATCCGACTCTGAATGAAACAATGTCAGTGTATGACTATTGGAAAACACTTTTCCAACTCAAAGATGGACAAGGAAATGTAATGTTCCCAAATCTTAGGAAAATTGTACCTGTGTTACTGTCCTTGCCATTTTCCAATGCTGCCGTTGAAAGGGTATTCAGCCAGCTTAAATTGATCAAAAACGACCACAGATCATGCCTCAAACAAGAGAGCTTACTTGGATTACTTGTCACGAAATTCAGCTTAAAGCAGCAAGGGAAAATGCAAGCAGCACAAATGGACCCGAGCAAAACCATGCTACAACTCCACTCCAAAATGAAGTCAAATGCTGACGATGCGGAGGTAGCTGAATTACGAAAAACATTTTTGGCTCAGCAGGAAAGCCAATAAGAAAACTATTTCTACTTTCATTTTCATTGACGACGGTGCCCCCAATGGAAGGTAAAGTAAATCAAAAATCGATTTTTACTTTTGTTATCCAATTCTAATCGTGGGGACTGGGAACTCTTTTTTTTATAGACCTATATAGGCCTGTGTTTTTTCATTTCATTAGTTTATTTGTTTCATAGCAGGCACCGACTTTTATCCTCGAATGCAACAAGTGCAAACGTGAATAAATACCAAGAGAGTAATAACAATTCAAAGTTGCTTTCGTAAAAAAAAAAAAAAAATGAAAATAATAATCCATGCTCAACTTGTCAGGAAAAGTGGGCTAAATCAGAGCCTTTCGTCATGGGAGGTGGGTCTAGGATTTGCTTTGGCGCCAATTTCGGGAAATGGCATCTGAATTTCGGGTAATTTAAGGGCGACATTCGGGAAATTCATTTTCAGAGTGTGGAAGCACTGATTTGATGTTTCCTGTTGAGGTTTTGAAGGGTGTACGTGCAGTTTTGCATGTGCGTGTTGTTCGTGCTACAGCTGCTTTATGGGAATCGCAGCAATAACCAAGTTTCATGTGGATCCACTCCGATGACCTCGTATCCGAAACATGCCTGGTCGAGTCGATCCGAAAGAAATCGAATTGGCTACTTAATTGGATTCTGCACTCAGTGAAACTTTCACATCAGAATAAATACCAGAGGTATATGGCCGCGGCACACTTTCTGTACCTTGTTTAGAACTTGCATGACGCAAAGGCTAAAAATCACGGACTCGCAGATGTCACAGTCAATAAATATATGATGGTCGTGATGCTTGGCCCGTGTGTACTTTCCCCTGGCTTGCCTTGCTCATATTCTGCATACAAATCAAGACAATTTTACGGAGGTTATATCACACCCTCTGGTTTAGTTCAAGAGATAATTCTATCACCTTAAACAAAATTGTAACCCTAAGTTGGGCACCAGCTGCCAGCTAGGGGCGTAGCCAGTATGTAGCACTGTAGACCCAGGCCTACACTTTTTTGGCCAACTTGTTATTTTTTTTTAAACAGCCATAATTTAAATCCATAAGCATGCTGGACAGGAAACTATTAAATGAACGTAGCAAGAATATGGCTAAATTACTAGGTGACTTACTACTCTTGGATGAGTGTCCTTTAAACCGGGGTTACAGCTGTATATACATATATTTCATATTTTCAATTTGTGCCTACAACATTTTAAATCCTGGCTACGCCCCTGACTACATGCACGTGATCATCATGTCTAAGTCATGGACTTTAACGGTCGCTTTACGATTGACCTCAATTTTATATTGCGGTATAGTTATACACAGGTGGGGAAGTTGCTTTATGATTGTCCTCAGTTTTATATTGTCATTGTTAAACAAGTGGGAAGGGGTAGATGGTCGAGCATGGCCGGCGATCTCGGGAGACATGTCCCCCAAATCATTTGAGAAATCGCCCAAGCTTGACTTTGATTTTTCACGCAGTAAATTATTTGAATATGCATGGAGTCATGTCCCCCCAATATCATGAGAACACTGAGATCGCCGCCCATGGATGGAAGTAGGCCTAAGTGTGTCAAATCCTATTGTTTCTTCTTTGTTTTAGTGGTTAGGTTTCTCCAGAGGGTGGATGTGTGTCTCTCTCTCTCTTTTCTGTTAGTCTTCAATATTGCTTTTGTACGTTTGCAAATTGTAGTTCTGGGGAGTTCATATTTTCATGCCCATCTGGGTCGGTTTTTTGTGTAAGTTCCTTTCACCTCATACGTATTTCTCTATATATTTCCATTCATGAGATGTTAGTACTTACATACGTATGCTTGGAGATAAAGCAAACGAAACGAAACCAAGTCTAGCGGTCGGTAAATAATCATTGACACTGTGATGAATACAGACAATGATAGGCTATGTGAAAAATGATCTCTAAAGCCCCGTCTACTCTCTAAATGTAAAAGAGTGAATTTCACTCTTCGACGATTGCCCACAGTGACCACTCTCTGTTTCGAGTGGAATTCCACTCTGCCCGGAGTGGTAATTCACTCATTTGGAGTGAATTACCACTCTCAGCAGAGTGAAATTTTCACTCGAAGAAAGAGTGGTCACTGTAGGCAATCGTCGAAGAGTGAAATTCACTCTTTTACATTTAGAGAGTACGCATCATACATTTGTAAAACTTCATTGTAAATTTGTGTGACGACGTTCATGAACAAATGTACGAACTTGGGGCGTATTAATTACTCGATTTAGCAAAAATCAACAATCATTTTAAAGGGCGAAAAATTTGGATTAATTTTCATTGTACTATGGCGCGTACTATAGGCCTCTATACTTGAACACCGCACACATAGTATACGCCTGCACGGCGTTGCATACTCCAAGCGGGAATCTGTAGAAACAATGTCATACATTATTATTGTAACACGATGTTCACCAAGGACAAATGTCACATGCCACCAAACAGAGCTGTTTCACGAGTCAGTTAAAGAATTAAGTCTTCCAATGAAAGATCCGTTGGAATTACTTCAATATCTTTTACCGTTCTCAAAATGTACGTTGGTTTCTGCATGAAGAAACTCATTGCCTATGAAAAAATAATGATGTGGAGTGTTGCACAGCAAGTGTTAAAATTTCTTTTGTTAACCCTATATAAATTATCTCTGAATTACTGGTCAGACAGATTACAGTTTGTTGAGTGATATCAATGTTTCCGAAGGAAAGAATTTTAACTTAATAAACCCCTCAGGATATAAAATGCTACCAGTGTCCTTGAAATAAAGGTTGAAAAAACAAAGGCTAACGTGAGACATATATGGTATGTCCATCTTTCGATGTCACATATTTGCATATTTAGCCCATGTTCATTTATGATACAAGTGTGAAATAGAAATGACCCTGTAAAATGGTCAATATTTGATGAATTTTAATGGGAAATGCGGTTATTTTCTGGATATTTATGCTTTTTACATCATATCCAACTATGTTATTTTCATGTCACACGAACTTTAAGTTCAGTTGCTTATATTTAGGTTAACTTTAAAACATCTGCAGAAGTAGTAGTGTTTGGAGTATCTTTTAACAACTGGCCAGGAGTGACCTTTAACAACGGCAGGGGCCAGGGTCAAATGAGAAACTGTCTGGGATGTAACTACTTATGCGTATGAGAGACTTTAAGCAGTCCTTGCCCATAAAGAGCCACATGGGCGGCGATCCCGAGGTGACAGGGGGACATGTCCCCTCAGTATTTGAGAAATCCCCCATTGACGTTGATTTTTCATATAACAATTTTTTTTTGGAAAGTGGGTCATGCCCTCCCCCTCAATATTGAGAACAAATTGCCTCCAGTGAAGAGCTACTATCTCTTTGATGTTTTTATCCCGTCCATAGCACTGATCGAGTCCACGGTCCACCGTTTGTACAGCTGCCATTGGGGCTAACGGTCAAGCAGATGGGCACTAGTTCAAGGAAGTTTTGAAGCTCATCATTTTTAATTTGTTAGCTTGTGTGCCAGGTGGCTAATAATGACATTTCTTCCCACTCTTTCTTTGTAATCACTTTAGCCTTAAGAAGTTGCCTTTCTTGTACTAGGTTAATAGGTACTATCGAATGCGTACGTATAGTTTTCATAACATTTGGGTCACTGCTAATAACGTAAGTCAGTATTGGCGTTAGACATGTGCGGCGATCGGGGGGGGGGGCAGGGGGACATGCCCCCCAATATTTGAGAAATCACCCAATTGATTTTTTCACACAGTAAATTATTGGAAAATCTGGTCATGTACCCCCCTGCCCATATTAAGAACAAATCGCCGCACTTGGTGTTAGAAACCCATTGTGTCATAGGGCCCAGGGGTTTTCGGTCTGTTACGTAGTTGTGACTTTGACATGTAAGTTACTTCTGAGTGAAATTCGAACTATTAAAGGATAGTTGTAGGTCTTAGTGGATATTAAAGTTGCAAATATCGTGGTTTTTTACCGTATAATTTGTATTTCAAAATTTACTGTCTGGGGTACTTGCCGCAGCGGGCTAAGATTCTGAGCAATGCACTTGCTCGAGTGATTTTTTTGCATGCTCCGGGCTGTCGGGCGGGGGTTTATCGAAACCTGTCCTGGGCCCATTTTATTACCAAGAACTTTAACAAATGACAAAACATGAACATGGGTTGGCAAAATTCCCGAAAATCCCTGCCAAATCAAGTCATGCATATTGAATTACTTTCTTTCAAGTTCTAGCCTATCATTAAATGATACCTTCACGAGGCCGCCGGATTGACTCCGTGAAAAGTGACCGTCTTCTTAAAGCACGGTCCTCTCTCATGTGGATGTTCAAGATACATGTATGTATGGACTCGCGTGCGGAAAAGTGGATCATGTGCAGCAAGTTTTCAAGGAAATTTTTAAAGTAGGGACACGAATGCTATCAATGACCTTCGTGTGTCTAGTTTATCGTTTACATAAAAAACAGATTTCCTTAGAGGATCATCTAAAGAAGTTTCTTTTTAATGTGAAACGGACAGTACCTCTCACTGGCCAGTGTTGCTTAAAGGCCACCGTTAACTGTTTGTCGCGGAAAGTTAGGGTTCGAATAAAGTGACCTCCGACGGATGTGGAAAGATTGATCGCTTATCGTCCACCCGCCTTATAAATATGACCAGCACAATGAATTAATCAAAGGTATTGTAAAAAGGGAGGTCAAATACGTGACAAGATTAATCCACAAGTATGAAAACGTCGAATAAGCATCTTATGTCTAGACAATCACGTCATCAAAATGACTGAAGGGGATCGTAAGTTGCATGTATGGAAGCCACTCTGCGCCTTTTCTCATATTAAAATACAAAACAATGGTCATCAGCTGAAGTCCAGTCATATCACACGCTTGTTTCAAGTTCACTTTTAGAAGGAAATATATGTGATAACTTCAGCTGCTAATATCTTGAGAACCGAACATATTAATGACGGAAAGGAAGCTTACCAGAACATTTAGATAAACTTTTGTTTAGCATGTCAATAGCAATTTAACTGAAACACCTTACATACATATATTTTGCTCAGAGTCTAAGCTATCTATTTTCTCTATGGAAGATGTTTTTCAGAGTTAAATGTCTACCAGCCTTTACTGGCAAGTCCAAGTCATTAATTGCTCAAGCAGTAGCGTAGCCAGAGGAGGAGCAGGGGTTATCTCGATCCCCTCGTCGGGGAAACCTGACCCCCAGTCGGAGAAATTTTCCGTATCCTTCGGGAAACCGTAATGGGTAGCCCCCAGCGACGGTAAGTCGCCTTGTCGTTTTACTTAATTTGCTCCAAATTATGGAAAATCCTTCAATAAAAACCCCAAATTATTTAATTTCCCCACTTAAAGCTCAATTGTATCAAATTTTCATTAATAAAAGCCCAAAATTGTCCAATTTTTTGCAATAGAAATCCAATCTTTTCAGCGCGCTTCGTCGGAATTTTTTCTTTCGACATCTTTTGCGGTAATCCGTTCCCTTGTCGGGGCATCGGGTTGCCCCCACGTCGGGCAGCCTGGCCACTCAGTCGGGCAAATCCTGTTAGTCCCTAGGAGGTTGTCAGACCGAACTATTCAACTCCCCAAGTTTTGTTATTCTCTAATGCAATTTGGACGTTTTCGAGACAAAAGCTATCAAAACGAAAATAATTAAGTGATCAAATTGTTGCCAACCCTTCATCGCCCAGGTTACGATGGCCTTGGTATATTGAAATCTACTTGGCATTTGCAATTTCATCGAGTGTCGCATGCACATATACAGAGGACTCTCAGGCTAACTTTTATGAAATGCACGAAATATGTATGGGTTTTAAACGTGATCACCTTTTGAAATGCACTGGAAGAGAAAATAGGCTACTTTAAGTTTAAACGCAATGCTTGCGTTGGGACGAATCTAGGATGTTTACCAGGCGCGGATCCAAGGGGGGGGGGGAGGGGCTTTCCCGGCCTCAGCCCCCCTTTTTCGCCACATCAACAATAACAAATACATGAAAATTAGCATAACGTTAATCTAGGGGAATATACAAAGAGGTTTTTCGAAATGTCTGGATCCGCGCCTGTTTACGGACCAGAAGCCGAGCTCAGGACCACTCGTGACCGTCACGGTGGAGCTGTAGTGAGAAATATTCGCATATCTTAAATTTATTTCAACCAAGAGCGCAATCGATTACTTGAAACAACGACGAAAATGTTGGAACGGCGCCTGGTGGGGTCAAAGGCGTCGTGGGTGCGCGAAGCGTGGGCCGTTTGGTCCAGGGGGTCGCCTAAGGCCCATGATGGGGTTCCGTGACGTGACGAACTCGAAAGCCCTGGTGTATTCACAAAACTGTGGGCAGTTAAAAGAAAACGGTCTATGAAAGAATTGCCATCCAGTTATGGAAAACCAGCGTTATTTTAATGACATTAATACTTATCTCCTCAATCAGTCAATGAATTCTCATCGTTCCCAAACGTGGTGCTAGACTTCCCCGACGAGCGTGGGCTTTGGCCGCTCTGTCCTCCAATTAGAACTCTGTAGGTCCTCCTCTGGTGCAACCCCAGCTGTATTCGCTTTAATACCTTCGAAAGACTGGTGAGAAATACTCTTGAACACTTAACACAGGAAACCATTTTGGGGGCGATTATTACTTGTAATGGAACAGCTGGCCCGGTTAAAATTAAAAAAATCTGATGACAGAGGTACGAGGCCAAGACCGAGGCATCAAACCCGAGACCAAGGCCTACGCCTCAAAACTTGGTCTAGACGCTAGGCCTGGCCTCGAGACCCCCAACACTGCCACTTTAATCTTACGAAAGGTATCGATATATGTACTTAATTAGCAAAGGGTTTTAGTTTGATGAAAGTGGTTTGAAAGTGATATTTTTCGAGCGCTGGGCGCGCACTCGTAATCATTGTTCTACTATTAGGGATAGCCTATATCATATGATATGAAAGATTTTTTGTAAGTAGTAGTGGCCTACTTACAGGGTATATATTCTCGTTATGTGACCACGTACAACAGTAGATCAAATATATTGTCCAAATTAAATGTAAGACAGATTCCTTTCTAGTCTAAACCATTCAATGACACGGTTTTCAAAATTCCAAGAAGGATATGTTGCACTTTCCCAGCGCCAGTCAGTCATGACACTTTTTTCTAGACAGCAAAAGCTTTATATATCTGTATGAGAAGTCAGTTCTCAGCAGTAGCTTCTATTACGATCTCGCTAAATGTCACAGGTAGTGGCGGATACAGGGGCGGAACAGGTGCCCCCTTCCCTTTTGTACCTAAAAACACGACCGACAAATGTTTCCTAATGTTACATTTTTAAAGTTGTAAATCGATGTGTAAAACACGTCGCTATCCCTGACCCTGGCTCGACCATTCAGTTGCGCCACCCTTCATTAAAAATTCCTATATACGCCACTGACACAGGGTTTTCTAACGAGTCTAGTTTGTAGGTTCGCAGAGTGAAAACTCTCTGCCCAAATACAGGAGGAGTCATTCATGAAACCCTGCATTTAACAACAGTACCGACTGCCCTCTCCATCCCTTCCTGTTGATTCCTTTGCCATAACGTGGCTACGCTAATGATAACCTCAACGTATACTTACCTTGATTGCCAGGTGCCAGGAAAGCACATCTCACAGGATTGTTTATAAATCAAGTTTCATGGGGAGGGGGGGGGGGAGGTGGTGCCGGGGCACCCACATGCCACCATGTTTTGGCCACTTCAATGAATACATGACCATTGATGTCTGTCGGTACATTTGCTAAGTATAATGTCGGTACATTCGCCATTTTCTCCTCTCCCTAGGGTATTGCGCCAGGTGGGGCAGCGGGGCCGTAGCCACGTCAGGGAAGGCTGCCCCCCCCCCACGGGAATTTTTGCAATTTCGTAGGGAGTCCTAGTCGAAACGATAAAGTATGAAGTCCCCGACGGCGACTAAGTCGCCCCGACGGTTTACCTTTTTTTTTTGCTCTCAAGAGCTAGACAATTTCTCTTATAAAAAAATCCAAAATTTTCGGCGCACTACGCGCGCTTAAGTCACTCAGTTTCTTCAAAAGTTCCATCCCACATTGCTAGATAGCACAAGTCCTGTCCACCTTACAAAGTAACATGTAGGCAGAGTATACAGAGGTCGTAAATTTCATCCCATATCACCAAGCCTAAAGTTGCTGTGCAATTTCACGTTTCATGTTCAAAAGAACACTATAAGTGCGCAACTCGGCTCTTAATGGAAGTAGTAATATTATGCAAAGTATGTCCTGCATTGACATGGGAGAGTTAGGCTTCTCCTCCTAATCCCCTTCTCACAGGCTCCTCGACATAGGTGTGGCCCCTGTAGGGAAAATTCTGTCGCCACCCATGATCGGTTTACTTATTTTGGCTTTCAAAATGGTCATTTCTGCGATAAAACTGTAAATTTTCTGTACGCTTTGTCCACTCTTCCTCAGTTTCATACTTATAGCTAAATATTGTTCAAACCCTTTTCTCGTTTTTAAGTAACTTAATAAGTAGAAAACATGGATTTATGTAAATTTTATTTCGCTAAACCTTTTTCTTGTGTCTGTCGTGCGGTGCAATGTAAGTTATGCCCGATAGGGCCCAACTACCTGGACATTCGACCTATATAAACTTTAAATAAGTACAGATTCTTTTTAGTGTAGGTTTATCCAAATATTTTTCGCGCGCTTCACAATCCACAGTTTAGATACCGAGAAAAACATTAAATCAGCAGGGAGCTATGTTCTTCTAGTACATACAAATTTATGCAACATATGCCCTGCAATGGTATGGTCTAGTGCACAGGTTTTCTTCAAGTCCCCCTTACATTGACCCTTCGGCGGCATCGGGACTGCCGGGGCTTCGGGTCGCTGCCCCCTTCCCCGTCTTTTAGGGCAAGTCTTAAATTTTTCATGGCAAGTGGCAAGTCAAGTTTGAAGTTACTGAGTTGAAGTCAAGTCACAAGTCACGTTTTACAGTTTGAAGTGCAGTGTTTGTGGAGCATGTTACAGGTTACCTATATTCACAGTGATTTCAATATGTACGTGACATGCCTTTGTGATTACCTTTTCTGCTTTTATAATTGAAGCAGGAATTTACAACCGTCTTCGTCAAAATTTCCCTTCTCGATGTGCCACCCTTGGCACCCCACCCCCACCTTTCAAAATATATCACAAATCGGTAGGGGATCTGGGGGGTCCTTTCCCTCAGAAAAAAAAAATGAAATTTTCCGATCTGCTACCTTTGACATTCCCCAACATCACAAAAAGGATCACTACTCACCAATATTGATTTTGACAAAAGTTCACATCAAGCCGGCCAGGATTCAGAGTTTTGTAAAAGTGGGACTCAAAATTGTGGGGCAAAGCCCGAATCTGACAATGAAGAAGGCGCAAATCATCGATAGAAGACCTGAGGTCAGTTTGGGCCCTCCCCAGCAAAGTACAGAAAGTAATCACTGTGACATGAGATAGTGCAAGGTAAGTTCGCAAAGAAAATGTTTTTATAGATTTGTACATTAATATGCAGTGGGACCCTTCCGCAATTTTGGTATGCGCGCAAACGTTGTAGTGCAGCTTAGTGAACGTACGTGGCAAAAAGGCAGCAGTGAGGAAAAGGAGTGTTGCTACCAAAAAAGTCCTCCGCCCTCACCGCACTCCTTTCCGGTCCATGCCTGTACAACCATAACAAAGTGAATTTCTTGTAACGATGGGATAAATTAAGTAACTTTACTAGCAAAAAGGCGTAATTAATTAAAGACAGACAGTCATCACCCCAAAGTATATTTTTAGTGTCGGGGTAAGAAAATTCTCAGTTGGTAACTGCTCTTTAATTGACATCATAGTGAAAATTTGAAAGATGCAAAGTAGCTCACATTCCACACAAGGCAGAGAGAGTGCTTATATTACATTTTATAGCCTTGTACGCTCACCAGGACATGGCCTTAAGCAATAAAACAGGTTTATTCCTTCACAAGGAGTAGCTTCATACAGTTATGAGAGGAGCTAGAAGTTGCATATAGTTGGGAGAATTGGAACTGTCTGGGATGATGGAAATTCCCCTTTAAATGTCAACAGTCACCAACCTAGGCCCTTCCTACCGACAGGGAGAGAAACCAGGGTTTTGTGGCAAGGGTGAAGCTATTACGTAAGAGTACTACCAAAGGTGCATCCATGGTTGGTGTCTATAGCTCCCCCACCCCTTGAACAAAGAAACCCTTCCATGCGGTTTCCGGGACTTAGAACCATAATGGCGAGGGAATCCTAGCAAGTTTCATTAGGCCTGCATGCGAGATAATAAGTTATTTGCAATAGGGAGAATGGCTAGAAATTCAGAAGAAGAGTTTTCGAGTCTGAAAGAGAAGGGTGCTGGGCCTGACGAATCCTTACCAGGATTCTCATCTCCTACAAATTGAGACCAACAATGCAATACCTGTTCATAAATCAGATTTCGATCCTATCAAACCAGCAAACGACCACCCCCGCCCACAAAGATTCCTCACTGAATAGCGAAACTACACCATTGAGAGAAAATTTTCCCTTCAATTGGTCAATAACTACTGGTCTCTGGGCCCAATTGTGACCCCATAACTTTTTGTGCTGTATTAACCTTTCTTTGAAGTAGGCAATACATGTAGGGGGAGGAAAAAAGTTTCCTCCCGACTCGGATAATGCTGTCTACGTGGCCACTGACTGGGGCGTTTCCTCACTTAAGGGTCTTTGACAGCAAGGCAAGGCCCACCCTTTCTCTCGAGGCAAGACCCTACAACAAAACAGCAGCATGGTCGTCTGCAGAAATTCTTCGGGGTGAGACAACGGACTAAGCAGAGCGCCACCACCTTGGCGCTTAATGTATCCCCCCCCCCCCATCCCAGGAAAACGAAAGACACATATTCCCGTATTGCCCGAAAAGGCAACTCCCGTGCCTCATAAAGTTGCGTATAAATATCTGTCGGCACCGGATTTTGAAGATCGATGTGGTAAAGATTCATTTTGTGGTAAAGATTCATTTTGTGGTAAAGATTTATTTTTAAAGCTTCTGGTGTAGGGGGTGGGTGGAATGTGAATTCCCCTGTAGCTCCCACTTCTGTTATGTACAGTCCCTCGGCCTGATATGTACAACCATAGAAGGCAGGGGCCTATGCCTGGGTAAAAAGTTCTCGTTGCAATAACATGCGCCACAGTACCACGCGTAGGCGATTTCGGCGAATACATTTGCTCCGTATATATAAGCACTTAGTAGCGTTCACCAAACCAGCTTGACATGGGCAAAGCTGTGGCCGACTTGCGACGCGACCGTTTTAAGTTGGTTTGTTACTTGCCTAGCCTAGACCAAGGTCACCTCGACTACAAATAAATGCTTCACTCGTGGAGCCCATGCACCGACAGTCATGCAGGTAATATATACCAGGACTTGAAGGGTCACACTAGCCCCGGAGTTCCCCCTAGCCCCAACCAGGTATGGCAGGTCTCTTGACCGTATGCCAGGTGGGGGCATGGGGCCTTGATCGCTAACAGCGCCTTTGGATGAATCCATCTGAAACCTGGTGAAAACTCTTGGCTACTCATGTCTGTGTCCCTCAGATTGGAAAAGCAATTGGTGCTCCTAGTCAACAACCTTGATACCTGGGACAAGTTACCAGACCTATAAAAAAGGCATTGTCCATGATGGTTGGGAAATTCATTTAGGGAAAATGCCTTTTATCCTAAACACGTAGACAGTATCTGATGGACAAATTCCAAAGTTCCATAGAGTGTCCCCTATGAGTCATTGCTTGAGCCAAATGTTTCCAATTCTGGTAGAGGTCAGTTAATTGCTCACTTCCCTCCCCCCTCCACTACACAGGGCAAATTTTGGGACCCTTTTACAATCTTGTCTTGACTTAGGCCTACACTTACAGTCCATGAAGTTGAACCCAAAACTCCCTGTCCCCCTGGGAAATCCTCACTGGCTCAACCCTCCTGTCAAAACTCCACACACACAATTCCCACATGGACATTTTCCCTGACAATTCCTTTTAGCAATTACCCATATGACAACTACCCAACCAGAAAATTTAGAATTGTCCTGGATGGAAATTGCCCCAGGAAATTGTCTAGGAACCCCTACAGTGTGGGCAAAGGGGGTACTGTTCACTGGGGCAGGCTGTAGTCTAGGGAGGGAAGGGGTTCAACCCTCATGATCAAAGAATGGATAAAATGATTATGAAAAATCACCTGCTGCTTGGAAATATCCTGGTCATGGGGTCCAGGCCAAGACTTAATGAAATTTCTTTGTAATGAGGATTGTAGGGAGTCCCTACAATCCTCATTACAAAGAAATTCCGTCAAGTCCTGGCCTGGACCCGATGACCGGAAGGTTTTGCAATCTTACAGTTCCTCTGGTGCCATCTGAGTTAGTGTTGTCTGAAAATCCTCTCCTTCTGACTTTATCCTGGCTTTGCATTCTTTATGATGATAAAGTTTTGGGCTTTTTTTTGTTTTAGTCCTTGTGGGGCCTGGGCCTGCAAAACCTTAAGTGTTACACTAATCCCTGGACATTAACCTGTTGTGACCAATTTCTTAGTGACCCCCAGGCACTGAGTCTATTGGTGCAATAATGGCCTAGGTTCAGCATCTTGCCATGTACCCTCCCCTGCCTGGGTAGCATTTGGCAGGAGACATGTTCAAGGTGTTATGTGAAAGGCATATTGATGCATAATGCTACCTTCACTAAGTTTGTCCAAAAAGGGCACCAACATCATCTTGGATTTAACTCAGGTTTACAATATAAGGACTTGAGAAAGCATACAGATCACTTTATGCTCACATTGGTCAAAAAAGAAACCAGGTCCCTTCAACTGCTAGAAGATATGGACCAATTGTAAGTAGCACTATGAGATGGCAGGCCAAAATACTTCAAAATGCTACCAGAGGTCAAACAATGAGCATTCTTCAGCAGCATGAATGGTTTTGACTATTCAGAATGGATCCTTTTACCATACTGGAATATTGACCATGGGACCAAACTGTAGGCCTATGCTGTTGGGCAAAATATCCTGAAACACTTTGTACACTGTTAAAGGGTCTGTTGCATCACCCCAAACACGTTAAGAACTATCCCGTTATCTCCATCAACCACAATGCAAAAATACATTGTTTCAATGATATGTTTAAATCCAAATAACACCATATCCCACTTCTTTTGGGTAAATGGTCAAATGCTACCTTACGTTGTTTGAAAAATACAGCTTTGTGTTTATATTTGATCATGGGATTTCTTCCTTTTTAACCTCAGCTGAACCAGATGACGATCTTGGGAATTCTTGGGAGATTTCCCTTTATGACCTCTGGTGACCCCAGATGACCTTTGACCTCCACTATAATGCAATAAGTTTCTTCCCATTACTATAACGCATCCACATACCAAGTATGCAATCTATCCAAGCTTCCTCCATTAAGTTACTGTGTTCACGTTTTCAAAGTTTGACCCCAGATGACCTTTTACCTCCACCAAAAATATGACCGGTTCTTCCTCTCACTATAACATATCTTCATATTATGTATGAACTCTTATCCAAGCTTCCTACATCAAGATATGTTAAGGTTTTTAGACTTTGACCCCAGTGGCCCCATTTGACCTTTCACCTCCACCAAAAACAAAAGCATTTTTCCTCTCACTATAACACATCTAAAGTATGAACTGCATCCAAGCTTCCTAACTTCGAGATATCATATTAACAAGTTTTTCAGAGTGACTGCTGGTGACTCCAAATAACCTTTGCCCAACCCCAAATCAGCAGGGTTCTTCTTTTTACATAAGGCATCTGCATAGTAAGTATGAAATTTAGCCCAACTTTCTACATCGAGATGTCGTGTTAAAAAGGTTTTCAGAATTTGACCCCCAGATGACCTTTGAATCTCACCAAAAACAACAATTAGGTTCTTCCTCACAATATAAGGCATCCATATACCAAGTATGAGATTTGTCAGTTTCCCTTCTTGAGACATCTGGTTAACGATTTAAGTGTTACAAACACACAAACACATACTCCGACACATACACACACGCCATCATGTCTGCGTAAGTTTCTCTTTCATCGAAACCAAATATTGCTGACCACACATAACAAATTCAAACAATAACATCATTGGTTAATGACTTGTACAGATCACTCTAGTATACCCAATACACAGCAGCAGCAGATGGCGGACACACAGTAGTGTGAATATGGCTTTGAGCAATTTCACCTCAGTACAGGCCATAAGTAGCTTTGTCCAGATGGTGCATTAGAAAGATGATTTTCTTTCAACTGGATGAGAGGCTAGAAGTAAAATTAGCAGGCAGAATTTTTACAGACTGGTGCAAGATCTGTAGCCCTTTAAAGGAACAAGCAAAAGAACAACACAACAAATATCTTAAAACTGCAACCCCTTTTTAATCAATGTACTGACAAGACTAGGACTTCATTAAAGGACACTTTTCTGTATAAGCCCCAAATTTAACCCTTAAGTGAAAAAATCTTAAATGTTTGTGATTTAATGAATACTGATGGCAATAATAATGAACAGAAAGCATATGTCATGTTTACATTCTCATAAGGACATAGAATTTTCAAAATACCTGAAGTAACCTAAACTGCTATCAGGGATGTCCAGCTTTTTAACTTGGGAAATACAGATCCCTGAAAGACCAAACACAGACCATGTGTAAACACAGGTGTAAATTTTTTTCCTAAGTGACACTGATCTGATGTATGTCAATGGGCAGTGAACCACTTCCTTCACTGTGTACAGGAAAAGAAAGTGTGTGAGTGAAACACTTCCCAATCCTAAAAATCAGGAAACTGTTTAAGTTGAGTAGAAATGGGAGTTTTCGAGATGTAAAATGCAGCGGTTGTTCTCATACAGAGGGCAAATTTGGTAAACTAAAGAGAACTTGTGTCAGTGACATTGTTTTTAAAGGTCTTAAAATCAAGCATCCATTACAAGATCAGAGATTAAGAATATGAATCACTGTAAACACCTTGCAACATTTATGCCAGTAAACTACATTTGCTCGTAATTTTGACATTCATGAAAACATATTACATTTATGCAAACATTGTTTAGGACTCTTCAAAAGATACTGCTACATGCTGCCAGAAAGCCTTATTCAATTTAAAGTTCATGCATATATTGTGGAAAGTTTAAATGCCACCACGGAGACGCAACACTAAGTGAAGAGTTGACTCTTTTTGGATGTTGTAGTCAGAGAGGGTCCTGCCATCTTCAAGCTGCTTGCCAGCAAAGATCAATCGCTGCTGATCTGGAGGAATACCTTCCTTGTCTTGGATTTTGGATTTTACATTCTCGATTGTGTCGCTTGGCTCAACCTCAAGAGTGATTGTCTTGCCTGTCAGGGTTTTTACAAATATCTGCATACCACCACGCAGACGCAACACCAAGTGGAGGGTTGACTCTTTCTGGATGTTGTAGTCAGAAAGAGTCCTGCCATCTTCAAGCTGCTTGCCAGCAAAGATCAGTCGCTGCTGGTCTGGAGGAATACCTTCCTTGTCTTGGATTTTGGATTTTACATTCTCGATGGTGTCACTTGGCTCAACCTCAAGGGTGATTGTCTTGCCTGTCAGGGTTTTGACGAAGATCTGCATACCACCACGCAGACGCAACACCAAATGGAGGGTTGACTCTTTCTGGATGTTGTAGTCAGAAAGAGTCCTGCCATCTTCAAGCTGCTTGCCAGCAAAGATCAGTCGCTGCTGGTCTGGAGGAATACCTTCCTTGTCTTGGATTTTGGATTTTACATTCTCGATGGTGTCACTTGGCTCAACCTCAAGAGTGATTGTCTTGCCTGTCAGGGTTTTGACGAAGATCTGCATACCACCACGCAGACGCAACACCAAGTGGAGGGTTGACTCTTTCTGGATGTTGTAGTCTGAAAGAGTCCTGCCATCTTCAAGCTGCTTGCCAGCAAAGATCAGTCGCTGCTGGTCTGGAGGAATACCTTCCTTGTCTTGGATTTTGGATTTTACATTCTCGATGGTGTCACTTGGCTCAACCTCAAGGGTGATTGTCTTGCCTGTCAGGGTTTTGACGAAGATCTGCATACCACCACGCAGACGCAACACCAAATGGAGGGTTGACTCTTTCTGGATGTTGTAGTCAGAAAGAGTCCTGCCATCTTCAAGCTGCTTGCCAGCAAAGATCAGTCGCTGCTGGTCTGGAGGAATACCTTCCTTGTCTTGGATTTTGGATTTTACATTCTCGATGGTGTCACTTGGCTCAACCTCAAGAGTGATTGTCTTGCCTGTCAGGGTTTTGACGAAGATCTGCATACCACCACGCAGACGCAACACCAAGTGGAGGGTTGACTCTTTCTGGATGTTGTAGTCTGAAAGAGTCCTGCCATCTTCAAGCTGCTTGCCAGCAAAGATCAGTCGCTGCTGGTCTGGAGGAATACCTTCCTTGTCTTGGATTTTGGATTTTACATTCTCGATGGTGTCACTTGGCTCAACCTCAAGAGTGATTGTCTTGCCTGTCAGGGTTTTGACGAAGATCTGCATACCACCACGCAGACGCAACACCAAATGGAGAGTTGACTCTTTCTGGATGTTGTAGTCAGAAAGAGTCCTGCCATCTTCAAGCTGCTTGCCAGCAAAGATCAGTCGCTGCTGGTCTGGAGGAATACCTTCCTTGTCTTGGATTTTGGATTTTACATTCTCGATGGTGTCACTTGGCTCAACCTCAAGAGTGATTGTCTTGCCTGTCAGGGTTTTGACGAAGATCTGCATACCACCACGCAGACGCAACACCAAATGGAGGGTTGACTCTTTCTGGATGTTGTAGTCTGAAAGAGTCCTGCCATCTTCAAGCTGCTTGCCAGCAAAGATCAGTCGCTGCTGGTCTGGAGGAATACCTTCCTTGTCTTGGATTTTGGATTTTACATTCTCGATGGTGTCACTTGGCTCAACCTCAAGGGTGATTGTCTTGCCTGTCAGGGTTTTGACGAAGATCTGCATACCACCACGCAGACGCAACACCAAATGGAGGGTTGACTCTTTCTGGATGTTGTAGTCAGAAAGAGTCCTGCCATCTTCAAGCTGCTTGCCAGCAAAGATCAGTCGCTGCTGGTCTGGAGGAATACCTTCCTTGTCTTGGATTTTGGATTTTACATTCTCGATGGTGTCACTTGGCTCAACCTCAAGGGTGATTGTCTTGCCTGTCAGGGTTTTGACGAAGATCTGCATACCACCACGCAGACGCAACACCAAATGGAGAGTTGACTCTTTCTGGATATTGTAGTCAGAAAGAGTCCTGCCATCTTCAAGCTGCTTGCCAGCAAAGATCAGTCGCTGCTGGTCTGGAGGAATACCTTCCTTGTCTTGGATTTTGGATTTTACATTCTCGATGGTGTCACTTGGCTCAACCTCAAGGGTGATTGTCTTGCCTGTCAGGGTTTTGACGAAGATCTGCATACCACCACGCAGACGCAACACCAAATGGAGGGTTGACTCTTTCTGGATGTTGTAGTCTGAAAGAGTCCTGCCATCTTCAAGCTGCTTGCCAGCAAAGATCAGTCGCTGCTGGTCTGGAGGAATACCTTCCTTGTCTTGGATTTTGGATTTTACATTCTCGATAGTGTCACTTGGCTCAACCTCAAGGGTGATGGTCTTTCCAGTGAGAGTTTTGACGAAGATCTGCATCTTTAGTTACCTGCAAGAAAACACAAGAAGACTTAATGAAAATTATGTCTTCAAACCTATTTCTGTGAGAGGAAATTCTCTAAAACAGCCCCTTTTGCAGGGTGGTCAGAGACTATTGAAACACAAGTTCCTTGATGACAGGGCCTGTGAGATACCCGCAAAAGTGATGCAGGATGCACAGCAAGCAAAGTCCACTGAGTTTGGGGGATGCAGGGCATTTTTGAGAAGAAATGCCAAGACCCCTTAGGTGAAATTCATATGTGGTTTGGTAGTTTTGGTGTACGTAAAAGTGGCCCCTGAACCCTTCTTGGCATGCCGCCACAATTGTCTGAAACTTTTGACATTGTTATAGCACATACTACAAAGAACAGTACATACTTTCCCCAATAGCAATACTGTACACAACTGACCTAAACAAAGCAAGGGTTACGATGCCACAAATTAATGTTATTTTATTACTCATGCAATTGGTCATGGTACTTTCAGCATAGTTACATACAAGCAATTTTCAAGCCTAAAGAGCCATTTGAACTGAAGGTTTGCACATCTTGTGTAAACAAACACACTCAAGCATAAATACATTGCTCTGAAGAAACACAAAGGCTGGCTCTGTGATGTTGGGTCAAGCAGGCAGTTTTTGACCAGACAAGATTACCTGGGATCTTCACACTGACAATGTACAGAATAGTGTTTGCACCGGGTCCAAAATTCGGAACCGGGTACCCGAAGTCGATGGTCGGTCGGGTACCCTGGTACCCAAAAATATAACTTCTGTTAGGCTACAAGTTTGTTGTAAAGTCATAATAAGGAATTTTGCTTTGCATGTTGATATAACATAACACCAGACGTATCTTATGTATGGGCATGGCATGTGTTCTTAGCTGTGTGTGTGATAAATTTTGCCAGGAAAAGTGTGTTCTGTCACACGTGCAATCTATGTTAGTGAAACTTTGGATCCAGGCAATTTCAGAACCGGGTCCTGACATCGTCGGTCGCGTACCCGGTGCAAACACTAACACAGAACTATTAAAATTTGTGTTATTCAATTAAGCAATCACAATTCATGCATGTTCAAGGGTATTTGATCTAAATGGTCACTTATGTCGTTCATTTTGTTGAACTAATAACCTGTGGTTGCATTTCATCAATTCCAATTCATGCATGCCAACATGTTCTTATCCTGGACAGTGGCATACTGCTGTTTGCAAAATAGCAATCTCACTCAATTACAGTATCTAATGTTGTCCTCATGTTTTCTCAAAGTTTACTGAAGAGAAAATGCTGGTATGTCCGAACAGAAATTCTTGTGCATCACACAAGGAACTCTGTTCAAAGTTTACACTGTGAACTTCAAGACCAGTAGAACAGTCCTCTGCTTTGTGGACAGAAAAGCCTTCTGCAATGTTTTCAAACTATGTCCCCCCAAATGACCTTAACAAAGCCTTTGTTTGACCTCACATGTTCCAGACACAACAAAGAACTTCCACTTAACAGTAGCAATCCATGGTCAATGTCCCCACCAAGTATTGTGTACAGCAATACTTTTGGACTATGGGTTTGCTTGTACACAAGCATTTAAAGCAGTTGTCAAAATTAACTCACCCACTGATTAAGATTAATATTAAAGGGATTTGCCAGTGATAAAAATCAATACCTTCAAAAAATGCAAAAAATTTTTCTCATCTAGGAGGTGAAAACCACATCTCAATAGCTTGTAGCATTTGGAAGATATATGTTTTCAAAGAAATGCAATTTTTTTCTCAAGACAAAGTGCATCATGGGAAACTGTGATGCCATCGCAGCACATTAATTTGACAAAGCCTTGACTTTCTTTATGATATTGACACCCCTGAAGGGAATATTTATCAACTTTGTTTATTGTGCCCAACATATGTTGTAGATTTATGCTAAATCTACATGGAAAGATTTTCAAACATTCCAGCAGTATCCAATTTCAAGGGCAACAGGACATTCAATTATAAAAAAAAAACAAAACAAATCTGTGGCAATGTGCCCACTTTACATAACATTCTGCGACCTTGATGAGAAGTGGAGGTATTTTTGGACAAAAATAAGCAGTCTTTAACATTAGATATCTCGAGTTACGAAAAGAGTATTGCTACAGGGTTTGAAGGGCATGAACTGGCATATTTTTGTCTTTCACATAGGATCCTAAAGAAAAGCCGCTGGAAAATGCCTTTAATGAAGGTGGTATTTTGTCCCAGTAACCTATTACATCTGTGTACTGTATACCTACACCCAAATATGAAGACAATCAGCCATCCTGATTCAAAGATATTGCCATTTTGTGATTTTCAGGTTGAGCCCCACCAACTCATTACTATACATATTTTGTGATAAATGAGTTTATCATTTAATCGCATGTTGCTGCGATGAATCGGCAATTAATTGCACTTAATTGCACTTGCATTCCCATACAGAATTGCCATTCCGTGTAACGTTTAGCGGACTAACGTTAATGCCGTGACCAGGGATGCAGCTAGCAAAATTTGAGTGCCGGGTAATTGTCTAACTGGGGAAAGCACCTCACCCCACCCCACGGCATCTACCCCATTTTTTTTACCCCATTTTACTTTAGGGAGTAAATTTAGGGCTAGTTTTAGGTCTAGGTAAGCAGATTTGTGGTGGGCGGGGGGGCATGTGTTTGCCAGGAGTGCCGGGTGGGAATATCAAGTGCTGGGTGTCACCGCCCAGCGCCGCCCACCGTAGCTATATCCCTGACTGTGACAAATACTAGGCCCATAGCTTGTAATCGCAATCTGCAAATTCAGAAGTCTGTAGCACGTGTTAAAAATTCATTAACTATTACGTAGACACAGCTTGGTACAACCTGATTTTATAACTTTTTTCACATTAAAAATGTCAAATTAGTTAAAAATACAACCATAATTCAAATCGGGAGTACATAAGTCAGACTGCACTACCTTAAATCCTAGCTCGAATTCTATGCCGTGCACTGCAGTAATAGAGGCCTACACAGACAACATACTGGGCTATGGGCTATCTGTTACTTGCAACAATTGTCTACGAAACTCTTTCTAGGCTCTGACATTTTTCCTGCAGATAGTCACCATAGCTTTGCACAAAAATACCACAGTGATGTTTCCATCTCCCTTAATTTTTTTGAACTCTTCTGAAAAATATCCATAATACACACAGAATGTTTCCCTGTGTCTATGACAGCAAAAATTTACGATACCTAAGCCTAGTCCTCTTTCTTTCTGCAGCACTGCATAGTATAGCGCACACTGTATAGTACGTATAGTGCATGTAGAAACGTGTCGCAGAACCGGAGAATTTACGTACGCCAGTCGAAATCACCAAACTCTAGTATGATGGAAACGGACATCGCACAGTTGCACATATCCTAACGTATGTTGTGTATGTACTGTACTCTATGGCCTATGCTGTGCACATATTACTTTTTGAACAAAAACTTTTATGCATATGAATGACAAATGAATGATAAACTGTATGAAAGTGATATGAATGTGTATGTCCAAACGGAAGCTCCTAGGATCACATCTCACGAATTAACAAGTGGATTTCTGTCTTTCTAATAATCTCCAACCCGTTTTTAAAATTGGAGAAACCTACCCCACACATCACTTTCAGTTCTCTATAAACTTAAAAAATGACAAGGGTGTTGCCCGACCAGGGTAGTCAAAGTTTTTCTGAGTAGCAGGCTACACAGGCTCAAGTAGGCAGCGTACCTGGAAGCACTACCTTGTGCACGTGTAGCGTGCCCGGTGAGCGCGAAGCGGGAAGCCCATACGGGTGGGGTCCAGGGCCTGTCTTAAAGCCCCTAGTGGGGCCCAGGGGAAACACTCCGGTGGGGGCCCAGGGGGCAAAGCCCCCGGAAGCTCCTAGGTTTTAGTGTTTCATAAGCCCCTAAAAGACTGTTTCTAGAGGAATATTTTAAATATTATTGCTGGTGTTGTCGACATACACTTCCAGCTAAAAAAATGCTGTTCTCCTCCATCTTTCAGTTTAGTTACTCCTCCCCCTGGGTTTAAAATTCCCTGTTTAGTCGATTTTCTATGAACAACTCTCCACAGTGATACAGTAAAAGAACAAGTAGTCCCTGACCTGATGCATGGGTAGGGCAGGATACATCCCCTTAACAAAAGGTACCAATGAATGTAAATTAACCCACTTCCAGGCATTTTTCTCAGGCACCTGCATTTCAGAATTTTGGTACAGAAATTTACCGATTCTGTGCATTCCTATTGGATCCCCTCCCCTTCTATTGAACATAAATATCACAGCCAATGCTAGGTCCAGGTACAGTAGGCTACTAGTACCCAACCCCTGTGGCTTAAAACCCAATACAAGGCATTTGTGTATTCTGAAAGGTTGGGCAGGGTCTTAGGGAGAAAAATTTATTCTGTACCTTCCTATGATATCCCACCCACTTCAATAAACCAGAAACATACATTCCATACTAAACCTACATTGTGCTAGTGTGAACGCCTGTTTGAAGGCATTGATATGCTGAAAATAATAGGTTGAATTTGCCCCTTTTCCCCTAACTATGTACACATCTATGATTGAGGCTAATGTAAAAAAGCTCCTAAGTGTTTACTTTAATTGTATCAACTTCTGACAAGCAAACTCTGCTTAACAATACATAAGAGAACAAATAAAACACTAAGTAACACGTGAAAAACAAAAACATCAGAAACAGTGGGCACTGTTCTCCTGTGCACCTGTATGAATTCATGAAAATCACTACTTCAGAAATAAAGCTATAGGTAAAGTTCATAAAGTAGGCCTATACCTGCATATAACACGTTAGGCAATGGCAAAAGTGCAGTGCTACTCTGTGGAAAAATGCCCCGCAAGGAAAACCTCTCGAAGTAAATCGTGCGAATATGCTACTGATTGTTATTTGAGAGTCTTTTATACATGTGATATGAATCCTTTGGCCGTTCTTGACCACTTAGGGCTTTTTCTTTTCGATAGTTCCAACGAACGATGTTGCTCTTGGAATGAGTGATGCTGTGTACTAAATATATGCAGAGAGCAGTAGTTCAAATGTGCGATCGAACCGTTAATTTTGGGACTGAAATATCCTCATTTGGGGAGTCAAAAAATCTGTGTACATGATCACACATGCTATTAACTATGGCTGAAGGAGTAACGATGGTTTAAATCATCTTTGCAAACTATTTCAAAATGATACGAACAGTTAAAATTTTAATTGAAAGTTCGTCTCTTAACGTGTATGTGATAATCAAGGATTGCCTGCGTGGCCGATCTTTATTGTAATGACAATGTGAGCATGCAGAATGAACGATAAACTGATTTAACATTAGAATGTAGTCAATGTACCTTTCGCGGGGATTAAATATCTCTCAGTGCGACATTAGCACTGCAGTACGTACAAATACGCATATGTAGTCTGCATGTTGAAGGCAGCTGCTCGGTGTAATGTGTACAGTAGGCCAACTCTTTGAAGTATCAAAGTTGCATATGCGTGCTATTCTGCAGCCCGCATTTCGGCAGTGACGGTGCGGGAAGTTCTGTTACACGTGCGCGATCTCCGATCATCAATTCTTTTACGGGATTGTAACTGATGTCCCTTTTGGGGGTTGGCAATTTTAGAACCGATGATATAGTAAAGTATGTGATCAATTCATGTGCAGATTGTATTTGAAAAAAAAGAAAAAGTGAAAGGTTGCAACTAAATTTTTTTGACATCGAGTGAAGAGTAGGCGGCGGCAAATGAGGCTGTAGGCGGCGATTTACCGCCGGTGACCGGCTACTTTTGACTACCCTGCCCGACCAACTCAAAAAAATGTCAAATTTTTTCCTATGTGTAGGCTACCATGAAAAATGCATTCTCTGGAATTTTTAGGCAGTGTGATCGAATTTCAACCGATTTACGGTGTTGTGAAAGTAGCCTAAAAATACATTAAAAATATTCTCCAAATCACTGATAATGGTTCTCGTACCATCATCTTATGATTTGTTTTTTATATAAATGGTGATATCATTCAAGGAATATATTTTGATATCACTCTTACTGGCTTTCATGTTTGCGTGACCAACTTAAAGTACCGGTTCTTGAACCTACGGCATCTGAAACTTGTAGTGGGAGAATTTCTCTGTCTCTTGAAAGTTTGCCAACAAAATTTACTCCAACTTTCAGGGTTAAGAGAAAACATGTTCATGAGAATAATGGATAAGTTTAAATCACATATTACTACCTTATATGTTTTTAGTGAAAATTCCCTTAATTGACCAACTCATGTGTTGCGTTCCATTCAGGTCGTTAAGTGGTGAATTCAAAGCATTTATTTTTTCTGCAGTACGGAGTAGCAGACAAAATGTTGTGCTATCTGTGCTGCAGAAAAAAGGAACGCCGTGAATTCACCACTTTACGAACCGAATGGACGTGGCAATGGTACCACCATCCTTTTTAAAGTGTTGGGACGGTAAGTTGAAGAGTAAATAGACCCTTTTCCAAACAGGAATTAAAAAGGATTGTGGGATATAGTTTTAGTGTGTGTTGTTTTGTCCACAGTAAAATGCCATTGACAAAAATGACCCATACCAAAACTCTATCCCATAATCCTTTGTAATTGCTAACTGGAAAAGGGTCTATTGCTATTAGTATTTCATTTTCCTTATAGAAACAGAAAATAGCCTTCTAATGTTAATAAAAACATTTACAAATAGTTCAAAAATTAGCATAAAACTAGCCTAACGATTCAATCTGGTGACGTTTTGACCAATAGTGGGGAAGTTTTGGCACGGGGATGTTTTAACTGATAAGCATAGATCCAATTCCATGAATGGCTGTTGAGAATCATGTGACAATATCTTTCTCACTGAATGGTGAAATTTATGGGGTGTAATGCACTTACCAACTGAATGATGCACCCTAATACCCCCACACATGGTCAGTCATTGTCAA
Source organism: Holothuria leucospilota (assembly GCA_029531755.1). Classification (NCBI taxonomy): domain Eukaryota; kingdom Metazoa; phylum Echinodermata; class Holothuroidea; order Aspidochirotida; family Holothuriidae; genus Holothuria; species Holothuria leucospilota. The sequence goes on along the minus strand of CM055968.1, from coordinate 5,346,631 downwards.
CAACAGTGCTGACAGAACTTGAACAATGATGTACCCCTCACTCACTTCTGTGACTGACAACTTAAGGTAAAATGACTCACATCTCAGTCACAAAATAGATGCAGGATTTGCAATTTTGACTGACATGTGGGTCACCATAGATTGACTGAAAATTTCAGAATGCCATTTGGTATCCCTGTGCAAAGTGTAACAATTGACTCACAATGACCCACCTTTTGGTCACAACAGTGACTGACAATTGAGGTAAATGTGACTCACCCCTCAGTCATGCTGGTGGATTACAATAGTGGTTCAATGACAGACATGAGTCACACTGTCACTGGTCAATGACCCACATTTGACTGACAATGCAGGGGGGTTGTGGCGTGCATCATTCAATTGATAAGTGCATAACTCATTGCTTTATCTTGGATATATGCAATATTTAACTCCTAAAATATAAAGGTACATGGAAAAGAAATAAGGAGATATGATTGAGAATTAGCTGTTGGTTCTGATAAGTTTGGGACGACTGCTCTTGCCCTTTAACTTCTGGTACAACTATAGAATACCCTGCCAATAATAAACCTCACCTCGCCTCCGGAGGCGCAGTCACAGTGGAGCCCTGACAAAGCAACAAAATAACTCCCATTCATAAACGGCCACTGTGACTGGGCCTCCACCCAAAACTGGAGGCTCGGTGGACTTGGACATTTTGCAAAGAAAACATTTACATAAAAACACACAATTTATAATGTTGCAAAATAAAATGAATTCATAAACGGCCACAGCGACTGCACCTCCACTCAAAACTGGAGGCTCGGTGGACTTGGACATTTTGCATAAAACATTTAGGCTTCATAAAAACACATGTAATTTATTGTGTTGCAAAAAGAACATTAATTCATGGACGGCCACAGTGACTGCACCTCCACTCACAACTGGAGGCTCAGTGGACTTAGATGTTTTGCATAAAACATTTTACACAAAAAACTCAAATACAAAACTTATGTTGACTCGTTCTCAAAATAACAATCTTGGGGGAACGTGACACTGAGACCTCCCCATTTTCAAAAAGGTGTTTTCGATCCTGGCGGGGTATTCTATAGGGCACAACCGAAATTCGAACCATTGGGACAATTAGTGTTACAGATATAGGACAAAAACCCCAAAATTCAAGATATTTACTTCAAATTGTAATCAAATCAGAAATCCTTACAATGTTTTACCTTTTCACAAAACTAGCAAGATTATACAAAAAAATCACAAAATAACACTACCTGGCTTGAAAATAGGATGATTTTCGGCAATGTCGGAGGAGCTCGGAACTGTTCGTTAGAAAAGATGATTGCGAATAAAATCACCATGTTAGCCTTGCGCCAGTCGTTCCTTACGTCTTAAATATACAATTTATGTACACATAATATATTCACGCGAAAGCAACGACTGGCGCAACGTTTACACAGTGATTTTATTGCACAATCATCTTTTTCTAACAAACACTTCGGAGCGCTCCGATGTTGCAGAAAATCATCCTTTTATCAAGCTAGGTAGGCCTAGGCCTAGTGTTATTTTGTGATTTTTTTGTATAATCTTGCAAGTTTTGTGAAAAGGTAGAACACATTGTAAGGATTTCTGATATGATTCCGGTTTGAAGTAAATATCTTGAATTTTGGGGTCTTCGTCCTATACCTGTAACACTAATAGTCCCTATGAGAGGAATTTCGGTTGTGCCCTATAATTAGGGCCTAACATTAGGGCCAGGCTACTCCTATAACTTTAATTTGGCTACGTTTGGCTAACATTATGAGAAAGACCCTCATTATGATCCCCCCCCCCCCCCAAAAAAAAGGGCGAAATAAAAGGCCAAAGTTATCCAATCCTATGCAATGAACTTGCGTCTCAGATGTAAACTGGTTTGATTTGGGCCAAGATCCAAAAAATGAATTTGTAAGCCCTTTATGCTGGTCCTAGGCGCTGTTCGCCAAGTTGTGGTGTGTTTAGGCGTGGTTAGTATGACAGCCTAACGCGTTAGCATACTGCACATGAACAACTTTAAGAAGGAAGAAACCTGGCTGAATTCAGACTAATCTCAAAGAACCATTTTCTCAGCTCTTGAGCTACATGAGACTATTTTGATCCTAAAAATAACAAAATCTTGAAAAAGTTATTGAAAACATTTAATTTACGTATGAAAAACTTACGATAAATCGAAGCAAAGATTCGACTTTTGTACTGCTTCTAGAATACGCTGCTTTGTTCACGGATATTATGTCGCACTTAGCCTAGCCTGTCTATTATATATTAAGTACGTGTACATACATGTGTACCTGCAATATTTATGTACGCAATCGCCTAAGTAGTTGTGTAGAGTGATGCACAAAGGATAAGACTAGTAATTGGTCAATTTTCATCACATGGCTGTTTCTTGTATGTTCATTGGACAGTATTTTGGATTATGACGTACTTATTATGTAAGACGACCTTATCTAAATCATCTCGAAAGTTCAGCACTGACTGACTCAGCCTTTTCCAGATATTTCGATATGAAATCATCGACACAGTGACATCCTGAACCTACAGACGCACCTTGCGGAAGTACAAGCGTCCTCGATCTAGCCTATTCCTGGCCTAGTGCTTAGAAAATTCTCATTGTTCAATGAGATTGATTGGGAAAATTGAGACATTTTCTCATTCATTCTCACTTGATTCTCATGGACTGAATGATTGAATGAGAAATTGTCTCAATTTCCCCAGCAATCTCACTGACGAATTGGAATTTTCTCCTGAGCCTCCAGATGTTTGAAAGCCCCCTCCCCCCCCCAAATTGTGCGTGTCCTAATAAAATGTGTAACAATTAAGGACGACAATCGATGCCGTGATCCCCCCCCCCCATTTGATACCTAGCCCCCCCCCCCTAATAATAAAACTTTCATCCTAGCTACGCCCCTGACCAGCATAAGAGGCTACAAGGATTCTGCACCTAGACCCACGCGACAAGGTGGTCATGTTACATTGGGCGTAGGGTTTTTAGTGATATGCTATAGTGTTTCGCAAAAGTTCCACGTGAAATACCCGGAAAGAGGTATAAGCAGGATAAACGATGGACACCGTGGGCTAAAATATTATCAATTACTTTTTAAGTGATTCTGAATTTATATTTATGAATTGCCTCGCGGGCCGAATAAAATGGTCCCGCATACGGCCCGCGGGCCGGAGGTTCCCCACCCCTGCTCTAAAGCTTTCAGCCTTCATGAAATATGTCTTCCCCCAGAAGTGCAATGCTCAATTCCTCCGTTCTCATATGCCCCAAACCAATTGGCGTAACTCTGAAACCCAATTTCCGCTGAATAATATGCGAACTGGTTTTAGACGGTGTTTGTTATTTTAAGCAAAAACTTCGATAGCTTGCGTAGCATTTGCAAGAGTTTTCATAGCTCTCTTTTCAAAAAAAAAAAAAAAAAGAAAGAAAGAAAGAAAGAAATTGCAAGCATAGAAAGTAGAAACCAAATAACGGCGGGGCAGCTGACCACTCAGTATCGGGAATTAAAATTTCACCAGTATATGTACGTGTGTGTGTTTGTGTGGGTGTGTATGTGAATGTGTTACGGTAGGGGGGATTTGGCATCCACATGGCCGTCGCGACCGGGGGTGGGGGGGGTGTCTCACCCCCCCCCCAAAGTTCGTCAGAGCGACGATAGTCGGAAAATCTGAAATGCCAGTTGGAATTTCTGATATCTCAGTCTAGCACATTTTTCCGACTGAGCCTATGTCAACTTTGTATATATTTTCCAACTAGACCAAGTGAGAATAATACCAAACGTTATTTTCCTCACGTAAAATCAAATCAAAGCTGTCCTTTTTCGCAAATTATTCTCAAACTCTCAAAATTTTCGCGCGCTTCGCGCGCTTCAAACCTGACCTCAGTGTTTTTCATATTATCAATATCTTCCGATAGCAACTTTCGGAGAAGCACCACAGCAGAAGTTGTAAGCTGTTTACAAATTACCAGGTAAAAGACTGGCTTTTTGAGTGGCATGTTGGTTTGTTGGGCAACTGAACGTATTTTGATGGAGATTCTGAATGCAGGTTTTATTATGAAAATCTTATTTAATGAAAATTTGGGCGCGCTTCGCGTTCATGCGTCACGATTTACAATCAATCTCATGAACATTATTAAGGTAATTATACCAGACACAGTTCTATGGGAGCTAGGGAGCTTTAGCCCCCCCCCCCCTCCCCAATTTTTTTATAGACTAATATTGGTGAGGACATAGATATACTCAGAAAATATTCCAAACGTCTATTTATCAGGCCCGTAGCCAGTAAGTTCTGTAACGATTTTTCTATAACTTCAAAAAATTTTCGCGCGCTAAGCGCGCTTTCATCTCTAGTTCTATCTAGTGGTAACGCCCCCGTTTCAAACATATTGGATTTCAACGTTTCCACAAATGTTGTTCTTCCGTGTAGGCGTGATTCTAGAGAAACACGAAAATGCATGCATCATTCCGAAGTTCTTTCCTCTCTTTCCTAACTTTTAGAAGATTCTTTCTTCAGCCTTGCCATCGTGGCAAACATATTTTGTAAGAAAAAGATCTTTCAGTTTCGTAGGAGATCCTTAATGGGTAAGATAAAGAATGTAATCCCTGACGACGACCAGTGGCGGATCCAGGGGGGGGTCGCCGGCGTCCGGACCCCCCCTCAAATTTTCCAATGTGCCCTTTTTCCAAAAATTTTTTTTTCACACTAGCAACAAAAAAAAAAAAAAAAAAAAAAAAAACGAGACTGTTTCACAGGTAATGACAGTGTTGTCCAATTCCGAGGAGATTTTGGTTACCCCCATCCAGTATCGATCAATCCACTCGTACAAGTCTAGCCATGTATCGCAGAAACTTTCGGCAATATATTTGACTACGGTAGCCTATATTGGCCGCGGTGAAACCCGAACAGTGCAATCGTTTTACAGAGAATGTGACTACAGTATGTCTGCGTGACAATCAGGCATTCTAATCACTTTTCGCTTGGAACCACGTGCGGCGTGCTTGGGCATTCAGAGTAATACAAAACACGCAGATATTACGTCATACTCACTAGCTATATGCAATGTATTACTATTGGGTTTTAATATTGATTCCAAAAGGTCACTGCTAGTCTTTTGGTCTTACAAAATAATGATCTGTTCACACTCCATAAACGCTACATCTACGTAACCTTCCCTCCACCTTCTAGTATCCATCCTCTCGTGAACAAGAGAGAGTAGGTAGGCTAAATACGTTTCGCTATGATATTTATAGTCTGGAATTACTCTCTTCTTTTATAGTGTTGCCCTAGTGATGGGAATAAAAAGTCAGTCTTAGGTAAAGTCCACAGCCAAGAGTTGATCAGAAGTCACAATAGACAAATCGGTGTTTGTTTTATTTTAAAATTACTATATAAAATCACCACCAGGTCAAATAACGCAATGTCAGTCGGTTCAATTTTTTGACTTCTTTGGACCGATGACCGGTCTGCTGTCGCAAATGAAAAGCAAACATTCGACTTCAGTCATCTATTCTGACAGAGTGTTTTTGATAGTCGCGCCGCAACTATATAGGGAACACAACGTACAGTATTTTAACCTCCTCCCCCAGTCGAGATAGCGGTAGCGCCAAATGGGGGAAGGGTTCATGCCCCCGTCGGGGAAGGCTGGCTCCCTATCGGAGAAGTTTTACAGTTTCGTAGGGGAGTCTTAGTCGAAAGTACGCAGTCCCTGACGACAACTAATCGACGGTTTACCTGTTTTTTTTTTGCTCTCAAGAGGATAATTTCTGTAATAAGAACCCAAAATTTTCAGCGCGCTACGCGCGCTGTAGGGTCACTCTATTTTTTCAATAGTTCCATTCCACATAGCAGGATAGCACAAGTCCTGCCCACCATACCAAGTAACATATGGGCAGAATACATAGTTTATGTAAAGGTCGTAACTTTCATTCCATATCGCAAAGCCTAGTTGGTGTTCTCTTGTGTGTGTCATGCGGTACAGTCAGTTGGTGAGCGACTTATGGAGCAAAGTTTGGCTATTTCATCGTGTAGTCCAGGTGGTTTCGATACAATGTATGTTACACCCGATACGGTCTACAAACCCTACAGTTCTTTTTTTTTCGTTTCGTCATATGTTTTATGTGTAAGCCTATCAAAAAATTTCGCCCGCTTCGCACGCTTTTCAATTTCACGATCCAGATTCAAAGAACACTAACCGTGCGCAACTCGGATCATGAAGTATTAAGTGATATAATGCAAAATATGCCTGCAATTGCATGGGATAATGAGGTTCCCACATTTGCCCTTCTCATCATACCCTCGAAATAGGGAATGTCGGAACTTGGGGTAGCTGACATGGCCCGGCCCCCTGTTGGAAAAATTCTGACGCCACTCATGGTCAGTTCACTTCTTTTGGCTTTCATAAGGGTAATTTCTGGGATAAAACCCAAAATTTTCGGTACGCTTTGTCCACTCTTCCTCAGTTCAGTTATACTTATAGCTAAATATAGTACAAAACCTTTCCACCTTTTCAAGTTAATAAGTAGAATACATGGATTTATGTAAATGTCGGGAATCGAATCGCATTTCGCTAAACCTGGTTAACGTTCACTTGTGTCTGTCGTACGGTACGACTAGTGACTCGAGGAGGGAAGTACAATAAAGTTATGCCCGATAGGGCCCAACTGTCCTCTCAATTGTTCTATATAAGCTCTAAATTAGTACAAATTCTTATAAGTGTAGGCTTACCCAAAAAAAATTTCGCGCGCTTCGCGCGCTTTGTAATTTCACCGTTTAGATTCCAGTTTTTGCATGTCTCTTGGTAATTCCTTTCTTTGTCAATATGCGGTAAGTTGTGTAATCGCTGACGTTTATGGGAGCCAAAATTTAAAAAAAAAATGAATGTGCCCTTTTTATGTTGGACCCCCCCTCAGAAAAGACCCTAGATCCGCCCCTGCGACGACCATGCAGTCACCCGAACAAATTTCTTGGTTTTGTCCAGATTCTTCAATAAAAGCCCAAACTTTTTCAACTTTCCTTAATGAAAATTTAATATAACGCCAAATTTTTCGGCGCGCTTCGCGCGCATTATATTTTGAGCTCGGCAACCCATTGCATCTGTCGGGACTTAGAGTAGCTGGCCCCCAGTCAGGGCGCTTCCCCCCATGTCGGCAAATCAAAGCACCACCCGTGGCTGAGCCTGCGTGCAGGTTTTTCATTTTGGCATTGAAGTATACCCCAAATTTCAGCGCGCTTCGCGCGCAATCCTCACAATCCACGTTGTATCACTTATGAACATTATAAGCACAACGTACCAGTGAACTTTTATAGCATTAACTATGTGTATATTCTAAAAACGCGCTTGTTAGTTCTAAACCCTTTTTGCTATACCTGTCTGGGAGGTCTAGTATCAGTTTTCTGCACCTATACTCTCCCTCCCGCCCATTCCCCATTGTTCGTCTCGATTTTCGTTCAAAATTGGTAAAAATACGATAGATGTAAAGTGCTTGGCGTCATACTCTATATTATTATTTAGATGCCAGTCATTGCCCCATTTTATATTATTGATCCAGAGCTTCCAGGAGGCCTATACAGGTATATGCCAGCAATAGATGCCAGAATAGAAGGCATTAAAGTAGTCAAAAGGTATGGAGGGGGGGGGGGGCTTCAGGAGGTTTGTGGACAACCTATTCTTCTCTCAGACAACATACTTTCTACTTTCAACAAATCTTAGTATTCACTAAATTATGGACATTTTCCAGCCATATATGATCAGTTCCAAAATTATCCCAAGATAGCACCATTTTGCATCCAAGCAACCTTACCTTAACAGAAATTTCTCAAAGGGGAGGGGGACACCCCCTCCCCTTAGGCCTAACCCACAGGACAGCACCTTTATGGAGTGACAAAGGAAGGATCACCACTGCTGTATCATACAAAAGGAACGCCCATAAAAACGAAAATGCAATTTAAGTGCCGCCACTCATTTGGAAAAAGAATCAAACCAGTCGGAAAAATTAGAATTCATTTAATTATGGACATTTTCAAGCCATATATGATCAGCTCCAAAAATATCCCAAAGATAGCTCCATTTTGCATCTAAGCAACCTTAAATTAACAAAAATTTCTCAAAGGGGAGGGGTCAACCCCTCCCCTTAGACCCCTCCCCCACGACGGCACCTTTATGTAGTGACAAAGGAAGGATCCACACTGCCGTATGTAAACGCAGGGCGCAAAAAAAAAAAAAAAAAAATGGTGCAATTTACGCGCCACCATTCAGTTGGAAAATATATCTATCCAGTCAGAATTTGGGACCTTCACACCCCCCCCCCCTCAAACATATGACCAGGGTTGGGAAGTAACGAGTTACAAGTAACGCCGTTACTGTAACGAGTTACATTTTGTGTAACGGAACCCTGTAACGAGTTACATTTGCATTTCAGTAACGGAGCAAGTAACTAGTTACAATTCTGTGTAAAAGTAACTGTAACGGCGTTACATTTGGGTCCCGTTACTTTCCCGTTACAAATAGTCAAAATGACCACAAATTGCATTTTCTTTGAGCTAATAACAGAATAACAGAAAATTTTCAAATTGATGACACTTTGGTAGTAAAATGTAAAATTATTTTCGATATAGGCTATTTATCATTCATCGCTATTATCGACGTCGCCCTCACCGACATCAAATTTTATTCACGATTAGAATCAGAAGTTGATATTAGATGCACACGCTGCAGGCTTACAGGCCGGGCCACTTGATTGTCTATTGAACCAGGGAGTTGTCAAATAGCAACTCCCTGATTGAAATAAGTTTAAAATTGATCTGTATGTCAAAATACTTATTAGACAGATCAATGCTTATTATCCATGAGACCGATTTGTGCGATTATTTGAAAAATACTGAACGGTCCTCTAAGGCTCAGCTGACTTTATGTATTCTAAGTAAAGTCAGCTGGGCCTTGGTTTACTCATATTGTCCTTTAGAGGACACAGTGGAGACAGTGTACCGTGAGAAACGGGTTGGCCCATGGGCATTCAAATACCAGCTTACTTTGAAAGTTTAATCATTGCCTCTTGAGACGTTAGGGCTGGACCCGTGTTCACCCTATCCGAGTCGGAGCTAACTGCGATTCTAGATTCCCGAATCTTTCCGAGCATGGTACTACTCAGGATCCTCAAATTTCTGCCAGTTTTGATTCCAATGGCACCAATTCCGAGACCAGTCTTTTTGCCAATGTATATCATATCACACATACAGATGTTTTAATTCTATCGTACATGTCTACCATTAATTAACAAAGTCATCGTTTGTACTCACTTCCATAGCCTGGCCTCCTGAGTAATTTAGTTGATTGTATGTGACAATACCTTAGATCTGTACATTGTGCACAAATGGAACTTTAAACACTTTTAATGTAACTTTCATATTTGAGAACTCGGCTGGAATGAACTCCGAGTCCGAGTCCAGTTACATCACATTCCGTAAAAATTTCGATTCCGGAACCTTCTATCCCGGGCAAATTCCTAATCTAGAAAAACGCTCTTGAGACCGGCATTAAGCTAACCGAATCCGGACTCTTGCGTTGGAGCCCAGTAAATCTATACGGTGCCAAGCGTTGGTAAACACCGTGCATCCATTTATGCATCTAATTTAACATGTATGGTATCTTTATTTGATGAATCAAACGTATGAATTTAGGCTATATCATATTCTTTTCAATGTCCGTAACTCCTTACACTGGAATAATAGTACGGTTAATATAAAAAAACAGCAGAATATTGAAATGGTCAATGGCGTTAAAAGTATCCTAACAAAGCTAATTGGAAAGAGAAGTGTCCGACTTAAAGCTTTACCTATTGTAAAGGGAAAGTGAATTATGTGCACATGATCTGCATGTATAAACTGCATAGTATCACCATTTCTATGCACTGTTTTATATCGACACAATGTGAAACTTGAAATTTATGGGGAAATATCACTTAGCCCAACCTTAGCGGTGAGGTTTTAAAATTTTACTGCTAACAAATGTATTCATCCTCTTATTATACCATATTTATGCTCTTGAGGGGTGAAGACTTTACTGCTGAAACAACGCTCTTCCCCTTTCCGGCATAGCCGCTAACCTCTCTAAATTAGCCGACTGTGTGATGGGAGTATAAAGATTTCAACCCTCAAAGAAGTACTTTGGTAACTGGAAAAGTTTTGGTTATAACCATATTCCTCTAACAAATAGTTTGCGTAAGCTCCGACACAGTATCATGATTCGCTGCTTCATGTTGAGCATTAGGAGCCTCTGCGACAATGCCCATTGAAGATCAGCTAGCTTCATTGACTTTCTTTGGGGAACACCTAAGGATAACCGGCACAAATGAGGTGTCGGTCGTCTCATGTGCCCCCGTCTTACTATCTAATTATGCCCCCCCCCCCCCCTCCATTTCAGGTACCGAGGTACCGTATATTCACCTTGAAGTAACGAGTTACTTTTGAAATGTAGCTAGTTACTTTTTAGTCAAAAGTAACTGTAACTAGTTACTTTTTCAACATTGTAACTAGTAACTGTAACGAGTTACAATTTTACGGAATTAACTGTAACTATAACGAGTTACTTTCAAAGCGTAACGGGAACAACCCTGCATATGACCCTAGCTACGGCCCTGGGCATCCACCAAACGCTTTACATTGCTGTAGGGGAAATACAGTCACCCCAATTTGGAGTAGTGTACCCGAGTATTTTGTAGATCATGAATGGCTCTTGAGAACCATGTGACAATATTTTTCTCATTTTAACTTTCATGAAACCTCAAAATGAGTCACGTGGAGATGGCATTTACATGGCACGGAAGGTGCCAGTTCGGAACGTGGAAAGCATTGGTTGAAATTTCCTCCATATGTCAAGCGTCAAAGATGGTGGCGCTCCCCGTAGATACTGAATGACTTTTTGGCAAACCTCCCTTCCCACCAAAAATTCTTTACAAAAGTCGTTGATTCTCACGGCCTCTGTAGGAGGGGATTTTTCACCCGCTCCGGTGCATATGCACACTTTTCGCCAAGGGGCTGTCTGGGGATAGGCTTGTGACATCATTATTTGTGGAGCCAACCAGGAAGCTGTCTTCCAGCTCCCTGTGCCAACCAAAGACCATCCCCTAGTGGTTCTCCTGTTGATGATGATGATTCAATACTTTTAGACCCACTTCACCTACACCCTTCATGTCTGTCTGATTGCAACGCAAAGAGCTAAAAAGTTGGGAAAATAAGGGAATATAAATGCATATCCAAAGTGACAAATCCACGGATGCGCGTAACACGTAGGCTATATATGTATGTAACGTGTACTGCACAAATGTATAGTGTACAAAATTAGGCCCTCCGCATAATCAAAACATGACGTTAAGTGAAACGGGTATATTCAAATCATCCCTTGGGAAATTCTGCGTTCGGGCCTGGGGAATTTATCCACATCTTTCTCGAGTAAAATAGCAATTCGTCAGTACGTCGGAAGACAAAATGTCGTCATCACTGCAATAAAAGGCCAGAAAGCCCAACTGCTCAGTGATCCCTTGCCGCAAGGAAATGCTTGTCAAACTGAGGTTAATCCTTACAGTTATCCTTCTTGAGATATCATGTTTTAAGGTGTTTTCACAATATGACCTCTGGTGACCTCACATGTCCTTCGACCTCCGCCAAAAAATGGGGACCTTCCTGTCAATATTAAATATTTATATCCTAAGTTTGAAAAGTGACAGAAGAACCAAAATTGAATATGAAAAACTGAAAATATATAGGTACTTGAATGGGATTCGAACCGTGCACGTGAGGCCAGAATGGGAACTTTCCACTTCATCATCATCATACACGTTATTTGAGAGTTGTTTTCAATTATGATATGGACAGAGTATCCTTCAAACAAGTCCACAAGACCATCCCTAAAAAGTAGGTTTTTCTCTCAATATGACAAATGTATACGCCAAGTGTATGGAGTATTTATTACTCCTATCTTCAGATATCGTGTTTACAAGTAATTTTCTCGGTTTTCGTAGTTTCACCTCCGGTGACCTCGAGTAACCTTTGTTCTCTATCAAAAACAATAGTTATCTACTGACCATTACATATCCACATTCTATGTATGAAAAGTACGGTATCCGTGCTTTTTACCTTGAGATAAGGTGTATACAAAGTTATCGGTTTTTAACCTCTGGTGACCTCACTTGACCTTTGTGCTGCACCAAAACAATAGGGTTCTTTCTCTCAATATGAAAAACTATATTCCAATTTCCAAGTATAAAAAGTAGTCCATCATTGTTTTCTTGAGATATCGTGTTTACAAGCCTGAGGGTCACGAACACACACACACCCCATACATACAGTGGCCCAGCTTGATTGCATATAGATTCCTTTCGCCTTCGGCAAGGAATCAAAAATGTTAAAGGGAAAATGCAGTCACCCCAATTTGAATTAGAGTACCCGGGTAGTATCCTACGTACATATTTCATAAATGATTCTTGAGAATCACGTGACAATATTATTCTCACTGAATTGTAAAACTCACACAGAGCAACTCTTTGGGTTACCTTGAATATGCAATATTTATGTTCTGAAGAATCATCAAAGATACTTGAAGGAAAATAATAACCGTGAGATTTATCTGCTGTTTCAAAATAAGTTCGGGGAACTGCTTATGCCCTTTTTACTGATCTATTGATGGGAAGTGTTTGCAATTTTATTTCCTCCGACAACGGTCAGCTACCCCGACGGTTTTGGTTTTGCTCACAATGAAGGCAGACTCTGCAATACGCGCTTTTCGTGTTGCAGAGTTTCGCAATGTTTCTCCATAGTTTCGTTTCAAATTGCCAAACAGTGTAAACGCTTTACCATAGGCCTTACATAGCTCTCGGTTTTCTGTAGAGGTCGGGAATTTCTTCTTCAATTCTTTAACCGCAGAGATCTTCTATTGTACTTGTCAAATGGCTGTATACAGTAAGAAGACACTGAAACCTATGCGTAAAGGTCTAAGGACAGACGGTTGAATGCCGTGCAATACATACTATTCAAGGTCGTCACCAGGTAAAACTAGACGACCCCCCCCCTCCCGTCGGGGAAATCCCGGCGGCACACTGGAGCTAGTAAAATCATAACGTAACTACAAAGTGTAGAAAATGTCAATTGAATTAGTAACCATGAATAATCCAAGGCCTTGGGCCTTCTGCACCCTAAATCCTCCTTGGGGCTGCTGGGACGTAACAACGTTCTAACATAAACAAAAACTTGGGGGAGGGGGTACAATACATGAAGGTTACTCTCCAAATTAAGCAATTAAGATGTACCGACAAATAAATCGTCGGGAAGACCGCCTCAATCTACCAAGCTAAAATAGCAAAGTGAAAGTAGAAGGAAGGGGAGAATGAGGACTTTATGTAATGGATAAGTTCCGTGCTGTTTTTGTATTATTATTGTTTTCTGTATGACAGCTGGATTATTGCTCCAAAGACCCATGAAAAATCTCCCATCATCCCTCCTTCCGGCAGTCAACAACCCCCTCTGCATCATCAAACCGACCAACCGTTAAAGGGAAAATCTGCTCATCCCATAGACAGTTCCAATTTCCCAACTAAGTTCTAACCCCGCCCATAACTGTCTTTAGCTTCTCCTTGTGCAGAAAAAAGCATAGTTAATTAAGTCCATATCCTGGTGAGCATACAATGCCCTAATGTGTAATCAAAACACTCTCTGTGCATGCTGTGTAATATGAGCCATTATGCATCTTTCTTGACTGGGTTTGTAATTCTGATGTCAATCAAAGAGTAGTCACCAAGTGAGACTTTTGCTTTCCCCAAGTAAACGTCATAAGTTTGGGTTAGGAGTACTGTCTTTAATACTAATACATTGAAGTTTGCAAAGCTTCCAGTGACTCTTGGTGAGCCTTCTAAAGAGCACCCACGTTATAAAGAGGGTTGATTTTTCCATTCGTACCTCCGGAAAAATCACTACCCAAAGGTCAAACCTTTCTCTTGTTAAGAAATCAGCTAGAATGAGATGCCATCGAAAGTTTCCTTAGTGAGAATTGTCCCATCTTCGAATGTCACGGTTACTGTAGAATTGTCCAGATGTTGTCCAATCACCAAAATTCTAATACGTGTGACGTACATTTCACCCAAACTGCACTAAACTGAGACTCATATTCAGCGGGGGCATTTCCGGTTGTAGCCCCCTATTTCGACACCACTTCTTTAGACGGTCCCAAAGCTAGCTCCTTAACAATATGGGTGCTTATTTTAACTACCAGATGCCAGAAATACCAGTCAAGTGTATATTTTTCAAGTTTTTTCTAAGACGAGCCCCCCCCCCTTGCGGCTTCGTACAATTGGCGTTTGTAGGTGCGAAATTTGCCCTTGTGGACATAGTCCTCCCTTTCGTGCGTGAAATCTTGGATCCGCCGAAGTCGAAGTTACCACCATTGGCGGTCTAGTTTTTCCATTCCGTCCACTGCTTTCCCTCTTAATTTATTTCCTGACGGAATAAGTGTAGAAGAGATAGTTAACGTAACTTGTTTGCAGCAGAGATAGTTTATTTGTGACTTCTTTGTACACGATGCGAACAATGATGAATAGTGAATGCATGTAGGTACACAATGCGAAGTAAACTTTGATCTTGGCCACGGCCACCGACTCGCGTTTATGTACAATGATTACATGCAGTTGACTATTGGCTGTGGTGTATTTGGACAGTGAGGCCTGAACACCCTGATTTGGATGAAGATCCCCATTGCAACTTAAAGACACTGTGGCATCCCCCCAAAATTATTTAGACCTCTCCGGATATTTCTAAATCACAGGTCCTTACCATTTTGTGACGTCAAAAAATGGGCATGTTCAAACTTTCCTTTCTTTATCACCGTTTCACAACTTGTCAGGCGTGTGTGACGCACTGTTCGGGACAAGGGGGACCACATGCGTAAGAGGGCGGCAGAGGGGGGGGGGGGAGTTGCAGTTTCCTGAGCACAACGTGTTAATTTTATGGCGAAAAATATCATTTTCAGTTCGAAATTTATGTCATGACTGTTTGCTAATTCGGGAAATTTCAGGGCAAACACCTTTCCCTCCCCGTTGCTAAGTGTCTTCCAACGTCTACGGTCGGAACGAAAGAAAGGGGAGGGGTTGAGGGGACCACAGTGAACAATTAGCAGTTTGACAGTGTTTTATTCCAAAATTAATTATGAAATGAGTATAAGACCTGCCAAAGCTACCTACGAAACTGTCAAAAAAGTAAATCGGTTCAGCCCAGGGATAACGCCAGGATTTGCCCGAAGGAGGTAGGGGTCAGCAACCCGAAGCCCGGACAATGGCAACGTAATGTCAGAAGGATGGGGAACGCCAAATTATTTTGTGACTTTACAGAAGAAATTTAAGAATTTGGGACCGAGGCGCTTCTTGCCATTTAAATCAGTGTAATCATAGACATCTATCCCCTTCAGATAAACGTACTCCTGATAACACAACCTAAGAGAAAATACAACGAATGAAAAAGTAATTCTAAGTAACCAATCGTGCCCTTTATCCAACTCCGTGTTGTCCTATCAATAAAGTATCGCCATGCCACCGAAACGTTGATGAGAGGGCGATTTTATCACAGAGAAATGACTTAGCCGTCCCTTTTTGTAGAACTTGGCATAGGAGCCTGATTCCATGTGTATCTTGTGGCTGGTTACAAGTTAACACCCGCGAATTCCGATTATTAGCTTTCATTGTGAAAAGTGACGTAGCTGTATGTCATTCATGTCATTATGGAATTATTTGTTATATCTGTGTGGTCTCTTTTGAACACTTAATTTAATATCCACTATCCAGTGAACAAAAATGTAAAGGGTCAACCACTTTTCTCTCGAAGAACACAAAACATTCTCTTTCTTCGGTCCCCATCCTCCCTCATATAGTGCACTTTTCGGAAAATTAAAAATGATTATTTGGCAAAAAACAATTGCCACTCACTATGTTCTGGAAAAGTAGACGTGGCTCTTCGACCAATTCCCCAAAGTACCTTTCGTACACTTCTGAAAATGAAACCAGAATGCGAGGCATTCACACTCGCGAATGTAAAACTGAAGGGAAAAAAAAAAAAGAAGGGAAAAAAAGTGATCGACAGATTCACGTAGTAATGGGGAGCAAACCGCGTACCACCAGCGTGCGAGTCTTATGCCCTATCCAATGCGCCAACAGGTCAATTGAATCGCCACATATTTAAATAATATATAAACTCTTTAGAGCACCTTGCGAGAATAAATGCTAACAAATGTGATGAAGTTATGCATCTAGTGGAGGATTGTCTTTTATGTTATTGTCTTTAACGGTGGGAAGTGCTCACTCGAAAGGAGGAAGGTTAACTGGGGATCGTTCAACAGTTCAGCAATCACCCTTTGCTGGCGATGAACGACACAGAAGGCCTAAGTACTGTGGATAAATTGAAGTTTATAAAAATGACAATATTGTACAAGAAGTGCAGGACATAACAAGACAAGAGAAATGTCACCATATTGGACCTAACGACTGTTGCAAGTCAAAAACACGACAGATATACTTCGCTATTCGCTCGCAATAATAGACTATCATTACTCCAAGTCCACAATTAACTGTATCAAATGTCGGGTCACGTGGGAACCGGCAAAGCAAGCACCTATTTGCAAGGGAAATTCAAGTTTCAGAAGAAACTCCTGTGCCAGAAGATAACTACGCAGTTAGTATTGCGCAATTTTTTCATCCGGGACACTTCGTTATCTTATCCGTTCACTGTGTCATAACCTACTGGAAGTCAAAGAAAATAAAACGTAACTCTGTAGTTTGTAGTTCTTTTTCCAAGTATGTTTGATCTATTGTAAGGAGAGTTCACTGGTACAATTTGTTGCCCATAATAACACATAAACTTTTACTTCAACAGATCGCTCAAACGTTTCAAAATATGAGCAGATAAGGGTGTGCGTCCTTCCTAAAATAACAGCTGTTGACAAAAACCATAGAAAGGCCGTTTAAGAACGTGATACAATCGTTCCAGGAACCGTACGATTAAAATATCTGTCACGGAAAATGCCTCAAAGTGTAGTAAAGCTAGAGACACCCTAAATAAATTTACTCTATTTATTACTAACATCTATTAATCTACAAACACTTATAGATTAACAAAACCAACAAGACACAGAATGAAAACACTGTGACAAGTCCATAAAGCGACTGCTATACTTCGCATTCGCTCGTAAAAACAAATGTGATCGTAAAAAGTACGAATCATTCTTGTCAGGTTTCGAGAAAGTTGATTTATAGCATAGAGCACTCAGGATATAGTTCCTATATCCTGCTCTATGGTTTACAGTTTCATTTTCTACACAGCGCCATCTATTTTAAAGTTGCCTTAGAGCTGGTCTCTGTTACGGGATTGACGTCATCAATGTAAATGTACTCTCTATAGCTCGGGACGTGACGGGCACATGATCAGAAAGAAGGTGCCTTGAGTCTGCTGCCCAAGAAATAACGAAAATATTCGTAACAATGACAGCTGCCCATGAATATAACTTTTTCTGTGACCACCAAATGATGACAAAGATGACTAAATACATCCTATCAGCAATATCAAGATGTAAATAGTTTTGAAAATCGGCTTTCTTGTATAATTAAAGAATAATACTCTTGATTCGTTTAACTTGTCGTGGCATAGCCTCTTTAAGACCCTTTCACACTAGGAGCGACGCGACAAGCCGCGCGATACGATAGACACATTTGAAAACAATGTTATTACTTGGCCTCGTTCACACTGTGCGCTATACAACGTGTGACACAATAATATTGAGTTGATTTTTTTTTTTTTGGACTTTTACCAACTTGTCGCCAAGCGATATTTTGTGCATTAGCGGCTCGCCATAGGGGCACGGGGGGGGGGGGGGGGCCCTGCCCCCCCCCCCAAAAAAAGTTTGCAAAGCATGGTCTTCAATTTTCAAAAATAAAAATAATAAATAAAAAAAAAAACATGTAATTCGAGATGGGTTAGGCCCTCCCTTTTCCTTGAGTGAGCTTAAAATTAAAGAAGTGAATAACTTTCCAATGCAACGCGAAGGTTAAACATTAATAAAGTGCTTTCAAAACGACATTTTTTCGGCGCGCTTCGCGCGCGTTTTCTCAGTTGCTTGTTTGCTACTATGTATACTTCAGACATCACACAAATGGACCTGCCGTTAGTGCGAGCTAAGGTAATCAATCAAAACAAATGATCACGCTGTGATATTTGTAATCTGATTAGCTTAAGCATCATAATGTCATTTACAGAGTGTAACGGTAATGCTGGAGTTAAATGCCCATAGTTTTGCAGACACTTCAGAGCTTTCGGGGTCACTAGATACACAACCCCTTAGCCGTGTTGATTATCATCCACGACTAAAAACAGTTTTGCCCGGGTGTCACCTGGCCAGATTAGCATAGATATCTGTCTACAAAAAGTTGTAACGGGCATCTAGTCTAAAAGTATTGTGTTTCCCATAGAAGGGGAGGTTTCCCTTCCCTTGTCCAAATTGACAGCGCCGTTGGCCCACGAGCGGTCCTATGACTGTCAAATGGCCTGTTATAAGCAAAAGGTTCTCCACCTCTGTGCTAAAGTATATCGTTTCAATTGATTTAAAATAAACACACCAAACAGTCAATCTAAGCTCAGTGTGATGAGACTTTTGACTAGTGGTCTAGCTATTTGTATATAGGATGAGACGTCGTTCTGAGTTAGGGTAATTCCCCTCCCCCTTTAAAAAAATTCGTTTCGGAACGGTACTGAGATCCAAAATACTAGTACTATCATTTCATCGTTTTCAAGTGTCTTCATGCTCGAAATTTTCGTTAGTTTCAGAGAACAATCCAGAAAACCAACATTTTATGGCTTCTTGGCAAAGCTGAAACATATTGTGACACAATGAAAGAAACAATAAAATATTTAAAGGTGGGGCTCATTTTATACAAATGGATCAAGCCGCCTTGCCCATCTCACCTGCCTCTTACTCCACCCCTATGGTAGTACGGTAGCGATCGGTTGATATGGTTGTATTTATTTTTAAAGTAGTCAGCTCATGAGTACCTGCCTGAAATGGTTTTTGAAGAGCTTTTGAAAACTACATGGGTCATCGCTCTAATACATAATAATAACCATACTCTCATAGGCGTAGGAGGCGGGGGCGGGGGGGGGGGCTGCAGCTCCCCCAACAACATATTTTTGTGAAAATTCGGGCAATATTCTGGGAATTTTTCGGGTAGCCACTGAAAGAAAAATAATGCAATAATGTAGCTTAAAGGAAATCGATACTTTAAAAAACTTCCTTGGTAATTAAAATATAGTTCTGATTTGGATTGCACCATCACCTATATATTCGGTATTAATTCATCAGTGTGTTTTTTAATGGTTAAACTCATGTATTATGATTATCAGTGGTGTATTTGAGGAGCCATTAGGCCATGCCCCCGTCACTAACGTCGATATCTTTTAGTACCTAAAATAAAACACAAAATTTTACTTCAAAGGTAGCATATGTGGTACCAGATTGTATGCAAGGACACTTAATTCTTCAAAAATTTTCAAAGGGTAGGGGGTGATGCCTATTTTTCTTTTAGTACCTAAAATACGTACGGTAAATTTTTTAACACAAATTTTACTTCAAAGGTAGCATATGTGGCACCAGATTGCATTTATGGACACCTAATTTTTCAAAAAATTTTCAAATTTTTACGAACCTCCCTGAATACGGACTTGAGTTTGCCCCCCCAAACAAAATTTCTTAGAGCCGCCTATGATTTTGTGTGACCTGTGATGAAACGGAATTACAATTTTGTTAGGTCACATGACTAATTAGTCATTGGAATATCGCTGGAGGGTGTAGAAAAAGTCGCCTGTATTGTGCAAGGGCTGGCAACATTGTTATCATGTCGTATCATATTGCGTCGTGTCATATCGCGTGCAGTGAAGGAGCTTTAAAATAGTGGTCTGCTTGCTGTCAGTTCCATAGTTTTGCCTATGGATGCACAGTTCTGGTGAATCGGTGACCTCGAAGACAAAATTGACACATAACTTCCTTCACAGAATTGCATTTTATGGCATCGTGCATTTGCAATGGTCTTATACTTTTAGGCAGGTAACATGGTATGCCCCATTTAGACAATAAAATGGTGGGGTCTCGGAAGCAGCTTTTTGAAATGATCAGCTGTTTATTCCTAGTTTTGCCATTGGGTGTACAGTTCTGGTGAAACAGTGAGATCGAACACACAATAGACAAAAACACCTTCCACAGAAATGTGTTTCATAGCATCTTGCATATGCAATGGTCTTAGGCATTTGAGCAGGTAACAGAACATACCCCACTAAGACATCGAAACGGTGCACTTTAAATATTGGTTCTTTTAGCACAATCCATACAGCATGTATAACACTTATTGGCCATATATTGAGGGAGGAGAAATGACATATTTTCCATCCCTTCAACCCTATATGATCCCTGGGCTTGGTCACACCATGAGACAATATTGTACCCTGTCACTGTCACCATAAAATCATAATTTTTCTTGGGTTTCTTACTTTAAATTTGCAGTTCTGGTTTTATGTCATTCACTGCCAGCCAAACACATCTGCAATTGCTCAAAATACCTACAAAATACAAAACAAAAACAGCAGCTCAATTTGTTGAACCAATATTGATACATTTATTACACAGCTTTGAATACATGACATTTTAAGACTTACAAATTACTGAGTTAAACATTCTCTTAAACCAATATATACATAGCAGCTTGTAGTGAAATATGTTTATGACAAACTTTTTTAAGAAATTTGCAATGTTAGTGTACACAGCATACCCTAACAAGGAAACACAATAAATGTTCTGTACCAGGTGCACATGATGAAGAGTACTAACCATGTGCATAGTTAACTGACAATTTCTTAGGTTAAGGAGTAATAATTGAGTGACTCACTTTACCACCTGTCAGAGTTGTTGACTTGAGTCGCTGACTTGGATGGTATCTACTTTCAGGGTTATCTGGTTTATAGACTTACCATACTTTTTATTTAAATATTATGACTGGTAACTTGACTTGAAGAATGAAGACTTGAGACATGGCTTGACTTGAAGGATAATGACTTGAGACTTGACTTGAGAAAAAATGACTTGGTTACAACTCTGCCACCTGCAATGGCTTGGAGTCACAAGTGAATGACTCACACATATAACCTGACAATGTGGTAAGATTTACATAGAAACCATGATTGAATGACTTTATATGGTTACCTGAATATCTATCAGGAATATATTCATGACTGAATGACTCACAAAGTTACCTGACTTGGTGTTTGAACCAGGAGTTATAAATGAGTAACTCACTGTAACTGAATGTAGCTTAGGCAGCAATCTTAGGTACAGTGAATTAATCAACAAAAACATCCCTGTCAAAAAATCCTCTAATATGGCAAAACTCTTGATCTTCTTCCCAGTCAATGGGGTTCTTCTCAGTTCTCATGCCAATGCAAAAAACAGTGCAGTGAAGGCTATCATCAATGTATGAAAAGTGTTTCCATGGCAATATGGAAATGATGATGTTTTCTAGTATTTCTGAATTATTTATCACAGAACAGAACTCTTTCTCTGCTGATTATATTTAAGGGAACAAGGAGGTGTATATGAAATGAGAAAGAACATGAAGGAACTGGTGACAGCAGACTGGAACAAATATTTATGTGTGCAAGTCAGAATAAAATGGATGAAAGAAGGTGCAGTCAGTTTAAAGGCTGGGGAAAGAATAGTAGGGTAGGGTTACAAATGTTCATAGAAATACCACTTACTAATTGCAACTGCTAGTCATTAAATTTCAAGTTATCCAACATATCAGATTTACCTCACTTCATGATAGTCTTCCAGATTATGGGGGCCCCTAAGGCTGGGGCCCCTAAGGCTGGAGCCCCAGGCATTCATCCCTTTGCCCTGTGAATAAAATCACCCTGTTACAAATAGGATGTAGTTTAAAAAAAGGTGGTTTTTGGACATATATCTACTTGATCCGATAAATTCTACGTTGTTATCCTCACTTGCTTCATGAAATTTTTATTCAAACAGCATTCCAAGAATGTCAACCTGACATCTGGATGATCCAAATCATGCACCAGTTTGAATTCCACCTTGAGTGCATAACATGTGCCAAGATGTCATCTCTTCAACAGTCAGGCATTAAATACTTATGACTTGATTGTGATGTGAATTCCCAACGATTCTTTGTAAATTATATGTTCCTAGCAGATTTATGGGTACTATAACAATTCCAACTTTTCAGTAGGGGTTAGTTTTCTGAGGGGTGGCTGTCATGACTGGGAATTGTGCAGGGTGGGAACTATCCAAGGCAAGTTGTCTGAGGGGTAAGTCCATGGGGGTCATCTTCAAGGGGAAATTATCAAGGTAGATACTGTTAGTGGGAGTTGGAACATATGTGTGCACAGGATTAGAAATTTCTACAGACGACCAAAGACACCAGGGAAATTATTTCGATCCTGACCATTTTCTAAGGTGGTGTTTGTTCGCTTCAAATATTGACCAATTTGATTGATAATAATGATCAACATCACCTTCTCAGAAGGTTTCAAATATGTTCCTCTTTTGAAAGTATATACTCTAAATCCTGCAAACAATGACAGATTTCATATAATTTCACTATATTTATGAGCCTTACTTAAAGTTAACTCTCGACTGTTGATTGGTTTTGACATATAAATTAAAGCCAAAATTTTTCCGTTTTCTAAGTCGGGATTCCATTTTGTTATGATAAATTTTCACTTTCCGTGATCTTCCCGTTTTCCCACCGTTTTCCGTGTTTTGTCCGTTTTGCAATAAATAAAGAATTTTTACTATGAATTGTGTACGGTTTGCTGTGGACAGGGTCTCTGTCCTGCGTATATGTGTACGTTTTCACGCTGCTAAGCTGTAGTATAGTAGTAGAGTCTAGTAGACCTTGATAAACAGTAGCAGTATCCATGCACCAACTACCTCAGAGGTAATACTTCCATGATCAATTGTTCTCTGTTCTGAGTGTTCTAAAACTAAAAGTTTACACTTTCTGCTCACCTTTCTACTGGTTTTTTCATTGCCAGTCAAAATCGCAAATTCTGTGTTCTATTACAGATTCTGTGAATTCTGTCCGTTTTCCACAATGCAGAAAAATGTTGGCTTTAATATAAATATTCAAAATGGCAGGGGAAGTTAAGGATGCAACGTTGTTCGACCACCTTCTCACTTTTACACATTAAGTCAGTGAGACTTCTTCACTGGCTGAGTTTTAAGCGAGAAAAATCACACACTAAATCCCCATTGACTTTGGTCATGTGAAATGCACAACTTGCTTTAGTCAATTATTGTTAAATATTTACACTTTGTGCTTTTTGCAATCGTATATATGAACAGTTCATAGGTAACAGTTTTTAAGCAGATCAACAAAGAATTCTTGCGAAAGTTCCCTGATGCTGGTATTACTAGTGCAGCCAATATAGGTGCAGAAGTAATACACATCTACCGAGCAGGCCACGATCAACAATACATTTTCACCTTGACAAAGCACAGCGTGTTTTTCATTTAGCAAGTTTGCTACTGCGAGGGGGAATTAGTCACTGCACCCTCTGGTCACATGACTCACGCTGTACTAAGTTGAGCTGCATCACCAAGAATGGTCATGCACCCAAACACAGCTGTGACTCTAGGATGATCTGTTTGTCTGCCTTCGGGGCATAAACAAATAATGCCCTCTTGATCATCTCTGATGGTGGCATTTCATCAAATGTTTCCTTGAATGTCCTTCAAATTCTCTTCAGCATTTTGCTGCCTCTTCCACACGATGACCAAACCCTGAAAATGTGAAAGACCAGTTTTACTGTCATCCTCTCCAAATATGGAAGTCAGATAATATTGGAGGAAGATAATATGGGAATTAGGTAACATAAAGTAAGGATGCATATAATATTCACATCACATAAGAGAAGAAAATTTGTCCCTGGTGTTACTCACTATAAATAAAATAATTTTTGGTTTTCTAGATAGTTGCTAGACATGACTTTAAAAAAGCCTTACTAATGGTTGTGACAGGACTTCAAAATAATGCTTTGATGACAGCATAAATGTTGCACTAAGGATATGCTGGGGACAGATTTAACCATAGCTGACTTACATCTGAGTCAGATGATGCCAAAAACCCCTCATCATAGTTAAAACTGACTGCTAGTAATGGTGTCAAATGACCCTGTTAAAGTGTACCTAAAGTCTAAGATTTCAAAAATGTATGTTACAAAGCTTGATAAATGCATCCAGATGGTCCAACTCCCATCTTCACGGGACATTCTTAAGCTGAGATATAAAATGTTGAAGTTTATTCACTCAACTTGAAATGGTATATTGCACAATAATTTGTGATGTCATTCTTGTACTACTCAAATTACATTCTTTGTTTTTCTTTGTTTTTCCGAAAGCTACTGTACCCTTACCAAAATCACCGATCACTGTCTTATTGCTATAGGGTGACTTGGCTATGAACACCCTCTCCCTACAACATGCTATGCAAGGGAACTGTAAATGTTTGAAGGTGATATAAACATATTAATGTCTAACGAAACAAAAGCAGGTCATATGAGTTGTACAAGAAAGGCATCACAAATTATTGCACAATCGACTTTTCAAATTAAGTGAATAAATTTTAACATTTTATATCTCAGCGACGGAGTAGGCTATGAAAATGGGAGTTGGATGAATGAAATTCATTTTCCAACCTCTAAACTATATATTCTTGTTATTCTAGACTTTAGGTCCACTTTAATTACAATTGACTTACGTCAGAGTCAGATGATGCCAAAAGACTCTCATCGTAGTTAAAACTGACTGCTAGTACTGGTGCTGAATGACCCTGTAACTTATTTACACATGGCTTTGTGGTCCTCTCAATATCAAAGAAATAAACAGACATGTCTTCACTCCCGGTTACTGAAAAGAAAATATTGAAAATTATCATCAAGGAGATATGAAAGGAAAGTTGACCAGCAGTAGTGTATTCAGGACTATAGGGGCCAGGGTTGGGGAAGGCGACAAATGGCACCCAAAACTTTGGCTACAGTAAGAAGCATCAGTTCACCATCTTCCACCTCAAAATTATGCTCAAGCACAATTCTTGTGGCTAAAAGAATGGAAAAAAGGACCCCCATGTTTCCTTAAAGCATTGTATCTATTAATATACCAGAAAGGTGCACCAAAATTTTATGTCTGCATCTCACTCAGGTATTGTTGGGCAACATATTTGATTCATTCCAAAATTTCTTGAAACACATGTTCACTAGCACTGTCACATGCATACACACAAGAAGGCACACACATACATACACACACACACACACACCCAAGTCGATTTTACATACAATCCGAGGACCTCATTGTTATTTCCTTTGTGTTTACTTCCTTAACCCTAACCTTGACAATAGACTCTCTATTGTTCAAACTTTTGAGGACTTGACAAATCTATTGAAATTCCTTCAGAGGACCTCAAATCTATTGTTCAGGTCCTCGGTCTGATAGGAAGACAAGTTCACACACACACACACACACACACACACACACACACACAACCAGGTAACCAAGTTGGCTAAAATTTAATGTTTGTGATCTTCTGAAGCAGAGTCTGACTAATTGTAAATAATTTTAAGTTAAACAAATCCAAATTCAATGAACCTCTTGCTACTAACAGAACAATTCTATCCTTGATATGAACTGCAAAACTTAAATTTAAAAGAAATATTAACTCACAACAATTTTTTAAATCCCAACATGAATATCAACAAGCAAGCATCCTCCAACAAGAAGAAACTTAACATGTTGTTTGGTTGACAAAGTATATTACAAGTTTAATTTTCACTAGGAAGCCAAACATTTCACTCTATAATCACATGTAGTAAGTATACTACAATGTCAAAGGTTCCCATCATTTGACCAGTTACTTGGCTTTACATTCCATTTACAAACAGTCTAATCCAGGCCTTTAAAGGGCACTTTATATTTCATACTACTTCGAGTAGTCTAGCTTTTGCAATATGGCACTCTGACCCTGGCAGTTTGAGTTTATAACTTTCATTCATGGATTAATATTAATAAAAGCATACCTTTATTAAAATAACTTTATTTCTGGGAAGAGTACATTATTCCCTATCCAGAGAAACAGCAAAAATAAAGAGGGAACATAATAACTTCAAAAGAAAAAATACTGGGCCTTTAATTTCACATAGACTTGTCGCAAGTCTTTTGCACTGGGTCCCATTAAATATGCAGATACTTCAAACTAGTGTTGGGCCAATTATTGGTACACAATGTCAGTATCGGCTGATAGTACCCATTTTCGTCATCATGTATCGGTATCAGTCAAATTTAATTTAAATGGCAATACTACATATCCGAAATTTCTTATCCTATACTTCATAATAATGTTATGCTATTTTAGCACAAATGACGATAAGTCCAAATATTTTATTTCATGAAAACATAACAACACTTAAGGTGGTGCCCAGTAGCGTATGGTTTTAGTAAAGTATCAAAGCTCATCATTTCTAAACTAACTGTATCACATCGGTATCGGCCCATCTTGAGAACTCAAATATCGGTATTGGTATTATCGTTTATTTGTCACATCGGTACAACACTTCTTCAAATCTAATAAAAGGTTAATGGCTGCTTGATGTAGCTTTTTTTGCTTTTCCTTTTAAAAAAGATGTCACTTGTTTTTTGTTTCTTACAGAAGGTGATGAGACCAAAAGGTATAAACATGGTTCCCATTTCTTCAAAGATTTTACCATCATGCAAGCTTTACAACTTACCAACACAAGCGCCTTCTCTGAACGACATTAGGGGGCAGAAGGAACTTCGAATATTCTCATTTCTGTGCTTAATGGAAAAAGTTTTTCTAAGCCGAGGTTCACCATCACTACTGACAATCCTGAGATAAAAGCAAAGCAGAGACGTTATGTAATTTAACTTATTAAAACTATAGGCAAGTTATGACATGACATGAAGCTACACTAAATGTGAATGAACATAAAAGAAAAGAGGGACTTTGGAATTATGAAAGGAACCTTGCAAAGAGGGTTTCTGTGACAATGGAATAAGCAAAGAACTTTCAAAAGTAGGAAAACTTGGTATCCTCAACTGACAGGTCCTTACTTTCTGCTCATAAAAATTTTTGTAGATATGCTCATCTCCTCAAGGCTCTATAATCTCCCCCAGACAGTAAAAATTCTCTCAAGTTAGTTACCTTCTAGCCCCTCCTCCAATTGAGACAAAAGACATCTGTCTAGTACACCTCCAAGACAGAGTCACAATAGCCTGCACTGAGTTTAAATTGCTCAAGGTCATACTGACACACAACTGTGTGTGAGCTTAACTGAGAACACTCATGCCTGTACAAGTCATCACTGATGGACCAGTGTGGAGCTGTTGTTTGAATGATTCTCAATCAAAGTGTAGTCACCAATTGTATTTAAACTATTGGGTTATTCCTAAATATATTTGAGGGGTGCCACAGCCCCTTTAAATTAGTGTAAAGATCCAGCCTAGACTTAGTTTTAAAATTGGACCACTCAAACCGGGCCTATCCAGTAACTTTCCTTTCTATGAGAGAATTCCATTGGTTAACCCAGATGATTAAATTGAAACATGAGAAACATGCAAGAAGTTTACCTGATTTAAAATTTTACAAATGCATAGACTACGAGATTTCTCCAAGGGGAGGGGAAGGCCAGGGATAAAGATAATCTTAATGCTTGAAATGGATTGTTCTCAATAATTAAAAGTAAAAAAACTGCATTTGCCCTGTAAAGGGAAACATTGTTTTTACACTGCATCAACATGCCACTGAGAAAACCCCAAAACAGAGTATTCATCACTATTACACTATTCATTCTCACAATATACTGTGGCAATACTGTAGCTTTTTTTCTGCCTCAAAATTATGCATGAATGTTGCATCATTTGAAAAGTGTCAATTTTGTGTGAAAGAACCATTCATGAGCTGCAAAGCAGTATATTTCTCTATGTGAAAACATAATTTACTGGCAATTTATCAGGTTACTTCCTTTGAAAATAAATTGAAATGCCTATCATAATATGAATAAAACATAGTCTTGAAGGTATTAACATTTTTGTATCACAAACACAATATTTCCCTTTCATACCCATCACACTTCCAAACTTCATTCTTTTACCACTTCAGAACTAATATAAACAATGCAAATGCTTATATGACAGGGGTTCAAAAAGGTTTTGATAATGACTAAGATATAGCTTAAGTACTACTATGAACTTTTAATGAGTCACAACTCAAATGTGTTACCCACCTGTATAGGCAGAGAGAATTGTAAGCACAGTTGATGAGTAATGAGGGATCTGATGCTTCACGACTGATCCAGGCTCTGAAGGACAGGCAAGTGATTGGATGACCCTCACTGACCACAATGCTGTGTGAAATAGAAACAAAACACAAAACCTGAGCAAACTATTTTTGAAAATTTCACTGAGAACTTTGTCAGATGAACAAATTGTCAACACCATGTCTTTATCAGCTGGTAAAATCACATATTGTTTCCAAAACTTTTTTCTTAGTTCTCTGTTGCTTTCCAAAAGTGTCCTCAAAGTAAATTGTTTGCTTTACAACAGGCTTGTGAACGGTCATGGAATTGCCATGACATCACAGAATTTCTTGATCCAAGACCTTGATCACAGAGTTTCATTCATGTCATGGAGTTCTGTTCACATCAACCCCCCCCCCCCAAAAAAAAAAAAAAAACACTTTTAAAACTCACATCTCAAAGAAGTAGAAAGAAGATTTTTTAGCAATTGCTAACAATACAGACTTCTGGGCCTATTTTAGTATGATACATATGGTCATGGTCATCATGCTAATGAGTTTTGTTGTTTTTACTGTATTTAACAATTGAAATTGTAAGTTTCTACCAAAATATTTGTATTGGGGCCATTCCTCTGTCATCTGATCTTTAAATGGAAGGTGTGTAAAATGAATTTTTGTCATCTAAAATGTCATTTTAAAAACCAGAATGCAAAAATGCATTGAGGTTTCGATGATATGTTCTATTCCAAATAATGCCATGATGTCCCATATCTTTCAGTCACTGCTCAAATGCTATCTTAACATGTTGGAAAAAACAGTTTTGTGTTCCTATTTAATCTTGGGAATTCTTGAAAAATTTGCATTTTGACCTCTGGTGACCCGAGATGACGATCTTGGGAATTCTTAGGAAATTTTGCTTCTTGACCTCTGGTGACCCCAGATGACCTTTGAACTCCACCACAAAAAATAGGGTTCATCTCCTCACCGTAACGCATCTACATACTAAGTATGAAATCAATCACAGCTTCCTGCCATAAGATATCGTGCTAACAAAGCTTTCAATGTTCGACCCCCAGTGACCCCAAAAGACCTTTGACCTCCAAAAAAATAAAAGGATCCATCTTCCTACCATAACGCATCCACATACTAAGTATGAAATCTATCCAAGCTTCCTATCTGAAGATATTGTGTTAACAAGATTTTCAGGGTTTGACCCCCAGCGACCCCAGATGACCTTTGAAACCCACCAAATTGATAGGGTCCTTCCTCTTAATATAAGGCATCTACATACACAGTATGAAATTTATCCAAGCTTCCTACCTCGAGATATCGTGTTGACAAGGTTTTCAGAGTTTGACCCCTGGTGACCCCAGATGACCTTTGACCTCCTCCAAAAATGATACGGTTCTTCCTCTTACCATAATGCATCTACATACTAGGCATGAAATTCATCCAAGCTTCCTGTCTCAAGATATTGTGTTAACAAGGTTTTCAGAGTTTGACCCCTGGTGACCCCAGATGACCTTTGACCTCCTCCAAAAATTATAGGGTTCTTTCTCTTACAATAACGCATCTACATACTAAGCATGAAATTCATCCAAGCTTCCTATCTCATGATATTGTGTTAACAAGGTTTTCAGGGTTTGACCCCTGGTGACCCCAGGTGACCTTTGACCCCTACCACAAACAATAAGGTTCTTCCTCTCAATATGGGGCATCTATGTACCAAGTTAGAGAGCTGTCAGAGCTTCCCTTCTTGAGATATCATGTTAACAAGGTTTTCAGGGTTTGACCCCTGGTGACCCCAGATGACCTTTGAACCCCACCAAAAATGATAGGGTTCTTCCTCTTACTACAAGGATCTACATACAAAGTATGAAATTTATCCAAGCTTCCTATCTCAAGATATTGTGTTTACAAAGTTTTCAGAGTTCGACCCCTGGTGACCCCAGATGACCTTTGACCTCCTCCAAAAATAATAGGATTCTTCCTCTTACCATAACGTATCTACAAACTAAGCATGAAATTCATCCAAGCTTCCTACCTCAAGATATTGTGTTAACAAGGTTTTCAGGGTTTGACCCCTGGTGACCCCCGGTGACCTTTGATTTCCACCAAAAACAATAGGGCTCTTCCTCTCAAGATGGGGCATCTATGTGCCAAGTTTGAGAACTGTCAGAGCTTCCCTTTTTGAGATATCGTGTCAACGGAGTTTTCAGGGTTTGACCCCGTTGACCCCAGATGACCTTTGACCTCCACTAAAAATAATAGGGTTCTTCCTCTTACCATAATGCATCTACATACAAAATATGAAATTCATCAAAGCTTCCTACCTCGAGATATTGTGTTAACAAAGTTATCAGAGTTTGACCCCTGGCGACCCCCCGTGACCTTTGACCCCCACCAAAAACAATAAGGTTCTTCCTCTAAATATGGGGCATCTATGTACCAAGTTCAAGAACTGTTGCAGTTTTCGTTTTTGAGATATCGTGTTAACGAGCAAAGTGTCACAAACACACATACATACATACACACACACATACATACACACACACGCCATCATGAATGCATAGGTTTCTCTTACCATCGAAACCAAAAATCTGAGGTGGACATGTAGCCAAAAATGTTGAGGTATGCACAGCCACAGTAGTGCTGACTTAAATAGCATCACAGGGCTGGAAATGAACAAAGGCCAAGAAGGCCATGGCCTTGATATCTTTGGCAATGGCCTTAGTGCCCTACAAAATGGTATACTTGTCAAGGCCAATTGGCCCTCCTGTCCTTCCTAACAAAATACAACTATGCATAAACCAGATTACACAAAATCTTCTGTTTGGACTTGGTGCCCTTTTAGATGCATAAATGTGCATTAGAAGCTAACATAAAATGGCCTTGCACTCATTTCTAATTTCCAGCCCTGGTGTCAAAGAATTTGTTCATTCAGAGTTGGCTATTCTACTTCACAATTACGTAAAGAGCTTTTCCAGGGAACAAATTCAATGACTCCAAAAAATTCAGAATTTTTTTCTGCTTTAGGCCCATGACTTCACATTACATTCTGTGACCTTGATGAGAACTGGAGGTATTTTTGGCCAGATGTAACAAACCTTTAAAATGAGATATCTTGAGTTAGGAATAGACTATATTTTCTAGTGTTTGCACGGGTTACCCGAAAACCCGGGTACCCGCCCGTCATATTTCTACCCGGGTTTCGTGTCCTCTACCCGGTTCCAGAAAAATAGCACATTAAAAATAACTTGGATATTTTATGCTATAAACCTGTAGCAATGCTTGTTACATTCACTCACAGTCTGTCTTAGTTTCTTGTTCTTCTCATGCTGTCACATATTTTGCGCTTTTCAAGGGACAAAATAACCGGGTTTGCATCACAATTTGCTACCCAAGGATAACTTAGTTGCTTACTTGCGAATCTTTTTCAATCTGGCCTCGCGGAAGATGCGAATCATTATTTTGTCAAGCCATGTTCGAGTTTCAATTATCCCCAATGACGCGGTGTATAACAATTGCCGTATTGTTTGAAGCCGAAGCCAGAAGATCAGCTTCTGCTCTTTTCCGCCAGACAACAACAACACACACACAGCAGCTCCCATAGCTAGAAAAGTTATAAACAATTAAATACTGAGCCGTGCACGTCATGTTTGGCTACACAATACACACGGCTGGGATGAAGTGTACATCGCACATATATGTTAGTGTGCTATCCGGTACGGCGAATGCTGCAACACCGGGCCTGACACTGCGAGGTCAGTTTTATGTAGTAGACAAAACCCTGAACCCTGAGCTAGCTGACCATGCCTCCCCATTGCAAGGTGCCATAACGTTCGGCATGCTACTAAAACTGAGCCGTGCATGTACGGTACATAGGCTAGCTATGTACTTCGCAATATGTTGTGCCTTCAGTTCAATACGGAATTCCCCCTCGTGTTTGCCAAAAAGGAAAAAACCTCGATTAATGGTTAAATGCATCACTAATGATGTGCAAATCAACACCTTGCCACCGTGTGTAAAGTATCTACGTAGATTTCGAAGTTAACCATGCTATTGGATCTAACATTGGCTTGCACCAAAATAATGACATTCGTAAAAACAAGCTAACTAGGTAAGGTGCCTGGATGTCAACACATGGATAGCTACGTACGAATGTAGGAAACTGTCTGTGATAGTGCGTACACTAGTAGTAGGAAACATCACAAAAGTGACGTCATTGTTTACTTCCTGTAAAATTGGACGTGCAAGAGAATACTTACAGTACTTCTGAAGGCTCTGATTGGTTGGAATTTTTAAATTGGTATAATCTAAAAGCTGGCTTTTTGATTCGAATAATGCCCCCAAATTCAGTACAGTATGAGGATATAGGCCTTAAGAAATAGTGATTTTCTTAACTGGCTGTTTTTATCACGTTTCTTTCATTGTTAATTTTCTATTTGAAACGACACGATTTTGTTATGATGATATTTAGTCTTCTTGAACTTGTGGCCACTACCACTCTGATACAGGTGTAAATATCGGGCAAGTGTCATGGAGTATGTGTCCAATTACAAAATGTTGCTTTATTTTGCTCATCGTTATTTATACTGCTAACCAAGATGAAGTAATCCCTAGTCAATTCAGATTTTGATAAGCAGTTACTGCTTATCAATTTAGCCAACCTATTTTATCCCTTGCTTTTATTTCACTAATTAATTATCCCCATTTGAGCGACACGATACCTCCTCCGAACAGTACGTGTAGTACAACAGTGTTGTGAGTTGTTTATAAACTTTTTGTTTCTGCGGTTTTCGGGTACCCGGGTACCCGATCTAAAATTATTTTGTCTACCCGGGTAGCACTTTTACTACCCGTGCAAACACTAATATTTTCCCCTCCATTTTATTCAAAGTTCATACATAATGAAATGAAAAACTCTTCTTGTAAGAATTTACACATAAACATATCAAATGGAGGACATGAATTGGAATTTTCTTTTTCACATGAGATCCTTGTCAAATGCCACTGGAATATGCCTTTAAGACTATTTATACAACAAACTGCTACTATTCACAATGAAGCAAAAATGAGCCCTGCCTGAAATTTACTGGTCATCTCAGTCTTTTTGGTTTCACGAAGGGCATGCCTATGTAACTTCCCAATACTGACATGGCAAAACGACTGTTGGTTCATACATTTTAATGTCCACCATAATTCTGATCATTACAACTCCCCCACCCTGCACAGTTCTTGAAGATGATGACACTTTTTCACCCATTTTCCTACCCATTTTTCTCCAAGTCTGCATAGCGGTTCTCAGTGGCTTACGCTTTTTACGTCTACGGCACATAAATCTTTCATAGTGACAAGCTGAATGCAAAGCTTTGCTTGCTACACATGTGAGAGTTCATTTACCAGTCTGCATTTACCTCCATGCTTTGTAGTTTCCCTTTTGGTGTACTATTTCACGAAGCTGTACTAATTATTACACAACAGATACACATTGCTTTTCAATAGTAGCTACCGTTACTGAGAAGTAGGGTTGTTCACTTATGACTCATATGTTGACAATCTGGGAAACAAATGTCCTTCACAAACCTTACTTCACCCACCGTTCATTTCACAATTCAGTTTTGATTTCCTTTTTGAGACATCCTTTTATCGGTTTTGACTACACCATTGCAATGCAAAACTAATGTTACTTTAGTATTCCTTGCGGAAACAATTTCCCTGAACATTTTACAGGAACTCTTCATCCTACGAAAAGCAGAGTGTAATGCATTCACATTACAAATTTGTCCACCCAAATAGTATTCCGGTTTTCTCTGATCAGAATAATCAAAATATCTACAGAATATTTATTTATGTACCTCTTTAGTTTTTAGCCAATGTTTAATTGTTTGCATTTGTTTTATAAACTCTTGTGTTCAACCCATTTCCATTGTATTTTTATGATTGGCTGAATAAACACCAATCAATTAATCAATATCAAAAGGCTTCAAAGAGCTCTTTCGTCTATCAATACAAATCTGGAACTTTACCAAATTTTTCTAACATTTACTCAGCATGAAAAAGCATAAAGTTTAACAATGCCCGACCTAATGATTATCCCTTAATTGTCCATGCCATTGTCACAAACTATTGAATTCAATAAATTACAAATTTAAATACTCAAGTCCAATTGCCAGTTTGGGACAATGGGTAAATCTAATATGATTTCTTAGTATTCCACGGAGATTGACCATGCAACCCTGTTGAAGTGAGGGAAAGGTGTGAAGGACTGTTAAGTAAATGTGTTATATTTAACATGCCGTTTAAATTAATTTTCCCATTTTCCTCTTTTCGAATCCTGCCTTCTCTTTCAAAAGACTCCATACTACAAACTTTCCAAAACTTCATCTGAAATCTGCCACAATCGTTTACTCATACTATATTCAGCTTGAATATTCCTTTGAATTCTCTGCTATTGTTCTAAGGGATTAGTAGAATACAGTAGCATTAAATGAACATACCACAGGTTTCTCAATGTTTAATTTTAATTTTGTACACATCACACTCCCACACCCTCATAAATATGTATGATGATGAGAAGTACAGTGCATCCACCTACATCCCCCTACCCCCAATCACCCCTCCCCAAAAGTAGGGTGTTACAGGTGGAGAGCCACTGAACTCTTCTAAGCTGTGGTAACATTATAACTCACAAGATGTCACACATACTCTACTCAACACCCCCACCATTCACAACATACATTATACACACTGCACATTATGGGCAGACTGCACAGCAAATGTATCTATTATGTTATTCTCTGCAAGCCTGACAAGCCATTCAGAATTGAATAGTTTAGTTTCATTATGTGCTGTGATGTGTATACTGTAACTTGTTTCTAAATTTGTCCTCACTTTTATCTAATTGACCACTTCCCTTCACATGTATTTCCAACCAGTCTAGTGTTTCCTGCTGATCATTTAAACCAGATTGAGTGATAAAGATATGTGAGCCAGTTGCCAAGTACACACAAAGGGTAAGGTATTGTATAATTCCAAGGATTGTGCAATGCATGCTAAGAAAGATGGACCCCTCATGATTTGACACGTGCATGTCCCTAGTGAGAGCATTGTACTGTACGTACTGTACTATATGATCTAAGGTTACACATCTTTAACAGCTTGGAGACTAGGGCGTTCTGACAAAGAATGATTTACAATTTAGTTTTGAAACTTGACCAGAAGCAAGCTATCTTTTTTCCATTCAGTTCATAAATTTTTAGTTATTTTAACTGACGGTAATGATGACTGCTCCCTCAAAGGGAATAAGCAGTCGCCTCAATTCATTTCGAAATATCAGCTAAATCTTTCTTCAAATCGCCCCTTTATTTCACTTTCAAGTACCTTTAATGATGTTTCCAAACACAAAAACTGAATGTTTAAGGTAAAATAAGGAGTTATCCTCCATGACTTTAACAATTCAGTACCAAAAATTTTTTCACATGATTAAAAAGAGCCATTCCAGCAAAAGAATACACAGGTACAATAATTCAAACTGGGGTGACTGCAATTTCCCTTTACAGTGAGTCGATGCACCATTTTAACTAATTTATTAACTGGCTGGTTAGGTATAGAGTGGTCTCCCTAAGAAAGGATAAGACAACTTGGCAAGCTTGCATAAAATAAGGCAGCCCATAAAATATTACACTAAAATGTCAGCTGGACAGGAAGTTTACAAGGAGGCCTATTTTCAAAATAAAGCAGTCCTTTCTGTGAGGCTTTTGAAAGGGTAGGGAAAGTATCACAGAGTATATTATGCTTTAAAATACGGATAATAAATTTTGAATTTAACTTTCTCTCATTATAGTCACAAAGAAAAGGTTTAGAGGTTAGTATTTAGAGCTAATTACACATGCGATTCCTGTTAAATGTCATGTAGTTGTGTATAATAATCTATGATAGGAGTTATATTCCATACTGTAGCTCTTTGGATTTACAGTCAAACCATAAATGGCCAAAATTTGGGGAAATCTAAAAAATCTTACCGTTTTCCCTTGCTCAACTTTCCAGATGTGATATCGAATATGAAAGACTGCAGGTTACTCTGTGGGGAGAAAACAAGAAGGTTGATCAATAAAAACACAGACAGTGAATAAAAGACATATAAGAAATTATGTATGTATGAAAATATTAAAACCACTGGATTTCCTTCAAGAAGCATCAAATGCAAGCCTTACTTTTGCATAACCCTTGCCTAATGCAATGCATCACACAGTTTATGATCACCAGGATATACAAGAGTCACAGACTGATGCTGGCCAACTGGAGCTGAAAAGGTACTGTCACTGAAATTGTTTACATTTCTATGGTAAAATATATCACTTGCATGAAATGCTTGACTGGTAGTGAAATTTGGCATGATCCAATGAAGTAAAAGGAGAGGTGGGTAGGAAAAGGGGGGGGGGGGGAGCAGACTGTGGGACCTACCATGCCCTTCACATGTATGTTATGTATGTTAGTTAAAACTCTTCATGCACTCTCTTGCATTATACGATCTACCTGATATTGAGTTCACATATTAGCCCACTGAGCGGAACATTCTCTATGTACAACTCTGTACATACAAAACTTAATTCAAATTTACAAACTAGTCACGTAATCAGTTTGCTTAATAACATGTGTAGTAGTTACATTAATGTTTATCAGCTCAAACACTTGCTCATGAATTCAACCATATGGAATACTCTTCAAGAACCATTCTGTACTTACAAAACTTCATTCAAGCTTAAAAGTTGGTGGTAACATTTTGTACAAATGTGGTATTCACACTTCCCTACTTTATCCTACAGCCCGCTACAGTCTATTCATCACAGCATTTAACAACAAAGCACTCAATAGTCATCAACAATGTATTACATCTTAGTAGATGAGAGATTTTCAGCCCTCCACATTTTTCTGAACCTGGCCTGACACATCAAATTAACAAATACTGATATTGTGACCAAGGCAGTGGCATTAGAAGTTAGGAAGCTGAGCAACATCGAGGCTTAAAGTTCAAACCCTACCAGGGCAGAAATGAGGTGGGTTTTTCATCCAAGAGCAAGCTCTTTGCCATCTGAACACACCATTTACTCTTGCCCCTATTGCTGTAGTCTGCAAGAATCTTTAACTTGATGTTCAGATGTATGAAGACTATAATCAGTTCTTACTGGTTGACAAATTAGAACCTGGTACTCATAAGGAAACAAGAAGCCGCACTGAAAATTGCATCCATGATCTTCGTTCACAGATGATGGCAATCCACCTGAAGCTGAATTATGATAAGACTGAGCTTCATGAAGTCACTCCTCAATATCAGGAAAGAGTCCAGGATTCCACCATTATGGCTGGCAACATCCTGGTTGACACCTCTACATCAGCACGTACCTGGGAGTTATCCTCACCTCGACTTGAGACATGGAGGCCCATGTGTTATCAATGTGCAAAGCTGCATATCATCATCTTCCCAACATCTGTGCTATAAGAAAGTCTCTGCATGCCAGGACAACAGAAACACTAACCCATCCCTTTGTAACATCCCAGTTAGAATGTTAAAATGTCATTTTAGCTAGACTTCCAAAACATCTGCTATCCAGACTGCAGACTGTCCAAAATTTTGCATCCAGGGTGGTGTTAAATTTGAAAAAAAACTGATTGCATCACACTAGCTCTCCATCATCTTCACTGTCTGCTGTATTACAGATAACCAACTACAAAATTATTCTGCTCACTATAAAGGCCCAGGCTTTATGGACAGGCACCAGGATTTCCGTCTGATCTGATGTGAAGTTGTAATTTATAAGCTATAGGTTTTCCCCAGAGTAGTGGTTGCCTAGTGTCATATAACAACTGCCTTTCAAGGCCTGACACTATGTACACATGTAGTCTAACATATTCTATATCATATCAAAGTGATCATTATCTTGAAACTTACCTTGTCATCACCAGCCCATAAAAGGTTACCAGTGTCATTACAAGTTAGACAAAGGACTCTTCCAGGTAATTTTCCAAGTCCACCTCTAGCTGTCTTCCCTGTAGATACATTAAGTACTTGCACATGACCTCTGCTGTTGCCAGACTGTTAACCAATGTTAAGGCCATCCCTTACAATCATGAGAAAAAGCACAGGACAATTTTTCAATAAAAAGAACACTTCTTCTAAATTAACTTTGTTTCATCCTGTCAATTCACAATGAAACTTTTAATTCTGAGTCATATTTGGCAGACAGAAATTTCAGTTTATGAAATGATGCATTAAGTTCTAAATTTTGTTTCCAGAAGACAAACAATCCTATTGTAAATACTTAACTTTGAAAAGATTTGTGACAGGTCTGATTTGTTTCCTTTACAACACTCATGACATAGAATGCAACTGAATAAACCACTCTTTGAAACTTTTCTAAATTCACTTGATATTATTTACCACATTCTTTAACATTCTCATCATATTTTCCTTTCTAATACCAGGTTTAATTAAGGAATGATCTTTCAAACGAAACACACTTTTCTCAATTCCCTTGATATTGTTTACCACATTCTTTGACATTCTCATCATATTTTCCTTTCTAATACCAGGTTTAATTAAGGAATGATCTTTCAAACGAAGCACTTTAAGGATACGATGACCAAATTATTGTTTAGTGGCTGGAATGTGCAACAATGAACAGGTACTTTGTTTGGGTCTTCAATGATCCGGGCACATTTACCACTGCTTACAACCCACAGACGAACAGTACCATCCAAGGAACTGGAGAGAAGTAAATCATTTGAAAGGGACCAGCAAAAATCTGTTGTAACAAAAAAGAAGGAAAACTTTATAGTTTGTTTGAATAAATCCCTCCCTAATGGAGCAATGTATTTTTATGGAAACTGTGCAAGGAAAAATGCTTACTATGTTACCATTTCACCGGTCTCTTCAGTATCGGGACATAGGGAGAAGGGAGAGGTATGACAGTCACTTTCATGTCTTCTGTTCTACAAATGTTTCTTTATGTTAGGTGAGGACTTCCTAGCCAACCCTACCCACTTAATTCAAACTTATATAATAATGACACTATTACTGCTTACTTGTGACAATCAGATTAGAAACAGAAACAGGCAATGCTGCCAGAGCACCATAAAGATGCACTATGCTTATTTAAGCCCCCTTGCTCACTGCCTAAATGGTTAATTGTTTAGTAGTGTGCTTATATTTTAGAAGGAGACGGAATGTCTTTAGTCCAGTTGGTTTTAGTTGAACTGATTAAACATGTTGGATGTTGGTTAGGATAATTAACATGCAGGCACAGTGTTGGACCCGGCTGGAAGATACATGGTACAACCAACAGTAAACCTGAGATACATTAGTACACAATGAATTCTGTAGTTTGTAAAGCATCTAATGTCACTGGGCTA
Organism: Holothuria leucospilota; assembly: GCA_029531755.1. Taxonomy (NCBI): domain Eukaryota; kingdom Metazoa; phylum Echinodermata; class Holothuroidea; order Aspidochirotida; family Holothuriidae; genus Holothuria; species Holothuria leucospilota. The sequence goes on along the minus strand of CM055968.1, from coordinate 5,306,807 downwards.
TTATGATATGAATATACTTGATGTTAGTCTCATAAAGGAACAACGACAGTTGACATTTAGGTATAATTCTGCTTGACAACTGAGTGGGGCAAAAATCTGAATTGGGCGAGATCACTTGATCACTTTCACAATAGTATGAAACATACTCCTTCAGATTCCCCCATCCCAAAGTGTACTTTAAAAAGTGTGGAAAATGATGACTTTTCAGAAAAATATTGTTACCTATTTTCTTTGAAAAAGCATACATGGATTATTGACCCCTGCCCCAAAGTACCCCTTGTACTCTTGTGAAAATGACACAAAATAGATCATCCCTGAGGATATGAAGGGGAACAATTCAAAAGTAACACCCTTTCTTTCAAATAATATTACTGTATTTTACCTGTGACACCATCAGAATGACCTTTCAGGATACAGATAACTGTGGCTGGGGAAGGCAGGACTTGACAAACTGACAATGTACCATCCAAAGAAGAGCAAGCAACCCTGGATTTGTCATCATTTGCAAACTTGACAGCCGTAACTAAAAAACAAACGAGAAGAACTCCATATGCTTTGTCAACATTTCAAGGCCAGTGGTTCATAGGATGAGTCTATTTACAGTATTTCTTCGACTGAGAACAGCAGTGTAAAGGCACAGAAAGTTTAGAGGGCAGCCTAACCTCTAGTAGTTGGCTTCATACTTTGATAATGTTAAACTGAGATTCTTATAAATCTTGCAACAATCTTTGGATAGGTGACATACAAATCAAGGTCAAAGCAGGTCAACTATTGACCAGTCAGAAGCATGCAGACGGATGGACTCTGTAGGGTCTGGTTGGAGAATTTTACTCCCTCTATCTTAAAACTCCATTCACTGCTCTTACATGAAACTGATCTCTACTCTCACCTGCCTTACTGTGCTGGTCAAAGATGTGATGCATTCCAGCAAAGGCATAATTTTCCCCAATGGTATTGTCTCCTACCAAGGCTCTAAGTGAAAAGCAAACACATGTCATGAACTATAAAAGTTCAAGCAATTAATAATATTACAAGATCCATGAACTGAAATCTGAGATGACCTTAAACATGTACTCTTTTCAAAAACATGTGGCTACTATTAACCTGGAGCCAGTTTTACCATTTTATTGTTAAATGCAACTTCAAACTAGGATTGCCAAATTTTCTGTGAGAGACAATGAGCCAAATTTGGCACCCAATGCGGCTGACAAACACCACATGCGAATTTTTTAGCATTGCAATAGACAGGCATCAATTGCACCGGAATCATGACTGTCATTGTGAAATAACGAAATGTTTTACAATTCGACAATTGGTTGTACTTATTCATTCAGTAATTCTGCTGGTGAGATTGATTGACTGTAAGATTTACAATTCACTGAGGTAGTTTACAGGGGCTACTTTGGTTCACAAGGCTATTACTATTATCTTTTTTAATAACACTTTTGTAAGAGGGGAGGAGGGGCAATTATGACATGGAATTTTTTTGCCCTCATCAACATCCCTCTTCATGCAATTTTGGCTACTGTGAGGGAGAAGCACCTCTTGCCCCATGTATTTTGAACACTGATAAATACGTTTTTCTGATTTCTCAGACCAAGCATACTTTTACAAATGCTAAGAACGTTTAAATACCTCAGCTATCCGACAAAACTTTATTTCAACATTTTAATTCCATTTTATTCTTTCAAATCACAATTACAACTCATACATTATATGACCAGGATAATCGAATCAGCAATAATAATTGCACTCATCTAAAATTAAAACAAAACCTCTCCTTCATCTCTTGGCAGCTTCCTATGAGTCATATGTCTCCAATTAATGGCCAGCTGTTCTGTACGGAAGCAGGTTCATTCTATTTCTTCCCTCTGTGTATGTTTAGTTCACTGTGAAAGTACCTGCAGACCTACATCATACAAATGGTAATAGAGGAATGGGCAATTCTTTCTTGATCAGCTCCCTGACCAGTTCAGTGGCAAAACTTCAGATACATGTCACGGCACAGGTGTAGGAAGGGGAAGGATGCCCCCATCAAAAATGCAGTGGGGTAGAAGTACACTTTCCCCACTCCCACAATTCATGGACAAAAAGCCCTTATTTACTTCCTTTGTAAAAAATTTGCAGCAATTTTCGTTAAAATTTACACCATGTGTTGCACCAAATTGCATGTTAGGGCCCTCATAAATTTAAAACTTCCCCAAAGGGGAGGGAGACATACCTCCCCCAGGATGGTGGTCCAAAACAACATTCAGTCCCCCAGCTGAAAGCAGCTTCCTATGCCTATGTGTCAGGGTATGGCTAGTGAAATGCTCTTCCATGTATAGCCTTGTTCTAAATTTGATTTTCAACATAAAATAATACTGACAGCAACTGGCTAAGACAGAAATTAAACATGAATTAAGATTCAGAGTTCAGTTCTGGTATTCACTGTTCCTACAAAACCATTCACAATCCCAAAATTTTTCCTACCATGACTACCAATGGACAACCTATTTCATAGACCCGTTTCACGTGATGCCCTGCTTTGCTTACATAGCCCTGTTGTAGGTACACACGGAGAGCTTGCACATTTTGCACTTGACTCCTGTGCACATGTAGAAGACTACAGGCCTGCATTGTGTGTTGGATGCCTACAAATGGCACCACTTGCTGACTTTCATATACTGGTCACTTGTGTATGAATGTACATGTGTGCCACACTTATCTTCCCAACATGGCAGTTTTCGTTGCCATTAGAAACATGACAAAGGTAAAACATGGGTCCATTCTTCAAAAGTGGGCTAAGATGACCCACATTTCTCTAGGCTTTCTCCTTGCAAAACTTCAAGACAACCACATACTGTACCTGCTGGCTTCTGCATTTTTTGTGGGAGTCAATCCTTTTGGTAACAGACCGTCTCCTGGAACTTCAAGCTGATTAGAAGACAAACGACTCTGTGACCTTACCCCATATGGATCCTCTAGCGCCTGTAATAGAGGATAAAGCAAGTACGGTGATACAAGTTTATCACAAAACTTATTTACATGATAACTAGCACAGGGCATGAAATTTGACACAATTAAAATAACATCGTTCTTTGTAGATCTCTTTAATTAATGCTGGTCATACACAAGAGTAGTCATACATTTATTCTCAATGGATCCATACAATACACAGCAAAATATGGATAATGATACATTCAGACTTGCAGTATGAACTCATTCTCATACACTTTGCCATACTTGTCTGTATTCCAACTCATGATAATGGATTTGAACTCACAATCAAAGAGTTTGAAAGTTGTATAAATGCACTGGCACTCATAAAAAATTTTGTCCTCATGCTCATGACAAAAAGATAAAGTCATAGTTATCAGTTCTGGAGGTTTTGAGGAGCCGTAAACATGATTTTTGTAGCCTATGCGTCAGGAGACAATACCTTGGCCCGCATACCCCTGTGCCACAGTTTTTTAGCTGAGGCCTCTTCCAGATGGATTCTAGGCCCACGTATAAATGACAACTAATATTCTCCAAAAGATCCCATGCAAAAAGGGGTAATGTTTTCTCCAACAATCATTCTCCCAGGCATATACTTCAGAAAATACTTAAGAGCATGTCTCTTCACATCTGTTATAAAGGCTACAACACAAACTGAAATGGTTAGACTTAGGTCAATTGCATTTTAAATCATACTAGTACATGCTTCAACAGCTGGCTGCTGAACTCAAGGGTGTAGTGTGGGCCCCACCCAGGGGAGGTGTGACCTTAAATACAATACTAGTACTTATATACCCACAACCAGAGACACCTTGTGCTTATATTCATTACATTGTATTTGCACTACCTGACACCAAACAAACCTTATGCAAGGCATGACATCACAGAACAGAAAGTGTGCCCTCTGCTGTGGTAAGTGCATAGCATTTATACAACTTACACCAACACAAATGTAGACAGCTCATTTTGTACCGGTTGGATATGCCCCTACGTCTATGTGCACATGTGTAGGCTATGTCCTATATGTATACCAAAGTCATGTACCTTATCTAGCTAGTTTCATTATTGGTCCTCTAACATGACATCGCCGGGTGAAGCGTCAGTACATAGGGTATATACTGAACATGTATAAATGAGATAACATATTTTGCAATGGAGCCACCTACTGTACCAATTTTGTGTCTATAATCAGACTTGTAGCATGAGTACCATGTCTTGGGCATGAGTAAAGGTTATTGCCTATGGTTTTGAGTATGAGGACCAGACTTAAACTGTGAGTACAGTCTTTTGGGTACGAGTACGGGTGTATTGTCCCTACTTGTGAGTACCAGTACCAGACTTGTAGTGTGTGTACAACGTCATGGGTACAAGTATGGGTGCATTGTCTATAGTTGTGAGTATCAGTATTACCACAAATCTTTTCCAGGAGTAGGAGTACAAAATATTCTAATACCACAACTGCCTAAATTTCAAAGTGGCAAATATGCAAATCCTTGAAATGACACCTAACCCCTAGACAACTCCTACCCACACAAGTTTTTCCCCAGACATCTCCCCAGATAATTCCCCCCGACAATTTTGCACCTGGACAATTCCCATCCCTGGACAATTCTCACCCCTGGACAATTCTCACCCGGACAATTTACCCCCAGACAACTCCCCAGATAATTCCTGCCTGACAATTTTTCACCTGGACAATTCCCACCCCTAGACAATTTCCACCCAGACAATTTACCCCCAGATAACCTGGATAATTCCCACCCCTGGACAATTCCCACCCCCGGACAATTCCCACACCTAGACAATTTCCACACAGACAATTTACCCCCAGATAACCAAGATAATTCCCGGCTGACAATTCCCACCCCTGGACAATTCCCAACTGCACAATTTTTCCCCCACACAACTCCCTGGATAATTCCCATTGAACAATTTTTCACTTGGACAATTACCACCCCGGAAAATTCCCACCCATGACAGTTACCCCTCAGACAAATTACCCCACCACAAACTCTGGAATTGTCCTGTGTGGGAATTATCCGAGTGAGCACTAGTATAGTATGTATTTACTCCAAGGCTGTATTTTAATAAACAATATTTGATGATATACTTCATCATGAAGCCACAAAACCAGTAGCACATAATTATATTGATGTGACGGTATACTTCGTAAAGAATGCAACGAAAATAGAATTAACACATCAGTAACCATTACACCCTCTTGCTGCACTGACCCTTAGTTGCACTCAGGGATCTGGTAGACTGTTACAACCAATTGCAGCTATTTCTCTAGTGTTATACCCAACCCCATCCGATCCATTCCCCTTCCTGTCAGAAGCAGAAAGAACAGAGAAAAGTTCATTTGGGGTCACTTTGGTTTGTTCTTGAATTTTCATTTTAGATTAGGTCAATTTTTTTTCTAAAATGACAGTAATTTCCCCAATTCTTCATTGTTCATCTTGTTCATACAGTTATAAGGTTGAATACCACATGACATAATGACACTGCTCCAGACAGTCAAGGATAGCAGGAAATTATGACAAATATGTGTAGCCTATCTGCCGATCACCAACGTCACTATTAAAACAAGACGGTATTTTGACACTTCCTGTTCCAAAGTCTGTAAAGCAATACTTGGAAATCAAAGTTTAATCCTTGTGTAAGTCCATGTACCCTCTGTACCCTCTGTATGTTGCCAGGTGACAACTTCCGATTGCAAGATTTTGGTAATTCTGACACTTAAAGTCTTGCTTGGCAATAAAATTTTAAAGTTGTCTGCAAATCTATTTATGCCTTACTTGGAGATGTACAGTACATAGCAATGTCACTGAAAAATATTTATAGCAATGACAAAACCAAAGTAATCTTAAAAATGAAATGGTCCATGTTTTTATGATTATTTTCTCTAAATTTTGTGGTGAAACATCCCATTTACCAAGAATTTGACAGGACTATGGACGACCCTGTGAATGATGTAAGCTTTTTTTCCACATGTCAGATCTCTGGTGGAATAGTCTTTATTAGGAGATGACATCAAGCACAGGAAGAATTTTGAAGTTATCAAGTTTTCTTGTTTCATATTTTTATGATATTTAAGAACTATGCCCTTGAGGGAGGGTTTTGTAGGAGGGGTATACCAGAGGAAGTTTCAGGACAGAAAGTATATCACTCTTTTGCTAATTCATTTTACACCAGACAGGATGTCAAGTACTTTCCCACTACTTTACCTTTATGGCGTTTATGCATTTATTTAATGAATGACAAGAACCTAAGAGGTAGAACATGACTATTTACATACTATCACAATAGCATATAGAACTAAAACCACACAATTTCTGCTTCCTTAACTTAAGTCTGTTGCATGAACCAACTCATCAGGTCATGAGTTTGTTTCATATATGTCCAGTACTTACACTAAGATTCGTAGTGCTGCCCCTGATGCTGGTACTGCGGCTTCTCAGGCTACTGTTGACAGACAGAATAGAAAGAAGTATAAACTATCCACTAGTAACTACTTTTAAGGGAAGCGGTGTGGCTAATCATGACAGGACAACTTTCCCCTACGAGGACAGTCCTCTTCTGGATAATTCCCACCCCAGACATTTCCCTGCACCCAGACAATTCCCTCCTATGACAATTTAATACCTCTTAGACAACTTACCTCAGCAGAAAATTTGGAATTGTCAGGGTGGGATTGTCCAGTGTTCAAAAGTTGTAACTTTAACTTCAGGAGGCAGGGGAGGAAGGGAGGGGGGTGTCTGGGAAATGTGCTTGATCATAAAAGAGCATATTGTTTACACTGCATTACAAATTTTCAAGTGGCAGCAGGTTTCCAATGAATGATCAAGTTATCAAGTGTGGGAATTTTCCAGTGTGGGAACTGGCAGGGAAAGGGGGCAGTTGCCCGGTGGAAACTGTCCAGCAAGAATTTTGGGGGAGGAGAATTGCCTGGCCACATGCCAGACAGTACTCATCCTTTTCTATGAGTTATGAAATATTCCATGACTTTTTTCTTCAAGTATCAACTTTTCATGAACCTTTGAAGAAGGGCAAAATTCCATGAATTTTCCACGACTTTCCAGGATTTTCCAAGGCAATGTGAATGCTGTGAATCTGTCAGTCACATCTGGCAAGAAACCTGCAGTAGCAACAGAAGGCCTTCAGTATGAGAATGATCTGTATTTTAACATACAGGTGATATCCAAAAATGTAGCTACACATGAGATTGAATTTCTTTAGACCTGCCAGTCTGGAGGTACAGTAACCCACATGTCAGTCATCAGTTTGCACTGGTCAATCTGATGATTATTGGAAAACATTAAAGGGATTTGCCAGTGACAAAAATCAATACCTTCAAAAAATGCAGAAAATTTTTCTCATCTAGGAGGTGAAAACCGCATCTCAATAGCTTGTAGCGTTTGGAAGATATACATTTTCAAAGAAATGCAATTTTTTTCTCAAGACGAAGTGCATCATGGGAAACTGTGATGTCATCGCGGCACATTTATTTGACAAAGCCTTGTATTTCTTTATGATATTGACACTACTGTAGGGAATATTTATGAACTTTGTTCACTGTGCCCTACATATGTTGTAGATTTATGCTAAATCTACATGGAAAGATATTCAAACATTTCAGCAGTATCAAATTTCAAGGACAACAGGACATTCAATTATAAAGAAAAACAAAGGAAATCTGAAGCAATGTACCCACTTTACATAACATTCTGTGACCTTGATGAGAAGTGGAGGTATTTTTGGACAAAAATAAGCAGTCTTTAACGTCAGATATCTCGAGTTAGGAAAAGAGTATTGCTACGGGGTTTGAAGGGCATGAACTGGAATATTTTTGTCTTTCACACAGGATCCTAATGAAAAGCCATTGGAAAATGCCTTTAATGAAATTGTTCTGGTAACATTTTTTCAGAGCACTGAGACTCCTTTGTTCTTCCATCCTCCCAACACATCAAAAAGTTCCTTCCAGTTACATCAATAGATTGCTTTTCTGATTTATTGTTCTAAAAGTGAAAATTTCATTAAAACATGTAAAACCAGAAAGCCAAGAAAACTTAAAGAGTGATTCCTTTGCCTGTTAAATTCAAATTTCAGTACAATGGTTTGTCATTGACACAACATAATGGTGAAAGTTACTATGCTATGTATAATATAGAAAGTTAAAAATGTATGGGCATAGATCAACAGATTCATATCATGTCAAATTATCATAAATTATCTTCTTGCTTCTAATTTTGGGCATAACATGCCAGGTGTAAGATCCAAACATGTTTCATACCTGACAAATAATATTTAACAAGGTTTTCATGTTTTTACCTTCTCAAAAGATAAACTAGTACTGTTATATATACTCAGTGTGGCGTGTCCACATGCCAAGTGTAGGATTCATGTGGGATTTCTTCCTTGGGGTATCAAACTAACAAGGTTTTTTTTGTAAAACCTTCAGTGACTTCGAATGCCTTTTGACTTCCTCCAAATAAATTGTAAAGATCATATATGCTCAATATGGAGTACCCAACTGGCAAGTTTGAATTCATGTACATTTTCCCTCTTAAAATATCACATTAACAAAATTTTCAACACTTTCTAGTAATCCCAAATGACCTTGACCTTGCCCCCAAACAAAAGGTTCATCTACTCAATATGGAGTATTCATTTGGCAAATATGAGATCCAACAGCTTCCTCATCTTGAAATTAAATGTCTACAAGCAATAGTTAAGGTTTTCACAGTTTGACCTCTGGTGACCTTTGATCTACACAAAAAACAATTAGGGTAATCTTCTCAACATGGAGTATCTACGTGCAAAGATTGAGATCCCGGATCCCTCAAGGTTGGCCACCTTGAGTTACCATGTTTATGAGCAATTTTCAAGGTTTTCAATATTTAACCTCCGAAGACCCCAAAGGACCTTTGACCTCCACTAAAATCAACAGGGATCACCTACTTCATATATGGGCTATCCACATACTACCTATGAAATTCACTGAAGTTTCTGCTCTGGTCTGGAGATACCATGTTTACAAGCATTTTTCATGGTTTTTACAATTTGAACTCTGATGACCCAAAATGACCTTTGACCTCCACTATAAAAAACTGTTGATCTACTCAATATGGGGTATATACATGTCAAGTATGAGGTCCCTTGAGCTTATGCATCTTGACATTAAATGCTAACAAGCAACTTTTCAAGGTTTCTACAGTTTGGCCCCTGGTGACCCAGATGACCTATGACCTACACCAAAAACAATATAGATCACTTTCTCAACATGGAGTGTCCACATGCAAAGTATGCGATCCCTAATGCTTGCCCACCCAGCCCTCGAAAATAGCCTCGGCATTCGGAAATGCCGAGACAAATTGACTTGACTTCGGCAAAAATTTTTCCGAGGCGATAGATTGCAGGACACACGTACGGGGACTTACCGGTTACGAAAGCTGCACACTAGGCCTACACGGCTTGAAATGCAGCTTCGAGTAGCGACTTGAAAAGAAATCGTTTTCTGATAAAATTTCCACCACGATTGTAACATGAGCAAATATATTCAGTATTATGGCTTTATATACAAAACATAGTTGCAATTTTTCAAGTTTTAACGGAAAATCTTGATTTAAAAAGTTCGTTACGATGGGTATTTACTGTATGTACAAAACTCACTGTCTGTCAAGAAAGTGATCTCTGTACACACTGGCACATGAGTATGACACGGCAGAGTGTGACCTTTAGATTTCAGAACCAGCCGTTTTATCTTTTTTAATGTGTAAGAAAGTGGGAAAAATTGCCAAAGCGGCGGTATTGGTTTTATCAATGGAATTCCGGAGCTTAAACAAACAAATTACGTTAACCTACTGTGGTAGAAGTTTGTAAACAAGTAGCATCGGACAGTTACCTAATGTCGAGGTAAAGTGTATTTTTGCCGAAGTAAATCCTTTTTACTTCAGCAATTTTTTTGCCGTAGCCAATATCTTATTTGGAAGGGCTGCCCACCTTAAAATACTGAACTATCTTTATGAGCAGTTTTCAATGTTTTCACTATTTGATCTGTGGTGACCCCAAATTACCTTTGGCCTCACCAAAATCAATAGGGATCATCTACTCAATATGGAGTATCCACATTCCACATGATAACTATGTACAAAATTCATTGAAGTTTCTGGTCTAAAGATATAGTGCCTACAAGCATTTCTCATGGTTTTGGCAGTCTCACCTCTAGTGATCCCAAATGATCTTTGGCCACCACCAAAAAAAAAATGATCATCTACTCAATACAGGGTATAACATGTCAAGTACAGTATGAGGTCCCTTAAACTTATGCATCTTGAGATTAAATGCTTACAAGCAATTTTTCAAGGTATACACAGTTTGACCTCTGGTGACCCAGATGACCTTTGACCTATGCCGAAAACAACAGGGATCATTTTTTCAACACAGAGTATCTACAAGCAAAGTATGAGATCCCTGACCCTTGCTCACCTTAAAATACTGTCTTTACCTGAAGTTTTCAAGGCTTTCACTGTTTGACTTCCAGTGACCCCAAGTGAAATTCACAAAAATCAATAGGGGTCATCTACTCAATATGGGTATCCACATGTCAAGTATGAGATCCCTCACAGTGACCCTCCTTGAGATACTATGTTTACAAGCTAAGTGTCACATACACACATATGCACATGCCACATACATACATACACACACCCATGACTTCACCATCCCATGGACTTCTTCTGCCTTCGGCAAGAAATCAAGAAGCTGTTATTTCAGTTTCTCCAACTTATCCTATGCATGAATCCATTTCCTGTTTTCCAGTTTACCAATTGTTGGTTATTCAGATATCTGACAGAGACTGTTGTTCCCAAAACTAAATTTGCAGAACACGTGAACTCCTCAGGTCATGAGACCTCCTTGCCCATAGCTCTGTTCCTCCTCAAAGCGATGGCCATCAGCCTGATTTTTTTTCTCAAAAAACTGCAGCCTTTTTGACTTGCATTGCACACACTTAATGTCATTTAAGCATCATTCAAACATTTATATTATTTCAAAATCCTAAAGCTTCTAGGACTTTCTCCCCTCAGGTCCCCTCACCTCCACCCCCATACAGAAATACCACACCTCAGAACTGCATATCTCATGACAATATCCTGTTAACACAAGAGACTCTGATTTACAAAAACTGAAAGTGGACAATTAAGCAGCTGGTGGCTGCTTCACTGAAGTGGTTAGTCATGTCAGTTGGTGATGAACAGTTCCTCCCCCCACCCTCACTGAACCTGACATAGAGACATCCCTAACTTTGCAAAGGTGGATATTAAAAATATTTTGAACTTCATGCTTTCCAATTTTCAGTCTTACTTTCTGTGTTCTCAGTCCCACTCTGAAGTTACCAAATAAGCTTTACTAAACTTGTATTTTAAAAGAAATAGTTTTAAAATGGATTACTATACAGTACCTTTGGTCAGATAAAGTTATTGTGGCCCCATATTTGTCAGCAAGAAGCTGCATACGCTGTCTTATATACTGCTTACGTATCTGTGAATCAAACTGAAAGCAACAAAAAATATTTTCTTGCTGTGGGTGAAGCTTCTTTATTTACTGTACATACACATAAACAAGTATTACATATCAGTTACTGTATAGCGGGAAATTTTCGCGGGGCTAATTTTTGGCGAATCTGTACCTTGTTCACATATTTGCGGAGTGAAAAATTCGCTGTTGCAGGCAACCAACATAGTCTTGTACAAACTAACGACAGTACTTTTGCGGGTCTTAAATTCGCGATTAAATACTTGGTCGCGAAAAGCGCGAAAATTTAACCCCCGTGAAAATTTCCCACTATACAGTATGGGTACCTAAAATATTGTTATGAGAATGATTCCTACTCCTCTTCAGATAGCTTAAACTATTACACTTCAATGGAAATGACAAACTTAAGATGTTGCCAAATTTGATTCTCCTCCCACCTTTAAGGAAAAACAAAATTATCTAAGGGGGAACAACTTCTGAATCACTTTTTGTGTGATGACTGCATACAGCATGCTTTCTGAAGAAATGAGACTTTAAAGGGATTTTCAACTCCCCAATTTCACAGTATAACTGGCTTCAGTCTGTCAATCTTGGGTAGAAGATCCTGATATGAACCTGCCATTCTGGCTTGATTTCAATTGGTGGGGTTACAACTCCATGATGTCCATAATATTTGAGGGAAAATTTTAAATGGCTAGTAAAGAACCATCAAAGCATATCAACACCAAGCATTATGGCGCTTAGGCCCACTAGGTGAATTGGGCAACCTTTACGTTTGCAAGAGGGGTACAGACACTCCACACCAAGATACTGGCCCTCAACACTGCTCAGACCTGTGCTTCGTTTTTCTTTGCATATTTGCCAATTAAGCACAGGACCTGTGCTAAAGGAATAAAAAAAAAACTCTAAGGTACTGAATATATACAGATATAACATTGCCTCTGCTTCCTCATATAAAATGGAAAGCCTATCACAGTAACCTTTTACAACCTTCAATTCTGTTTTGTCTGGTAAATTGCCACTTTCTGGTTTTTCCTATCTATGGTTTCTCTCTGCAGAACTTACTTGAAATGTGTCTGATGATTTAAAAAAAAAATTAAGAATGACACACAAGTAAGAAGATGGTAGAGTAAGCAAAGCCAGGGAGTGACCAGTGACAATGCTACTGGAAAGTCCTTGGTATTATACATTTATTACAACTCACCCCTGCCTTGGCATTTTCCCTCAGTAACTGGCTCCTCCTCTTCACATAAAGAGTTCCTGTGTTAATAAGGAAATCAAACAAAAATGTAATTAAGAACACAAGGTCAAACAGACATGGGGATGCCAGCAGCCCATCATCTATGAACTGTACATGTGAATAAACTTCATTTGAACTGCAGATGTGTGAATATACCTCAGTGACTGTTTTTTGACATTTGCAACTTAACCCTATCCTACCCCCTAACGTAAATAAACCCTGTCTTCCCACCTGACTCTATTTGAACACTATCCAAAGCTGGAGTAACAGGTTACAGGGCACACGAAAAAAGAACTGAGCATGCATCCAGATGTGTGCGTACACTGCTCAGTCAACTTAGAAATATGGCTGCCTTGTTAGGACGAACTGTTGGTGCCTACTGCATGTGCATGCAATCATTTGTGTGAAGGATGTGAGAATAATGCAATACTGAAAATTTCTCTCCGTTGAATGCACAGATCCTCAGATGCAAAGTCAAATTTTCGGCCGAGAACAACTGCACGTCTTTTGAGAAGGACCCATTGATTTCTGAGCCAATAAAAGTATGATATCAATTTTCCAATTATTGCTGGAGATAAAATATTCATTGCTGCTGAACGCCCACTGCCAATTTTTTCAGGTGGATGCATGGATGCTTGGATGTGAAACCAAAGATGTTAGAAAGTAAGATAAATCCTCTAATAATATAATAGTATGAGTGGATGTGCAGATGCTCATCTAGGAGTGGTAGAATAACAAAATCATAAAGACTATAAGTCCATGGCTAATAATTTTTTTGATGGGTGTTTTGATTTGGCATGATGCCATGACTGAGTTCCATAATGTGCAAAATATTTCGTCTGCTGATAAATTAACCTGGGCTGTGCTTGCTAGGGTATATGTGTGAATGCTCGCATGGTGGACCTGTGTTCTGTAATTGGAATGCAAATCCCTCTTAAAATGACCTGATCCACATTTGCAGCAGGAAGATAAATAATAATAGCCTGGGCTTAGTTCCATCTGGTGCACATCTGTATGGTAGGCCCAACTACCACAAACTAAGGACATTCATGCAGTCTGGCTGTGTACTGGGGAAAATGTATCCAAACATGGTATGGCAATTGCACAATGTACCTAAGAAGTTACAGCATAAATCATTTTGAATGCTCTAGGCCTATGCGTAATTGTAGTCTTGAACTTGCTTTGAATCTTACAAAGCGAATTCAAGTACCGAGACCGCACTACTGCAAATCAAAAGCAATATGTTAATTGCTGTGGACAGAAAAGTTTTGTTGTCTTACTTGACCCAGGCGCGGATCCAGACATTTCAAAAAGGGGGGCTGAAAGCCCCCTTGAATATTCTCCTAGATTAACATCATGCTAATTTTCACGTATTTGTTATTGTTCATGTGGCGAAAAAGGGGGACTGAGCCTGGGAAAGCCCCCCCTTGGATCCGCGCCTGTGATCTGTCAACAGCATTTGATACTGTTTACCATGACTTGCTACTAAAGCACATGCACTGTGATGTACAGTAAGTGTGTCCGGTACTGTTCTAAATTGGTTTAGAAGCTACTTGAGTGGTAGATCAAGTTGTGTTTGCATTAAAAATGTTTTCTCTGCACAGCCTAACTCATAGTGGTGTTCCTAAGGGTTTTGTTATCTGACCAATTCCTTTCACAATGTATACACACACAACCAATGGGTGATATCATACATTTACCATTTTAGTTTTCATTCTCTATGCTGATGATACTCAGCTCTGTGTCTCATTTAATCCTAAGGAAGCTGGTGCTGCTGAAAGGGCATTGTAATTGTTACAACATTACATTAATGATATCAATGATATCATTAGCGCCATTGTCATTTGCTTTTACTTGCACTCGTTACTTAGTCGTTTCCCAGTTTTGTGGTCTTGTATATATATTTAGCACTTTTGCACTTTTTGTGGTGGTTGTGCCTCCCTTGTTGGCTTTTCAATTGTTAACTGTTTACTCTGTGATGGCATTTTTGCCTTTTTGGAGTTCTTTACTGAAGACTGAAGACTGATCAAGTACTGGGTGAATCAAAACAAAAATTACATACAGTTATGATATAACTGAAGTTTCTATACCTAGAACTAGGCAAAGCCTCCTACAGCTCCCAAAACTCAATCTTAGGAGTAACTATAGAATACCCTGCCACGGTCAAAAAACACCTTTTTGAAAACTAGGAGGCGATGTCACTGTGGCCAGAGTTCCCCAAGATTGTTATTTTGACAACGAGTCAACATATGATATGTAAATGTTTTTTGCAAAATGTCCACATCCACCGCGCCTCCAGTTTTGAGTGGAGGCACAGTCACAGTGGCCATTTATGAATTCGTGTTATTTTGCAACACAATAGATACGTGTGTTTTTATGCACAGTAAATATTTTTTGCAAAATTTCCAAGTCCACCGCGCCTCCAGTTTTGAGTGGGGTGCAGTCGCAGTCACAGTGGCCATTTATGAATTCATGTTATTTTGCAACACAAAAATTACGTGTGTTTTTATGTACAGTAAATGTTTTTGCAAAATATCCAAGTCCACCGCGCCTCCAGTTTTGAGTGGAGGCGCAGTGGCAGTCACAGTGACCATTTATGAATGCAAGTTATTTTGTTACTTTGTGCTTCACTGTGACTGCGCCTCCGGAGGCGAGGAGAGGTTTATTATTGGTGGGGTATTTCTATAGTTTTACCAAATCTTACAGTGCATGATAGCCACATTGAACCATCCTGCAACATGTAAAACACAGGAATTTTCTTTGATTCTAACATGTCCATGACCAAGCAAATAAGTAGTCTCATATCAGCTGGAAATTTTCAACTCCTAATATCCATTGCATTTGCTGTTTTCTTGATCAGGACATACATCATCTCATTGTCCATGCACTTGTACTTCTTTATTAGATTACGGTAATGCCTTCCTATATATCGTGCTAATGCTCAAGACCTCAACCATCTGCAATCATTTCAAAACAGAGCTGCAAAACTGATTTTTTTTTTTGCCTCTAGACTACATAGTCATTGAACTTTCATGAAAAAGCTGCCTTTACTGGCTTCCTATCAAAAAATGCATTAAATCTAGGCCCTAATAAGGTCTACGACTTCACGTTTACAAATGCCTCAATAGCTGCAGACCAATTTTATTTATCTTAGGCTTACAAACTCTTTGATACAGGAATCACTGCCTTCTATAGGCCCTGTTACAAGGTCTGCCTGTGACACAACTCTCCTAAAAGTTGTCTAGGCCTAGGAAGAAATGTATCACTATCAGTGACAAAGCTTTCTCAGTATAGTTGGCAACTCACTTTCAGCTTTGGAACACACTCCCGTGAAATATCAGGGAAGCTCAAACAGTCAATACTTTTAATCCTCAACTCTCACCTGCTCTAACTGTGCTTTTGTGTTCTTTTTGCTTTTTTTCCCCCAGAAAAAGCTATCTTGGTTTTCGTGAAACCGGTTCCACAATATTATATGCTAAGCCCAGGCCATTTACAACACGGATTGCTTTTCTCGAACCCTTTTGGGATTCTCCTAGTCCTAGCCACATATAGGTTAAATATGTTACTTACGGAACTGGGGACTATTTGGTGTACGGTAGGCATTATAGCGTGCATCAATCGCTAAAATCTGTTGCCAAGAAGAGGCCATAGGACTAGGTTTAATCTCTTTCTGAATTCCTTCAGAGGTGGGAGATTTCTCACTGTAATCTCAGCTCTGGCGATCAAGAACCATTTTCACATGAAACCAACCTGCGCTACTGGTTATTTGTTATTCGTAATGGTAGTTATCACACAATGAGCGGTTCATATACAAATCTACCACTAACAAAACGGCTGTTAAGCTACGTTTAGTGTACTGATTTCTATCCTCTTCATGCATTCATATACATCCACACAGTCACCATTTGTTTACACTGTCAGTGGTATTCACATGAACCACAGAGTGCACACTGTGCCCACAAATCTTATCTGTCGCAGTATAGTACAGTGTATGCAGGCAAGTGGGAAGAATGTGTAGGCTGCTCTACCACAGTTGATGATTCATGCACACTGTGAAGCAAGAGTAACGCCTTTGGCACCGTCTTTTCTCCCTTTATTCATCACTGTTCATACTTTGTAAATACTTGGTGTAGTCTACTGCGGGTTTACCTACCGTTCACTGTAAAGCAACAATCCTTGTAATGAATATGGACGTTTTCTCTTCAGACAACGGGGTCGCAAACAGTGATTTAAACATGAACGTACCTATGGATAATGGGATCATGAATGAAGATGGGAGGCCGATGACTGATGCCGAGTTGTTTCCAGGTAAATTGCCATGTTATTTTGTATTGCTTAACAAAGTGATGATATTCTAGGCTAGGACCTAAGCGTAATTTATCCATGATGTTCTACACGTAATATCTAGTTTTATGCTTTTCCTATACATGTGAAGTTTTGCCTTGACCTTTAAACCTGATGAAAGATGTGGACAAGAGCTAGGCCATACTACTGACCGAGGTTGACAGGTTGTACTAGACCAGAGGAAAAAATAATCGAAGGCATCGACGGCAAAAGCCGCGGTAGCAGCTGGTTTTGCCGCCGATTATCCCAAGTAACGGCGGCACTTTTTTGCCGTCGATCAATCTCAAGATTGCCAGTCAATCAATTTCTACATTCGCAAATCACTATCCCAATTTTTAAAAGGCAAAATCCAAGGTAATTTCTGCGGCAGAAATTTACTAATGTTTCACGGGACTTTAAAAGTAACGGTAAGATGTTGTGATGACTAAAACAGCCGACAAGTAGGCATAGAAAACAATCTGTTATCTCTTTGTCAAATTTGGAAAAAAAAAATCGTACGCATTTGTTTTGAAATTCTTGCTAGGAGCCATGATTCGGTATAGGCTCAATATCCCCTCGCACTAAAAAGCGTTAGGCTAGCGTAAGTCCTAGTTTCACTAAATCTGAAAAGTTAGTTTCGTAATGAGCTTCATACCTACAAATAACGAGAGTAGACCTTACAAAAACATTGCGAATTGCTGTTTGAGAGTCTCCTACACATATGTCTCTAATATTTTTGGAAATTTATGCCCAATTTATACTCTAGGCCTAGATACCCCTCCAGATCGTTAGAGATTCTCTTCAGCACATATACTCATTTAGTGTGTAGAAAGCACTGGTCATTCAGAAGAGCGTAGGCTTGAACTTTGGGAATAAAATCTCTGTATTTTAGATGTCTAAAAATTAATTTGTCATATCATCGGTCACAAACGTGGTAACCAAATATTTTGAGGGATTTTGTCTACAATTTTGCCAGCTTTTTCGGAATTATTTTGTGAACTTGTGTTCACACTCTTATGGACCCTGTGTAACGTTCTTGAGGCAAAAACTTGATACCCCGAATTTTTCCGTTATCCGTTCTACCTTTGGTCCCGATGTGTTCGAATCAACGTGGTTTTACTGTCCGTCATGACTCGGAAATTACACGCGGAACCGTATTACCATTGCAGGCCTAATTTCGCTGAATGTTTGCATGGGGTGTTTATACATGCGCCCACTAAATCTCATTGGTTGTAAAGTAGTACGGAACTTCGGATGAAATGCACTGTGGAACATAACCTGAACAGTGCAGTGTGTGGTAGACTTCACTTATTCTCTCATACTTACAGGGTCGGGTACTTTCTCAATCTGCTTACAAATAAATATCAAATTCTTTGCAATGAGCTATAAAAATTTACATCATCTGGAGTTGAAAAAGAAGGATTCTGCATGATGATTAGAGCACCCAACCACTTTTTATGGTGGAAACACGACTTGCCGTGGCCATGTGAGGGAATTTTGAAAATGCTGTGGAGATCCCATAAAATGCCGTGGAGAGCTGCTGTCTCCACAGCATTTTTTTTACAGAAATTGCCGTGGAGACATCCAGGGGAATTTTTTGGCCTGTAGACAATTTCAGTCTACAAGTTGTAGGGAACTACAAGTTGTACGACTGCAAAATACAAGTCTCTCCAAGACATACAGAGACTCTGGAGGTGCAAACCATTCACTGCGACTCCAAAATTCAGTGGACGTACATATATCTGGCCCAAACAATGAACACAAGACCCACATTAAGTATGATGGCACAACCTCTAAGGCAGGGGTCCCCAAACTTTTTTGCTTGGTGGCCCCAACTTTCTACTCCGGAATCTTGGTGGCCCTCAAATTGACGGGTCGGTAAGAGGGGTTTGATCTGACTTGGTTATGCAACTTAGCAGAGCACTGGTTCTTAGATTACAATCACTCCCATTGCTTATTTTTAATGAGAAATTTGGCAATTAGTTTTCCCACCGGAATCTTTTTCGCGACCCTCAGAAATATTTTCGCGACCCTCAAAAGGTTCACGACCCCTAGTTTGCTGAACCCGGCTAAAGGCCACTTAAAGGCAGTATGCAGTCACCCAGTCAGAGTGAGTGTATCCTGTCACTCTGGTTCATGATTGGCCCATTCTGATCATGTGACAATATTTTTGTTGGTAAATGTGAAATTCAAGGAGAATTTCTCCTTGCTTTACCAATTGTTTGTAATAGTTATGTTCAAAACATCTTCAGAGGTGCTTGTAAAGCAATAAGATGAGATTTGCAAGAATTTGCTGATTTTTCAAAGAAAATTTTGGGGCGACTGCCTATTGCCTTTAAAGAAAGTTTTCATTTTTATAAAACAAGAAAAAAGAATGTGAATCTGTTTGTACAGGCATATTTTTGGTGGACTTGATCTTATTTGAGAGCTATAAATCTTTACCACAGAATTTTGGTTTCGAGTGATTCAATTTATATGGCAAGTTCAGCGTTTCCAGCTCAAGCCTAACATCGGGAGTAGGGCCTAACCTAATAATAAGGCCAGCAGGCACTCTTTGTTTTTTTTGTAAAGAGCTGTAAGTACGGGTTCAGTGTAGGCAGTTTGGGCATTCAGTTTGAGGCTGCATATCATAGCATGTGCGTGCTTGAAATATTCAACAGCTTCACACACATTTGATTCCTCAGTGGACTTGAACACTCTTACACTTAATGCATTCCAAACTGATTTGCCCAGTTACATTGAAAGAGGAAGAGAGAGAGAGATTGTATGCATGTGTGGGTTGCTTTTCAGAGGGGCATTGCATTCTGCAGGTACTCTTGTTTTACTAGCTAGGCCTAATTATAACATTGGGGCAAAAAAGTATGGAACAAAGTGGGATATCAAGCAACATTTATGTTAAGACTTTGGGAGCTTGGATCAATGGATCTTGTCCCCGGTACTGCTGGTTTGCAGTACTACTGTAGGACTTTGGGATACATTCAGATTTTTTCATTGACAATCTCTCATCTTCATATAATGTTGTTATAAATTTTTCTTTGTACAGCCTTCTTAAAGTTTGTGTTGTTGCTAAGCCCTCAAAGAGGGCTGTGCAATAAAATTGCAATAATGACCAAGGCACTGTAACACACAGCCCTGTTCAAGCCAGTGAGCCACAACTGGAAAAGATGGTCGTCTCAACTTGAACCAGTTGGTCGGAAACTGGGATGTAAAACCTCATCTAATTAACTAACACAGCCCTGTTTGAGGGCTACTTGTTACTTAGCCTACGTAGTCCATTATTTGAATGTACCTATTTTTCAACGTTTGCTTAAGGAGTACATTCTTTTGGTTGTTTGTCAGTGCTGTGTGTTAATGTACAGAATATGATACGGTACTTTCTGCCACTTTACTTACATGCTCTTTTTGTTACGAGTTTACTTCTTGAGTTCAGTGTTTAAACCTCATGTAAATTGCCACACAAATGTGAAACTATGGACATGGCACTGTATTGTCATGTTATAGGGGGCCAATGATTGGAAAGTACTAAAATAGTGGAATGAGATGGAATAACTGTAATGGTTGGGTCAAAGTAATAGGAAACGAGAGTTTAATTCTATAAAGAAAAGGAAAGGGCGGGGCTGGAAAAGTTTTTTAATTTCCCTTGAAGGGAGTTAAATTTCTGCAATTCCTTTTGTGCTCCCGTGTGGCAAAAGGTAAATTTCCCTCCAATTGCCAAAAGGGCTTCCAAATACTCAATTTTTTTCTGAAGGAGCCACCTAGCATTCCAGCTTTTTCCACCCCTAATGAAAGAGTGTTAGAGATCTCAGGTACGGAGTTAGACAGACTGTCAAACAGACTTGAATGCTATCAGACGGTGGGTCACTGTCGAAAATGATAGCATTCCTAAATATTATTATACTGCAGAATTGTGATCTTAACCAAACAAGATATTAATAGGATTTTTGTGTCTTTTTTGCATTGGGCTTAAAGGGAGAATGCAGTCACCCCAACAAAGAATTGTACAGTAGACTATCCTATTTCCTGAATGGCACTTGAGAATCATGTGACAGTATTTTTCTCACTCAATTGTAAAATTTACAAGGAGCAACTGCTTGATTTACTTTGAATATGCAGTGTTTATGTTCTAAACTATAATGAAAGATACTTGGAAGCGAAATAAGAAAAAATTAGTGACATTTAGCTATTGTTTCAAAATAAGTTTGGGGCGATTGCTTCTGATCTTTAAGAACTTCCCTGTCTTTCCTTTTGTTTGAAACATCCCTTACATATATCCTTTAAAGGGAAAATGCATGTTCCCCAGTTTGAACTAGTGTACCCCAGTATCCTTATTCATGAATGGCTCAGTTTAATCATGTGACAGTATTTTGTTACTGAAATGATCAGTTCATGCAGAATAACTACTTAGTTTTACCTTTAATATGAAATATTTTTGTGTGGACACATCATAAAAGATATAGGCCTACAGTATTTGTAAGGGAAATATCCAAAATGCGGTGAAATTTTAAAGTTGAAAGTGATGTTTCCAAGTAATTTTCCAGGCAACTGCTCATGGATGCCCTTTAAATTTTTATGTACACCACTAACACCAGGAGGGTAGTGTACCATATGTATACATGTGTGTACTATAATTTGTAAGGCAAATTTTGTGGAAAATTACAGTAAATGCAGTGAGATAAAATGCAGTGGAACATGGATATCTTGAGTAATTTGCAATGTGTTACAATGAATCTTTAGGCCTATGGTACATACATGACAACTATTTCAGCCTCCCAGTTTTCCATTTGGCTACTATGTATACTGTAGATTCCATGTGCTTTGGGCCAGGCTGGTTACAAATCAAGGGTTATTTTTTTCCCATGTATCCTAAGTACTACACTTAAAATTGGTAAACAACAATTTATTAATACAGTAAACTGGTATGATACTTAACTTTTGCCAGACATTTAAAACATAAAAACACTAAAACTAAACAAAGAGTAAGACTATGAATAAAAATTTAAGAAAAAAAAAAAAAAAAAAAAAGACATTGGTTGTTGTTCCGCTTTTTTGGCAACTGTAAAGTAGGTGATTGAAATGTGCTAGATGCAAAGTGAGAGTCAAGACTCACCAAGAGGAAAAAAGAAAGAAGTATAAAATGTTTCTTTTACATACTATTTATTAGGCCCTGTGTAATATTATGATACTTCTGCATTTTAAGCTAGGCATCCATGTTTGAACTTTGAAGAATATATGCATGCCATTCATTCAGCCATGGCACATGTGTACATTACATTGTGTACTGTAGATTTGGGCTTGTTACATTGTTGCTGCTGACCTGATCTGCCAAACTTGTGTCAGTATACTTGGAATACAGTTGTAATACCTTTTGCAGGAACGGTGCAATCCTGTAATATACCTCATTGCAATCAGTGAAATTTTGGGCAACTTGGCTTCTTGGTACAATTTGGGCATTAGGCAGTACCAGTGTAGCATTGTACAGGACTTCACTTAGTGTGTCAGTTGCTTTAAGTTTGCATATAGTGCATGTACATTAGAATGGTACTTGTCTTCTTCAGTAGTAATAATGTATACACCAGTTCATTGTAATAATGTATACACCAGTTCATTGTATTCTGCCATACATATGTGCATGGAATCAAAGGGAATTAATTCTGATAAATGCACATACTGTAAAGGTGGGTTAATTGGTGACAGTCTCAGTAATCAATTCTATTTTCAGTTAAGGTTATATTTTAACTAGAAGTGAAGATGCTAACATCAAATTCAAGTTAGGTTTAGGCCGAATGAAAAGGCACATGAAACTTAGCAGAATGCTAGTTTCTATGAGTAGTTTCTGTACAAGTGGTATAAATTTACATTAGGAGAGGTTTAAAGTCCTAAGTTGAAGTTTTCAGACATCCAGAGTATGGGTACTTATAAAAAAAAAAGGAGGGATTTGAAAGGAAAATAACTACGCACTTGTGAAATGTCAAAGTGATGGGTGCACATATGTAAGTGTTAATGCACTTGTCAATATCTTGTGGTAGAAACACAAACACAAAAAGCTTCAGGCAAGAACTTCGGAGCTGGGAGTTGCTCCATGGTTGGAGGGTCAGACTAACCAGTACTTGTGTGCAAATTTATGCTTCTAGCATACAGTTGTGGACATGTGCTGATACTTCCTGTAGAAGTGTTGAAAAATTGGATAAGGTGAATGAAATATAAAGGAGTCCTTTGTCTGATTCTGTCCAATCTGGTTCTGCATTTGAATGGTCTACATATTAGCTGATTGGAGATTTCTAACTCGTAAGGGATCTACCATCTATGTACACTATGTACATGGTAACTACAGTTCTGTATGCATGGTTGTTACACATTTTGAAAGTAGGGTGTGTAGGATAGCTACTGTGACAACCCCCACCCCGCCCCGAATTGAACCAGTTGACAGCATTTTTGAACAGTACATACGTACTGTAGATCTATGCTCAATAGTTTAAGGTACTTTAAAGCAGTATTTTCCTCATCCCTCAGGTTACATCATAAGTGTCCTACACCAAGTGTTTGAAAGTTAGCAGGATTCCAGGATTCCAGCACTTTTCTCAATAATCCCGCAGGTTTTAAAATTGTGAGTGGGAAAATTTTGCACCTTCTGAGAAAATCGGTTGAGAAAAAGTTGACTTTCTAGTGTTGCAACTTATCAAGATCCTCCCTTTGAACCAAAAATCCTTCCCAAAATATTTTGGAAGAGGGGAATCTTCCCCTAAATTCAAAGACCTAGTGCTTACACTGTTGTATTTTTTGCATCATTAGTACTTACACAGGATTGAGTAATTTATTTAAGGTTGGAATTGCCCAATCCTACCAGTTGCTACAGGAATAATACTGCATGATCTTTCCTCACAATTTTATCCCACTAACGTGAGCATGAGTGGAAAAAGTTGGGAAGCTGGGAGGCTCCTTCCCAGGAAATTTGAGCATTTGGAAGGATATTTTGGAAACTAGAGGGAAATTTTGCTTTTTTGTACGTTAAAATAGAGAAAGAATTTGTGGAAAATTTTACTCCCTTACTGGGAAACTGACATATTTTCCATCCTTGAATGTGAGATATGGGAATGAAAGAGTTAAAATCATGGAAGTGTTCTGAGGAATTACTTTCATTGTGAAACTAAATCCCAGATCTGCTTTGTTCAAAAAGATTACTTAGTGCAGAGGCTTTACACTGTAGGTTGCACGTCAATAAGATGATTTGCAACAATTGTGTAGGGAACCTTCCCCTCTCATTTTGAAATCTTTTGTTGAGACATGTCTAGTAGTGAGCACAAAACCAGTTGTTAACCGTGACTACTATAGTTCAGTATCACCTTTTTATTACTTAACTTATATTACTCTTTTGCACTTTTGATCTCCATAGAAAGGAATCCTGTGGGTGGGTGTAAAGTTTTTGTTAAAAACCATAATTTGACACTGTACTCTACAAAGTAGTTGATTGCACCTGGGGTCACCATATGCAGACCTTTTGAAATATTATGGGAACCAATTAAATAAATGTCACCCCTAACCAAAAATAACGGAGCTCTCTATACCCTACAGATTGTTTAGATCTTTTGTCATTTCTGACATCATCCTGCTATCTTTATTTCTCATTTTGGAGAAGTCAGTAAAGTACATTGCCAATTGCAATGCTGAGTGTTGCGGAGTTTGTTGATGGCAGATACTATGACTCAACTTTTTGCTTAAACCGAACAAGGACCTTCACTATGTAAAATTTACTCCAATGTTTTTGAGTTCAGCTTTTTTTATGTTAGGTGCCATAAGTAGGGTTATGCTGTATTGAAATACTTGGTGCACCCAAAGCTACCCAATTATTTCTCTCTATTGTTGCATGCAGGATCATGGGATGGCACTATAAAGAAAACCTACAGCCAGTATTGTTCAGTGTTATTATTTATGAAGCTGGCATTTTACCAATATTAGTGACTAGCCAATTCTTTCCTAAATAGACAAGATTTTAAGGTTATAGATAGGTGAATTCTCTTTCCTGTATATATTGATCCAACTGTAGGGTTGGTTATGCTGGTGGAATATTTGCTTCATGTACATTATGCCTAATTATTGTATCAGACAGGATGTGAGAGGGTCATTCTTTAATAAAGACAGATTCCACTATCTGAAATAGGCCTAGTTGTCTTTCTCCCAGTTGTGCCCCTCTTCTGATTTGACTTTCTTTGGTACCTCCCATAAGGTGCATATTAGTTTTGTAGTGGAATGCATATATGCCATGCTAAAGACAGTTACAGGGACTTGCCAAGTTGTCATACCTACAGTACCTGAAGTTTTAAGCAATCTACAGTATTCTGGCATAGTAATTTTTTAGGAGCAGAATGTGTTGTCCTTCTGTTGGATATCCATGCTGTTGTTGTAAATACAATACAGATCATCTCCAGTGGCATACCCAGGGGGTGGGGTGGGGGGAGGCATTGGGTGGGCATCTCACGTTCAATGTTGAAACATAAATTGTAGGGTACAGCTTCTTGGGTTCAAACATTGTATCATAGACCTGTTGCATGTATTGTCAGGGAACTGTCACTTGCATACTGTACTGTAGTTCCTTGGTATAGCCCCTGGTGTATATAAACCTTGTGCAGTTCATAATATTTGCAGTGTTATGCTGTTATCAGAACCTTGTCACAGGGAAGGAAAATAGTAACAAGGAAGTAAAATTAAGCCCAGGGTACAACTTTTATGGATTGCCGCAGATGAATGCACAGACAGTATTACAGTTCATCTTGTAGGTAGTGCTTTCATCATTTTGCAATTTAACAAGTATTGAAAGTACTATCTTTGCCAAAGTTGTTTTTTGATCACCTTGCATCTAATACCCTGAACATCTACTGGCAGGATGTACATTGATGCTGTTAAGGGAAATATTTTGCTTTTATTGCATTATGGTATAGAATGAAACAGCTTTCATTTATTTTTAACCATTTAGTCCTACCCAGTGGTGTCACCAGACTGGAGGCACCATGGTGATGCAAAGAACAATGTTACTATCAAGCATTAGTTATTTGTAACCCAGCTTGAAAACCCCTTTTGCAGAGTTGATTGATCATTGAACCTGAAAAATTATAATACTGTAGAGAACATTCAAGACTGTCGCCTAGCCTGCAGAACTGGCTGTGACACTACTGTAGTCCATGTAGTTGATTCAGAGAGCTGCCACAGACCTGGTAAAACTATGGCTCTGTAGTACTTTCATGGTAAAACTCAAGTGAGATTCCTAGTGTGAGCAAACTAGGTTAACCTTTGCCCTGCATCATAGTTTTTGGGAGACTGATATAGGAGCTCTGTCAAAGTTTTATTCTGAGTTACCCCTCACTAAGTATGTGACCACCATCTTATCTGGATTATTAATTCAGGGTGCATTTACACTAGATCCGGATCTGATCTCCTGCGCGGGGTCAGATCCCCTGCTCGAGATCAAATTTGTAGTGTAAACGCAGATCAGATCCGGATCTGATCGCCCTATTTTGATCCTGGTAAGAGGGGAGGATCAGACCCCGTGCAGGCGATCAAAACTTGTAGTGTAAACGCTCCCCGGATCAACGGTGACCCGAGATCAACGGTAATTCAACGTACATTATTTGGAGGTCACTTCTGCAAAAACACTCATTATGCAGGGAGGTGGATCAGAGTACAAGACAAGTGTAAATGCACCAGGATCAAGCCATACACGTAATTCGATATGCTGATAACATAGGGCGATCAGATCCGGATCAAGTGTAAATGCACCCTCAATCAAAAATGGAAAAATTAACAGGTCCCTGGAGAACATCATAAGCAGGGATAAGTCAAGAAGTGATAATTGATTGGAATGTTGAGGTCACTTTGAGGTCACCCTTTCTCTTAATGGAAGTAGAAAACTGCTACTATGTGCACTATGCTGTAGTTACAGCACTGTAAGAATACATAAAGATAGTGTTTTGGCTGTATACTTGTACCAAATGAAAAATTAGTGTATGAGAAAAACTTGGAAACGTTGATTCTGAAGCATTTTAAAAAATGCAAACTGAATTTAGTGTATTTTTAACCTGATGCAATGGTTATTACTGTCCTTTGTAGATTGAAATTAAGGCAAGTACTACCCAAAGAGTTGGCTTTCTTTTTTTTTTTTTTCTTTCTTTCTTTCAGCTTGCATATCTTCTCCCTGTGTCACAGCAGATCATTTGGCTAATCCAAGATTTTGTTTCCTTTCTTAGGCCAACTTAGACTAAAAAGTGTGTTTGATAATTTTGTGGAACATTGTGGACTCTTCGAGTGTACGGTTTCTTCATTAGTTGTTTCAAACTTAACGTAAAAAACTTAAACATGAACTGCTGTTTCCATGTATTAATGTAAAGTACCAGGGAGCTACCACTCGGAGCTCAGATGTTACCTAATTCCACCTTATCCAGAGTATCGCATTTCCTCAAAACTTCTTAGAATAAGGCAATTTGATGGTAGATAAAGGTGGTCAAGTTCATATAAATTTTAGAACAAAGCAGTGGGTTGAGAATTATTGTAGACTTGGAATTTTTTTTTTAAAGTTTCTTTGTCAATGAAAAGTTGTTGACCCTTGTGTAGCTTCCTTTTCCATTGGCCTGGAGTGGCAAACTCATCAAAAAGAGGTTTGGGCTTTTAGAGATTACGAACGGATGAACCTGCAGTTTCCTGAATATGGAACACACTTTGCTATAGGCTGACCTTGGTTAAAGCAACATTGTTTTGCCATTATACTCACAGGGTTGGCATCTTTCAAACAGCTTCTAAGTTCATTCGTGGAATAATATTTTGGAAAAACTTGTGATTACATCTGATATTCTTTCTTAGCCAACCTTCAAAAGGATATTTTGGCCTTGTGTTTTACCATGGTAGGTAGTAGACTATTAGTTTAAAATAACTGTGCTTTATGTCAGGAACTGATATAAATGTGTGACCATTTCTTCTCTTGTTTACTTTCAGTAGATGTGTGGATTAATAGTTTATGGTCATTTACCAGGATGTTTTTGCAATTAAAATCTTGGTTAGTGTTTGGCAACAGTTGTAATGCAATTTCAAGATGAGCTTGGTCTGAAAGAGATTTCTGTAGCCATTTTGTTATCAGATATCTCCAAGCAGTGACTTTTTGTTCATTGTCAGTTATTGTGTTGGTGGTTGGTAATGTTTTCTGTATTTTCAAAAACAGGCCCACAGTCATGCAGTCATGGGTAGACTCTGCATTCACCTTCACAGCAGTAGTTGAATACAGTATGTACCTTTTTTCATGTACATATTATGAATGCAGCCAGTAGCGGTGCAGGAATGATACACATCTGCCGTGCAGGCAAACGCTGCATAGTCTCACTTGAAGGATTTTATTCCCTCTGTTATTAGATCTCCTCAAGGTTTCATGAAATTTTTTACTCCCCTTACTATTGAAGGATGTTAATTTCAGGATGGACAGAAATCCAAAGTTTAAAATGCAATAGCTGAAAGTTGTGTAAAAAGGCATAGATGAAAATGCTGCAAAAAATTGACTGAGAAAGACTTTGCAAAGTAAAATTGCTCTGGATTGTAGTATGACATTTTTGTGGTGGTACCATATTTTATGAAGTAGTGGTATAGCATGGAAGTGTTACCTGCAAGGTGGTACTTCATTGCATATAATATGAGGTATGGCCATGACAAAGAAAGTCAGATGTAAACGAAGTCAAAGGCCTGTGGACAGTGAAGATCATGTAGGCCTTTACCTGTGTGGTAAATCCATGTATAGAAAGTTTTATGAGGAAATGGCCATGATTCCTTTGTATCAAAGTCACTGCAAAGAGTTAACCATTTCAGTTGACAATGTCAAACCTTCATTTCAAGGTGGTTGTACTTGTTGATATGCCCTGGAGGCTTAATTAGACTGTAAGGGTGCATTTACACTAGATCCGGATCTGATCGCCTGCGCGGGGTCAGATCCACTGCTCGAGATCAAATTTGTAGTGTAAACGCAGATCAGATCCGGATCTGATCGCCCTATTTTGATCCTGGTAAGAGGGGAGGATCAGACCCCGCGCAGGCGATCAAAACTTGTAGTGTAAACGCTCCCCGGATCAACGGTGACCCGAGATCAACGGTAATTCAACGTACATTATTTGGAGGTCACTTCTGCAAAAACACTCATTATGCAGGGAGGTGGATCAGAGTACGAGACAAGTGTAAATGCACCAGGATCAAGCCATACACGTAATTCGATATGCTGATAACATAGGGCGATCAGATCCGGATCAAGTGTAAATGCACCCTAACAGTTGCCTTAGCACCACACACAAAACTGGGAACTAGTTAGCAAGAAATTAACAGATTTAATGTGTGGGATTACAAAAGAAATACTGACACTGCCAAAGTACCCATCAAAATGTTTGTGTAGCTAGTAAACTTCTCACAGAAATGGTCAAGCTTTGAATTTTGATGAGCTTTATTGGTTACACCTCTTATGTTCCGACGTCTATATTCCGACAAATCTGCATAAAGGTCAGTGATAGGATATGGGCTAGGTTTTAACTTAACCCATATCCTAACACTGACCTCAGTGTAGACTTTTTGGAGTACAGAGACATCAGAACAAAGAGTCATTAGAACAAGAGTAGTCCCCGCTTTATTGAAAGTGGTCGAAGATAAAGGTCTAAATGATTTTGTAACAGTGTCTGTCTGTTTCACAGACTTCCCTCTATCCCTTACCATTTGTATTTGCCTGAAGGATTTTCATTAATTACTGTGGAGTGAAAACTGCTCCTTTAGTTTACAGTATGTGTCCATGACAAAGGCAGTAATGAAATTCACAAAAAGTTCAAAGGATCTTTGCAGTATCATGGCATTTGTGTATTAAACCTTGTAATTGGTGTAGCAACTAGGAGATACACAAAGCCATAGAAAATGGATCTGGTCAGTTCTTGCCCACCTGGAGGCGAAGGTGTTGTTACCGCACCCACCCTGACTGTGCTCACAATAGTGTGTTCATGTGAAAAAGAGGTGTACTGTACCTATTCCATAAGTTGTGCGAAGATTAGGTCAGTTTCCTTTAACCTTACCCCTGAGCCAGCTCTTCTTCATCATGATGCTCTACCCAAAAGGATTTTGTCCTTGAAAAAATAAAAATCGTTAGAAATTTGACATGCTTCCTGGGAATAACCATTTTTTCTACTGTGAATTTTTCAGTTTACATCTCATAATGGGAGAATGCAGTCACCCCAATAAAGAATTGTATAGTAGACTATCCTGTTTCCTGAATGGATCTTGAGAATCATGTGACAGTATTTTTCTCACTCAGTTGTAAAATTTACAAGGAGCAACTGCTTGGTTTACCTTGAATATGCAATATTTATGTCCTAAAATATTATGAAAGATACCTGGAAGAGAAATAAGGAGAAATTTGTGACATTTAGCTATTGTTTCAAAATAAGTTTGGGGCGACTGCTTTTGACCTTTAAATAATCAGAGATTGTATTGTTATCATCCAGGTAGAGTATGAAATTATAGAGTATTTGTGCAAGGATGATACAGATAAGTGGTAAACAATTTTTTGACCAAAGAGCTCTTTTACAGAACTAAAATAGTCTGCTGAGATCTATAGCTAGATGTAAAGCTTTAGCACAGCTAGTCTACTGAAGTCAGTTTAATATTAACCATCGGATTGCTCTTTACTGTTTGGGTACTGTTGATACTAGATACAAGTGACTTCATTTAACAGCTGCAAATCAGTTGGTTAAACGCCCATTGGCCCCTATGTCCACAAACATCATTGGTACTGTACATCTAGTTCGAAATATCATTTCAGGACTACGCAAAGTTCCATACTAACATGTAGGTAGTGTGGTAAATAAATCTTCTAATTGTAGGCCTACCCATCATAGTTTGATGGATTATATACTAGAGGCCATTTTAAGAAGGAGCAATACAGTTTTGGTTAGAGCAGGGAGTTGCCAGTTGAAACTCCCAGATTGAAGGTCTTTGGATATATGTACATGTCATGCCTGTCTGTTTGATATAAAAAGCATTAAAAATGTCATAAATATCCACAATTCTTATCAAAATCCATCAAATATTAACCATTGTACAAGACAATTACTGTTTATGCACTGAAGTTGACTTAACACCATGAATAAACATGAGCTACATATATGCATATTTGTGATGTGGAAAGAGGGACTCATGAGGTACATGTTATGTTATCCTTTCTTAGTTTAACCTTCATTCCAAGGTCAGTTGTGATGGTGGCACCCCTTGTGGTATTTTGTTTGTTTTTCTTTCCTTTTTTTTTTTTTGAAGAAGCCATTTACTACTTTGAAAATGTCCACATTTAAAACCAAGCTTAAAAATACCATGTGATTAACAGATAATTTAGAAGGGATTATCAAAAGAAACACAAACACTGTGCAATACTCCACATCACAATTTTTACTGTACAAATGAGAAATCTCAGATAATGATCAAACTTTCAAGATGCTTATCTTGAGAATGGTGAAAGATATTCTGAAAATTATTTCAACAGATTTTCCTTCAGGGGATCTTAATCTGTCATTGCTTAGTAAAACTGCTATTTTCGTGACATGTATACAGCCCTCGAAAATAGCCTCGGCATTCGGCAATGCCGAGGTAAATGCCGAGACAAATTGTCTTGACTTCGGCAAAAATTTTGCCGAGGCGATAGATTGTAGGACACGCGTACGGGGACTTACCGGTTACGAAAGCTGCACACTAGGCCTACACGGCTCAAAATGCAGCTCCGAGTAGCGACTTGAAAAGAAATCGTTTTCTGATAAAATTTCCACCACCATCGTAACATGAGCAAATATATTCAGTATTATTGCTTTATATACAAAACATAGTTGCAATTTTTCAAGTTTTAAGGGAAAATCTTGATTTAAAAAGTTCGTTACGATGGATGTTTACTGTACGTACAAAACTCACTGTCTGCTGTCAAGAAAGTGATCACCGTACACACATGAGTGTGACACGGCAGAGTGTGACCTTTAGATTTCAGAACCAGCCGTTTTATCTTTTGTAATGTGTAATAAAGTGGGAAAAATTCCCAAAGCGGCTGTATTGGTTTTATCAGTGGAATTCCGGAGCTTAAACAAACAAATTACGTTAACCCACTGTGGTAGAAGTTTGTAAACAAGTAGCATCGGACAGTTACCTAATGCCGAGGTAAAGTGTATTTTTGCCGAAGTAAATCCTTTTTACTTCAGCAATTTTTTTGCCATAGCCAATATCTTATTTGGAAGGGCTGTGTATACATATCTCTAAAGTGTGCATGTGATTTGTAGATTATTTCCCTTTTGCTTTTTCTACATGGGGACTACCAGGGGGATAAAAACACTTGGTATGTTAAGATCTTTAATCAGTATGCATTGGCAGTGTGCATACTGTACAATAGATCAGAGTACATGTGTGCCTGCTCCCTTTGCCCTGACCTCTCTTTGTTCCATTGTCTTTTTTTCCAACACCTAAGGAGTTAGGGAATGAGGGTAGAGTTAGATGAGGGTTATGGGTACAATGAGGAACATGGTGAGGGTTTACTAAAGAAGCTCTTTATCTCACTGTCTCTGTGGCAAGAAAGCAAATATATCCATTACTTGAAGCCACATGTCTTCATGTACCCAGGTCTAGGCCTATAGTGTTGGGAACATTTGGATTTGTGGGGCACAACTTTTTTTGCCCAAACCTTTAAGCCTTTTTAGACAATTTTGCCCAAATTTCTACAGATATTTTCAGCATTTTGAGGTTCACCAAAAATATTGGCCCCTCCACAGCCTCATATGCCTACATTATTTATATATCTGTTGAAACAGAGGGGTCAAAACATACTGTATACTGTAGAGAGAGAGATGTCCTAGCATGGAGTGTATGTATTAACCTCGGCACCTCACAGTTTTCATTGTAGAGTTTCCTTGGTCTGCCTAGTGCATGGTTATTTCATTACTAGGAATCCCACATACTGGGAGTTAGTGTAGCTTCATGCTAAGCAAGAGCTTTGCCGCTTTCTCACAGAGCTTCTTCTGTTAGTAGCCTCCTGAAATTCAGTATGCCTGTGTTTACATATCAGTGTGACATCCTCTATTTTTCAAATGGGTGTACTTAACTAAGTAAATAAACTCTAAGGGTCATTTTACAAAACACCTCACAGGTACTCTGAGATATGACAATGGAATGTATTGTTGGGAACATGTCCTCATTAAAGCTGGGAGTTGACAGATTGTGGGGGCAGTGGTGTGTGTCATCCTTACTAAGTTCTCTCTTCTGGATAAAAGCTGATTATTGTGGTTTTTCCTAGTCACTTCCTTCTCTGCAAAGAAAATTCCTCTATAGTCAACCATGGAAGGTTAGAGTTCTGTATAATGAAGGGATAATCTATATACTACTGACTAATACCACATTAAGACTGTCTTGCAATTTGGTTTGAAGGGTGGGAAAGCACTAGCAGTTGCACTTATCATCACTTGTTTGAAACCATACTAAGAATAACAGTATAACAGTTCCTATAAAGCGGCTTTATACTAGCTTGTACACACTTTGTGGAAGAACTTTGTCCTCCACAGAAGGTTAATAAACAAACAGTACACCTGACTGAGACTGAGGGGCACAATAGCTTGTACAATTTTGAGTTATTTCGTGTACATTTGCCCTGTCATGATTATGGGTCATGCATCAGTGAATTGGTATTGGTAGGTTAGAAGAGAATTTAACTGCCTTCTTATGAAAGTTCTGGGACACAAATCTATAGTATAGCACATGGTTGCCAATGTTCAACAAGTGGTTAAATTCCAGCTAAAAAGACAGTGTACTGTAGTAAATATTTGGTACAGGATTACCAAGATAAAAGGAGATTTGAGTCCAACAAATGTCACTTTTAGAAACCCTATAAATCCTATGTCAAATAGTGACTGGTGTCATTTTAGTTGGAAATCTACCACGTTCTTGTTGGCAAAGGTGTGTGGTGCAATGCTATTCTGCTGCCAATTTAAAACATTGAACAATGGCAGGATGGCAGGGTTTATATGTAGGAAGTTTGCCAGAAGTTTCCTGAAGCTCAAATTGTCATGGTTGAAAGTTAAACAGTATGCTTGCTGTGATATTGGTAGCAATTAAAGGGGAAATGCAGTCACCCCAACTTGAAGTAGTGTAGTAGACTGTCCTGTTTCATGATTGGCTCTTGAGAGTCATGTGACAATATTTTTTCTCCTCAAATGTGAAATTTACAAGAAGTAACTGATTGGTTTACCTTGAATATGCAATATTAAATTCCTAACATATTACGAAAGATACTTTGAAGAGAAATAAGAAGACAATTGTGAGATTTATCTGTTGCTTCAAAGTAAGTTTGGGGCGACTGCTCTTGACCTTTAAGCAGATCATGATGACATAAACAGTTGCTTTGTATGTGATGTTTTTTACTAATTAGTAAGATAATTGGTAAGAATTAATTTATTTTTCCTTTCACAGACCTTAATTAATGCAAAGTGTAACTTTGGAAGTAACAATGGACAAAGTAGGTTGCCAACTTAAAATTATCATATGAAATTGTCAATGTCAAGTGTCAATCACATTTCTTGTATGCTAACAAATGTAGTATTTGTTTTAGGAGTTTGCTGTCCTACATTTAAAAAGTAGGACTAAAAATGATTGTATTCAATCTCACCCTCAAAATTATTGAAAATCCAGAAGTGATGTCATAAAAACTTTAAAACCTGTAAGGAATTTTTTCACTCATGAAGCCTAAAAGCTATTAAACCTCTCAGATTGCCACCAGAGTGACCAGACCCAAGTTTAATACTTTATCATGGTGGACTTTAGAAGGCACAAATCCCTTTTATTTTGCACAAGTATAGATATGTATTTCTTCAGGAAGTTCAAGGGCAACCAGTCTTGCCCTACTATAGCAAAAATTCTCCCTGCAGAGTTTATCTCTAGCCCTACTCCAATTTTAATACAAGGGGGAAAAATGTCTAGTGCACTTCCTAGACAAAGCTGCAATGGTCTGTAGCGAATTTGAGTAATGCCATATCCATGCACTGAAGTGAGTGAGATGTGTGATAATGCATTTGACACTGTATACTACTGAATGATCTGCACAAGTTATCACTGACCAATCAGTTAGTAAGATGAGGTTTAACGGCCCAGTTTCCAACCAATTGGTTCAAGTCGAGCCGGCCACGGCCTTTTTTCCACATGTGGCTCACTGGCTTGTTTTCCCTTACTCCATTGCTTATGGGAAGCATCATGCACAACGGCAGTAGGTTCCAGTTTTAAAGTCTTTGGTATGACTCGACCTGGGAATCGCACCCAGGCCTCCCTTGTGAGAAGCGGATGCTCTGCCGCTAGATCAAACACGCGGTCCAATCATAGTGATGCTATTATTTGAATTTATACCAGTCAAAGTGCAGTATAGTCACCAATTATGAGAGAACAGTTAGGTATTCGTAGAGTGATGCAATATCCCTTTATGCACTGGTACACTATGTTCTTAACTGAATGTGACCTGTCTCATAAGTTCACAATGCAGTCTTTGCATGGCCCATATGTACCACTTGTATAGCATAATACCTGCATACATTTTATTACTTTTATAGTATGGTAGCTACTGTAATTGCCTGCTAATTGTCGTCATGAGTACAAACTTGCATCCTTGGCTCATAAGGTTGAAAACTTTGAAAGAAGCGTGCTAAAGATAAGTTGTTTCCTGAAAATGTCCCTACGTACGGTCATGTTTTCGTAAGTTCAATTGAAGCCCTTTAGATTGAGGAAGGACCAATTTATCACAACCTACCATCAGGAAACGAAAGGAAGCCAACAATCTATCCTTGTCAGATTGGCTGATGTAAAATGTTTTTGCAGGAAAGCCTCTTTGCCCCTTTTGCTGATGTCATATCCTGAAGAAAGTAGCTCAGACTCTCGTTGCAAAGGTTGATTTACGTAGACCATATCTAAGTTTTGAATACCTCTAAACTGAAAGCTAAAAGATGGGTATCAGATGGTACTCAACAGGGACAGTTAGGGGAAATTTGAAGGAAGTTAAGGGTGATATGATACAGAGAATCAGTGGAAGTTGGTATGTCACGAAAGCAGAACCAGGAATGACTGGAAAAATCATCATTTCTGTACTTATTCAAGTTATTATACAGTAGAACAAGAACAATCATGTGTCATCCATTGATTTTTGAAAATAAACTTTGTTGTTATCGTGTTTCCACTGTTAAGTGGTTCATGCTGCCACCCTTAAATTATTTTGAAATGACAAAGCTAAATCTTTCTGCTATCTCTATGTAGGCCTTATGCAGTGTTATTGATGAGCAGTTTGGAATCAGGGTGCCTAGCCCCTTATGGAGGTGTGCACGAACAGTTTTCAGAAACCCAGAATTTATGCTTAATGAAAGGTCTGGGGTATGGTTGATACTTGATGATGAGGGCTGCCATATATATGTAAATTTAGCTTCTGAACCCTGAATTTAGATGACCCTGGAGGGTTCACCAGCATATATTTTTGGGTAGTCGTTCTGTCCCCATACCTTCGTTGACCCAGCCCACTTCCCCTACCAACACTGATCATCCAGTAATAAACTTATTATGTGCAATCTTTCTTTGGAAAGTTGCCTAATTTGTAAAAAATAGAAAAAGACTGATGTAGCAGGATAGACTTATTCAGCAATTTTATGTGAAAAAAATATATATGAAAAGTGTAGTTGATCCCTTATCTTCAGTTCGATATACTGTATATGTATTTACCTTAAATATATAAAGTTAGACATAACTCCACTGCCACTGAATCCAATTGTACCATTCTTCTATTTTCATATTTATTCTATTGCAAAGAAGTCAAATTGTAGAGAGATCATGTAGGTTTGGTGAAAACTTCAAGATTATGAAGTATTCAGCAGTAGTAGTGTGTTTTCTTGAAGATAAATTTTGTTTCATTTCTTTTCAGCACACTGCCCTCTAATCATCTTCCGTATTATGTGCTGATATTAGTTGAATGCTATTAGCAGTATTCACTTCAGGGTACTTTAAAATTATTGATTTAACCTGGTCTGTGAACTGTGTGTACTGTGTTATTACATCTATGGGTAATGAGAATTTTTCATGGTAGACGTGCATGGCACTGAAGTAGTATTGTTTGTCTTAAAGATTCACTGTATATAGTGATGTGTACAGCAATACAGATGGGCATTAAAAAGGGCATAGCAAAACTGAATGTGACAGGAAGGCACAGACAGCAGCTATTATCATACCTTGGCCCCAGAATGCCTCAAAGGGCACAATGGCAGATGTCAAGGGTACATCAACTTTTTGCTATTAGTGCTGAAAAGTGCTGATGGGGTTAATGTTAACCCTGGCATGAAAAACAAATTTAATCATGTGCTCAGGTGGGCACAGTTAAAAGAAGCTTCATGACCAGCCATTTTGGTAGTACATGGTTTCAGTGGTGGTGTGAGTGTAGGGAAGTGGGGGGGGGGTAGGGGAGGTTTTCAGGATAAGGGAAGTTGGACTGGCAGTGTTTTTAACCTCTTTTGTACCCCATTTCAGCCTTCTATTGTGAATTTCCTGTTGGAAAATGTTGCAAGTCATGTTACACTTTTGTTTGCACTATGCTTACCAGCAGATTCCATCTTGGTAAATTTTTGCCCAAAATGAGTTTTGTTAATGCCTGAATGGTTTATGTCTGGAAATTGTACTGGTAAAATGATTGTGCAGTATCACATACTGTACAATATGTAAGGAAGGTATTTGTTAGGCTGTTGTAAAACAAAAATAAACATTCCTGTAACAGAAATGGAGTATACAGGATAATTGTAGCCACATTATTGTGTGATGGTTTTTGTTTCAAATTATTTATCTGTGATGGCTTCAGTTAGGATTGTGTTGTTGTTCAGTACAATGACTGCATGTAACCCTGTGTTTAGTTTGGTCATTACTAATCATAGGCTACAAACCATTCTCAACACAACATGCTTTCCAGTACATTTATGTTTTGTAGGACTTATTGGTGAAATGTTATAATTCAGCACAAAACCTTCAATTGCACAGCAAAATTTCAATATCAGTACCATTTAAAAAGAGGGAGGGATAAAGAGAGAGGTGGATGGGGAAAAAGTTATGGTTGGCTGCCAGTAGCATAGCTAAGGGGTGTGGGCCATGAGTCCTCACAACAAGCCTCTCACCCCCAGACACTCCCACTGGAAAATCCAATCTGAAAAATGTATAGAAGTATATAATGATCCCACATTTAAAGTTCTTCATGAAATGGAAGAGCTCACCCCCCACCCCACCCCCACCACACAGACCAGTTTTTCTGGCTATGCTTCTGCTGGCTACCATTCTGCAACTGCATAGCTTGGGTACTGGGTAACTGGAGCACAGTGTAGGGTTGGCACATTTCCAGTAGGACAGTGTCTTACAGGTTTTATTGACTATCTGTAGTAAAGCCATTTTTTAAGTCAGAACTTTTAGCAGTGCCAGTTGATTGTACCTAAGATCATCACAGACATTGAAAGAGAGCCATTGCAAGTTGGTGGGCAATGTTAATACTGTTTGTCATCATACTTTGTCTTCCCCCCTAGTAGCTACACAAGTAGCGAAGGTTAACTCCTTCTGTAACATCGCAATTTCTTTCGCTACTTTGTTGAGCATTTTTACTTCCCACCAGAAATCTCTAGTGCACTAGTTATACATGCACTTGGACATTCTGTTCTGTGGATGGATGAAATTAAGTTCCTAACTAATTTATAGCAGATAATGAAAGGATAGAAAGTAAAGCTAGCCATTACACAGAACTATTGCAGATAATTCGAAAGGAAAGTGATGTTTGGCCCCTACTCGAATAAAGTTAAGAGTGTTTCATTCTCGTTCTTGTTGACAAGAGTTGTGCACGTTATCTTATAACCATGCACGTGAGGTTCAAAAATTTGATAAATGATTCCTGGTTTTTTAGCTGAGGCATATTCTTTTCCATTGCCCTATTCCTTCGCTTGAATGATCAATTTAAAAGCTGTAATGTCTCATACATTTCATCTATCTATGGCTTGAGGATTCTTACATTATTTAGCAAGGAAAGTTGACTGAGGTAGCAAGCACTGCACATCTCTAGCAAGAATGGGAAAAACGTCAGTGCACATTTGAACATCACAAGCCTTTTGGAATTGATATAGTATCGACACAAACATGGCTGATAATAGCATTGATGCTGAACTAGCTGCATTGCATGTCGTGATGAGCGACTGGAACTTGCACGCTAGGACGGCAGATGGCGGACTTGTTTTGCCAAGCGTGTATTTTGAGGAGGATGAAGATGAGAATGAGCAAACAGAGAAGTTGGAGGTTGAATCAGAAGGAATGATGGAAGAGAATGAGGATTTGAAGAAGCAAGGTGAGAGAGGCAAGCATAGGGTGGATTTTGTAATTTGTTTTTGGCGGTTGTGCAACTGTATTGTACATTGCAGATTCATCAAGTGGCTGCATGTGTATGTCTTTAAGGTGGTCATTTATTGTGAGCTCATAAATTTAAGAAAATGTTTGGAAACAGGTACAGTATAGTACCACTGCTAAGATTTCTAATTTTTAATTCTTAATTTTTAGAAATAGGATAATTAGTGGCATGTATTACAACAGTTTTGGTTAAGTGTAAAGTGTGCACAATGCCTTCAAGAAAGGGAATTAAATACCTAGAGTAGTTTTCTCTATATGTAAATTCAGGACTTAACTGAGTTGAAAAGATACCACAGTTTGAGGGGAAAAATGAAAAACCTTCTTGAATGATTGGTAAAAAACTTTATTTTGAATGAGTGGTTGAGTCTAACAGAAGTTAAAAATTGTTGGAAGGTAGTAATTTGAGAAAGAACATTATCATCAACATGAATTGTATGTACTGTGATTAGTCTAGGTTATATGTAAAATGTTGAAAGTTTTATAGTTCTTGACACTTTAATGCCATTTTCCAAACTAATGAAAATAACTGAACTTTGAACTTTAATGTTTGCGCAAGTGATAAAGGACAAAGTTTAGAAACAGAATGATATGTGAAGCATTCTATCTTTGAGTTTTGTTTACATATTTAACAGATGACTGGTATTATCATAAGTTGACTCATAAGTCTGTCATAACACATGTTTTCAAAAAGCTCTAACAGGTTGTTCTTAACTTAAATTATTATTTCCTTTATTTGGTCACTTTTTCGATTGATCTCAGTATTATTCAGCTCATTATCAATTGACTGGCACATGTTACCAAGGTCTTGTTTTGATATCGTACATATGGTACACCCAATACTTCAATTCGTACTAGTGTTTTGTTTACACATGTAGTAATTCACACCATTTCATCAATGTGTTGTAGAATTAAGTGTGACCATAGATTACTCACTAGGATTGCCAGACTTTTCTGAGAGGCAATCGGCCAAATATGGCACTCTATATGATCAAAAATTTATGCCGAATGCAAGTTCATTGACATCAGCATTCCTCTTGCTCAAAAATCATGAATATGATGTGAAGTAAATGTGCTTTTGTGACCACAGACCTAGTTTGTTCATTCGTTCATGCTGCTAGTGAGAATTGTGAGGCATACTGTAAAGTATGCATGCTACCACAGTTTTCACAAAAATTGTGGAAAAACATGGATTTTGAAGGAAAATTGGCAGG
Organism: Holothuria leucospilota; assembly: GCA_029531755.1. NCBI lineage: Eukaryota > Metazoa > Echinodermata > Holothuroidea > Aspidochirotida > Holothuriidae > Holothuria > Holothuria leucospilota. The sequence continues at coordinate 5,266,058 of CM055968.1, read as the reverse complement.
CAAATGAAAAATCGACCATATTCACCAAAATGCTGGTTGACGTTTTGAAATTTTGCACACCAACACCTTCTCAAAAATGCCAAATTTTGTGTTTTTGGCATTTAAAACACAGTATGGCAACTGTGCTACTGACTTCACACCTTTCCTTAACATACTACCATTTGGAGTGGATGTTATTGAGCTCGTATTTGCTGTTTGGTTTCTCTTACTTTACAGTGTTTGTATCCTCTTCAATAAATTTGTGGGGAACATTTTATGGTCAGCTAAATTAGTCTTATCCCAGTGGCTACTTTACTGTTTGCTTTTAAAACTCTCTTATCTCATCCCATACAGTAATATTCTCCCTACTAAGTTTACTTTTAGTCCCTCCCCCAGTTTGAAGACCTGACTAGTTCAGGGTCTTTTTGACAGAGGCACAAGTGCCTAGCCTGCACTGACTTTAACAATTTGCTCGATGCCATATATATTGACACACAGTGACTGTGTGTGAGCTTGATTGGTAACACGACTACTAAACTGTACAAGTCATCATCGACCATTGAGAGTGACGCTATTATATTGTTTGAATGAATGCCAGTCAAAGTGCAGTCATTAACTGTATTTAGAACTCAAGGGCTATTTGTGAATATGTTTAGGCAGGGAGTTGCTAGCAACTCCCTAGTTTGGTGAGATGCCATATCTCCCATTTACCCTTAATAATGCCCCTTTGATTTTGTTTTTTTACTAATCTGAGTAGGCCTTCATGCTTAGGCTGGGCCTAGCCTATAGGTATGAAGTTAGTTCACAACAGTACAGTGTAAAAATGAATTACCCTGTCAGCTGGTTTGTAGTCTAGTTTATGCAGAAGTTCCCAAAACACTAGAAAGTCACAAAAAGTAAATGTCTTCATAAAGTAGCAGTCCATGCTGACTACAGTATACATTATGATTCCACTCACAACGTTTGTAAGAAATCAGGCCTAGCCACCGAATTTTGGCATATATCATGTACAGTAACTCAGGTTTGGTCAAGTTTTTCTCATTTACCTGCAAACAGCACCCTCAAACAATTCCCTTCCCCCCTCCCCAACTTTTTTGAAAATGCAATGCTCGTGAGAAGTTTTTTTAGGAAAGTATAGTAAGTGCATACAGTAGCCTGTATTTACACACTTTAATAGTCCTGGGTCATGTGGGGTTGTGGGTCATGTGTCTTTATACCCTGTGTTCACAATAGATTACATGCACAGAGTACTGGCTGCCTTCTGCAGTTTCCTGTTAAAGATCATGTTGTATTCACAAGGAGTGGCAAACAGATAATTGCATTATCTCAAACTATCAGCAAAATTGTTCTGGTATTTCTTGCATAGGAAACAGCAGGACCTTCAGAAATGAACATGTTATCATGATGATGCGATAATTCACCTGTACCTTTCAGAGTGATCTTACAATGAGCCTGTGGTCTTGATGATAAGCTAACTCATCTCAATCCTGGGAGAGCATCTTTATGAGGAGTGCATTCTCATGGAGAATTCAATAGTTTGGGACAACTGTTCAGTACTGTGTTCATATGGAATAACATGCATATCACCTAACAACCCCTTGTGATCAGACGATGTGAGTGTTCTTCCGTGTGAAGACAGTGCTGAACAGCTGTCCCATACTGAATGTTGATTTTGTTCATGTGGTCTGCTTTTACGTTAACTGGGGGAGGGGGGGGGGATGTGGTTCATTGTAATGTCTGGTTTTGGAAATAATCTGGCATACTGTAGCTCACAGGTAGATGTGAAGAGAACACTTGACTTACATGTTAAGTGTTCTTAAAGTAACAAGGGAAAAAGTATTAACTCATCTTCATCATTGTTTCATTGTGATAAGATAAGATGGAACACAAACGAGTCTAAAAGAAGATGAAATCAAGTCGTTAGTGCTGGATCCAGTAACATATATATTATAACTTTGAAACTTACAGAATGTAAAGGTTGCCTCCTTGTTTACAATATTCAGGATTGAGAAATGATGCTGCAGTCCTTTTATATTAAAGTGATGCCGTGAGTTTGCAAAAAGGAAAAACATAAGATTTTGCTTCTTCTTATGTCTTTCTTTATTTTTAAAAATGCCACGAGTGCTTTACAGAGTTGAAGAATACAATTTGAAAGCTCAAAATGATAGTGATAATCTCGGGAAGTAACCTAAACAGCATAAAATCGGTAAATTTTTGAAGGCCTTTTTCAAAAAACGGTCCTTATTATACGGCATTAAACCACGCCTACAACGAACCTGATGTTGAATATGCAATGTTATTGAGGTGTCACCAAGTTAAAAAAGACGTACCATACCACTCCAGCCTGACTAGCTCTCGCAGGGAGTTGTTATTTCCAAATAACAACTCCCTGCTCTACGGTAGCCTACAGCTGTTCGCTCACGACCACTGATCTCTACTATAACCAGGGAGTAATAACAACTCCCGGCTATAACAGTCTCACGACCAGAGAATGCATGTTCTTGCGTAATTGCTTCATAACACTTACTTGTATACACTCAATGTAGCTTCCTCAATACTACGTAGTACAGGCCACAGTCTTTCACTCTTTGGTACGCGTTACAGTACCGATTTGAATTTGGACGTTACAGGTTTACAACGAAAGTTACACCAATACTACCGCCATGAGTAAGAACGTCAGAGACGATGGTAAGTGCACATAAAGGCAGAGCATCTAACGGTAGCCTAAATTAGGCTTAATTTACACAGAGGTACCACTGAGCCAGTATACTATGGCCTAAGTTAGGCCACTACAGTAAAACGGTGTAGTGGTATTACCATGCACTCTGTACATTGCAATATCAACGTTACCTTTTCAAGATCCACACACACCATGCGTCTTGTTCACTTGTGTCGTTGTGCTAAATCGATCAGCTGTTTTCGCCTAGTGAATATGCATTAGTACTTCGTTCTCATTGGTCCGCTCAACTGATGTTCGTTAGGAGACTGAATAGTGTTTGTCCGCAGCACATTTTTGATTTCCTCGAGTTTAGTCGTTATTTTTACGAAAATTTTAAGGCTGTTGCCGGAATTCGCACAACAGGCCTTATTTTTTCTCCCTTACTGTTCATATGGGTCACTCAAAGGAATCACTGAAATTTTAAACTCGATTTTTTAATGTTTTTTACTTTTTGCAATCTCACGGCATCACTTTAACATAAATGTGCAAAAGATAATTGGTCCACACACTCATTTGATAGTGTACAATCTGCATAAATATGAATATGTATGAACTGTAGATAAATAAATATATTATCCACATAAATGAATAAACATATCACATTACACTCATAGTATCTGTTCAAGTGTATGAGTGTAACCTTTCAAAAAAGTTACTAGAATTATATTATAATTCAGTAATGGATCTAGGGCAATGCCCCAGGAAAGAAAGTAATAATGTCAATGGTTAAACTTGTTTGTGGCAAATAGTGTACAAGGAAATAATTTGCACCCTGCACTTTGTAATACTGCCCTGTGTTTTACATTAGTTTCAACAGGAAGAAAAGCCTCAAATGTCACAAATTGGAGATTGCATTTTATGTTTATTTTTGTATATATGTGTGTCAGGTTATATGCATCTTGTGACAGGATCAAATGTAAGTGGGCTTCCTCAAGCATAATTGTTTATGATTACCTTGAAATTGTCATGTTTTGTGTTTGCAAATTTGATTACCTTTAACAGATCAGATGATGGTATGCTGACAAGTGTTTTCAGATCACAGAGGAAAAATTCACATGAACAGACTCTTCTTCCATGTTCACGCATGCCCAGTATCCAACACCAATGAGTAGCAAGGTCCTTGGATGAATGAACCAGGGCACATTTTAATACACTGGACCTGTCTGGCTGAAAGTCTAGCCGGCATGAATACCATGGTTCAAGTAATACTTAGATAGTACTTTCATGGTAATACAGTGTCCAGAAAATGTTGAAAATTGAACACAACAGGGTATGTTGATAAGCCTGACCTCTACCCCAGGGAGTGGACTTGGTACCTGTATGCTCAGCACCCCTTTTAGGCTTGACTCAACAAGGGAAATGATGTACAGCCTGCTTTGTAGGCTAGCTGACCTCTGGCCAACACACAACAGGTCTGTGTTTAACACTGATCTGTGTTTAGACAGTTCACACACTTTGCTTCAAACATCAGACAACAGATGATATACTGTGCTCAGGATCTGATCTAATGATCCTAATCCAACAAGTCCATTGTGATGTTGAAATTTCAGTAATGGACCTGGATCAAGTTTGCCCAGGAAGATTATCATTATGTTATCAATTCATGCCATTGTTTTGCTGTAACTCTACATGTAAAGTTTAGAAATTATGATTGGTTTAATAGTAAAGACAGATGTACACTGGTCCTGCTTCCTGGCAGACCCATAAACCACAAGCTAAAAAAAGAAAAAAAATGAATAAAGAAAAATGAAATAAAAAAGTTGCTGTAGAAAATGTCAGTTTGTGGTTTGTTATGGTATAATAACTCCATGGTTATGGGGTCATTGGCTAAGATTAGAATCAGTGAGGAGTTTTGATGCTTCCTTGATTTCTTCAGTTCTTTGCAGTGTCGCTTGTAGCAATCATCCTATGTCTGGCTTTGACCATTGACCACTGGAGAGATACCATCAGTAGGTGTAACTAATGCTAAATGGTTCTTATTCTATTACACAATTGGTCCACTGTGTACTGACATTGTATTTCATCCCAGTGGGATAGTTCAAGTTGTGAGGTTTACAGATTTTAAGAAATCATCCCCGAGGGTGTTTGGTTTTAACAGAAGGAAGAGGAGTTCAAAAATTAGTTCTTTGTGATGGGAGTAAACCAAATTAAAATTCCATCTGGTAAAAATATGTGAACAGTAGTAGATATTTACATAGAAAAGATTGACAGCTATATTTGGCCCTGTGTGTATCTTTCCACTTCCATGGTTGATTAGTATTTGAACTGGCATTTCTCTGAGGCCTTGATTTTCCAAATAGACTAATCAGGGTGGTGGTTTTGCAGTTTAAATTTGTCATTTTTGAGGGGTGTTGATATGCAAAATTTTATTTAAAAGCAGTGCCAAATAGCATGTTGGTAACTGTTTTGGCATATTTTTACTTGACCACCAACTTTCCTTCAAAATGCTCATTTTCACAATTTCCATAGGAAAGTGGTAAACTGCACAGTTTAGTAGCTAACAGCATGTATGAATGAGTGAACTCGTTCAGTGGTTTGGAAAGCAGCATTATTGCACAAAAACATATTCATAATTATTGAGCAGTTGGAGTTTTAAAGCCATTGAATTTGCATTTGGCATTTTTGGACCATATTGAAAGCCAAATTGGCTGGTTGTCAGTGTTCACATTTTAGGCAGCAGGGTTGCACAATAATAATTCCAACACTTTTCTCAACAATCCCGCAAGTTTTATATCAATTAAGGGCTGGAATTTCCCGCACCCATTGAGAACAGCTTACTTGTGTGGAAAAAGTTGACTTGTTATGTCGCAAATTATTGACTTCCCCCCTTTGAACCAAAATCCCCCCAAACTATTTTGGAAGGGACCCCCTGCCCAAATTCTGAGACCTAATGCCAGTACTCCAGTTGCCAAATCTGATAATCCCCCGATACTATTAGTACAAGTGGTAGTGATATATAAAATGAGTCTCTAAATTTATCATAGTTTATAGCTCTGACTGGGTCTTGCTAGACTCGAGGATATATAAGCAAGCATATGATCATATATAGTATCTCTCCCTGCTACATTGAATTAAAAGCTGTGTTAACAAAAATTGTATTTAAGAGTACGGCCTAAAGTTCAGAATCGTAAATCAAAGTCACAAAATGTCATGGATAAAATACTTTCTCTTCTTTGACTTGATCTCTGATGAACAAACTCAGGACTGTTACTCTGTGGACTGGAGTATGTCTTCGGAACATTAATTGCAATAGAGGACCACGTTGGAATGTCATTATGTGGATGGTTGAGCAGTGAAGGGTGTTATTGGAGTCTGCAGGTTGCAGGCGCTTAATTACACAAATACAGTTTGGTCTTTTTATACACATTAGCAGCATAGCTATTAAGCAGCATACAAAGCGTGTTTGTGACTGGTGATTGGCCCTGTCAACATCCAAAATTCCCCTCCCTAGAAAAAGGGTGAAAAAAAATCAAATTTTACAAAAATCACTGTCCTTCCTGCGTTTATTATCTACAATGTAAGCAATAAAAGGAGCCCTTGATGACCCCAAAATAGCTCCAATAAGTAAAGTATTTTAGGTGGGAGAGGGAATTTTCCTTTTCTCAAAGCGATAGTTGCACCCCCCCCCCCACCTCCAGAAAGTAAATGTGTACCCCAGTGTTTGCACTAATGTGCGCGATTGCGCTATTCCTGCACCTGGCTCCCAAAATCCCGCAAAGTTTTAGTTTCTGTGAGGGAAATTCGCGCATCCATTTACTTGCCGATGTGTTCAGGTTAAACAAAAAATTAATAAAATCCCTCCTTTAAAAATGAAAATCCCTCCTAAAGTTCCTTTTGAAAGAGTGAGGTCTCTCCTTAATTCTGAAGTCTAGCACTAACACTGGTGTACCCGTGTAGGTAGAATGCATTCTGCTCAAGGTGTCAGAAAGTGTGGTTGCCATATATAAATTACTTTGTCATGAAATGAATTAACTCAGGTGGTTAGAAAAAGCACCATACCCTAATGTGTGCAGTGGAGACACCGTGCAGCACATGTATGCATGTCCAACAAAATATATTTTGTGGGGTGGAAAGGAGAAGGCGAGTAACCTTCTATGTAGTCTGCAGGTGTAATAACACATTACTACTGTAACTGTTCAACAGTATTGTATCTTGCAATCCTGTAGTAGGACACAAGTATGTCCAGTCTGTATTCAACCTCAACTTAAAGGGAGAATGCAGTCACCCCAATAAAGAATTGTATAGTAGACTATCCTATTTCCTGAATGGATCTTGAAAATCATGTGACAGTATTTTTCTCACTAAATTGTAAATTTTACAAGGAGCAACTGCTTGGTTTACCTTGAATATGCAATATTTATGTCCTAAAATATTATGAAAGATACTTGGAAGAGAAATGAGGAGAAATTTGTGACATTTAGCTATTGTTTCAAAATAAGTTTGGGGCGACTGCTTTTGACCTTTAAATGATGCTTGTACAGTAATGTAATTCAATACACAGAAAACAGCTGCAGTACCAGAGCCCCAAAAATACTGTAATAAATTTTGTATCCCTTGTACCAGTTGATTGGTGCATTATTGAAAATGCATCTTTGTAAGTTAACAGTCTTTCTTTAGTGCAGTAAGTAATCACTTACAGATTAGATGTATCAAAATTGGATATCCTGGTATTTTGGTCTCATGTTTTCTTAGTTTTATGTTGTGTCTGATAAAAGCTGCAGGTTCCTGGGAGTACAGCTTAAGTAGGCAGTTAACAGTGTGTACCATTAGAGTGATTAATTACTGAAGTTATAAAAGAGGGCTATAATTTCACTTCAAGTGTAGTTTATGGCTTTCTTGACTTCTCTTGCAGAAAAATTTATAGGACATGATCAGATGATTAACTACCATGCAATTTTGAAGAAGTCATACTTGAAACATAAGTTGTAAACTATTGGGGACATAATTTAGATGAGCACAGAGTTACTGTGTAACTGCAAGGTGAATGGCTTAATTGTTGAATTGAGCAGGAAGACCCAAAAGTGTCATTGATCAAATGCATGGACATTCCTGTAAATGAGCAGTACTGTAAGTAGCAGAGATTTGCGTGCCAAAGTGAGTGAATAAGTGGACCTTGAGGCATGATTTACTGTGTGAAAAGTGAGTCAGTGGAAGGATCTTCAAAAGAAAGAGGGGGGGGGGGGGGGACAGGGATATCCCCTGTCCTCCTGGAAGTATGCTCCTGGAGGTTTCCACCTGTGGTGCTGAGTTATCAAAGTATGAAGTTTACCCACTCAGTTGAAATGGTTAATTGCACAAAGGTCACTCTTGGACTGCTTGGATTATAACATCCCAAGTTTCTTTTTCCGTTTTTTCCTGAAAAAGCACTTTTGTCCAATATTTCAGTTTAAACAGTCTTGATTTTTATTGTCAGGTCATATATATATATATCAACATTTTTGTTTCAAAAGGAAAGAATTACAGCTGGTAATGATGTTCACTGCATAAAAATGACTTCACAAATTATTGTGCAGTGTACTCTTTCACACATTAAAGTTGAATAAATTTCAACATTTTGTTTCTGAGCAACTGAACAGTCAATAAAGATGGTAGTTCTGACCAATCCAATGAAATTTGTACCTTGCCCCTCAGTACCCCCTATTTACACATGTAATACCCACTTACCCACAGTAAGTTCCTGGCAAGTCTAATAGTGCAGTGGTAGAGGGTGTCCTCCAACAGAGGGCACCCAACTACTCCCCTCTGTACTTGCCAAGTCAAGTGGACTGTACGCAGTTGGTTATCCTGGTTTTTCAACCTTTTGGAAAGGAGGATTTTCTCACTGTTTTGAAGTGGATCTTCTGACATCAAGTCGTCTTCATCACCATTTCAATATTCACGTGGCCATGGATGAGGATCCTTTTAACCAGGGAGTTTTTGGGGAAGTGATTTCCCAATCTCTTGATCTTTAATTTATTTTCCAATCTCATGATTAATTTTCTTGTACTATAGTTGTAGAATTCACTTTTCATATGTGTACTTATCCCTTCCTACAACTAATTCGCAAGACATACCAAGGGGTAAGTAAAGTTGCTCATGAATACCAACATTTCAATCAGGTGGGGGCCTTGGAGTATTTTTTGAGGAAAACTAATGTGATAACTAATACTATCTGTCAAGTACCGTAGTTGAAAATGTTTTGTGGATTATATGCATACATCTGTTCAAAATGTGCCAAATGCTTCCTTTTGTCTTGTGCTCAGTGGTTTGACAAACTATCATCTGTACAGTAGTCTATTAGTTGATGACATCAAACCAAAAAGGCAGCATGGTTGGGGAGGGCAGGGGGTGTGGGGGTGTTTATTTGCCTGATTGTTAAAAGAAATTAGGTTCAAATACTGTATTTCATCCAAGAACCTGTGATTTTCGTCAGCAAAATTTAATGTCTTTTGCAAAGAGTATATAACTTGACGATGAGAGTAAAAGTTGAATTGAAAGCCCGTTTGTAGGTAGGCCCTTGCAATTTTCTCTTATACTGTGGTTGTTAAACATTTATTTTAAGTTTATTGTTATCATCTGCATATTTTATGACCCATGGTGTTCAACCTTGTCTTCAAGTACTGAATGTCACTTTTGTTTGTAATCTGCTTTGCACTCAACTCTTATTAATTTCCTTTTTTTTAGCAAAAACAGCAAGTGCCAATTTTTTTTGGCCAATGTGCAGTGCTGTTCTAAAAAAAAAATTGCAGGTAATCACATTTTGATCACAAGTTCCACAACTCTATATGAGAACTATGTCATGACTTCTAACAGCAGCTTTGAATACCATACACATACTGTACATAAAGTATTACTGTGTGTGTTGGATGACAGTGTGTAAAATTTGTGTCTTTTCTGCAATGAGAAATATCCTCGAGTATGCAACTTTAATGTCAACTTGTTTTTAAGTTTTAATCATGGTGGGATTTGCTATTGTTTCCATCCTATATGAAACATTAATTCATGTGTAGCACTGAGTAATTGAAACGAAACGTTCCGCTCTAATCAGTAGTTATAAAATCTGTTAAAGGCTAATTTTATCTTTCACATCTGCCATTGCCAAGTTCTATTTTCCTCATTGAATGACTGGGACTGTTGGACAATTCTCGTCACTTCCTTATTCATTTTAGAAAGGGGAAGTTGTGAGGGAAGGCCTTGAAGGCATGATGCTTTAGCTGAAGGCGATTTCACTTCACATATGGTAGAGCTGATCAAGTGGATATAACCACCAAGTGTGTCTGGGTAGTTTAAAAAAGCACACAAATGGCTGTAAGCCTTGTTACTTTTTCAGACATGGACATTGTACCAAGGATGGAGGTCAATGGGAATGGTATGTTTGAATGTTAACTAATTGACTATTGAAAAGCAAATATTAAATATGATCAGTAAAGTTTTGATATTACTCATATTCTTGTATAAGTTAATGTGGTTTTGATTGCAGATTAAGTGTTCTAATTCTTTAAGTATCTGAAGTTTAAATTATTGAAGGCTTTCCATTTAATGTGACTTTTCCTGACATTCGTGGAAGTGTCTGTGACTGTGTTTTCATATCTTGGGGGTGGGTGGGGTTTGAAGTCAGGGGAGGAAGGCAGGTAGGGAGAGAATTGAGGTAGGCTGGCATTATTTAGGTATGAAGGGTGGTATAAAGTTTCAAGCCTGTGTGTTCAACTGATATAGATATTTAGTATAAATATGTGAGTGAAAGAGCTAGTTTCACCTTGAAATTCTGTTCCCTTCTCTATAGAATTTGAATTGATATTTAACTTCTTTTATGACTTGTAAAGTGATATAATTAGCATGATACTAATATAATGTTCCATGTATGATGCTTGATACTATTACTGTATTAGGAGCGTAAAGTCATATATTTATGAAATAAAAAGGAAAATTTTGTTTTTCCCTTTGGTCTTGGCTGTTGGGACTGTAAAGGAACGTAAAACAGGAATGGGCTCTTAAGTATAGCATGCATGTTAAAAAGATGTTTTGTACCACTTAATGTTGTGTGTGCTGTATTTAGGGAAAATTTACCAAATGTCCAGCAGAATACTAGAAGAGATCAGTTCTATTTTTCAAAAAGCAAAAAGTGTTTTCCATACAGTCAGCTCTAAATAGTGTAGGAGTGGTGTAGCCAGAAAACTTTTCATGTGGGTATAGGGGGACTCACCATTTCAAGGGGAGCTTCATTATGAAAGCCATGCATTTTCCATTTATGAGTTTTTAAATAGGAGAAAAGCAGGGTTTCTCCTGGGTTTTAGAGAGTGTGAGATGTGATGAGTCCATGGCAGTAATATGACGCCAGCTTTGGAACCATGAGTGAGTGAGAACTATCAATACTTCTATACTATCTATACGTCTATATTTAGTACAGTACAGGTGGCAATTATAACATATTTCTGTGGTATGGTGGTTGGCTGCCTCACAAAAGGAATGCCAGGGAAAACCCTGAAAAGACAGGGGTATGCAGGGAAATGTGGGGGGGGGGGGGAGGGGTGCATATGCCACTGCATTGTAGACGTGGACTTGTGTGATATTAGTACAAGCTAGTTGCTTCATGTTTCAAGCTGTACTAGACTGTTTTGAAGTCAAGTTCTGATGTACTGTATACTTGCAGTAACAATACTCATGTGGATATTTCTCCCGATAAGATAGGCGTAATACTTCAAAAAGTCTTTCTGTGAATACACTGGACATCACCAGGTTTCCATGGTAAACTACAACTAGTATGAGCAGTACTTTAACCATTTTCCAACTTTACTGTGGTAGGTATGCCAAGGTTTATTCTTTCTATGGGCCAGGGGGTAACTAGGAAAACTATCCCCCTATGCTTTACAATGTTTCTTTAGCTAATGAATACAGAGCAGTGTACTATGTTGAAGCCTATTAGAATGTTGTACCCAGAGAGTCTGGTGCAACCTTTTCATAAACCATGGAAATTGGACTATAAAGTCATCAGGTTTAGAGGGACCAAAATTAGCTGTGATTTTTTTCAGGAGGAATTTCCCTATGACATTATCCACTATCCTTCCTCTTTTCATGTTGCATGAAATACCAATCTTGATTGTCATTGTTAGTATTGCCTTGGTTACTGTCGAGTGTTAAGCTTTGATTTCATAACATTTATAAAATGTGTAGAATGCAGCTGCTGTGGTGCTTGTAAATTACTTCATGTCACAGTTGGAGACAGTGTGTCTTAAGTTGTATGTTTAGTTGTCTGAGAAAACTTCCTAAATATGCTTCTCACAATTTTTCACTCAAAAAAATGACTTGTGGAAGGCTTACACCTAGCAGACATTCCTTAAGTTCCTTCCTTGTATGGTGTAATGTTCCTTTTACATTGTTTTTAGATCACAGTGACTTGCACAGTAACTTATATTTCAAAAGTCTCAATGGCAAAGTCCCATACGCTTAAAATTTGTTGTACCAGGGAGTGATCTCTGGTTGTACTCCACTAAAATATTTGCCAAGGTACCCAGGCAACCTGATGTGAAATGAAAGGCCAAAATTTGTAAACCGAAGGACACGGAGAAGAAGTAATACAAGAGAGCATTAGGACCAGTATGGCCACCATGTAGGCAATTTTTGAAGGGGGTCAAATCAAAGTGGAGTGATCCAAAGGCCTTCAAGGTCATGGCTTTTGATTCATTCAATTTATATATTTCAAGCAGGGTGCACAGTGAACAGTAAATAATTGCAGATCATGCAGTACCTGTAAATATTCAGTGTTTCTCTCCTCATTACCTCCTGTTTACACATGTAAAGAATGGGATCAAATCAAACAGTGTTCTGAGGAAAGAGGCAAATCCTTGCAGAAAAAGAAGAGATCATGGTATGGTATGTCCCACTTTCTGCAAGGATTTGCCTCTTTTCACAGAATGCTGTTTGATTTGATCCCATTCTTTGCATGTGTAAATAGGAGGTAAGTATCGGAGCTCATAGACTCCCAAACCAGTGGAGTTTCGGGGATTTTGTATGCTGCTTCTGAAAATTGCCACTCTGCATCCAAAAGTATCAATTTCATCTGGTCTAGCTTCCTCTGAGGAAATGAAATATATTGTTGGACACTTCCACTTTTGATTCCCCCATGTATTACTGACAGCTGTTAATCTGCATTACTCCATGTTACCCTCCTCTCAGGAAAGAATTCAATAACACTTTCACCTTTTTAGCTTATTTTCTGTGTATTCATGAAAAGTAGCAGCAATTTCTTTTTTCTATCCTTAAAAAATTCGCAAAACTTGATTTAATACTTTCACAGTGGATTTCTGGTGAGATCGTCTATATAGCTCAAGTTTCAGTCAACGTGGGCGGTACTCGCCAGGAAGTAGGTAAGGTTTAGGTTTCTGTGATTCATGAAGGCTCAGTTAAAATGTTGAGAGGAGGACAGTGAATGTATAAGGCAGTTGTAACTGAACAAAAAAAAAAGTCTAAAAAGAGCTGTTTTACTCAAAAGTTGTATAACCTAAGATCTCAAATGAAAAAACAATGGACTTTACTTTTAATAACATCTCTAAGATGAAACCACAAAAAATAAAAAAAATAATATAAAAAGAGCTGTTTTATTCAAAAGTTTTATTTAGCTAAGATCCCAAATGAAAAACCTGTTGAAAATACTTTTAATAAAATCCTCAGGACATGTACTACTTCTTCAAAGTTTTACCTTTTCTGAGATAACTCAGTAAAGAAACAGAACTGGTGATGTAAAAGTCGGAACATAGCACGCTAATATTATATTTCTTTCAGGGACCTTGTAGTTTTCCAAGTGTTTGTTGTCATACTGTAAATGAACAAGGCTATAACTAATATTCACTGTGATGGTTCTACTATGGAAGTACTACCAAGAACTGTTCTGTGGTTTTACCCAAACATTTTGTGTAACTTTGTTAAATTTTTTAAGTTATAGTGAACAATGGCAATAAAACTAGTCCATGAATTTTGTGATCCAAATAAGGAAACCTGTTATGTAGGCAGAGAAGGCTACCTGTTCTATTTCTATAGCTGTAAACAGAATCATAAAAGCTACATTTATACCCTATATTTTGATGTATATTAACTGAACGGTATATATGTGCCAATGAAATGTATCCATGGTATACAGTGCAATTTAGAAATTATCACTGTAGATTCATAACAACTTTATTACAATTTTTTAGAATCTCATCACCATGGCTTCAGAATGATAGAGTATGGTAGCTTTTAATGGACTTGGTGGTTAACACAAGGAGGGCTTATATTTCTTCCTCATGTAGGATATACTAATTATCCTTAGTGTTCTCTGTGGGATTATTAATGCAAGGAGTAAGAGTAAGAAACAATTGATATCCATCATAAAATGACGATATAATAAAATGGACTGCAAGCATCTCACATAAAACTATCTCTCTATGTTGCAATTTAAAAGTTTAATACTTCTAGGAAAAAATGGATTTCTAACATGCTTAGTCTGCATACGCGGAATCGGACAGTTTCTTGTGCTTTAATCTAATGATTAAATAAAGTGTGGTATCAGTTAGCAACATTGTGTGCAGCACATTCAGAAATCACATGATCAATGTAATCATCTGTAATGGGAGAATATTTTTTGGAGGACTGCTTTAGATGGTTTACTTGACTTGCTGCAAGATCATAGCCAGATTGGAACACAATATACTACATATGAAAATACCATAGTTTGAAATAGTAGTTAGTCTGTAGTCTGTCTTGCCCCGACTCAACTCCCATAGTATATAAAAATATTTCCCTTATGGTCTGTACAGTACGACCAGCTGCATGATCATGTGGTTAGAGCATCTGACTTGCAGCTGGAAGGTCTGGGATGCGACTCCTGGCCGGGTCATACCTAAGACATTAAAAATGGAACCTACTGCCATTATGCTTGGTGCTCAGCATAAGCAATGGAGTAGGGAAACAGCCAGTAAGTAACAACTAGAAAAAGGCCACGGCCAGCCCGACTTGCACCAATTGGTTAGAAACTTAGCCGTTAAACCTTATCTAACTCTGACGGCCTATACTTTCAGTCTGGCAAGTCTGATGGCACAGAGGGTGCCCTTTCCCATCCATTTCAGTCTCTTTGCCTTCATTTCTGCATGCAGTTGATGTTTAATTAATACACTGTGTGGTTAACAGTGTATTGATTTAATGTCTGACTACTGTAATAACAACAAAGGTCTTCTTAGAACAAAAATCTGCAAACTTGTGTACTTTTAGTGCTGAGAAGTACAGTTCTGAGATTTTCATTGTGGTTTGCTAGGTCAGCTTTTCTACAGTACCATAATTGATACTGTATAGTACCACTTGATGTTTTGAAGGAAACAAAAGATGAAACTGATTCCATGCAGTTACCGTAATTTCTCTAAAAGAACAGTTCATACTGATATTTATGTTTGGTATAGATGTCAAAGATGAACTTGAGGCATTTGTGTGGAAACTTGCAGTCTACAGTATTTTGCTCCTCATTACCTCCTGTTTACATGTATACCATTGATAGCCTGCATTTTGGTGGAAACATGCATTTAACAGTACATGTAAATACCATTACTGTGTGTAGAAGTGATTAAAAAGAAAATTTGTGTTTAACTTAGATTCCTTAGTAAAGATCATGAGGAAGTTTGATATTTGAAAATTTGATGAGTGGGGAATATTTTGAACATTTGTGGTTGAGGGTGGTAAGATTAGCAATTTTGAATTTCCTTGTTTTAGAGTTATAATTTCAAGGTTCAAGTTGCTTTCCTGTATAGTCAGCTACTTTAGCATCAGCTTTCTTATACTTTTCCCAGAGAAATCTATTCCTCTTCAAAATTGCTTCATTTATGCAGAGTGAAATCCTTCCGATGTTTCTCAAAAGTATACAACATTCTTGAAATGAATCTTCAGTTTTCATGCTCTAAGTATTTTTTCCTGTGAAAAGTATTATTGCTATAATGATGATAAATATTGATGTGCTGCCTAAGCTTTTTATCTGGCTGACTCTCTGTCTATGTGGCTGACTGGCTGGCTTCATGTCTCTGCATTAAATTGTAAATCTTTTAAAGCAGTCAGATGTTATTTTGAAAGCTTTTTGGGTTGTGGATTTCACATTTGAGGCACATGTAATTCTCTTCAGATCCTGAAGAAGACAACACATATTTGAGGTGGAATATTTTGGGTTGAAAACTGCTGTTTTCATGCATCCCAATTATTCTCTGAACAAAGGCTTGGACAGCAACAGTGTTCAGCAACATTATGTACATCTTTTACTTCATTGCAAACAGCCATACTGTAAAGCTGAGTACTGGAATAGTACTCCTTATCGGGTGGGGGGTGGATGGGGGGTGGGGGAATTGGGAAGCTAGGAGGCCCCATCCTGGGAAATTTTGGTATTTTGCTCCTTCTTACCTCATCTACTGTATTACACAAAAGGACTTCCGTGAGTCCCATCTACTGGAGAATAACACTAGCAGTGTGTACTTGGATAGTACAGTCCTTTACATCCTACCTTTCAGAATGCTTGCTACAAGTCAGTAGTCACCCTTGTTTCATTGCCAGCGGAGTCATAACGCTCACATTTTTATTGTGGCTCTGTGTTGTGGATCTGGATGGGAATTTTGGCTGTTGTAAGGAAGTGTACCTCTTTGGTACATGAAAATATAAGGAATTGTAGAAAATTTTTCTCCCTTCCTGGAAAGCAAAATTTTTCCAGTCTTACTCCTTATTGATTCCTTGCCGTAGGCAGGCAAGGAATCTATGCGATGGTGATGTCGTGTGTGTGTGTGTATGTGTGTGTGTGTGTGTGTGTGTGTGTGTATGTGTGTGTGTATGTGTGTTTGTGACGCTGCTTGTAATCGCGATATCTCAAGATAGGATTGACCGACACTTTTCATATTTGGTATATAGATTTGTCATGTTGAGAGGAAGAACCCTATTGTTTTTGGAGGAGGTCGAAGGTCATCGGAGGTCACCAGAGGTCAAAAACCGAAAACCTTGTAATTGCGTTATCTCGAGATAGGGATGACTGACACTTTTCATATTTGGTATATAGATTTGTCATGTTGAGAGGAAGAACCCTATTGTTTTTGGTGAAGGTCAAAGGTCATTTGAGGTCACCGGAGGTAAAAAGCCGAAAAGCTCGTAATTGCGATATCTCAAGATAGGAATGACGGACACTTTTCATATTTGATATATAGGTTTGTCATCTTGAGAGAAAGAATGCTTTTGTTTTTGGTGGAGGTCAAAGGTCATTTGAGGTCACCAGAGGTCAAAGACCGAAAACCTTGAAATCACGATATCTCAAGATAGGAGTGGCCTGTATGGATTTGTTGTGTTGAGAGGAAGAACCCTATTGTTTTTGGTAGAGGTCAAAGGTCATCTGAGGTCACCAGAGGTCAAAAATCAAAAAACCTTGTAATCGCGATATTTCGAGATAGGGATGACCGACACTTTTCATATTTGGTATATAGATTTGTCATGTTGAGAGGAAGACGCGTATCGTTTTTGGTGAAGGTCAAAGGTCACTTGGGGTCACCGGACTTAAAAAGCCGAAAACCTCGTTAATCACAATATCTCAAGGTAGGAATGACAGACACTTTTCATATTTGGTATATAGACTTGTCATGTTGAGAGAAAGAATCCTATTGTTTTTGGTGGAGGTCAAAGGTCATTTGAGGTCACTATAGGTCGAAGACCGAAAACCTTGAAATCTCCATATGTCAAGATGGGAATGGCCTATATAGATTTGTCATGTTGAGGGGAAGAATCCTATTGTTTTCGGTAGAGGTCAAAGGTCATCTGAGGTCACCAGAGGTTAAACTGCGAAAACCTTATAAACGGCTTGTAAACACGATATTGCCAGATAGCAATGACCGACACTTTTCTTATTTGGTACATAGATTTGTCATGTTGACAGGAAGAAGCCTTTTGTTTTTGGTGAAGGTCAAAGGTCATTTGAGGTCACTGGAGGTAAAAATCTGAAAAGCTTGTAATCACGATATCTCAAGATAGGAATGACCGACATTTTTCATATTTGGTATATAGATTTGTCATGATGTAAGGAAGAACCTATTGTTTTTGGTGGAGTTCAAAGGTCATCTTGGGTTACCAGAGGTCAAAAAGCAGAATTTCCCAAGAATTCCCAAGATTGTTATATGGGGTCACCAGAGGTCAAAAAGCAAAATTTCCCAAGAATTCCCAAGATTGTTATATGGGGTCACCAGAGGTCAAAAAGCAAAATATCCGAAGAATTCCCAAGATTGTAATCTGGCGTCACTGGGGTAAATAATCAACATTTCCCAAGAATTCCCAAGATCATCATCTGGAGTTATCAGAGGCCAAAAAGCAAAAGCAAAATTTCCCAAGAATTCCCAAGATTGTTATATGGGGTCACCAGAGGTCAAAAAGCAAAATATCCCAAGAATTCCCAAGATTGTAATCTGGTGTCACTGGGGTCAAAAATCAACATTTCCCAAGAATTCCCAAGATCATCATCTGGAGTTATCGGAGGCCAAAAAGCAAAAGCAAAATTTCCCTAGAATTCCCAAGATTGTTATATGGGGTTACCAGAGGTCAAAAAGCAAAATATCCCAAGAATTCCCAAGATCATCATCTGGAGTTATCAGAGGCCAAAAAGCAAAAGCAAAATTTCCCTAGAATTCCCAAGATTGTTATATGGGGTCACCAGAGGTCAAAAAGCAAAATATCCCAAGAATTCCCAAGATCATGATATGGGGTCACCAGAGGTCAAAAAGTGAAATTTCCCAAGAATTCCCAAGATAGTCATCAGGAGTCACCAGAGGTCAACCAGCAAAATATCCCAAGTATTCCTAAGATCATCATCTAGGGTCACCAGAGGTCAAAAAGCAAAATTTTCCAAGAATTTTCAAGATCCAAGATCCATTGGAGTTGAATCCCTTTCAAGACACTTCAGATTTTCTTTTTTGTTATATTGGGTTGGGTTCAAAGGTCATGTGAGGTCAGCAGAGGTCAAATTGTTAAAACATAAAATAATGTAGTCAAGAAAGATAAATTTGAGGGATAAACGTCAGTGCAACAAAGCATCCCCATTCGGCAAGGAATCACTAAGCCTTTGGGCTTTCTGGTCCTATATTATTGTTTTATGACTCTTTTGGAGAATGGTAGTAGGGGCTGGGGTTAGAGGACCTGGGGCATGTAAAGAAGAGGAAGTTTAAATACCTGTATACACTCATTACTTTAAAAACAATCACGTTGACATGTTAACATCACGTTGTTTCATTGATGATACAGAAGAATGATTTCTTTTGTTTCTTTTTGCTCTTACTTCATCAAAGAATTTTTGTTTGTGCCATTGTGAACATTTTGAATTATAAGTCATCATCGAACAGAAGCCTGTAGTTTTGAAATGATGTGGACATGAAAAAGCATTCATTTTGATTTCACAAAAAACAAGATTTATAGTTGGATTATTTAATTCGGAAGCAAAGTTGCATTCTTGGTAAAGATGTACCCCTGTACCCCTTTGAAGATGTTTGTATGGCTGTGACTCATAACAGGGAGGCATCCACCCCTCTGGTGCCCTGTCAACAGTCTTCAATTATTAGGTGCTCTGGTCATTCTGCTAATGATGACAAATGTTTTGAACAGTAAGATGTAGGGCACAGATGGCGGGAGATTGACTTTGTCTAGATGTGAATCATTGGACCGCTAAATTTTCCTCAAGAGCAAGGCAGCTTAATTATGCACAGTTCTGTAAAGAAATAGATGATCCATCATTGTTCACAAATTTCATTTTATTCTGGCAAGTTTTTGGACTAAATTCTTTCTTTATTTAAGAGGAATCTTTAAAAAAAAGGGAGAGGTCATTTGCTTTCATAACCTAGGTTTTGGTGAACCTTCTATACTGACAAAGATTGGGTTATAATGCAGGAAATTGCTTAATATTCTTTGTCTGGATGTTTGAGTCATTTCCTCCTGATCCTAATCTGGAAGTTGGTTTAATTATGGTGAAAGCGGACATTGAATGTATACAAGAGGCAAAAGTGGGGGCTCTGTTTAAGGATTTGATTAACTGATGATTGCAACTTACTGTCAGAAGGGGGGGGGGGAGTGTTGAATTGAAGCTCCATCCCTAGAAAAGTGGCACAGTTATACTTAGCATAATGCTGTTTGTAGTTACTCAAGACCTGTGTTTAAAGAAATTGTCCTTTAAGTTAATGAAACTGTAGATCTTATTGAAGTGTGAACAGAGTAAATGAGATTTCTTCAGGATATGCAAATGTGAATAAGAATGATACATTCTCCTGAAAGTTTGTAAAACCAGCATTTGAATTTCCCTGTTATTCAGTAGTACAGGACTTGGCACGCTAACGTGTCTCACGTTTCAGGAAATGTGCGTGTGTGCAATTAATTTCCTTATTACGTTGAACAAATTTATTTTCATTATGCTTTTAGCAGGCAATTATGTACACTTGATGTTGCAATGGTTACATCCCTTGGGGTATACCCATCAAAATATTGTCAAGTGCATATAGTTTAATCATTTCAAACATGTTTTTTTTTTTGTTTGCAATAACTTAAGAATGATTTGATACTTGGTGCATAAATCCTGCTTTACATATTTGTAATAAATTGAAGCGTGAAACACGTTTTGACCTCATGTGAAGTATTGCGTCACTTGGATGTATTAAATATAAAGAAAACATTTAAACAAAGCAGTCCACATGTGCTTCTGATAGAAGAAGACTTGGGTTCTTGCTGTGAGTTCAGCTTGATCCATCCCAGGGATTCTGCTGCCAAGAATTAGTCAACGTTATTGATGGCATAGACAGAGTCTGACTGATACTCGGAGGCAGCTGCAGATTCTCCCTTGGGAAAACTACGTAATTATAACCTATTTAGATCATCCATGTAGCGTAATGAACTTCCCAAATATCATTCGAATTCCATCTTGACAGTAAATCTATATGGCAGTATGGCATCTACCTCGAATCAGTCAGTGACAGAGAATGCTGTAGTGTCATAATCGCGAAAGGCGGAATATCACGTGTGGGATAACGTCAAGAAAAATTCTTCGCTGAAGATACGTCTCTACCTCGGAAAAACAAAATTTGAGCACTAAATATTTGAGCTTACTATTAATCTTGTGGAAAGTGGAACTTTTAAAATGTAGTAATTAACTTTGTTCATGGAACTTGTAGTAGTGTGTACAGAGGTTAAGAGCCATAGATTACTTTCTTTTGAGTCAGCGAAGTTGCATACTGCTAAGTTTATTTGTGAAAGGATTGGGAGCTTGAAATATGAAAGTGTGGTGTAACCAAGTTTCTCATCTTCAAGAGGATGTTTGTATCTGTTTTTAAAAAGCAGTTGTTTAAATTGGAAAGTTGTCTTTCAAAGTGGAACCATGTCTGTCTTCGTGTAGTTTTCTTGGATAAACACAATTAGTCGGCATTTATATTATACATGTAGCAAAGTTGACTGTTGCACGGAATGCTTAAGTTGTGAAATCTGAAGAGTCATAGTAACAATGACATCATTCCTTTAAAGGGAAAATTTAGTTTTCCATAAAGTTAATAAAGGGGATCCTTGTCTTTACCTGGTTGGGATTTCCTTAATAAATTTTTGGTGACTTCATGTATATGTGCCCTTTATGTTGCATGTGAGAAAAATGAAGAGAAGAGCAGCCGAGATTCATAGGTGACATGTAACCTCAGTTTACTTGACTGGAAAGCTTGTGAAAGATTTTGTTGGAGCATCCTCATGCTTTATTCATCAGGTTTAGATGTGTTCATTTCAATGGGCATTTTTTCATAAACGTGCACTGTAAGATGAAAAAGTCATTTCCATTGAACAAGTGCCCATTATATTGCAGCTGTATTAAAATTTAAATTCTGTTTGTGAGTAATAATATAGAGGTATATAGGCACAGGAAGCTGTTTGAGACTAGGGGGTAGGGGCTGAATGTTGTTTCAGACTGTTGTCCTGGTGGTGTACAGCCCCTTTCCTTTGGGAAATTTTTCAGTATTTGAGGGACCTTAGATGCAATTTGGTGCAAGATATTGGGGCAAATTTTTGACAATTTAATTTTTACAAATTGAACAAATAAGGGGATTTTGGTCCTTGCATTGAAGGGGCAAAAGCATACTTCTGCCCCACCACAGTTTTGATCCCAGTTTCCTATGCCTATGGAGTTAAGGATGTCCTATCTTTTCCCAAGACCGGTACAACTGCATCGTAAGTTGCATACCACATCCCACCCCATTGGACCTGTTCCTTGCAATGTCAGCACCTTGCCATCATGACTGGCACCACACAGGCGCAGTAATATGGTTTACTGTACCCATGTATTCCATGGCCTTAACATTAAAAGTGACACTTATGAAATCCTGTTCATCTGAAATTGTAGCTGTCAGAAAGGTGCATGATGCAGCCATGTCAGTGAAACACCACTATAAAAATATGAGGTGTAGTAATGACAAGAGCTTTCAGTGTCTGTAACCTGATTTTGTGAACATATATACATGAACAGTACATCTTGTTTTGAAATAAGTCTGATTGAGTGCTTTTGGAGGGTTTGCCATATTTGTCCCCCAAGTTGTGTTGTGAATGGTTTAAATAAAGTATACATTACCATAGAATGAATGAGGTGAATTGAAAGGGGATTTTGAATATTTGACAATAGGGAAATCCCTGTCTGAAGTGGGATGATTTATATTGTTTGTAACATGGAAGTTGGTTTGGTTGTATTGAGGAAGTTTTTTAGGTTTAGTTGAGTTTTACTGGATGAGTTATCAAAAGTTGTGGCACACAGTGCACCTGCCATTAAATACACAAAATTTGTCCAATCATCCTTGCAGAATATGTTGTAGCCCTACCCATGTGCACATGGGTGTGATTATTTTGCTATAGGTGTTCATGGGAGATTGATTGGCAGGCCTTTAAAGCACCCGAGGTACCATTGGTGGTGCCCCTCCAAAAGGCATCAAGGCAGTAGTTGAAGTTTTGCAGTTAGTGCCCTTTCCTCAAGGCTCAGAATCAGTTTTACTTTGCCCTTTGGAGGCTTATGTCAAGCTCTCAATTGGTGCTACCGTAAAGGTCAAAAGCAGTCGCCCCAAACTTATTTTGAAACAATAGCTAAATGTTACAGATTTCTTCTTATTTCTCTTCCAAGTATCTTTCATAATATTTTAGGGCATAAATATTGCATATCAAGGTAAACCAAGCAGTTGCTCCTTGTAAATTTTACAATTGAGTGAGAAAAATACTGTCACATGATTCTCAAGATCCATTCAGGAAATAGGATAGTCTAACTATACAATTCTTTATTGGGGTGACTGCATTCTCCCTTTAAGGAATTCATGTATAGTACAGTACAATCTACATCGCCCCTCTCTTACCTCCTGTCTACGTGGATAGGAAATTTGGGGATTGCTGATGCTGTCACTGTAGCTTTTGAGAATAGACCTGTACAGTATGTGGTGTAGGGTAGAGTAATGCAGGGTGGGTTCTTTAGTGTAGTGTATTGAAGCATACTTAAGTATGGCAATATTTTTAAATGAGAATTTTGTAAATCCCATCTGTCACTTGTAAGTCATCCATAAACAATTCAACACTTAAAAGGATATATATAGCAAAGAATGAATGTACTTAAGAGTACCAGCAGAGTGTGCTTCGTTTCAGTCTTCAGAATTGCATGACATATGTTTGTGAGGCATTTATGTGGAAGTGTGTATATCAATAATGCATTCCATGTTGTTATATATTGTGCTAGCCATAACCAATCCATCATAGTGGGGCCTAGATGAATATCATGTCAGTTTATTGATAATGCTAGAATATATATCTACCACTCTATGAATTCCAACTGTCGTAACTCTGTGCTTCATCAACCTTGCGCACATGTGAGGGCAGTCGGTTGGATATTATTGAATGGCTCTGTGGCATTTTTCTGCTATTATTGAATCATAAGGAATAATTGTTGGAAAGACCATCTGCATTCTGGGCTAATTCACATAAATTAAGGTCTGGTCAGTGTATGATTATGTAAAGCTCAAACACTGTAGGGCTTCTCTGCCACCTTCTGCTGTAGAGTAGTGTATGTGATAAATGCCTGTGACTCTGTGGATGATATCACAAATGAAAGCGATATCACTTAATCAAGTGTAAAAAAGTATAAAGTAAATGTTATTTTCGAATCAGTCAGACAAAGGCATGGCAGATTGATGTAATGTTATCATACATTCTTCTTCCAGTCATTATATCCCTCCTTTGTTCAAGACCTTTGGATGATACTGTAATGTAAAAATTGTAAATGATCAAGTTTAACAGAGAGCATATATGAGCCACTTACCTTCATGTAGTTGTGTTGAAGCACTTGACACAATATGATATGATAGGTCAATCACTTGATCCCTCCTTAATCACTCTTTAGATTAATAGGAAACATATATAGCTTACATTGTCAGTGGTGTGCGCATGGAAGCAATAGGCAATATAATTCAATGTAGCTTGCCGATAAGTAAGAACATGCCAAACAGTATGCACACTTTTAAAAGGTAACTTATAAAATGGGGCAACATTGCAGATGGGATGATAATTGTAAGTTAAGGTACATTTCTAAGTAGGAACAGTAACATTTCTATACGTAGGAACAGTAAATATTTAACATAATACTTCCCCCCCCCCCTTTTTTTAACTTTTTTTCTTTAACTGTAAGGACTGTTTCCTGCACTGACATACCTTTATGCTGGCCTGTGGCCTGGTCACAAGGAAGTTGTGGAACTTAGATATTCCCCTATTATAGAGGGCAGGCTTCAGAAGTGAGGCCACTTCAGGTCCCTGGTACTCAAAAGTCAGCCATTTTCTTGTACTGGGGCACAGCTACGGCAGTGTGGTAGTAGTGTGTGAGACAATTAGTGCTGTTATGGAGTACTCAAACTATAGGATCTTTTTATCAAAAGAGAAAGGGAAAGAGAATTTTGCAGTGAAAGTTGAAAAGTTAAATGAGTTTTACCTTATTAATTTCTTCAACATCTCTCTCAGAACTGAAAAATAGAGGTTAAATTACCTGTCTGAAGTGAAACATATGTACTGTACTTCTGTGTTGAGACATACCTTTTATAAACATTTTAAAAATGAAAGTAACACTGCAGAAGTAGTCTAAAAATGTTTTGAGGTCAGGTAATGATTAAACTTTCACTTGAAACATATAAAATAAAAGTTTCCCTTGGGTACAGCAGTTTGATACTATCTTTGTAAATAAACTTGAGTCTCCCACACAGAGCTCTTATAATAATAATTATACCCTTTGTGGCTCTGTCCATACACAGGAGGCTACAGTTCATAGTTCTTTGGAAGTTTTCATTGTTGCTACTATATGAAGCAGTCAGTATGTATATATACTGTTTTTTCTTTCCATTTGAACCTGAATCATATTGAGCACAGGTACTTCAGTAGCTGGGTGAGGCTGGTTTATGCCAGCAACTTTCCTACTCGTAGCACAAACCTTCCCTTGGACTCACTTTAAAATGTACACTTGTGTTGGAAAATATCTCTCATTGCGGTGGTAATTCTACATGCACATATGACTACAGCTACTGTGCTGAATAGCATTCATGTTTTATGCTACTGTGACAAGATGGTGGATCAAAGGTGACATATGTACCCTCCATTAAAAGGAAAATTATGAGAAGTTTTCTGTCTGAAAGGAAGTAGAAGCCTGAATAAATCAGTAGTGTGTTGAAAGTAAAGCTTCAAGCGAGGTATACGTTTACAGTTTTCTTGGCAGTGGCTGTGTTCTGACATATAGAGCTGTTGTTATGGAGATGAGATATCGAAGTAAGTACTGATTTCAGAGATATTGTACAGTACCTGACATTGAAATACCAGTGACGTTTTTAGGTCTAAATGCAGACTGCAGAACTTTCTGTAAAGTGTTAGGTGGTATTCATCACATAAAGGTGTTGTTTCCTCAAGCAAGTCCATTATCGTTCTGCACACATGCCTATACTAATTAAGGCATGATACCATGCATTTATATGCTAATGCAGTTACCAGTCTCAAAAGTGCCTTGTAGGAAGCTAGCTTGCGATGATGTGTTTGTCAAGGTGTAGCTGGGTTGTTTCTACAAACAGCATAAGAAAATTCCACTTGCTCACCTAAATCTATGCAGATGTATTTATTTTACTTTTTTTTGTATTAATATATAATAAGTCCATTATCGTTCTGCACACATGCCTATACTAATTAAGGCATGATACCATGCATTTATATGCTAATGCAGTTACCAGTCTCAAAAGTGCCTTGTAGGAAGCTAGCTTGTGATGATGTGTTTGTGTTTGTTATTATATATTTAATAAGACTGAATCAGGTGCAAGAACATAGCTTTTTAGTTTAGGTTAATTAGCACCTGTAATCACCGTAAACCTGTTTTTTTAGCAGTCATACTTTTCATCTGTGCTCATAGCAAGTCTTGTTTCTAGACCAAGTAAAATAAATAACGTGTTTCCCATCCCTGCCTGCATCTTTTTTAGGGGCCGCATCCTTTTTTTTGTTTTATTTTTGAACAGCGGAAATCACGTTTTATTTCAGCACCTTCTGGACTTTTCCACAAATTGTGGCGATATTCCTTATTTGTACATAAAAAGGAACGACTGGACACTGCGACTACAGTCTGTTTTTACCGAAACTTCAAAGAGTAGCACACCAGTGTGATTTGATAACTACAAGACAAGTTCACTTTGTTTAATATACTCATTTACAATTGTGCATGCAACTTTTTTGTCTTCTTTTTCAGGCAGTTTTGACACGTGCGTAAAAAAAAAAAAGCCGCATCCTACTTTTCTGAAAAATTCCGGATGGGGAACATATTTTTTTTACAGGCCTTAACTGTACTGTACTCATACAAGACTAAATGCTTGTTAAATGGTTACATATAGCTTCAAGTATTTCCTCTGTTAATTACCCTAAACACCCTAAACTGCAGAATTAAGGCTTTATTTCTCATGTGAGGAGCAAGCCTGTAACCAAATGGGATGCAGTTCCCCCCTAAAGTGTTATCCCCCCCAAACAAAAATAAAAAATTGCCATTGCCTTAATTCTAGTATATCCTCCTCTAAACATGTTTTTTTCCCTGGACCCCTCCCCCCCCATCCTTCAGTACCTTGTCTGGCTATGGGCCCAGTGAGGAGTAACATAGAAGGGGTACATATGTACATTTGAGGTTAGGTGCAAACTGTGGGAGTAGTTTAAAGACAATGAGAAGAAGAGAGATCTACAAAAATGTTGGAATCAATCCACATACAGGATACAGGATGTGTAGGCAGGATTATGGAGGTAGGCAAGGGGGTTTCATGGTCAGGATATTCCCCAGCCCCTCCCTCCACTTGAGTATCATATCCTACCCTTGATTGCAAATTTAGGGCAATAAGTAAGATTTTGAAAGGTTTGTAAACTTGTATGGAGGCAAGTGTGTCTAGCTACTGTACAGTATAGGCTGTGTCATCTTGTACAGTTGTATATCATAAAGTAGCACACATCTTTATACCTAAGCTGTATCTCCCAATACAAACTACATAGCAAGTGCTTTATGCTTGCACCAATAAAACCATTTGATGTAGTTGAAATATTCAGAACTTAGCTCCAAGCAATTGTAAAGTGAAAAAATAACCAATAAAAATATCCATTAGAGGCAAGTCCCCCACGCATTACCTCTTGGCATACACATGGGAACATTGACCCAATATCAGTAGGCTCTAGGTGTTATGTTACAAGATTGCTCAAGTGAGAAAGAGATTGGTTGTCTTGCATTTAAATTGCAAAATCTTAAGCAGCAAAAGTTTAAAGGCTGATGTAATTCACATTCATGTACAACATCACTGTGATTGGCATGTTCCATACAGACTACAAAATAGTTTGAGTGTACACTTTCACTTTTGTTTCAATATCAGGTCACATGTGGCTAGTTCATTTATTGAGGTCACCAATTTAGACCTAATATGAAGTTTTTGCCTGCAAGGCAGCATGATGATTCAATTTTGCCCACTACTGTAACATATGTTTTCAAGGATGGCTGCCAGCTTACTGTGGCACCTGGCTCCTTTCTGTGGTCTATATCGTCATCTTCCTAAATTGGTTTCGTACTCAGCATGTGACAATCTGAACGAACCCAACATCCTGCTGTTTCTGCCCTTTCCCCTGTAACTAGATTTCACTCCAAAGTTGTCCCATGCCCAGGAAGGCTATCCCAGTCTGTGTGTGTACCTTACTAGTCACCCAGATAAAATTCTGAGATTATTATTTGTGGTTGGGCTAGAGATAGATACAAAACACCTTCTGCAGACACCTAAGTGTGCACAGCTTCTACCTAAGTAGGGGTCTTGGTCACCAGAACAAACTTACCATCATGCCTTATATTGTGTTAAAATCAATATTTATCAGAGGTCTGTGAATAGGTTCAGAGGGCTGAGAAACCTGTTTTGGAGTGATTAAAGCTCAGCTACGCAAAGAATGTGAAAATTGATTTCCCACTTCCATTGTCGGGTTTGCTGGGAGTACAACTTGAATTCTGTGTATGTGGTGCTTTGAGAGGGACGCTATTATCACATTGAACCTGATGTCTGTGTGAATTGTCTGGTTCAATTCTTTTGTGACCATTCGTAAATGATATTTGGAGCTATATAGTGGGAGTTATTTTTCCAAACGTTTGGATGTACATGTTTGATTCTGAGGAGACAATGGCTATCATGAGACAGAGGTGTAGCAAGAAACGGTCAGGTAAAGACTCTTTATGTATAAAGTTGAGGTACAGGTTCATGTTGTTTTTTATGAGCTCATAAACACCTTCACTAAGTAGGCTTCATGGGGAGCAACTTAAGAACATGGTACCTCCGAGGTGTACTTCCATGTAAGACCTATAGAATACCCTGTCTTAATGGAGAGCATAGTTTTGAATTCATGGAAATTACATAAATACCTAGTGGCTTGAAAGTTGCCTCTCAGAGAGAACTTGTACTTTGTGATATGTATGGTCTTGTATTGAAAAGAGCAAGTAGGGCTTACAATCCATCTGTTCGTAAATATAGTAGTTTTGCTCTGCTAGATATCCACTTTGAGCTGGATTCGTAGTGGAAGTTGAAGAGACAACTAAACAGGTATCCATGTTGAACTGGGTTTGTAGTCATTGTCATATTAACTGTTTGAATGGGTATCTCCTCTGATCAGAATTGTGTGGTAATTAAAGTAAATATTGTTGGGACTATCATTAAAAATTGGGGTGGCTTTTGGATATTGTTGGGGCCAGGTATTCTGTAGTTTTGGAAGTACAAGGTCGTTGCAACAGGAGTAGGGTGAAACTGAGTTAAATTTATCTTAGAGCCAGACATCAGGAAGTTTTTCAACCAGTATTTCATCAAGGATGCTTTAAATTAAGTGGTATTGTAGTACCTTGAATTATCATATAGTTCAGGGTATGTTATGAAGTCACGCATAAGATTTGGAGTTTCAACTTTTGTACACGTGTACCTGTTTGCAGAATCTACCCTTAAATGTGGTTTTCCTGCAATAGCCATGTTAAGGCCGACTGAAGTTTTTCATGTACCATTTATAGACTATTTAGTACCCTGGGTTAGTCCAAATCAACTTTTCTTCCATAGTGGATTGGGCTTTAGGATTTCATTGAATCTTAATACCTCTTAAACTTAATTCTGGCACTACTGTACAGCTTCTTTTTCTGCCATACCTCTTAGGTTCAACCACATGTTTATAAACTAGGTCATAGAGGTACAGTATAATGTAATTACACACCTGCAAGAACACAAGTACCATAGATGAGGATAGGCCATTAGGCCTACATGTTTACAAGACTGAATGTTCCCAAGACTGAAGGATGGTCCATTAGACAGAACATTTCCTTTGTGGATTGGTGTAGGATTAGAGTAAGGGTTACTTACTTTAGTGTGCAGACTAGCTAATTTTGGTCCAGTGGGCCTAATGCCCCTGTAAATATATGATATATGTGCTGTGTACATACTCTGTGCATACATGTAGATATCGGACTTTCCAAAGCCTTGAGTTAATGCATACTGCACAGCAAATAAAGCAGAAGAAATAAATGCATAAATTTGAAGAACTCAAGGTTTGCTTTCTGTCGACCATGATGATCCAGTTGGCAGTCACAGTTATAGTAGAGGTACTGAAATGTACTACAGTAGTATTTAATAAATTATCCTACTACTAACAAGGGTTGCCAGGTTTCTGCTTGGCAACCATGGCCAAATTTGGAATCCAATGTGGTTGTAAAATGCCAAATTATGCAAATTCTTTAGCATTAACATTCCATACAGGCATCAATTATGCAAACTCATGAATGTGTCATGAAATGTCTTTTATGATAACCTTGTTTATTGTCTCATTTATGCTGCTTAATCATGAGAATGTTTGCCTGCTTGTTCTGTTGGAAATTTTGTTGGAAATTTTGCCAAAACACAGATGAAAGAACTCAATTAGCGTAGAAAAACCAAAATAATGTCAAATTGCTGTTCAGTGTTTCTTGTCTTTAAAATGTTTCAAGCGAACACACTCAAAATTGGAAATTTCCCCCCACGGACGGAAGGGAGCAGCCTTCCCCGACCGTTGGGCATGGCCCTCCCTTCCCCTCCCGCTGGCACCACCCCTGTTCTGTATGTCGAAGCAATATTGGCCTACATTCTTTTTGTTGCCTTCAGTTTGGCTTCAGTATGCACACACTCATGTACATTATCCACTTTGCAGGTGTTTACTGTTACCTTCATTGTGAAAGCGTTCACTTTTAGTAACCCACATTTTTTCACAAGTGGGTGAGTCATACCGTGGTCTTATCATTTACCAGTCAGCAAGATAAAACTGTGTTATTACTTCTACCTGCAGCGAATTTGATTTTTTAGGCCTACTGTGTGTGTGCTAGTCCTATGATTTGTGGAGGTACATACCTGTATATCTTACATGGATAAAGAAACAGTTCACAATTATTTGATTTTGATTTATTTTCCTGCTTACATATCATGAATCCACATTGAATTCATCGTGAGTGTGACGCACAGCTGATTTGTGTCAATATTTAAGTGCTGTAATGTAATACATAAAGTAATAGTAATACTGTAAAGTAATACCTCTTCTGCTACTGCACTTAACCTGACCTGAAATGTACATGTATAGGCCTAACTGTGCATATTTTTGGTTTGGACAAAGTAATAGTGCTCATGAAGTCAACCCTTAGACCATGTGGTAATATTCAATATTTGAGTAGGAAACAACCTCCCCTCCCCCCCCCCCATCCCCCACCCACTGCTGTTTTGCAAAAGGGTGACAAGTGATCCTTTAGCATAAATGAAGTATGAAAAAGAAGAAAATTTCTAGAAAAGAAATCATACCCCTTTTTCCACACCATGACAACTGTGGGTGTCTCGTGACGGTTAAATTTAACATTTATGGAAGGTATTTCCTGTGTATGTTAGCATAAATTCTGAATAAGTACATGCACAGTACAGCATAGACTTATTGTGAAGTGGCCTTGGAACTGTGGTATTGACTTTTAGTATATGTGCTGAACCTACAGTACAGATGCCAAAATAACCATTCAGGTTTGAAAGTGATACTGAACTACAATTAAACCTCAAGGTTAAATCTCATAAAATTAGGGATAATAAAGGAGACATAAACCTTCCTTGTTGAGTTGAACAACCTTCCATGTAGCATAAAGGTTTGCATTTATCCTGCAAAGAGTAGCTTACCTTTTGATCAAGTAGAACAACCCTGCCTGTAGTGTTTAAAGGGGAAATGCAGTCACCCCAACTTGAAGTAGAGTAGTAGACTGTCCTGCTTCATGATTGGCTCTTGAGAGTCATGTGACAATATTTTTTCTCCTTAAATGTGAAATATACTAGAAGTAACTGATTGGTTTACCTTGAATATGCAATACTGAAGTCCTAAAATATTATGAAAGATACCTTGAAGAGAAATAAGAAGACAATTGTGAGATTTAGCTGTTGCTTCAAAATAAGTTTGGGGCGACTGCTCTTGCCCTTTAAAGGTTTGCATTATCCTGCAAAGCAGAAAGTAGTTTGCTCTCTCCTTTCTGGCTTTACATACCAAGTAAGAGGTCTCACTGAGTTTGGAAGAAATCATACAGCCAGTTATGCAGGCTACTTCTTTGTGTTATTTATGTCCCGTCACACAACTTTATTCTGAAACAACTAAACCTTTACAAATCTGTTTATTTTCCTTTTACAAGCACCTTTTATGATACTTTCTGAATGCAAGTATTTTATATAAAAAAAGTACACTAGTAATGCCAAGGAGTTCTGCATGAATAATTTAGTAACATTATTATTATTATTATCATCACCTGATTCAAATGAGTCATACTTGAATAAGGCCTTTAGGATTTACATGAATTCAAACTTGGATACTACATTTGCCCATTAAAGGACAATACTTACATGGTATGTGCAACAAGTATAATGAAATGTCAAGTATAACAAAATGTTCCAATTTAGTCCCACTCCATCTTCAGAGGTATAATTTGAGCTACCCCACAAAGCAGAGGTTAGTTCGTTCGCACCTCCCTGACTTCGCAAACCATTAGGGAACTCAGTAATTTATGGTGAGCTTGTACCACTAGCTGTGCAAGCTATATGTTGCAGTATCTCTGTGGACTCGGTTGCACCTCTCTTCCCTTCTCACATGTCTCATATCATGTTTCTGTTTAACCAAGTGCCTGGATGAGGGAACGGATAAAGACCAACGATTTCATGTGACTCTGCCAATAGAGCCCCAGGAAAACTTCAACACCTCATTGCATTTTATGTATGCAGTAGTTATCCATGAATATTACTGTTTGAGTTGCGGATAATGATTATCAGGGATAAATATAAGGACAATGGACAGGCTAGATGAGGGATGAATGGTTCAACAGAGTTTGGAGAGTAACCAGACAGCTGTTTAATCAGTGTCATTTTACCTTTGACTTTCGCCTACTATAATGCAATGTGTGAAAATTTGCTGTATCCAAAGCTGTATTAAATCATAGAAGAGCTTGACTATAGGCTTACATCAAGAAGTTTCCAGACATTGAACAAGAACGTGGTATCCATTTCAAAGAGTTAAAAATGGTCACGTGAAATTCCGACTGAACAAGCAGCTACCTCTGTATGCAGTGTCATCTTCCAACCATGTATTAAAGAAAGAACAAAACAAAAAAGTGAAAACAAAACAGTCAAAAACGAAGAAAAAAGTGACAGCTTTAGAATATAATTGAAAAGTCGTTTGTCCCCTTTGTGAGGGATTGGATAGGCCAAGAGATTTAACTCTTGACCGTCAGTGAAAATCTTTTGCCCTTGGTACTTCGAAGAAGAACTTTTTGCCCTTTTCTTGTGTTTTGGGGAAACATTAAATACTGGTAAAAATGTTGTGGAAATTTTGGAACCATGTTCATTGGATGTTTGTTGGTGTTTATCTCCATCTCTCAGATCTGACGCAAGAGGAGCTGAAGTTGTTGAATGAGATACGCAGAGCCAAGCAGCAGCTGCTGCTGGAAATCAAGGTAAGGAAAATGTTATTTTTTTTTTCTAATTTGGAAGTTGGAAGGAATTGAATCTAAGCCCATTACCAGTCAGGGTCCCCTTTGCCATGCATGTGTTCCCCCTCCCTGCATCGTCAGAATTACTGGCTAGGGCCTAGTTGAATCCAAAGATGATAAGGCTGATCAATATGGGGGGAGGTGGGGGTGTGGTAAATGAGAAAAATTGTTCAAACCCGAGGGATGTAGGAAGATTGCTTCAAATTCATTTCCCTCCTCCCCCTGCTCCCATCCAAGACCCCAAAATTGGCTGCATTTGTCAAATATGTAATTCATGGAGCACTGGTTATTCTTATTATAAGTCTTCTTGCCCTTATTATGTAAATGTACAGTACCCAGTGTGTTCTGATTAATGTACAGTATTTAACTGGAAGTAAGTGTTGAAAGCCTGAGTAAAGCACTTAAAAGTCAGTGATTTCCTCCACCAGAAAATGCTTAAACCCTCCCTTCATGTTTACTGTGCCAAGTATAAGTTCATTGACAACTGAGGCAACATCATTGCAGCTATTTTGTCTGTACAATTAGTGAAAAACAACCACTGTTGACCTCTAAATTTTTAATTTTGTCTTTGCCATTTGTCTGGGGCACCAGGGGACAATCACAGGTCTGCTTATAGTGTCTGTAGGCCTGCTTGGGCAGTTCCCATATTGTTGGAGAGGGGTACCCATGGCCCAATTAGTCCCTATTCTGAATGGAGCCGTGACTCCAACAATGACATCATAGCTGACACAGGAACATACACCTCAACAGCAATAAAGTGATGCCCTATTAATAGCTGCTGCTAATTAGTCGTAATAATACAACACTGGCTTACAGGTTCAATGGCTGAGGTGCTAAACTCAGTGACCACTGTCAGAAATTTTTAGCAGCCAACTGAAAAAAGACCCATAGAGCCTGTTGTGTTACACTTTTTTATTACATCAGAACACAAATGTGAACTCCGAAGTTTGATTTGTGCATGTTTTGACATTATTGGAAATTCTCCAGGAGTCGCAATCCCAAAGAAATTGGAGTCGCTACCCTACTCCCAGACAAGAGTTGCGACTCTGAAGTAGAGTCTGGTTAATCGCCCAAGCCTAAGTGTGTGGTCCCTTCAGTACTTGTACAATCAAAATACTGGACAATCCCCTAAAATGTGAAGAGATGTTATGCTCATAAACTTGGCTGCTTAAAATTTACCTGCCTTAGAACCCTAATCTAAAATTATGTTCTTAAAGGCATAATACTAAGCCCACTTCCTCTTACGTACATCCCTCCTTTACTTATCACTGCAGATATTTTCTGTGAAATTATGTGTTATTTCTCACAGACAGGTTTGTTTGCTGGGCCTAAAATGAAGTAAATTGATTGATTTATCCATTTTATGATTTCTTGAAAAATAGGCAATTCATACAATTTTTGAATTTCCCATGTAATTTGTTTTACAGTGAAGTTGTACAGTAAAACCTAGCCGAACTAAATTGCAGCTTGTAGGAATGAAAATTTACATGATTGTTACACCTTGAAAATAAGAGTGAGAATCATTGGATCATTCAAGTAAATGGCTGAAGTGGCTTTAGATGAATAAAGTTTAGCTGTGAAGAATGGCAGTTTAGTATAATATTTGCTTAAATCCTTGTACATTATAGTAATATTAACATTAGGTTTTCAGATAAACAACCAATTCT
This sequence comes from Holothuria leucospilota, assembly GCA_029531755.1. NCBI lineage: Eukaryota > Metazoa > Echinodermata > Holothuroidea > Aspidochirotida > Holothuriidae > Holothuria > Holothuria leucospilota. Next base: position 5,231,119 of record CM055968.1, on the reverse strand, counting down.
TCATAGCCAAAATAATTTGCGGCATCCATATATTTACCAGTTTCTTGTAAAACCTAATAAAGTACTCCATCGTTCATGTCAGGACTGCTGTACTATCCATTCACTACCATAGTAATTTGAATCTTTGACATAAGGTAGTTAAGAATTCCATTTGCTGCTTTGCACTTATATTATTCAAATAAGAATCAACTAAAGGTTGATTAGGTTAATGACCAATTCTTTGCATTTCAAAGTACAGGTAAAAGTTCTTATCTTACTAATTATTCTTTGTGTGTTGAGTGTGAGAGAACGAGATTACTGCTTCAATGAAATCCTATTTCTTTTCAATCCTACAAGGATGGGAATTCAGTAGTAATTCCTGAAGGGCAATATCCCCAGAGTTTTGACTGATCACTTCCCCTTGCTACTAATGCTCTACAAGGATATATATCCATTCACCCCAAGTATGACATGGAGTCGTGTAGGAATTAGAGAATTGGTATACACCTAAAAATGCCCTGAGGGAAAAATATCATCTTGGATAGGTTACCATTTAAGGTGAAATCTCAAACTAAAATTGTTCTGGTATCAGGTGTATGCCAAGCAGCTGGAAGACAAAGGAGCAGAGAATTGAGATGATAGTACGATAGAATGAACAACAAAGGGACAATGTTGATGAGTCAATGCATGAATTAATATTGATTTTTTTTTTGTGAGTGTTGAAGTACAGTAATAGAATCAAACGCAGATCTAATTCAGGGTCTCGGTCCCACATGTATTAAGTGATACATTACAGTACATCTAAGACCTCATGGCGTGGTTAAGCTTTATCAGCACAGGTTGATGGATGCTAATTGCTGTATGCATCGGTTGTAATTATTAATAATATGAATAAAATGATTGATTTGCTCTAAAATTTCATATAATAGTGCCAAATCATGAAGATGATTATCATATTATAAATTTTCCATTTTACTCCTTTACTAGTATACATATAAATATACTGCACATAAGGAAAAATTAAATGAGTCATATTTAAAAGGGAAAATGAGCCTCCCCAACTCTTTTGTGAAATATTGCATAAATCTTAAAAGTCTCTTATTTTTCCCATACAATTATCCTTTAGGGTCTTTTAGGACATCTTATAATGTTGTACCATGTACTACACAGCATGACAGCAACCATGCATTAACTTTACATCAGTTTTACAATTTAGTGACAAAAATAATTGTCAAATGATTTAAAGTAGCCATACAGGAATTAGGATATAGGGGTATCCCAGTGTAGATTATGGTGACAGCATTTTCCCTTTAAAGCAAGGCAATGTCATAGTATGTTAAAATTTCATACACTTGAAAGTCGCCCACATACATACTCTATCCCTGTTAGCCAGTGCTGCAGGCAGCATGTTGGTTCAATTGCTAGAGAGTTAATTTGAAAATATGCATCTGATGCTTGTAGCAGCACGACAGTGTGTTAGCTGGTCAAGAGAAGTGGAAACTGTGGCAAATTGATACCATTGAAAGGAAATTATGTCATGGATTGGAAACACTGAATTAGGAATTACATTTGAAGGTAGTCATAAATTGAATTTTTTTTTTTTTGTCAGCATGCATTGTCTTATTTTGTAGTTAACTTTGTATGGAACATACAAGACTCAGGCTGAGGCAAGAAAAAATATCATAAATAAATAAAAAATAGATAAAAAGCAAAAAAAAAAAAAAAAAGAAGTAAAAAAAATTTGGGCTGGCAAATGCAGATGATTACTGGTGATAAGAAAGAATAAGGCACTTTCCTTTTTTTCCAGTCGAAAAAATACAGGTTGGTAAAGATTTTTGTTCCATGTAGAGCCATGTAAAATGAATGAGGTAGGCTCTTTTCATCAAATTGTTTGTGGAGACTGATTTTATCTAGTAAATTTGTTTGGCACCAGGTTGTTTTAGCAAATTGCAAAATTCTGAGCCTGTCAGTGGTAACCTGCACAATGTACGTGTGGTTTGAGATTGTCATGGATCTGTACTCCTTCCACATACTTCAAGCTAATTTCCATCAGGCCACAAAAATCTGCTTTCATTTCAGCAGGCCACAAAGTGCACATAATGTGTCAATCAGCACAGTGGATAAATCCTGCAAGATTTTGCCTTCAAATCCTTTTCCTCCTATATTTCTGCGGCAGGAAGGATGTACTTAATATCAAATTAAAAACATTTTATGGTTGAAATCCATGAATCACTTGGTAAAATAAGCATCCGTTGTCACCTCCAGATGCTCAGGGAAATATTCTGATGTAATACAGTGTGTCTCTGGTTATGCTCAATCAGGCCATCTCACTGCTCAAATAAACCATCAGAGGTTTATGTGGTGTAACCTCTAAGAATGTTACCCATGGTGTCACATAGTTGAGTATTGTTATTTTGAAAAGACAGGATGAAAGAATTCGAGTGTGAGCAGGACAGGTTTATTTAGATGGAAGAATGTGGTTGAGAATGACTTGAGATTGACCAGTACAGTAGCTCAGTTTTATTGTACCTGTGTAGATTACTAGAAGAAAGGGCCATTTACTGGTCAGATGTCCTAAAAGTTACAATGCAGTGAGAGCTTACCAACATGTTTTTGTAAAAAACAAAGTTTGCCTTGACATGAAATTCCTCTTTAAAGGGAGAAAGCAGCCCCCCCCCCCCAATTTTATTTTCAAAAATCTGCTAAATCTTACAAATTCTCCTCTTATTTCATTCACAAGTATTTTCATTATGTTTGTGTATAAAAACATTGAAGTTAAACCAAGGAGTTATTCAGCATGAACAAGTAAGTAACAAAAATATTGTCACATGATTCATATGAACCATTCCTGAATTAGGATGACTTGGAACACTTATTCAAATTGGGGTGGGGGCTACATTTTCCCTTTAAGTTCAAGTAGTATGCACCAAGAATGGAAGTAGCTCTGAGGAATGTAGTCCGTGCCTTGTTCTTCTACCCCAACCCAGATAAAAGACAAAAATTTGAAATCTCTTCTGTGCCCATTGTAGTTAATGAATATTGACTTATAGAAGAAGTTATAAACTTTATTGCCATGTTGATAAATTTCATGAAAAGGAAAAGGATAATCCCTTTGCAGTGTTGTCATAGCAACATGAAATGACATCAACATGTATCTCTCCCCTTCTCTCCATAGCAACTGGAAAATGAGATGGCTAGTGTCAATGCCGACTTGGAAGCCATGGACTACGATGAAAAGTAAGTAGGGAGTGTAGTCCTGTTTCAGAATTTTTATTCTTACCGATACCTCGTACTCCATCTGTTTTGTGCATTAACGAAGATGGTTTATCATTGCAAGGCACATTTCATGATTGGATGTGTCACCAACATGCCTATGGTGATGGCAAAGTTGAACACACTGTTCGATACAAGAACAGTGCCAGTGTACTATTCTTCTTTGGTTGTGACGTACTTTGGATCATGACTAACCAGTAACATATGTGGTGTTACATTTGTAGCTTTCTTGCATACTGAGTTGTTGTAGGGCATGTGTATACCCATACAGTAGTTCCAAGTAGCAGAAATTGAGGATGTGAAAGTCAAGGAAATGGAGTAACTGTGTGTTGTACTGATCTGTTTTAAGTCTCATGTCAGTCATTTTTAGAGTAAATATAAAGTGAGTATCAGAGGATGGTGTCAGCATTTTGGTTTACTGAATGCCAGTTTCACAAATAATGGAACTTTTTTCCTGTGCCCTTCCTCTTCATGCCCCCTCCCAGTTTTGCTGTGGTCAGTGGCTACAACTATTTTGTTATGCAGTTGCAGGACTGCATTCCATCAGTTAAAGAAGAATAGATTTTAACTAACCCAAAGGTACATCTTTGTAGGCTCTTCAAAAAAATATTAAAAATTGACAGAGGTTCTGTTTCTGTCCCCTCTCTTTGAAAGCTGGCTAGAATATGCTGATATGTGTCTCCAATATATATTTTGCATGCAAAATTATATGTCGAAGGAACTTGTGGTGATAAATCACTTAAACCTGGTATCTTAACAGTTTCAGTGATGGGGGTGGGGGGGGGGGAGGGGAGACTATATGCAGTAATGGCTCTGGCAGAAGGGTTGGCTAGGATCATTAGCCCCATGCAACCTCCCTCTATCAGCCCTCAGCTCCCACTCCCCTGTTTGTAAGCCTATGGTCTGATACTGTCATCTAGGTTAGTGTCATTAAGTTACATCTTTAGAGGTCTTCTGGGATACATTTTCATTTCTCAGTGCCTCAATAACGTGAATAAGTGATCCGATTAGAAATTAGAGTACATGAAACTGTAGGCCATTGAGCTCACTGTTTGCCGTTACTCTAAATATATATAATTGAAGGGCTCATTGGTTAAGTCAATAGGCCATAAAACAAAATTCATTAAAATTGTGGCTAATAGCTCTCCTACCAAAGACTGCCATTTACTTTATAAGAAGGTAAAATACTTAGTGTTATAATCAGACTGTTGGTAAATTATGTTATTGCTATGGGTAGAAAAAGTTGGGAAGCTGGTAGGCCCCTTTCTAGGAAAATTGGGCATTTGAAGGACAATGTTGGTAATTGAAGGGAAATTTCCCCTTTTTGTATGTGAGAGTAAGAATTGTAGAAACTTTTGTTCCCTTCGTGGGAAATACACATTTTTCCTGCCCTGTTTGTTGCTTTCCTTGGAATAAGTAGCATTGGTTGGTTAAATCTGACCTACCAACCTCATCTATTATACATGTTAACAATCCCATCTACCATGGAATTACTCACAGAAAAGTTAATTGACATGGCGGTAGCGCTGTTCCTATTTCAGGTTTGTGACCTAGGCGCTCACCCTCATGTAGTATTGGTTGGGTTGACATCTACTACTAAGGTTAATTTACTGATACAGCCAGTACTTACTGTATGTTGTGTGAGTCTGACTTAATAACGGTTGACAATAGGGCTGATAACGATATTGAATACCTTAAATTGGACCCAGATCAGTATGACATCATGCCATGTGTGAATGGGGTTAAGTGCTGGGAGACATTACTCGGAACTTGTAATTAACTTATGACATGAATAAAACAGTAGTGCTTGATTTTTATCGCATTTCTTCTCATTGCAGAACGGATTCCAAGATGAAACAGTTGAACATTGGACGAAATAAATTCAATATGGACCCCAAGAAGGTTAGTGCTGCATCCCTGAATGGACCTCCATTAAGCTTACATTCAGCCACCTGCCTTCAGAACTTAACCAATTTATGAAATTAATGATAGCATTTCCAGATGCATCTGTAATCTCTAAGGGGTTGTCCATGAGACGGGGAAGAGCGAGTTAGTAATTAGGAAAGGGCTATCAATGAACATGTGTTGGTAATAATACCTCAATAATAACTTAACAATACTTCCTCCCTGCTTTATATAAATTGTATATGAAGGGAAGAGTTTTATGAAAAAAGAGTTTCTCATCTTTGTGGGACCCAGGGGATGCAATCCATTAAGAGTAGACAATGTCTAACATGGAGACGGTCTCAGCATGTCACTGGTCCTGTACCATATCTTTTGTAGTAAACATATATACTAACCAGTATCTCAGCTATTACTGTAACTTAGAACCCCTGGAGAACTTTTCCATCTGAATATGGAAGTGATTTAAGTTAAATGATGAAATAAACCTCACACGATCATCCCTCTGCATGGATGAACGACTCAAGTCATGTTTACAGTTTTGGACAGCAAAGACCACAAAACTCTGTATATGAGTACAGATGTTGAACATTTTAAAATGTATTTAAAGATGTTAGCTCTAGAAGTTAAGCTGTATTCAGTGGCATTGACAGAATTTCAAAAATAGGGGGAAGGGGAGGGGGAAAGAAGGAGGGGGCAAGCAGGATTGGAAAAACAGGAGGGGCAGGCAGGAGGGGGATAGGTGGTACAAGCAGAAATGTTGGGCAAAAAGGTGTGCATGCACATTGCTCCTTCCTTTAAGCTGTGTACTTTTGCATTAGAGCAGACTGGGGTGGCAAATCCCCTCCCTTTTCCCCATTGGAAGCAGTCAGCAGTTCAGTTTCTTGTTGATTGAAGTGTTTGACTATTAATTCAGTTCCCTGTTGGTTGAAGTGTTTTATTATAACTTTTATTTTAAACTATTGAAGTTCCTTGTTAAATGAATTGTTTTAATAACTTAATTCAACAGCAATTTTAATATTTCCTTGTTGAATGAAGTGTTTTACTAATTTTATTCAACACTACTAAAGTTCCTTGTTGATTGAAGTGTTTTAGTGTGTAAATTGCTGCCCTCTTCCCAACATCACATAACTTTCTTCTGTCCCTCCAATCCCTTGGTTACATTCATGTCATCACAAAGCTAACACTATAGGACATTACATACTAATAAAGCAGGTAATTTTTTCCTCCTCATATAATATGGGATGGCAAGAAAAAGGTCAGGTAGTGGGGTGGGGGATGGGGGAAGGGAAAGGGCAATAGGACACTGACAAGAGCAAGGGACAAAGAAGACTAGGATGTTGAAAACATTGTAAATTTTCTGATAGAGAAAATCTTGGGATAAGAGTATACTGTACCCTTAAAGTATATATTGCTTCTAGTGAAGAACTTCTAGAGGGTGTTGGCTTTCTCCCAAAAACTTTTTTGAATCTGAAATACAGATTTGAAAAGCTCTTTCATGCTCTGTGAAAACTATCACTTGAAACAGCTAGTAAGCTGCTTTTGGTAACAGGTTATCTGTGCATTTGCATTCTTTCAGCAGGTTTCATGTGAACAATAAAATGTTTTATTTCCTGTACTCACAAAAGTTCACTTGAAGGACTTCCTTTAGTATCTACAGGATAAGTGAAACACTTTATGAAGCCTTCTGGTCATGTGTGACTTCTTTCAGTTTGTCTTGTCAGGTGGTCCCTTCTTCTGGTCTATGAACCCTTGAGCAATAAGCCATGGATTATATGTATAGTGAGTTGAGTAGGGAGTAATCTGTACATAATCTCCAAAGATGAAAGAGAGTGTTCAGGGGTGAAGTAAGGTTTATCTGGCTTTTGAAATGCTGTGATTTTTGTCAAAGAAGAGAGTTTCATTTCTGATGCTTCCAGTGTTTTGTCTGGCATTGAAGATTGTGATAAGAAGCTTAGAAAAGTTAACCCTGGAATGCTTTGAGGACCAGTGATGATAATGAGATGGGATGAAGGCTTTATTGGAAAGAATACCTTGAACAGTAAATGGCCAAATTTATTGAAAATTCTGGAATGCTAAATGGTCAAAATAAAATGCATCTGTGAATGCATAAATGTATCATCATGGTAGATTCCCATTGTCCCCTTCCACATACCCTGAGGTAGGAGATTAAATTTTGTGAAATTGGGAACTGGGGTCACAGTGTCCTAGACCATGGTGTTTTGGTGTTTTTAAGTTTTCTCAGGAAAACAATTTAATGAAAATATTCTCTGATTAACTTTGCCTGGAGTGCATTATTCTGTAAATTGGAATGGAATTATTTGTGACTATGTGTTGAATAGATGCTATGTTTAATTGCCATTGTCAAGACTAATTTCACATAAACAATGTACAAAATTAATACAAGACAAATGAAAAGATGTATAGTAATATAAAAGTAAATGGAAATAGAATACATTATACAAAATTAGTAAAGAAGAAATATAGAACAGTACTATGTACTGAAGTGGGTGATATACTGTAATGCAACATTGAAAACATGATAATTCAACCACCATTGAAAGAAACAAGATTTCTCAGTAAAACAAAGTAAAGACTGAAGATATTGCATCTTGGGCTGTGTAGTTTTGATATCTAATTATTGCTTGTGTTTTGCTGATTAAGGTTCATTAATAAGCCCCATTAATATATATTCTATAAATGCTTTTACATTCTGTTGTAATTCCTAGCTTTAAGGGCAAATTTCATCATTCCAGACAGTTCATTGTTCTTGATTTTCGATACCCCTAACCAAAAATGTACTTACCTGTAGGGTGATGAGTGTCTGTCTTTAAAGGAAAATTGCAGTCACCCCAATTTGAATTAAGGTATGTGGATATCCTGTTTCATGAATGTCTCAGGGACTTTTAAATCGTATGACAAAATTTTTGTAACCGAATTATTAAATTCATGCAGATTAAGCCCTTACTTTCCCTTTAAATATTCAATGTTTATATTTGGAGACATCATTAAAGGTACTTGAATGTGAAATAAGACGAAGTTTGAAAGATTTAACTGATGTTTCAAAACAAATTTGGGGCAACTGCTTATTCCAGATATTTGTGCTGATAGTGAATTTGTTGAATCCTTCAGATAGAGGCATGTGATCTAAGTCATTGTTGCAAAACCTGTTTAGTTAAAGCTTATTTGAGATCTGCATTTCCATATAAGTTTCTTTAAATCTTTATCACCCAGGGCATAGAGTATCTTACCCAGAATAGTCTAGTGGCTGAAAGTCCAGAAGAGGTGGCTCAATTCTTGTTCAAAGGTGAAGGTCTCAACAAGACTGCTATTGGTGACTATTTAGGAATAGGGTAAGTACTCAAATGACCAGTTGTTGGCCATTTTTGGTTTCGATGAAAAGAGAAACCTATGCAGTCATGATGGCGTGTGTATGTATGTGTGTATGTTCGTGTGTGTGTGTGTGTGTGTGTGTGTGTGTGTTTGTGACACTTTGCTCGTTAACACGATATCTCAAGAAGGGAAACTCTGACAGTTTTCAAACTTGGTACATAGATGCCCCATATTGAGAGGAAGAACCCTATTGTTTTTGGTGGGGGTCAAAGGTCACCTGGGGTCACCGGGGGTCAAAACCTGAAAACCTTGTTAACACAATATCTCGAGATAGGAAGCTTGGATGAATTTCATACTTTGTATGTAGATGCGTTACGGTAAGAGGAAGAATCCTATCATTTTTGGTGGAGGTCAAAGGTCATCTGGGGTCACCGGGGGTCAAACCCTGAAAACTTCGTTAACACGATAACTTAAGAAGGGAAGCTCTGACAGTTCTCAAACTTGGTACATAGATGCCCCATATTGAGAGGAAGAACCCTATTGTTTATGGTGGAGGTCAAAGGTCACCTGGGGTCACCAGGGGTCAAACCCTGAAAACATTGTTAACACAATATCTTGAGGTAGAAAGCTTGGATGAATTTCATACGTAGTATGTAGATGCGTTATGGTAAGAGGAAGAACCCTATCATTTCTGGTGGAGGTCAAAGGTCATCTGGGGTCACCGGGGGTCAAACTCTGAAAACCTTGTTAACATGATATCTCAAGAAAGGAAGCTCTGACAGTTCTCACACTTGGTACATAGATGCCCCATATTGAGAGGAAGAACCCTATTGTTTTTGGTGGAGGTCAAAGGTCACCTGGGGTCACCAGGGGTCAAACCCTGAAAACATTGTGAACACAATATCTTGAGTTAGGAAGCTTGGATGAATTTCATACTTAGTATGAAGATGCGTTATGGCAAGAGGAAGAACCCTATCGTTTTTTGTGGAGGTCAAAGGTCATCTGGGGTCACGGGGGGTCAAAATCTGAAAACTTTGTTTACACGATATCTCAAGATAGAAAGCTTGGATAGATTTCATGCTTGGTATGTAGATGCGTTGTGGTGAGAGGAAGAACCCTATCGTTTTTAGTGGAGGTCAAAGGTCATCTGGGGTCACTGGGGGTCAAAACCTGAATACCTTGTGTGCACGATATCTCAAGGTAGGAAGCTTGGATGAATTTTATACATGGTGTGTAGATGTGTTATGGTAAGAGGGAGAACCTTATTGTTTTTGATGGAGGTCAAAGGTCATCTGGGGTCACCAGGGGTCAAATGCTGAAAACCTTGTTAACACGATATCTCAAGATAGGAAGCTTGCATGAATTTCATACTTAGAATGTAGATGCGTTATGGTACAAGGAAGAACCCTATTGTTTTTGGTGGAGGTCAGAGGTCATCTGGGGTCACTGGGGGTCAAACCCTGAAAACCTTGTTATCATGATATCTCAAGATAGGAAGCTTGGATAGATTTCATACGTAGTATGTGGATGCGTTTTGGTAAGAAGATGAACCCTATCACTTTTTGGTGGAGGTCAGAGGTCATCTGAGGTCACCGGGGGTCAAACACTGCAAACCTTGTTAACACGATATCGCCAGGTAGGAAGCTTGGATAGATTTCATACTCAGTATGCGGATGCGTTGTAGTGAAAATATGAATGCTTTCGTTTTTGGTGGAGGTCAAAGGTCAACTGGGGTCACAGGGGTCAAAGAGCAAAATTTTAAGAATTCCCAAGATCGTCTCATGGGTTCACCAGAAGTCAAAATGCAAATTTTTCAAAGAATTCCCAAGATCAAATATGAACCTAAAATTATTTTTCCAACATGTTAAGATAGCACTTGACCAGTGACTGAAAGATATGGCACATCATGGCATTATTTGGAATAGAACATGTATCATCGAAACCTCAATGCATTTTTGCATTCTGGTCTTGTGTTAACTCTTGACTTGTGTTGTAGCCATATTAAAGTAGCTGATATCATCGATACCGATCTTACAGTTCTCAGTATTGGCCAATATCAGTCTAATACCCATATTTGAGAAGCTGTATTTTCATGAACAAAAAAATGGAACATTTCCTTCCAATTGGCAGATTTCCCTCTAATTACCCAAATTTCCTGGAAAGGAGCCTCACAACTTCCTAACTTGTTCCACTGATGTGTGAAAAGTGAGCACACTGTGCTTCAAATCATATGCTATTGGGCATTACCGCATTTTGTTTTCATGAGGTGAAATATTGGGACACATTGTCAAACAAACTATTAATTGAAACATTTATGTGCAGAATGGGTGGGAAATATAGGTTTGGTAGTATTGGCAATTTAGGTAATACCGATACTGGTATCGATAGTATACTAATACTGGACGAAAATGGGGAACATGGACCCATACTAATACCTAATAGCACTGATTGGTCCAATACTAGTTTCAGATGATGGTGATCTACTGTACTCTGCAGAACAGAATAACTTGCTCACTCATTGCTGGCTCTTCAAAACAAAATGTCTTACAGGTTAGGGAGAGAATGAATGGCCGGCTCTGCAGGCTTAAATGGTGATCCAGCTTTTCGCAGTCAAAGTAACTTATGTCCTTATGTCTCAGTGATTATTCAACCTTTTTAAGCACTCGGTGGGAGGAAGGTAGGGGATGCAAGCATTTCCGTAAGGCCAGTAGTATGTGCTGAGCAAATTTGATACTTTCAGTCAAAAGTGTTGAGAAATTTTGCTAAGACTATATGTCTACATGTAACCAGCATGTGGAGCGGCAGGCGATTGATTATGATAGTAGTTAAGTCTTGTTGCGGAAGTTCTGATCTTCATTTACAGCCGTTGTTATCATCTGCACGTGCCCTTTTTTTTAGCAGTTCAAATATATTTGTGAGGTCTAGATTCATTTTCAAACTTTAACAGTCTGTTTACAGTCCTTTTTTTCCCTGTCCAGACTTCATTCAATTAGTCACGCAGCACTGAAGAACAATAATTATTCTTTCCTTTTTGATTGATCTAAGTTTTCCTTTTTGCTTTTGAGTTTAAAACAAAATTTAAAGTACTTAAAGGTCTTGTAAATGTTTGATGTAAAACCCTTGAGTGATTTTGTTTTTCATTTTGTATCCAAGCAGACATAGGGTAATTTGTTATTCTTTGTTAAATTGGTTTGTTTTAAGAAGTATTAATAGTTAATGTTTATGTGTCAATTCGTTATACCTTGTTATTCCAGCTATGTATACAATACCAAGTAAAATCCATTCATGCATGCAACATTAAGCACCTCCTGTGGTATATGAAACTTTCCTCTGTGTGTGTGATGATGGCATTTGTACGTGGGTGGACTAATTTACTTACCTTTTAATTGAGGGGCAATGTGTAGCTTATTAAGTGGGGAGAGGGGGTTGAGAAAATGTAACTAAATTTCAAAACCTGATTTAGTGACAGTGTTATCTCAAGTAATTCTCAAATTCGTTTCAAAGTGGCTCGTAGCTCTGAGCGTTCCGTCAGTGGGAAAGCTTATGGAGTGTGATATACATATTAATGAGTGATGTAATCAGTGAGAGGGTGGAAATGAGGTGAAAAAGAAATTGGTACTATAGTTTTCCAGCCCCTATAAATACAATAAAATGTCATCATATGTGATACACATGTTTCATTTGGGAGTTGTGACATTTTGGTGTGCCCCATTAGTATTTTTTATCATTTGCGAGGATTTGGGACCTTTAATATAACATTTAAAACAAGCAACATGAATACAATCGAGTCTCTAAATATCAACTAAATCTTAAGCTTTGTAATTGTTGCATTTGTACATACTTCGCTTTAAGATTTAATTGCATTGGTTTTCAATTGTTTCACATTTTTTGCAATTCACCAAGTCTCAATTAAGTGTTTTGTAGTCCCCAGGCACTAACTAGGCCAGCAAATACTTCCAAGTAGAAAGTTGCTGACACTTAATCTGTCGTACTTTCGATCGGCCAATTTGGCCATCATTTTCTTCATAGGTACAGTGCCTTCTGGGTATAAATACCTAACTCACAAAATCATATTCCAGATGTTCATTTTGAATTCACAATATTCACTTCCCCTTTAGTTGCTTGCTTCAGTTGATCATATTTATAATTTTCTGAAGTTGCAAAGGGTTTTACTTGGGTGTGCTGATTATCATTTCTTATTAATGTTTTCACAGGAAAGAATTCAACATTAAAGTCCTAGAGGCATTCGTTGCTCTACATGAATTTAAGGACATGATACTAGTTCAGGCTCTGAGGTAAGTCTTTGTAGGAATCTCGTCTAACTTCTAAACATTGGTGTAACAAAGAATGGGTAATTTTTCCCCTGAAGCAAATATTGACACCTGTGTGTGGAGCAGAGTTTGATTACAAGTATGTTTCTTGTCATAGTTCTATCTATTTTATCAGAAGCGTGCAATTTGCTAGAAACAGACCACAGCAATAGGTTCTCCAGGACTGGAGTCATCTGGCTGTCTGGAGTGTGAGGGCTTTTGTTACAAACAGTCCATAGTTTAGAAAAGAGGAAAAAATGGTAGGAAAAAAAATGTGAGCCACTATCGTTGTTGGCAGGCCTGCATATTAGGTTGTTTTCAAAACTTGCATGCACTGTTGCCCTTGTGGGGAATTGTGATTCATTGTATGACCCTAAAGTAACATTGGAGTTACACTTGGACTAGAAATCAGATAAAAACTGATTGAATCGTCTTAACTTCTGTAAGTGAACTGCAAACCTGGTCCCCGTGATCCATTCTAAATCCTAATTGGCTCAGTTTTTCCTTTGTCGGGTGAGTAGATGAGGTTGGGGCCCTGACCAGTTTTGTGAGCTGTGAAGATCATCATCAGTGTGTGAGAGGCACATTTGCTGAAGGAACATTTCAGTGACCTTTCAATAGTTGCAACAGCTTTTATCTGTTTTCTGTTTTTCAGACAATTTTTATGGAGTTTTCGCTTGCCAGGGGAGGCCCAAAAGATTGACCGCATGATGGAATGTTTTGCAAAGAGATATTGTGAATCTAACCCAGGAGTTTTTGAGTCTGCAGGTGGGTTTACTAGACAGTTCACAAATTAAGAGGCCTTTTAAAAGAATCTTTTGCGGAAGTCTGTCATCCTCAGACGGAATTGTCAACATTATCACACTCCACTGGTGCCTATCAACTTGACTGTAAAAACCCTGCAAAATTAAATTGTCCTTCACAGAGTTTTAAACTGAAAGGGTTTGAAGTAAAATTTATTAACACATCAGTAACTTGTTAAGTGAAATTGAGGAGACAGTGAGGGAAGTTATCATGTGTTGCTCTTCCTTAAGATGGTTTAAGGCTACTAGTATAAAAGAAGGGTTTTTAAACAAAGTTGAACTGAAGTTTGCTTAAAGAGAATAACATTACAAAGATGGTAAGACCTGGAATTGATGGGTATCGGGGAAGAGCAAAGATGATTGTGTGATGGTAATAAGGAAGTCTTGGCAATGTCATTCTTAGAAAGGGTGATACTTAAGTTAAAAGGTTAATAATAGTTGCCTGACTACTACTTTTTATGAACATTTGCTTTCTTTTGAATACTTCTTAGAATGACAGGCAGAATTGGTTTGATAATGAACCCCAGGTTCTGTACATCTCCTTTCCCTTTACCCCAAATTATTCTTTCTTACCCCCAAATCAAAATAGGTAAATGGAAGTATTGGGGCTTGTTGATTTCTGTACCAAGTAGTTTTTGAGAATTTTTAACTACCCTGCTTCCCCCTTCTTAGAGGCGAGAGGGTCGTTTTTCTGGGGGCTGGGTCTTTTAGAGGAAGGAAACTCTGTATTACTTGAGAAAATCACCTAAGGTATTTAAAATGTTTGTCTGAGAAAGAAGTTTGCCCAAACTTTTGAGGGGTGGGGGTGGGTAAGTGGAGGGATTGCTTACAGCCTCCCACCCCTGTGGCTTATGTATCTATTCCCCTTCTTTATTCTCATGCTTGTCATTCTTCTGCCAGTTCTGTCCTGGTCAGAAATCTGGTCTTGTAAGGAATTCTTTCGAGAGAAGATATCACTGTTTGAATTGCTGCAGCGTGTTGTCATGTGACACATTAAAATTTCAACATTTCATTCCTATCAATAACTTGATTGAATTTTTTTTAATAATTTTGCACTTGGAGAGGTTGGAAAACATCAGCAGTTGCTAAGTGAAACATTGCTTAAAAAGTTACATATCTTAGAGGCAGTCTTACATGTACACATCAGTGAAGAAAACAGTAATGCATTTTTCTTTCATTTTTAAAAAATCACAAATAATTTTTACTTTGTAACTCTAGAATTTAACTGTCTATATCTTGCTCACAGCCAGTTGCATCGTATGAATTTCAGTCTATATTGTTTTAGTAACTTTGTACTTCCCTTTTGACAGCTTTTAAATTTGTGGATAGGTGTTCGAAATTTTTCCAAAAATTTGACAGTTCTTGTGATACCAGTAGATCAATAATTGAAACAAAGAAAAAAATTTTGCCAAGCTCTTCCTTAAGGGAAGCCTAGCTGACTGCATAAAAATGTCAGCTCAGATATCATGTCATCCAGGTGATATGTTAAAATGGAATGGCTTGACAACTAGGATGATGGAATGATCATGGGTTGCAAAAAATGTGGGCATTTTTTGTAATATTTTATCATTTTGGTACCGTTTTTGTCAAAACTGTGAAAGCATGTTCATATTTGAACATTATCACAAGTGTTTTCATCTGCAGGGGTCGATAAAGACAGCACCATCACATTAATTGCTTGAAAATGACACTCACTGAAATAAAAGTCCCCATCAGTATTGTTCCCAGAAGAGTGGAGTTTAAGGGAGTGGTCTCATGTCACTCTCTGACAAGTCCTTTGAGGGATGTCCAGTTTGGTAATATTTTGTTTGTTTTCTTTTCAGATACGTGCTATGTACTGTCATTTTCTGTCATTATGCTCAATACTAGCCTGCATAACCCTAACGTAAAAGAAAAACCTGACTTGGAAAGGTTTATTTCCATGAACAAAGGCATCAACGAAGGTGGAGACTTGCCAAGGGAACTTCTAGAGGTATACTTTATGTTTAGTTATTTAAACTTTAAGAGGTATATTACTACAAAATTGTTAGTTTTAAATTTAATTAATCCCTTTGTCTTGGGAGAATTCTATTTTCATCACAGGTGTCACAATGTTTTAGTAGTTGGAATGGTACAGTATGAGGCATCTCTACATCATGATACTTTATGACTATGCTATCAACTAATTGTTTTTTTTTTCCTCTCTTTTTTCCCCGGCATTTACAACATTATGATCATATCCTTGTCATATTCTATGGTATGCATATTTGTCTCCTGGAATCTGTAAATCCAGATCAACTAGTAATGGGATTGCAGAAATATTCTACAGAAGCACATAACCTTAAAGAACCTTGTCAAAAAATTTGAGATTCAATGTCTCAGTACTATTAACAACTGACCTTACTTTTAATATAGGTTTAGGGGGATCTGGTATTGGTGTGATGGTTCCCCCTCCCTCACCCCTCCCCTATCAAATTCATCACCTTATTTGTCTCACATAGGCACATGTATGTATGTACATATAGGGAGTATTAGGGACTTTTGGTTCAGGTATTGGACTTAACAAAGATTGCTGGTACAACTCCCACTTGGGTTATTATATTGTGTCCTTGGGAAAGCTGCTTTTTCTCAATTGCCTCTCTCCACCCAGGGGTTAAGTGAGGGTCTGTGAGCATGTTAGGTAAATTGTCATCAGGCACACTGTTAGAGCAGCTACTGCATTGGAGGGATTGTCTCTGTGATGATTTATCGTAGGGCAGGGGTAAATATTGTGCTCCACCTTTGATTAGGATTTCCTAGATGTTAGTGCATTAAAAAAGCAGATACCATTTATAATTATTATGTTATATATTGTCATTGGTCTGTTGCACCATTAGAGCTTGTACGACAGCATCAAGAAGGAACCTTTCAAGATCCCAGAGGATGATGGGAATGATCTCACTCACACGTTCTTCAACCCAGACAAAGAGGGCTGGTTATGGAAGCAAGGTATGATCAAATCCATGGTTCACAGCACCCTATCTTCATTGTCTTGTTATTGTCTTTATATACCACTATGTCACCACCTCTGCAGTTAACCATCCTACACTGGTTACATAGAAATGCTGTGTGCAATGTTGGAGAGTAATGCTGTAGGACTGGGTTAGGGCCACATCTCATTAGCACCAAACTTCAAAAGAGCATGGACCAATTTCTGAAGTGTATTTTTGGGGTGGTAAAGGGGGTGGGGTGGAAAATGGGGAGAGGGACTTTGCCAGGGACTTGTTAGAAATTGAGCCTAGAAAGGGGTGGGTTTGGGATTTGGGATTGGTTATGCATTACCATCCCTTTTGATTAGCAATCCCTCTGTCTAGGGTAAAAAAGCTCAATTGTAAACCTTAGGCAGTTGACACAGATTTGTTTTGAAAGTTTTGTGATGTTGTTTGTCTAGACAGTTATCCTTTATGATTATCTGTTGTTCTAAATGTGTCTTAAAACAGAAAAATGTTGAATCGTACTCAAATTACAGTGTCTAGAACAACTCTCTGAAAGTTAGGGGCCACTGTCCTAATTTTTTTTTTTTTTTGGGGGGGGGGGGAAGGGTGCTGATTATTTCATATTCATTTTGCTTTTTTGGGGGGGGAGGGGGACCGCTGATTTTTGGGAGGCACCAGATAGGAGAATGGTATAAAAAGCACACGGGGTGGAGAGGGCATACAGTGTGATTAATACTTGATGCACCAGGGGGCCATCTGAAAAGTATAGTCTAGAATGTATAAGAATTTTAGAATTTTCATGCTTGGGGAGGGGGGAAGGGGCATCTGAAAAGCATGGTCTAGAATACATTAGAATTGTAGCTCTGATATTCCAGTGTACACTATGAACGAGTTTTCTTTTGTCTAAACTCACTCGATTTTGGGGCATAGGTGCATGATCTCACTGTTATTCACAAGTCATCATCAAGTACAATGGGTAACATGATCCATTATCATACAATGCCTTGAAACCACCTCATAAATGTAGGTATGATTGTCATGGAAGGGTCACTAACTATATCAGTTGGAATGTAGAATCCATTGAAATTGTAAGTTAAGATTAGAGAACAGTAGCTTAGAATTGCAATGATATCATGCAGTTTGGATTGTAGAATTAAAGTCAGCTGGGGTGGGGGTTGGGGGGGGGGCTGTTTCCATGTCCTCACAAGGAAAGCCTTATATCAGTGGTTCAGTGTTTGATATTAGTTGGACTTCGACTGTTGGAATTATCTGGTCATTTAAAATGAGTGCAAGATAAAGTTAAAGGGATCATCTGTAATTAAATTTAAAGTTTGGTGGTTCTCAGTATGGAGGAGTCATTTTATGTCAAAAGTAACAGTCTAGACTTAACTACCAGTCCCCCTGTATGTGTGCTTTTGGGGGAGGGGGGAAGGAAAGAGGCCAGTGGTCAAGTTGTTTTATGCTTGTCAGTATGAATTACCTTTATCTGAGCCAACATGAGTCTTAACTAGTGCCAAACCATTTGCTGCAAAAAGCTTAGCTGCTCTCTGCTTCAAAAGTAGCAGGATCATTTCCTTTCTGCATTTAAAACTTCTGTCACTCCCAGCTGGCACACATCATGCAAAGAAAAAATACACTGGATTTGTTTTGGTCCATTTCCTGAAACAATGTCATTTTTGTCAGAAATGTCAAAAAGTCATTAAAAATGATGTTCTGTTCCATTAAATAGGCCTGTAGACCCAATCAACCCAGCCCTACTTCAAGGTGTTTGTACTTCCTGCCGGAAATAATTAAGCTCATTAATTGTAGCAAAGTTCACCAGAAAGTGATAAATTTTATGCTGGAAATCCTTCCCCTTGCATACATTACCTTTGCTAATATGAAATGGCTCCAGGTGTATCCTATACTCATGCCAGTTTTAAGTCATCATTGTGTAAATTTAATTTAATGCTGCCCGTCCTGACATTTTTCATTAAAAATGATGTTCTGTTCCGTTAAATAGGCCTGTAGACCCGATCAACCCAGCCCTACTTCAAGGTGTTTGTACTTCCTACCGGAAATAATTAAGCTCATTAATTGTAGCAAAGTTCACCAAAAAGTGACAAATTTTATGCTGGAAATCCTTCCCCTTGCATACATTACCTTGCTAATATGAAATGGCTCCAGGTGTATTCTATACTCTTGCCAGTTTTAAGTCATCATGGTGTAAATTTAATGCTACTCCTCCCAACTTTTTTTCTAAATCCTTGTTATTTGATCAAAAATGAAGTTTAATTATAATGAATTTGTACAAAGTACTAATGAAATAGTTAATATGCCAGTTTTATAAATAAAACAATTGTCATAAACTTTTCCTGTATATGAGGATAAAACAAACTCATATACACATCTCATAAGCCTGACAAGAAGTCAACGGCCTTCCATCTTTGAAGTTCCATTAAGTTCAAAGAGGTATAATGTTACAGTCAATTTGCAAAATCTTTGTTGGTTAAATCCGTCCCTGGAGGCCTTATTGTTTGCTAAAATTGCTGAAGCAAAGCTTTGTGCTAACTTACAATTTTTGATGAAGGAATTTGAAAGCAGAGTGTCACATCTAACCACACTAGCCTCATGAGGTTCAGGGGCAACTGTAAATGATGATTTTACAATCAGCTTCTAAGTACAGCCTCTGAACAAAATGTGACTTGTGGTTGTTTTTTACTATGCAGTAGATCATTAAAAGAAAAATACAGCCATTCTAGGGTCGGGAAGAAATTTTACACATTACCTTTTTTGTGTGGTAGTAAAAATCAATGAAAGATGAAAGAGTGTTTCATGATTTAAAACAATAATAATAATATAAAACAAACCTATTTCTGTCCGTGCATGTGAAAGTTATATTATCGTACTCGTGTCCCCCCTGTTGCAACTGTCATTAATGTCATGGCCTTGAGATACATGTATAATGCATGTGTCATTTATCAAGATTTAAATGACAAGATCAGAGAAAAAAAACTGGAATCAGGATGTCATCCTGTCTCCAAGAAAGGGGAAGCATAAATATTTCTGAAGGTTTTAGCTTTGGAGCAGATTACTTGACCGGGCAAAAGTAGTTCGGTATTGGGGTAAGAGGAAGAAATGTGACTTAAGGGGAAACATTCAGATTTGATAGCATCTATTTTTCAACAGTTTGTATGTCTGAAATGCTTTTATGAATACCATGAAATAGTGATTTATATCAGAAAATGAAGGAAAACAGAGAAAAGTTCAAAAGTTTGCACGAGTGAAATCAAACTGGGGGATAAGCATTGGTTGACATATTTGTCTGGAAAAAACTGCATATGAAGTTAATTCTTGTGTCAAATGATTTGGCACAGGATTTAGCCTAAGTAATAAATGAGAGCAAGAAGGACCTAGGACTTTTGGAGTAAAGAAGGTACACTATTTGCATCAAACAAATGAACAACCAATCAAGTTAAATCAAACCAGTCTTCCTTTCATAGTTTCCTTGCTGTGTTTGTTTTTTTTTATTTTGTTTCTGATATTATTAATTGACTTTTTGTTAAGGGACCCAACCACTCATAAAAGCTCTCCTTCCTCAGTCCTTCATCATCTTATAAAAAAAAATGCTACGTCATTGCCATATTTATACTTTGGAAATAATCTCAAACAAAAAATAAAAATGAAATCACATTTAATCAAAAATCATAGCCAACCAAACCAAATCAAATCATTGCAATGTTGGTAATATTACTTGACAAGTTGTAAAATAGATTTTGGACAATTTCCTGATGGATGCCTCCCTGTAACGGAATTTTATGTTTAACAAAGTGTGGTATATAGTTCAGTGTTGGAATTGTTTAAAGAATTCATCCCTGCAAACAAAATGGGTAGTCACAGATATTGTAAGATAAATTCATCGAACAGATCTGCCCTTGTGCATGCAAGGTTGAACTTTGTCGTCATGTTCTTGAAATACAAACATAATAAATGGAAAAGCAGTCTGGTTAGATTCCGGGACAAGATTTAACAGGATGCAACTAACAATCCTGGTTAATTTGTCATGGTCCAGAACCTATGTGCATGTATCTACATTACTCATGTTCTTGGAAAGATAAACTCTTATGACTAAAGTTTTCATAGCTTCACCAAAGTTGTTTCACGTTTGATAGCAATCTGCTGGACCCCTCTAAGAGTTTTGCCTGTCTGCAAGGGTACATTTGGCTGGATAGGTGACAAATTAGTGAGATCTTACTAGGGAGATTTAGCCATTATTTGAGGCAACTTTGAAGAAGCGAGGAGAAATTAGTCGTCAGGTTCAGTATGTCTTTTGAAAGAGTGTTCAGGGTCCATGAAAGGTCTGGCAACTGATAAGTTAAATTATAATCTTTGGTTGAAAAAATTACATAGTTCTTTATGTGGAAAAAGCATACTCTTAAGAATATGAAAGAAATCGTTTCACCGCAGTACAGTGCGTAATGTTTCTCTTGTAAATTTTACTAAGTCTTTTGCTACTGACTTTTTTTGAGTACTCCCTCTGAGGGATTGTTAGAATATCAACTAGATCACTGTTTTCCCTCCCCTCTCCTTCCTCACCATTGGGATGGTGTAACCTCAGTAAGCTATGGGAAGAGCCAGACATTTTACATAGGTCTATAGCCAGACAAGGTCCAGAAGTGGGTCAAGGTAGCTTCCAGAGGGCAAAATAATTTTTAGGGGTGCAAGACATGTTAAGAAAATGTGTTAAGACAATATTTGCCCTCAAAAATTTTTTCAGGGGGCAAAAGTTTTTCCTGGGAGCACCACCCGTGCCCCACCCACCCTTGACTATGGGCCTGGTTGTACTGTTATGTGGAAATATCCCTTCGTTATGTATGTGTTCTGATTTCTCTTATGCACAGCTTACTCTGTCGTCTTTTTGCTCACTGTTATCTGTATGCCACTTGAGTGTTTGCCTTGATGATGTCTGTGAATGTTTTATTTGTCTTTAATGTTGTGTCTCCAATTTTATTTTACTCTCTGTGAATCTGTAAGTCCATAAATCCAAGTTATTTACAACTTGTATATCCTTTTCATTTCAAATCTTTTTTAGAACTCTGATTCTTGTACTTTTTAATTCCATTCAGTTCAGTTCATTTCTCAATACAGTTTTTAATGTGATAAAAAGATGTTACAAAACATATGGGTAAAGCTGAACATGAAGCGCAACAGAGAGCATGTAAAAATTTACTTTCTTAAGTTGAAACTGTTTGAATTTTCTCAAAAATGGGAACTACATAAGTTCAAAGTTTTGCTTTACCATCAAAATGTTACACCTCAAACTGTAGGAACAGCTGGGTGGGTGTTAGATTTTGTATTGTATCTTTTGTAGTACCTCTGAACTGGGCAGTGTTGGGCTGTAAAGATTTACTTCTATGAAAACATAGGTTTATTTTTAGGCATCTTCTATGTACTTTAAAGAAAAACAAAGGAATTGTTGTAGGAGGTTTCTCATATTAGAACTATGCATTGGCTTGAGTTACATATATTTCCTGCAAGTGTACATTTGGCAATATAGAATCCGTATGTAACCTCTCCATGGAGTGTAGTTAGAATTAGCGGTTTGACATCCCTTGAGACAATAGAATGATGTAAAGGGAAAATATATTTCTAGGGATTACAGAATTATGCTTAATGAAAATGAAAGGCAGAAAGGGATTGCAACTTGTGTTAATTGTCTCAGCGGTAATGCGAAACTATGGCACTTAATAGATGAAGTTCTCAGAAATGCTTTAATAGTGTTTTAGAGGGAAGTTGTTGAGGTGAGGTCTTTTAAATGATATGGACTGCAGTTATTTCGTGATGCTCTTTGATACTGCTTAAAAACTCTTGATGATGTTACGCTGTTATTTCTCCTTTTATTTCTTCTTGTATTCGTTCGACTTCATTCATAACCAACAGTGTTTTCTTTTTCTTTGCCCTTTTTAATGTATATATGATGGTTTGGTACGGTACCACCTAATAGGAGGTTAGTTTATTAGTATGGCACCTTTTCTGTTTCTGTTTTGAGTATGCTTTTTGGTTTTTGCATGGGTTAACTGACCGTCTTCTTGCAGGCTTGACCTTTGTATGACCCCTAATGATTCAAGTTTTGTTTTTTGAATGCACTTTAATTATTTCTTCGTTTGCCTGTTCCAGTGCATCGTGTCTTGCCGTTTCTCTTAATCTACTTTTAAATGAATGTTGCTTTTTAAATAGCTTGACTGACTGAATATGTTGACAACTCAAAGAAATCTCATTTAAAAAATTACAATTGGTAGAAGAAGCAAGATTTTCAGGAGACTATCAATTGTTGAATTATTTAAAAATTGGGAGTGATTTTTACCTTGAAGTCCTTCCCTACAAATGTTTGGTATTTAACATTTGTAAAGAATGAATTGAAAAGTGTAACATTAATCAAGGCACAGCAAGAACACCCATTATGATTGGAATGTGTGTGTTGCTGGGTGAAATTCTTTGGAATGAAAATGGTTGGTAGTTTTAACCCTTTTTCCGAAATATTCTAAATCAAATGAATTCGGATTAAGCTGTTTCCATCATCTGCAAGTTTGACAGTTACTCTTTGCTATGAGCAAAGCTTAATTTTGCCAAAACATGCTTTGTTATGGTACAGTAGTTGGGTGTTCTCTTTAAATGTCATTGTCAATTGTGACAATCATGAATGTGATTTATACAACAGTCGAAGGAGTTCTGTCCCACAAATGAAATTTTACAAGATATGGGGAGGTACTTTTAAATGGGCACAATTTTTTCTGCTTGGAAACAAAAGGGAAACCCACGTTGTCATTTTGTTAACTTATGACTGACATTTCCTTTGCTGATATCTTTCTAATTGTTTGGTCAACTTTGTTCTAATTAACAAACTTTCTGATTGATTGGGTTGGTACATAGAGTGCGGTGTGGAAGATCAGAATAGTTTGTCTTGGAGAGAGTTACATGAAACCTTATTTTAGTACCCGACTGTAAAAGATGGAGATGGGGATATGGGGGGTGGACAGGAAGTATTACAAAAGCTGGAAGCTGGCTAAGAATGGCTTGATAAAGTTCACCTGGGTTGTTAGATATTTCTTCAGCCATGACTTAAGTAGTGACTCTAACTTTATACCTTTAGGGTGAGCACCTTTGGATGGAAGTAAAAAAGTAAAGCAGGCTGTTGTTTTGAAATATTACTGGATTTGGATAATTTGATTAGTTGGAAAAGTTTTAATGGAGTGGTTACACCATCAGTTTTATGGTCTATTACTTATACAAACTAAAAATTGCTTGGTGTTCTGTGACTCTACAGTAATGAACTTCCTCATTCAACCTGGAGCAAGTTTAAAACTTCTTTTGTGTATGTTACATTTTCTACTAAGATAAAATTTTCTTTCCCAAAATATTAACACTTAACTTTAATCAAGTTTTGTTATATTTGAAAATAGAGGAAGCATTTGAAAGTGGTTTTGGAAAAACGTTTGCAATAGGAATAGGCTAAATGTCAGTTTCCCCAAAAGTGTACTGTTATCAAGGTTCGTGTAAGCATTGTTAAGCATAAAACTTCATTCCATTTTGGAAGTAATTCCCCAAACAGCCATTTGCAATGTTTTTGTAAGGTCTGCTGTTGTTATTTTTGGTACAAAACTCACTAAGATACTTACTTTTCAGATTTATTGAAACTAGGTCTGATGCTATCCTGATATGCACTGTATGTGGTATATCAAGCCTATCCCGACTGGTGACTAGCTAGAATTTCAAACAAGTGCGTATGAATGTTCATCCAAACTTGACAGAGAGTTACAAATTGTTGTCTCTGCCCAAATGCATACTGTTTTTGTCTTCGTGACATCTTATCATGACTGTCAAAGTCCAGAGAAAAATTAATGTGATTCTTCTGAATTCCCACTGAGTTTTGCCTTGTAATGCACTTAAAACTGGGTGGATACAAAGTTAATTGTGTTGAATATAAGTCAGGTAAAATCACGAGGCCAACAGAATTTGGGATAACCGGGTGTGGTAAAGGAGGGTTTACTGTGTAAGTACGCAATTGCAACATAAATAGGGAGAAATTTGAGAAATGGGATGATTTGCAACTTTTTAAACTGAGTTTATTAAGAAATATGATTGGGAAAGTCTGTGAAGTTATGCAGTTCTATGAAAAGTCAGGAAATACTTACCAACCTTGGATTTATCAGGTTCTAACGAATGTATCAGTGCCAGGTCAAGGAGTTATGAAAACAGCTTTTGCCTGGTGTGTGCAGAAATTGTTTTGAAAACATGTGGTGCCAAAGTGACCCTGCCACAGTGATGGTCCTCAGGGCAGTTTCTTGGGTTTCCCTGCCCTTTGAACTGGTTCCTGTGAAGTAGGACCCTTGGTATCATGTTAGTTTGGGTAAGCTTTCATTTGTGTCAGTCAGTTTTAATTTTACCGGAAAGAAACTTTGCAAAGATTTAATTTTGATTGATATTTCCTTATTTTTCATCAAAGCTTTACATTTTTATTCACTTATACCCTGATACATGCTTCAGTTGGTAGAGCACCATTATTTTTTCTTTGTCAGTTTGATTTGAAGTAATTCAAGAGTTCATTTACCATGTTAAAAGCACTTGAATTCCAAAAAACTTTCATTTTTGAGGGGTAGCCTGCAGAAAGGTCCTTTGCATGCCAGCACAGAGTTGCGAATATTATCAATATGCTCATACGGCTAACAAACTCCATAATTTAAAATTGTTGGTGATTTTAGATTTGTTTTTACACTTATTGATTTTACCACTATTTTGAGGCTAGGAGAGGAAATCAGAGTATATGCAATTTGAGGTATATACCACCAGTACCCAGTGCAAATTAAGAGCCCTACAGAGGATTTCCTTGTGATGGTGGACTTTTCTGATTGCCACTTGGTAGTCACAGCTCACATGTAAAAAATTTGTTATGATACATACCAGGGCTGGAAAAAGTTTATTTCCTGGGAAGTGAGTCAAATTTTTTACATTTCTTGTCATCCTTACCTAAAAAAAAGGAAAATTTCCTTCCAGTTGCCAAAATTTCCCTCCAATTACCCAAATATTCCAATAAGGAGCCTCCCAGCTTCCCAACTTTTTCTACCCATGGTCAGATATGAACAGTGGACTGAACCAGCTATGGAAGGGAACACGTCATAATCAAAATGTCTAAGAAACAGAAATAGACCTTATGCATATGATGTCATGTTGGAGGCAAGCACATATCATTGCAACTGACACCAACAAATGCAGACAGCTGATTTGTAGACCAGCGAGATATGTGCTTAAGTCTACTGCAAGCGCTTGCGAAGTCCACATTGTGTGCGCAGTGTGCTTTGTTTTGCCTTCACAATAACATGGTGCGACGTCAAGGCATATTAGATTTATATATATGCTTCATAGCGAAATCTGCGTAAACAGATACTGAAAATATACATTGTGTATGTACAGCTAAAGAAAATATCCTTTGTAAATGCCTTCAGATGCAATACTTGCCAAAAATTTTTTACTGCTCTGTGAAGATTGTATTGTTTTGTTTCTTTTCTAAATAATAGAGTGGTACATTTAGAGTGGTACATAAAAGTGCAGTTCTGACAGAGAACTATTGTAAGCAGTTAGTAAACCCGGGCTCGGTTACCTGCTGGGCACTAGTCAAAATTAGAAGGGAACTTTGCCAGTACTCAACTTGGTATAGCCTCCTTCATGATCCAAGTTGCTTTGTGACTCTAATGTATTACATCTAACTTAACCTATTGCCCTTACACTACAAATTTCAGAATTTGTTGGTTGTAACTTTTAGGAAATGACACAAAGGGAAATAAAATGGCTCCATTGTTAAGGTGACTACCAGAATATGACTTTTGTAGATCTCCATGAAATTTCTTAACTTAGTTTTTCGAATTGTGATTGATCAAAGGCCATTTCTGTATAATGGTTTATCTATGGATCTCAATCTGCTCAAAATTACGAGCAAGGTTTCTTTTTTATAAAGAGTACCTTTTGCTAGAATACAGTAAATCTGTGGTATCACACAGGCTTATTACAGTTTACCCAGATGAGATGAGATGAGATGAGAAGGAAATTATACAGAATCTTCAAATTGGTGAAGTAACTTCTGTGTTTCAAACTTGTCAAACATCTGCTAATTTTATTCCTTGTCTAGGTGCAAAATTTGGCTGGCTTTCAGGCATTCAGAGAGTTTCCTTGAAATGGTGTCTTCCTGTGGTGGTTGGGACATCCTTCCTTGTCATTGTCTTGTTTGGACTTGGTCCAGCTTAATCATTTTAAACTAACACTCACTTTGCTTCCTTGGGAAAGATAACAGTAAGGCCCTGGAAACTAATACTGGAATGAGGGACAGTTTTTAGTGTATTTCTGTGTATAAACTTCTCTTCAAGTAAAACCGAAAAATTTAAAATTTGTCGTATGAAGTTTATGTCGCCCCTAAAATGTATTTCATAGAATAGGTACATCCTTCTGTTGTTAATGCTGAAGACTTCACTTTAATAGACTTAACTGTAGGACTGTAATTCATTTCTCAGGATACTGTTGAGAAAGAGACAAGGCCTAATTTTTTCCCCAAGCCCTTTGACCATCCCATACAAGGTGGATAATTTGTATATTAATGAATGCAATTAATGCATCTGGTATTCCAGAGCATGTATCATTACAAAGTTAGCCAAAATCTACATCTCCCCTATCTTATTTTGTGGTACTGTAGATTTAATGTAACTTAATCCATAGACTTAGACTTTCTCATTACTGTGAGAGAAACTTTTTAGTAAGCCAAAGAGAAAGTCTTGAAACTTTCAAGTTCATTTGCTTTGGTAAAAGATCATTTTACTGGAAGATGTGACATGTTAATTGGTTCTGTATTATCCACTGCTGTAAGAGATGTTTGCATTGCAGGGGTAGGGATGGGAGCCACAACTCTCCCCACCCAATATTTGGGTAAATATTTGCTATTTAGGCCAAAATACATACAGTTGTCAAGTAAATTTGTGATATTTTGCATTACAATCAGGGACAGAGTTTTTTCATGGTGTGGTGCCCAGGTCAACAGCAGTGTGTTAATATTTACAGTCTGAATGAAATCTGCCATGTGTTTCCCTATGTGAAAGTAGAATTAACTCTTAGGGTTTTAGGGTTCGTATGTTTGCCCGATTGCATGTGTTGCCATGGATATATAGTGCCAAGTTCTGTGCATATGTTGCCCTGGGGTGCATACAGTAGTGAGTTGAACTAAGTGTTAAGTACTACTGTTCTTGATTACCCTTTCTTACCAATGGTTTGGACATTATAAATCTCACCTTTGAAATTGACAGACACAGTATTGTCATAATTATGCCTTTGAATTATTCTCATCGAATATTCATGAGAGGTGGCATTAAATCCCCATATTTCTAACACGTAACATGTGAATTCAATACAATATTTAAAGGTACAGATATTGGTATCTAACTCATCATAAGATTGCAGACAATACCAGGCAGTTTCATCGTAATATTGAGATACAGAATCCTTGGACTGTGGAAGTGACCTACAATTGACATGCTCTTTAAAGTTAGAAGATAGTTTAACCATTTTGCAATAGGTATTGGTTCTTTTCATAAGGAATGGAGAAATTGAAATTAATCTTACGTAGGCAACCTCTTCTACTGCAACCCATCATTTACAAAGGTGGAGATTTTCATGATAAATGAGACAAAAATGGGGCCATGTTTTTTAAACAGTAGAACTTCATCTAAAGTTTGATCAAGGAGTTGTCAGCTGAATGGTTATGTAATAGGTCTATGTAAATCATGCTGAAGATTAGGCAGAACTCTTAATGGAATGTGAACATGGAGAAAACTCCCTCAAACTTTCATAAAACTGTTCTAAAACTTCGAATTATGGTTACAGTTTTTAACTGTTTCACAATCCAACAAGTAATTTGTTTTAATAATTATTCCTGGCTGGTTTGTTTGAGTTTCGGAGGCTCTGCCTAGGAGTGGTACAGCAAACTCAGAAAAAGGGTATTCTGTGTTCACTGCAGCATGAGATAACTAACAGAATGATGAAACAGTTTGTGACCTGCAATGGAAATCAGACTTTCTGAAATCTGTTAAGGCCAATTTTGTTTTGCTTTCGTTTCAAGTGAAGAGAAAAAAGTGCTCTCAGCCTCCTGCTGTTTTGTTATGTTTGGTCAGCTTAGAACGTCATCGTAGGCATTCCAAATTCGAAAGGAGGAAGAACTTGGACTGTATAAACAACACTAAAATTATGTTGGAAAGTTGTGTTTTGGTGAACTTTCACATGCTTGTAGTAGTTGTGAAGTTATGCTGCAATTTGATAATCTGAACAAACACTTTTAATTAGTGTATTTTAAAACTCTCAGAATAGATAGTGGTGAAACATTTGTAAGTGATCACTCTCTGTTGGGTTGCCGTAATGAAGGATGGTGTAATGACATTAGGTATGGTGGTTTTGGTCCTTTCCCCATTCAAAATCCCTTATCTACCACAATGGATAATTAAGGAAGTTTGAACAGTGATGTTGTTTCCCTTTTCAGTTGTCCTGGTGGTCTCTCTGTTAACCTCAAAATGTTTTCCTGTTTTAAATAGATCAGATAGATACCCCTTTCAGGAAACTTTCCCCCATCATGCTGTAATCCATTGACCTACATCTATGGAAGTCTGAACATTGCATGGTAGAAATGTTAAAATAACATGTTCAGTAATTCACTTCCATGGAAACTATATTTCTCTATTGAGAGGTCAGTAACTAGCTATAAACTCTGCCTTTGGTTTTTGTGGTAGTGAAAGTTTTCCTTTGTGTCAAATTGCAAGTTGCTTTGTGTCAAGGTAACCTTGTGCCATCCTGCATGGTGGCAATATTCATTCTTCAAAAATATATTGAAAAAAAAAAGAGGAGGGAGGGAAAAGTTGATGGCACCTCCTGCCTTGATCATTGACCTGAAATATTAGAAATGTAACAGGGACATCTTGTCGGACAAAATTACCAGTTTGGCCCTTGAATGTTTTGCACATGCAATTATGAATGTAACCTTTCACAAAGGAAACTTTTTAACTAGAAGTTGCTCATCATATACCTTCGTAAGATGCTCTTTCCAAGTGTGAAGGTCTAAATTTGAAGGTTACACCCAACAGTTCCAAAGAGGGTAAAAAAAGTGGAAGCATTATAGTAGATCCTTGCAGACTGCTCTGGAACCTGTTACAGTATATGAACATGGACACCTTCTATGTTTAATTCTAAGGTGTATTAGTATGTTTCCACAATTCTGCAGAAGCTTGGCATCTTTGTACAAAAGGGCAGGGGTTCAATCCAAGCTGGTAGCCATTGGTGAAGGGGGCCCCATAGAAAATTTTCTCCCCCTAGAAGTTGCAAAATTACTATTGCCTTAGTGGATTTTTGCCCCCTCTGAAACCTATCTCACCCCCCCCCCCCTTTCAATACCTTGTCTGGCTACAGGCCTGGTTCAACATTTCTACAACCAAGATCTCCCTTCACAGATGCCAGTCTGGGGAGATCTACCAGTCCAAATAATGAGCCACATTATACCTATAGCTTGTATCTGTATTAATATGCACACATCAAGCAAATATTATGTCAAAGGACTGGGAATCAGTTCTGCGATCAATGAGGGGATGCATTCTACTAGTTGGGTACATCTAATACAGGACAATGAAATGAGTTGAAGATGCAAAATAAATTATGGTAGTTAAATTAAATTTAGGACATGCTGTATTTCCATAACAAATTTATGGTATTCCTGATGTTCACTAGTACCACAGTTAGGCTTGTTTCTTGTTATTTGTAACTGACTTTTTGAACCCAAGTTGGGTATAAGATCACATTTTCACAAAAATATCAGCAGAGAAGAAAGGAGTAACAAAATGTCTGAGAAAAAATAAAATCATGTTCAACTTTTAACCCTTAAATTATTCTCTCTGAAATAAATTTCTTTGAGCTTCCTCGTATCAAGTTCAAGATCAGTATTTTAACCATAACTCTCTGTTCTTTGCATATAAATTGTGACCTTCTTTATAGACATCCTTTAAAGCCAAGTTGTTCTGACAAGTTTTATGTTTCCATTTAAATGTTTTTGGAGACATTCACCTCCATTAGAAAATTTTTGTCAAGTCACCCACCATAATTTTTGCAAGCACACACCAAATTGTTTCAGAAAGCTCAACATACTTGCATGCACTCTGCTGCTTGAAAACATAGGCAATCAAAAACAATGAAAACCTTGAAATACGCAATGCTTTTATTTTCACATTTGCGATGTCTTATTATCCATAATAAGTCACTGAGTGGCTCGATGGCAATTTCACGCATACTCAACAGGGTTCTCAGTTAGGCTGAAAACAAATTTTCATTTTTCCACTTATTGAAAACTGCAAATTTTAGAAAAACAAAATAAGAAATGGAAAACTCAGGAAATATGAGTGGCCCAAGAGGGAAGTGATTTTTGCTACTTTGTCATAAATATCTGAGTTTTGTCGAATGCTTGGTTGCCTGTGATTGGCTTTATAGCTCAAGGTGGAATTTTAGATGGAACTTCAGGGAAAATGAAGTGAATTTTGTTTTCATGAAATGGAACCTCATGCAAGTGAATTTGCTGTGTGAAATTCAATGAGTTTCAGTGCTTTTTATTTTTAACAAATGCACTGGTCAAATAAGTAAAAACTTAAAATTTTGAAGCATTTATCCAGATATACTTGGATACATGTCTTCTACTGCATGTTGCATTTGCTTACTGCTATGAAACTGGAATGAGATTCAGAGAATTAAATTTTTAGGCTGGTTACTAGTTATGTCATGTTTTTGTAAGTAGGAAGAGTATTGCAAGACAGAACTAGAAGGCATTTGTAATTAGTTGTTATCATTGTTTGTATAAAACTGAAAAGTGAAAAAATCATTACATTTTACATAAATTATATGAGCACTATGCTAAATCGGTCCATTTGTTATACTTTTGAGACTTGTAGTTTAAGGATTTTAAGTGGGAAACACAATTTAGTAGCAAGGATTCATGTGAAAAGCTTGGTGGGGAAGGGGGGCAGAGGAAAGGGGAAAACAGGCTCGTAAAGCAAAATTTACAGAGTGAAAAAGTGAAATTTGATTGGAACATCTCCAAAATGAAGGGGGGGGGGGGGTTGGGTTGGATCCTCCCTTCCCTCAAGGATTTCTGCCTTTGATGTCATCAAGTATGTCACAAAAAATAGCTCTTTCAGATGGTGTTGATCATTTTTTGTCAGTACTTCTTGATACTGTTTTGTGTCATTTTGTGTGCTGTTGAAGCTAATAATACAATGTTGGGCTGGTTTCATTAGCTTCTCTCCGACATCAATTGTAACAATGTTCAAGTTTGTTCTCGCACAATATGTTAAACTTTTGAATTCTCATGTACTGTTGCAATTGTTCGATCTATTAACACCCTGGCTTGTGGACACAATTCAAAGGGAGGGTGCATTAACTCTTTTCTCTCTGCTTATTGTTGATGGGACTAATTAACATTCCCGTAACAAGGGTGTTTCTTGTTAAAAATGTAAAATAATCCACAAAAAAGTCATCATCCTCTCAAGGCTTTGAAGTTGTACCAAACACACTCTGTAAATGGTCTAACACTGGGGGCAGTATTTATGCAAAACACTGTTTACATAACTGTGCAATTAAGTAAGAATTTAAAAATGCTCTGGTTAAATACTTAAAATGATGAGGCTTCTTCTCTTTACAGAGTACATGTAAAGTTGTTGAGTAAACTTTACTAATATTTATCATTCCAGGTGGTCGTATAAAGAGCTGGAAGAGAAGATGGTTCATACTGACTGATAACTGCCTCTATTACTTTGAGTTTACTCAGGTAAGTATGATACCTGATTCCATGGCTTCATATCTTACTATTCCCTCTGTATGAGTTTACTCAGGTGAGTGTAATACCTGATTCCATGATTTATCACCTATTTCCATTGTGATGTTTAGCCAGGCAAGTTTGGTTCCTGATTCTGTGGTCTAATGTCTTGCTGTTACAGTACCTCTGTGAAGTTTAGTCCGGTAAGTCTGGAACCTGATGCCATTGTTAAATGCCTTACTATTCTTACCATGAAGTTTAGTCAGGCAAGTTTGGTACCTGATTCCATTGTTAAATGCCTTACTATTTGCACCATGTAGTTTAGTCAGCTTAGTTTCATGCCAGAGTCCATGGTTTACTACCTTGCTATCCCCACTATGAAGTTTTGTCAAGTGTGTTTAATACCTGATTCAGTGGTTTATTAACCTTTTACTCCCAGTATGAAGTTCAGTCAGGTGAGTTTTATAATGGTTCCATGGTTTTTTACTGTACTATTCCCAATATAAAGTCTAGCCAGGTGAGTTTATTACCTGATTCCATGGTTGAATGCCTTACTATTTCCACTACATGGAGTTTACTCAGGTGTATTTACTACCTGATTTCATAGTTTAATACCTTACTATTCCCACTGTGAAGTTTAGTCAGGTGGCTATTACCTTATTCCATGTTTTAATACCTTGCTATTCCCACTTTTGAGATTACTATAAAGGAAAACTATATAATAACTGCTGCTGTTTTTGTTAGCTTACTCAGATGTATACCTGAGAAATGCCTGTATTATTTTGAGTTAACTCATTTAAGTGTGAGTACCTGATTCCTTGGTTGAATCAGGGAGGTGTTAGGAAGGAGATCCATCGTTCTATAGACTCTTTGAAGCAATGTTCGTTTCCAACAGTTATCTTGCCATTTTTCTCAAAATTCTTGTCTCAATACTTAGATCAACTAGGATCAGGGATGCATATTCAAAATAACAATAAGAAGACACACCTCTTATGTTGAACTCGTTAACTTTTCGTTGCCAGGCGTCATGCAGAAATGTGAAATTTAAACCTTTTGTCGTTATTCGTCACCTTTAATATCATTTCGTTTAAAGACAGCTGAGAATTTCTTTACAACTTATTTTTCGAATATTTTTCCTAACGATGGGAAAATTTGCTGAAAAGTAAGAGAATTGTATAGGCTTGAACAATGTTTCCAGTAGGTGACGTATTGAAATCGTGGGGGCACAATGAAAGTACATTATTTAAACGTTTGTTGCCAGGCGTTTCACTGAAAATCCTCATTAAATTTTTTTCATTGGCATACACAAACTTTACTTCAAAGCATGTATAGACAATGGCCTTTGTCTCGGGATTACTTGGAAAAGAAAGCAGGAGATCCTCATTAAAAGGGGTTAGTCAATGGAGACTTAACAATAGGAACAAAGAGACCTGTCAATCAAATGACAGTGCCTGTTCAGAATTAAATCATTTTCAAGTACATATTGTCTGACAGATTTGGTCGTTGTATCTCCTTCCTAACAACTCCCTGGTTGAATAGCCACCCACCAATGAGGTGTCCTTGGTGAGCATAATACAGTACCTAACTCTATAGATGTGTATTAAACACCTTTCTATTCATACTTTTTTAGTGAGTTACTCAGGTAAGTAACATACCTGATTCCATGATGGAATACTTTACTATCCCTACTTTTGAGATGACCTTGGTGGGAACAGTACAGTACCTGATTCTATAGATTTGTAATACTTGAGTGTTTATATTGAAATGCCCAGGTGAGTTTAATACCTGATGCATGGCTTAATACCTTAAATACTGTTAGCATGGTATAAGTTCAATACCTGATTGTTGCTTGTTTACATAAGAGCTTACTCAGATGAGATTTATACCAACAAACTGACATTATTATTTATTAGTTCATCATTTGACTGTGTGCCCTAGGTATTCATCTCTCAACTTTTGGTATGGGTTGTTAGGCCAATAGCTTGGTTTCAAGATTTGGCAAGTCATTTTCTTCATGGGTTGTCTCGTTTGTGAGGAGTTCATGAACATTCGTTTTTTTCCAAAGTCCCCTTGACTCTGTGGTGAAGAGCCAAGGGGCCAAACCAAATGTTAATCCTAAAGGATTTCTGCTCTCCAAAGGAGCCCAAAAGGACAGCAAACTTAACTGACCAACCTCTCGACCCTCAGACCTCTACATCTAGGGTCTGTCAGGCATGGTCCCATTTTTGACTAGCTGAAAAGAACAGATACTAGAAATGATCTTAGCCAAAAGGCTGAGAAGCAAGTCCATCAACATATAATTAACAATTCAGAACAAAGGAATAATTAGGAATAACAAGTGGTTGGAGTTGGCTTGACACTTGAGTATAGTGCTTTGCATGGTAAAACTCCTTGAATCAAATCCCAATGCAATCACTTGTAAATTTTCCAGTGACACATATTCACTTATCCAGCGTAGCTGTTTGCGGTAACTGTGAGTGGAGAGGGTTCAAATTAGTGAATTATTTGGCTATCTGATTGTCAGCCACTGCTTCTTCAGCTGTTGAACAATGGTACAAAGCTAGAATGCTTACCTTTCCAAGCCTTTGGAAAAGTGGCTAAAGACTGGGGTACACTTAACATATTTCAGATGGGAATGGTAAATGGCAGATGGGGATGGTAAATGGCAGTTCCAAAAGCAGAATGTTGAGTGATTATCACACCCCTGCAGTGCTTGTTACCCTATGAGCACTAGTGGAAAGATGAAGATGGATCTTGCCATTGTTGATCTACTTTCAATCTGGTACAAGGTCTTCAGTGAGCTGAAGTGGCGCTCTGACCCTGAATTAGTCTCCACTTTATCTTCCAGTGTTATTGGTCAAAGTCAGTGTAATGGTCTATGGTACAAGCGGGCAAAAGTTGAACTGAAAGTCAATGGTTATGTGGCAGTATTAGTGACTTTGTCATTACCATTATTTATCAATCACAGAAATGTAGAATATGGGTCAAATTGTTATATTTGAGTGAATTATTTGCACCATTTTCTGCATTTTCTTTTCAGGACAGAGAACCAAGGGGAATCATTCCATTGGAAAACCTTCAGCTAAGAAATGTTGAAGACACCAAGAAAAGTGTGAGTTCCAATATAAGGGTTAATAGTAAACCTACTTTCACACTGCGCACAATACGGTCCTACATGATGCCATATGATATGATTAAAATGTTGCCAGGCCTTCACACAGGTGACTTTACCTTTATCCTTCAACAATATTCTGATACCCTATTAAGCCATGTAGTTTAACAAAATGGTAATTCTGTCTCTGAATTGGTCACCCAAAAATTTGACATAGGGACAAGCCATAAATGTTGAAATTTTATCAACTCAATTTATCCTGTCAAGTCATATCCTATCTGGTGTGAAACGTTTAAAGCAATAACATTTCGACTTTTGTTATAGCTAAGTATTGTGTCAGGTTGTGTTGTGTTGCGCTTAGTGTGGAAGGGCCTTAAGAGTGATAGGACACAATATGATTGATAGTTTGATTCTTGTATAGCTAGTAACCTTACGTCAGTGTGGTATGGAAGTTTCCAATCTTTAGTTTACCTTGTAGGCAGTAGACTGGACTGTGTGTCTGGCTTAATTTAGTTAGGTAAAACTTTATAACAGTATGTCGCAATTTGTGGCCTAGAAACATCACAGTAAATTCAAATAGACATGGGAGTTATTTTCCAGGCAAAAGAAATTTCTTGAAAGGGAAGCAGAGCGCTAAGCAAATTTTTGCTTCCACAAATTGGAACTTGGGGAATGGATACAAGTCTTGGATATTTTATTGGAGGAAGGAACTTGATTAAAACTTTCTATTTTTCGGAAGGGAAAGTCATTGAAAGTCATTGTCAAGACATATTTTAGTTAAGTCATGGTATATCTTTAGTAAGGAAGTACATATAAAACCTGTCATCATAATTAAAATAGCTTAATTCATGTGACTTTCAGAGGAGGATGGATGATGTTACCACAGCAAAGAATCTTGTGGAATTGTCAGCCCATGTTATATATTCCTTAGTTGTAAACTCTCCAGTAGCAGCCCCACCTTGCTATATCAGGAAGTTACTTCCAAGTGACCTTGAAAGTCATCGAAGTGGTCTACGTTCGATTTCCACATGTGTTTCATGAGAAATTAGCAGATTAGGCTAAGGTACAGTAGTGCCTGCTCAGGGAATGTGTTTTACTCCTGCACCTGTATTGGCTTACTTGTAATACCAATGTCCAGGATTTTTCGCAAGAATTCTTCATTGATCTGCGTAAAAACTGTATGCTAGTAACTATTCATAGATATGATCATAACTAACACAGATCATAAATATTCAATGAAAAATTGACTGAAGTAATATTACCAAGCATTTCACACGATCAAAGTCAATGGGGTTTTAGGGTATGATTTATCTTGCTTAAAACTCACAGTGAAGAAGTCCTATTGATTTACTGTGTAAAAGTGAGATCATAGACCAACGTTACAGTTTAAACTTAATCTTGCAATTTGAATATTTATGTATTGAAACCAATCAACATTCGAGAGATAACTTCAGATATTAGACTCATGAGTATAGCGGAATTGGATGATCCCGGTCGGTGTTCATTAATATTTGGCACCTGCTATGAAGGTTAATGAAGGTACCGTGTTTGTTACGCAAAGCAACAGGAGTGACGTTTCATCTTATTGATGAGCAATGCTTTGTTTGCTTTTTTTTAATCTACTGTTTTGGCCTTTAAGTTTGAAATAGGCAGGGGCATAAGTTTACCCAAAGGGTATGTGAAGTTTTTTAAATTCCCATGCATCTTGTGCATTCACATTACAGAAGTATTAGATTATAGAGAAATTGGTTGTAATATTAAATAAGTAACATTACAGTGTCCATTTACTCCATTAATGCAATGCTGTGATGTCATATATGCTTGTCATAACTTTTGGGTGGAGAATGTGATAACTTCACATTCCTACATCTTAAAATGATATAGAGATATTGAATGCAAATGTTGGTAGAATTCTGTTTAATTAGTTCCTCTGTATCAAAACAACATTGTATCTTACACCTATCTTCGAAATTTTATTATTTTGTCAATTTTCCATTCCTTAACCAGCATTGTTTTGAGCTCTATGCCACAGACAACAGGGATGTCATTAAAG
The DNA here is from genome assembly GCA_029531755.1 of Holothuria leucospilota. Classification (NCBI taxonomy): domain Eukaryota; kingdom Metazoa; phylum Echinodermata; class Holothuroidea; order Aspidochirotida; family Holothuriidae; genus Holothuria; species Holothuria leucospilota. Next base: position 5,193,547 of record CM055968.1, on the reverse strand, counting down.
CAGCAAAAATGGACGCTGATGGCCGTGTCGTGGAGGGCCGACATTTGACTTACAGAATGTCTGCAGGAACAGCAGAAGAGAAAGAAGAATGGATGAAGGCAGTTAGGTATGTCTCAGATTCATCTCTTGTCACCTTGAAATATGATCCCTTGTTGACCTCCAGTATCATGTTGATCATGTTGACCTCCAGTATAGTCTTCATTCCTTACATGCAATTAAATTTTCTAATGCTTCTCCATATACTAACAAGAACATAAAGTTGATCAGTTAGGCAACTGTGAAATTTTTCTTTTTATCTGTGGCCCGAAACACTTGAAACATCTTTGACCCATGATGTTACACATTACTTTGTGCTGCAGGAGAATGTCTAGAAAGTTCTGCATAGGCCTTGTCTATCAATAATTTTGAAATTTCCTGTTCCAATAAGGCTCTATGCCTTCTGTGAAATGAAGCAAGCCATATTGAGGAGCTTTTAAAACCATCTCACATGGCTTGGAGAAAATTTGTCCTGGACAGCATTTTGCCCACTTTTGGTGTACCATGTTCATGTGAGGAAAATCGTACAAGGTTTAACGGATATATTTCATTTCTGCAAACGTGGATGTAAATGACACATTAAGAGAAAGAACCCTTCGAATTAAGTTGCCATTGCACGTGAACTGAAAAGAATCTTACTGGTAATGTTTCTTTGTATTCTCCCTAAGAATTCTGCAAAATAAAAGATGTAAGAGAATGTTGACAATGTTTTGCTTTCTTGGAATGATTTCGTGCCTACATGGTTTATCTTCTTGCTTTATTTTAGAAGCATGTAGTTCTTTTGTCAGAGAGAGAGATTCATATCCTGTTGTTTGCTATTTTCTTGTGCATGTTATTTAGAGTTGAGGGCAGCATTGACTTGATGTAGTCTAGTAATGTGAACCTGTTACTCAAGTTGTGTCAAGGACCAATCACCGAAATTTTAACAATTTGAATCTTAGCTAAGATTACAGTCTTTCGTGTAAGCTTATAAACTTCCTTTTGGGGGTCATTGGTTGAAAAGGTTACATTTACAAGTCAGAATGAAAGTCATAGAAGAATGAATGGTTCATTGACAATCCCCACCCAAACAATCCCTCCCCCCCCCACAACTCCCCCAGTGACAGTTCCTACCTACACAATTCCATCCAGTCAATTCCCATCCCAGACTATTTCCTCCCATGGGCAGTTTCAAATTTTCTGGTGGGGGAAGTTTTCTGGGGTAATTGTCACATGCGCAAGTTGCCCAGCTGTGAGAATCATCCATCGTGGAATTCTCATGGGGGGAGTTGCTGGTGGGAGAATTATCTTGTTGGGAATTGTCTGGGGTTGGGGGATGTCCATCCACAGAATATCCAGATCCTTAAACCTTCTCAAGTTCCACTATTAGTGTTGGGCGATATATCGAAAATTATCTTATCGCGATAATTTCTTTTTATCGCAATATGATAACAGGAATTCAGAAATGACGACAATTTCTTGTGAAAAAAGGTGAAATAATTTGCCTTGTAATGTGTTATTTCTTCTCGCTGTCTCCAAAATGAATTTTATTGAAGACATTCTTCATTTATTCTTCTTTATTGAAGACAAACTTAAAGGGGATTGTCTTTATGAAAATTATCGTGAATATCGAATTATTGCGATAGATTTTGTTTTGTTATCGCGATGGTAAAAAAGTCAATATTGCCCATCACTATTCCCTATTGGAAACTGATATCGTGCCTTTTAACTTCATTAACAAAGCACACCTGTGCTATGCCAAAGCCATTCAACATCTGTGGAATGCCAGAAGGGACAATATTCTAGTCAAACAGTAACCTGGGATATTTTCGTGAATGGCATCCCATAAAATCTGCTTTCATGCATCCATTAAGCATTCCCGTCACAACCCTTGTCCTTCAGACCTCATTTATTTTTTTTTTACATATGTATATCTTCTGTGTGTTTCTCCTAAGAATCTTCCAGTTTATATTTTCTTTTTTGCTAACATCTCAAGCATTTATCCACACAATTTGAGTTTTGCTTGTTTCACCTTGCCCTATGATTTTATCTCTGCTTTGCTAACCTAACCTCAGTGAGGGGCTCCTGTCTTGTGGAAGGTAAGTTATGGACGTAAGACAGTGGTGTACAAGATTTGACATAAACTTGTGGAAAACATTTAGTACACTGCCGCAGTGGTGCAAGTGTTTGGACAAAAGACTTCACAGTCTGGTTTGTTCAATGTTAAAAGAGTCAGTAGTGACTCTGCAACTTGTATTTTAATGGATTTGCATACAGTATCAAATTATACTGACTGTTAAAACATGTACTAGCCTTGAAATTTGATGGAAATGCTAGTCAAACTAAATTGACATGATTAATGGGATAATGTATGATCAAAATCATATAAGTATGTCAATATTTTGACCACTACGTGCTAAGATTGGGACTGATACATTTTAATGTAGTCACAAACATAGAACAGAATGTCACACTTCAGGGCGAATTTGTAACAACCTTGTCAATGGTGCAGAAATTGGGATGTCCCATTGAAGTTACTCACAAGAGTCACATGCAGAGCTGTAGTCAAAAATTGTCAGTTTTTACTGGCTGGTATCATGTTTGGTGATGTAAAAAATCAGAAAATCTTGAAGTTTTGCTTGATGAAATAAAACCTTTTCACTCCAGTACCCATTGGCTGCATCTATCACTTGTGTACTGAAAGCATTGGAATTTTGTCGCAAAGTGTGCATACATCGTTCAGTTGCTTTTGTAAAGCTATCTTTGCTGGAACTTCCTTCTCTACCTCTCCCATTGTACAGTGTTTTCAAGCTATTTAATGTGCACCACTGGTTTTACATACACTTGGTGGCAGGTGATTCTGTAGTGAACACAGCTTTGCTCTAAGTTTTTATAGATTTGATAAGTCTCTGTTCTAGGCTTTCATGGTAAACTGATTATTATACCGATACCGGTTTAGACTCGGTATGATTATTGCATGAGAAGAAAATCGAAAAATCGAAAAAATCGAAATAATCGTAAAAATCAAAGTAATCATTAAATAATTGAAAAAAATCGTGGAGAGAGGGTATATTAATCATCTCTTAGACCAAAAAACTAAAGATTTTGTGACAGTTTGTAAGGCTAGACTGGGCCCCAATTTGGCGCTAATGTACAGGTCATATACAGTACACACTCTTTGGCCACGCCGCATTCGGCGTAATGGGTTACTTTTCACAAGTAAAGTATGTGGAGAAAAACCGATTATAATCGAATTTCGATTAGTAAAGGTCTGATTATATCGATTGTCTTTTCTGGAAATATTGTGAAAGCCTACTCCGTTCAGTCAACCTATTAGGGCCATTTTAGCCATATGGTAAAAGATACAACTGCACAGGGCCCCTGGCCTCAGAGGCCCCATATTCTGTAATGCTACTCTGAAGTGGGGAAAATTTGATAACCAGAGTAATTTAAAAACTAGTGGCTTCTGGTTTTCATTGGACAGATTTGGTCTTGAATTTATCAGTTAATTAGTAACTCATATTTTTATATTGAGTGATTCTTGTTTAATCGTTTCCTTGTAAACAAAAAAAAAATTGCATGTAAGGTTTCTATGGTTTACTCTGCCCAGGGTTCTGTTCTGTGTTAAAGTGGCTCTGAGTGCTTTTGCAGAGTCATAGGGCTTCTGAGAATGATAATCAATAGGCTTCTGTGCAGATTTCTGTAGCAGGTCCTATTTGTGCCTGCAAATGAAATTGCTACTATTGTAAAGCTTCTCTGGTGCAGGGATCAAAACAATATCTAATTTCTCATAAATATGAAAATAATTTGTATCACAGCTTTGTGGGATCTTTTATAATTTGGAATGTTTATTTTGGATGATGGGAAGGTTTTTCATTTGCCCATTTTATCTTTCAAGGTATTAAAAATAAACCAACAACATTAGTGTCACTCTAACATACCCGAGTTTGCAAAGATTACTTTGCAAAGGAGATGACTACCTTTGCAATGAAAATGGATAAATTTTCCAAATTAATACCACTGATGCTTGTGCCTGTCTCTTGAACTACAGATGTTTTCCTTATTGAGCTGATGGAAAAGCTGTACAGCACTTGCGATATGGCCAGCTCCTGACAGCAAATATGTCATCTTTACAAGGTGTTATGCCGTAAACGTAATTGTAAAGGGACAGGCCTGTTGAAAGACAACATACTGAAAGGGGCAGAATAGCTTCCAGGGGGCAAAACTGTTTTCTTGGAGGGTGGGCAAAACATACTAAAATGCAGTAAGGCAAAGGTAATATTGAATTTTCCAGGGTGAAGAAATTTTAAGGGGGCACTGACCCCTGCCCCTTTGGCTACAGGCTTGTAAAGGGGTCAGCATAACTGAATTAAAATAAACTACAATCTTCCCCTTACAAGGTAAATGTAATACTCCTCAACCCCCCACACATACACACACACACACCCCATCCATCATTTCCCTCTTTCCTTTCTCTCCTATTTTTGGTGTAAGATTGTGCTTTGATATTGGTTATGCAGTCTTTTGTTGTGGAAAGGATGGTTCCCAGACTCCCACTCACACTAAAAATATTGAGGGGGGACATGTCCCTCTGCCCCCCCTCCCCACCATGTGAGCAATTCCCACCTGGACAACTCCCCATGTGACAAATTCCCTAGACAGGTTTCTCTTTGGGCAGTTCTGTACAAGGACAATTCCAGTTTTCTGGTAAGGGAAGTTGTCTCAAGGGTAATTGAAAGGGTGGGGTTTGTCCTAGGGAGCATTGCTTGGGTGGGAATTGTCTGGAGGAGAGTTGTCTGGCCATGGGTAAAGATGTCAACCATCACTCCTAAGGCATGCCAAGCCTAGGGGCACCGATCTGTTAAAATTATTGGGGGGGGGGGGGAACACCTGCTTGAGTAAACACTCTGCACCTCCAGTCAGGGGTGCAGGGGACCTCCATAGGTCCCCTGTTGGGATCCAGGGGCTCAGTCCCTGGAAGCCAAGCGATTTGGTGCATTCTACAGGACACAAATTACATATTTCTGATCTAAAGTTCTCCCCGATTGCCATTAATAGGCTAATATCACAATTTTTCATATCAAAAGTGTGTAACATTTTTTCTGCATACCTCTAAATATTGGGAGGAACATTTTATAATATGTCCACCACTAAAAAATATTGAGGGGACATGTCCCCCTGTTCCCCCACCCCCCACCCATGGTCAAGTCAAGAGTTGTATTTGCTTTTGATCTGGTAGGAATATCTTTTGTTGGTAGGAGGAACAGTTTTAAGATTGGGCTACAAACAGATCAACCTCATATATGTATACATTGAGGTGGCAAACTTAGTATTGTAGTGCTGAAAAAAGGGTCAGTGAGGTCAGGATGACTGCCTTTTCCCATTAAATGCCTGTCACTTTTCACTGCTGCCCATGCTTGGCTGTTAGGAAAAAATCAGCATGATGCAATCATGTGCATGTTAGTATGTGTCATTTATTGCTTGTAGGGAGGTTGTATACCAAAAGAATCTGTTTCACGAATTCTCAGTCTTGAAAAAGGCTGCCTGTCAGGGTCAGAACTGGCTTCAGGCCAATTCCAGGAATTGGTGGGGGGGGGTTGCCTCCGACCTACATGTTTCTCACCCAGACAATTCTTACCTAAGGTAATTCCCACCTGAATAATTTCCCCCTGGTCAGTTACGACCCTGGACAGTTCCAAATTTCCTGATGGGGAAGTTATCTAAAATATATTTGACATGGTAGGGAGTTGTCTGTGGTGGGATTGTCTTGGTGGGAATTGTCTGTATGGGAATGTCTGGGTGGGGGAGGGAGAGGGGGAAGTGTCTGGGGGAGTGGGTTAGTCAGGTCAGGGTAGGAACAAATTATTTGGGGTGTGCATCTTGTGCGAAATAGTGAATGGACGTACGTTTTGTAAATTGCATTGTTTCTGTTTATTTTGCCATTAATACCCCACCATTCTAGCTTCCTGTTTTTGAGGGGAGGGGAAGGGGCAGACAAGTTATGTATTACACAAGTCAGTGTGTGCTCGTATTTCAATGAAGCTTACACATACTCTCTCCCTTTCCTCCTATTCCAGCCCCCATTTTGTTTGGTGGAATGATGCTAAGTTGCAAAATAAAAATATATTAAAAAAAAAGAGTTTCATTTAAGAGATTATCTTGTGACTACTGAGAAATGTTGTAGAAGTGTAATATTGTTTCTGGTGGCATGGTATTTTTGTTTGGTTGGCTGCATTGTACTCTTGTTTTATTGTTTTCTTTTTGTTTTGTTTTGTACATTTATTATTGGCTGCATTGTGTCAAAGTATTTGCTTGTTTCTTGGCTGCATGTATTTGCTTGATTTACTCTTGCTCATCGCTTCTGCTAGTAATGTGTGCATGCTGCCAAAGTGTATTTATTTAGCAGTACTGAATCTTTTTATATGTCAGTTGAATACTGTTTAGAGGGGAGGAATACTGTTTTAAGGGGAGGGTGAAGTTTCTAAAAGAATTTTCACTTAACAGAAATAATATCATTAATTTAAACAGATAACAGATATGAGATACTAAATGATTGCCTTTGTTTTTATCTTGCAGAGCAAGTATAAGTCGAGATCCTTTCTATGAGATGTTATCAACACGTAAGAAGAAGGCAACAATGCCAAGTAACAAGTAGACCTTCTTCACAAAGACCTAGAAATATTCCATCTTCTACATATGTGACCTCATCTTGTTGGAGTTGATGCCAGCAAGACAGTGTATACTACAAAAGGTCAGGAGGTCAATGACCATCTTTTGGTGATCATGTGACAAATCAGAGACATCACTTCGGACCAGTCTTACTCCTAGAGACAAATTGCTGCTGAATTTCTTACAAGAGGATGTAAACTTTCAGCGATTTCCATCAAAGACTAAAATGGATTAGTCTCATCATGTTAGATAGTGAGAGAAACATGACGTATCCACCATGAATAATTTTGCAGATCATGAACAATTTTGCATATCATGATTATTCATAGATATTAATTTTTTCATATGGCTATATGATAGTACATTTGCTGGAATAAAGCCCAGACAGTTTTTCCAGGAAACAGTTGAAAACAAAAATCAAGGGAAGTTGGACGTTTAAACCTTTGAGCCAGATTTGGAAAGCATACATTTGCCCAAAAAAGTGTGAAAGTAAGACTTTCACAATATATCTTGCTGTGTTTGTATTCACCAAAGGAAAGTGCTTAAGTAGAGTGTGTAACTAAGTGCAAACTTAAGAATTGTCAAAAGTACAGATTACCAGATCAACACATACTGAAGAACGTAATAGTTTATCATATCACAAGCAAAGCAATTGACTGTGTGTATTTGTATAAGGCCAGTTGACGACTGGGGTGTCATTTCAACAATAACAGTCAATATGAATGGCTCAAGATGTGACGGAGCATGATGCAACCACAGATGTGATTGGCTCATGTGCATTTATTGCAGTCATGTCAGGTGTCTCTACAAACAGCATAAGCCGGTTTGTGAATACCTCCAAGAAAAGTGTATATGCAGTTCACAAATATTTTGACTTACGCAAAAACATGCACAATTCTTTGACAATCAGGCTTCATGTCATGAACATTTAAGAATCCCAAACAATTGGATAGCTCTTTGGTTTACTCAGGGAATGCAAAAATCAGTGGCATACGTAAGGTGGGTCGGAAGTGATGGGGTTTTTACCCCCACCTGTAGTCAGTTTAACTTTTGAACTGTTAAAAATGCATTTATGTTGTAGTTTTTCAACAGTGGTAGGGGAGGTATGATTCCTAGGACATAGTAATGCCTGGGAAGTGTCATTTGTGGTGACGGAGGTATTTTCAGGCAAAATTTTCTTTGGACACCACACATGAACTGATGGTGGCACTACACTTAGGTAGCATCACAAAATTTGAAAACTTTAAGCCCACATCTGTTATAACTGCTGGGTGTGCTGCTGGTGACAATGGGCTGTGAAATATATGCCACAGTGCTGTTACTCTAATGATAGCAGTTGTTATCTGCTCCATTCAAATGTTGCTTGTCTTCCTGTGTCTAGTTTAAGTATAAATCAGAAAGGTGAGAGATGGATTGGTTTGAGAAGTTCATTTCCAGTGTCTTGCCAGGGGGTGGATTTTTTATCCTACACAGAATATTGTCTGGTTTAATGCAGACTTGTCAGAGATATTAAAATGTTTTCTCCCTGTATTGTAGAGAATCTTTATCAAGAGATTTAAACACCCACAATAGTTTTAGTTTTGCTTTGAAATTGTTGGTGAAGACACAGGGTAAACCTCCTCCAAAATATAATAATTATCAGGGTTGGAGTGATATATTTAAGAGTTTAAAGAGGTGAAAGTTAAATGCAGAGGGGGGGGAGGGGGGGGGTGGGCGGGTGGAGGGGGGAATATGTTTGTTAGCATATATTTTAGCTTGTTTTCTGGTGAGGTTAGAGATGGCACTCTCCTTAAAAGAAAACTTTACTCCTTGAAGAGAAATGTATAGTAGATTATAATTATGTACAGTTACAGTTGTTGTCACTTTGTTTGATGCTTTGATTTTTCTTTTGCATTTCTGATGTTTTCTGTTTGTATTGTAATTATTTTATATGTTTAGCAAGTTTTCAATCTACTGGTTTGTTTGGGGAAGCCAAATCAGTTGCAAATCTTGCTTTTTAAGATAAAAAGCATATTTTGCTATGCATGTGTGGGTATTTTTGCATATTGTCTTCCTTCCATGTTACAAGTTAAATAGAAATGCGAGTATTCTCAAAAATCCGCACTTGGAATTCTGATTAAGAACGTCACTCCCAGTGTTAGTAATATAAAGGCTAAGGTTATCATTCACAAGTTTCTTACTTTATCCAGTATGTCAAAATTAGACTTTTGAGGAACTGGTAGACATGCAGTGTCCTCTCCAGGTTACTGGTCATATTTGGTGGTGGGGGTGGAGGGTGGGGTAGCAGGGAACAGGCAAGGTAAGCATAATGCTGTTCTTGAAAAATTTAGAGGAAGTGTGTAGGCACAATATGTACTCTTCCTTTCTCACAGGGGGTGGGGGGATTTCTATTGTCCACTGCCACCTTGAAAAAGAGGGCTGGTAATGCCCCTGTTCATTTCAGCCATACAGGTACATTCCCTGTAGTGTGTCATTCATTATTCACAATCTCAGAAACTCTATAGCTCAGTATGTTATGCACTCTTATGGTAATTTTTGTGTACTGTAGGTGAGATTGTGAGATTCAGACTAGCATTATTGTGGACGATGAAACGGGGATAACAAAGGTGTGTGTGTGTTTAAGGGTATATTTGTGTGAATGTCTCTCTGTTTGCAGATGCACAGACCACAAAGTGTACGTATCAGTATTGTATATGACCCAAACAGTTTTGTATGACTTCAATCAAATCTAAAAATCAAATGTATCTTTGACAGGCAAACCCTTACATTATTTGATTCTTCCAAAATTAAATCCCTTCCTGGGCTGCCATGTAGGGGGGGGGGGGTTAAATATTTGATTGGGAGCCTGATGAGCTCTTCCGGTTAAGTTCCTGTAAATGCTTTTTATTTATCTAGATAAATTATTCAATGTAACTGGATGATTTTGAATTGAATTTATCAGTGACAAAATATTCATTTCAGTTAAGATTACTTTCCGTCATAAGAGGCTCTGATAGTCTTACAATGGTGACATGACAATTATGCAGTATGACAAAAAAATTGTAGAAATAAAACAAAGGATGGTAGGAATCAACAAGCCAGTAGACAGACAAGGTATTGGAGGGAGTGAGAACTTTTCCAAGATGGGGATGAGATATTTTGTAGGAGGGGGTAGTACCTTCCTGGGTACAGGACTGGCGATTTGATTGAGCAGTTTCCACACGAAAGTTGAACAGTGTTAATAAATTATATGTGGCATACACCTGATATTAGAGGAATAAATCGCATTTGGTGGACTATTATTGATGAATAAATGGCGGAGACTCCAAATTTGGCAAAATAACAGACTCCGCTTCAACTGTTTGTTCACCAATAATAGTCGGACAAATGTGGTTTATTCCTATTCTACCACCGAAAATATGCAAAAAAACTTCATTTTTATCAGCTTTTACATTTACTGATCGTGTGTTTTGGAATAACAGGTCAGTGTTTAACCAATCAGAATGCAGGATTCTCAATAACAGATGGCTAGAGGTGGTAGAATTCTGTTTAACAGTATTTCCAAGAGTTTATAACTCTCTGCTGAATTATGTGCTTTAAAGAAAAGGAGCTTACACAGTGTATGTATAACATAATAAAACAATCTTTTCCTTAAAAAAGGAATATCTCTTCTACTGAGGAGGTTCTACTGGAGCCTTTACAGCACCTGTAGTTCACTTTTCTCTTTTCAAAAGACACAAAACTATTATGGCACAGATAGTCACTTTTTGTATCAAACATTTTATTTTCAACTCAGTTTCTCGTGTGTAAAGATTGCAAGATAAAATAAATCAGAAATGTGTATAATGAAAAACTCTATCTTCATTATTCTTTGTGGCTGTGTCCTGTGATTTTGGCCAAACAACAAGCCAGTTGATGGGATTAGTAGCCCAATTTGACTAGTGTGGGGAAACGAGGCCATAACAATTCTCTCTAAAAATGCAATCAGTAAAAGTTGACAGACAGTCCTCAACTTTGAGAAATTACTTACCAAATTAAAGGAAAACTGCAGTAATCCCTACATGGAATTAGCATACTGGGGTATCCTAATTCATGAATGACTCTTTTAAACCATGTGTTAACAATGCACCTGAATTTTTAAATTAATGCAAAACAACCCCCTTTGTTTACCTTGCAAATACAATGTTTATGTTCTGAATGATTATGAAAGATACTTGCAATGGAAAAAAGGCAACATTTGTAACATTTTAATAGTTCATCTGTCAAAGTAATTTTGGGGTGACTGCATATTCCCTTTAAGGGCACTGAAATGGATAAGGGCACTTAGATGCACATATGTTTCAGCAATACCCCTAAAGGGAGTGTTAAAGCAAAAATTTTCTTTGATTTATAAAAGAACAACTACAACTTTGAATTCATGAAATTTCCATTTTGTGCTAGTATGCACCAATTGTTTCACTAGTGCTTCAATTTGATTCCAACTCAAGGAATGTGGGTTTTTCTCTGTATATGCCGGCTTTCCTCCTCTTCAGTCCAGACCTCTAACAGACAGATTAACAATGAGATTCCTATGCAGACAATGTGTCATTTTGTCATCTGACCTGCTAGAATAGTGCTTCACAATGATGAGATTATGATGAAATTATGATGAACAATGATGACTTTTAATACAAAATTTGGGAAAAGAATGCATAAAATACTGACACATCCCTGTTTCTTTCTCAAAAGTATCAACATGGATTGTGGGGCAGGGAGGGGGTATGCATCCCCTCAGCATTTTTGGAAGGCGAGGGCATCTCCACTTACTTTACCCTCTCTGCCACCCTCACCATACATACACAATATATGAATATCGTTTCTTGATTTGAGCAACATGTCTAGTTGAAAAATAGCAGTGTCTCCTGAATGCTTGCTGCAAACAGGTTTCAACTGTGGATTCGGCACTACTGTATGGAAGAATGAGACTGGCATTTCTGTAATGAGGGAGGGGGAGCACTTTGTGCTCCATAGCACAGTAGGGTAATTCCTCTTAGACTCCCACTCTTTGGAGTCAGATCTATTCCCACATCACCAGGTGCATAAGATTTCTCTAGATTACTTTCTCTCGAAAGTTTGCACAAAAGGTACCACACCTTATAGGAGGCAAATATTCCCTGAATAGCTTGTTTCATCTGGACAGCCTCATAGCTCTGCAAGAATCCATAATTCTTCAACTAGATGAACAGAAACTTGATTTGTTAATCTTAACACCAGTGCCAAACAGCCTGTAGAAAATTCCTGACACACTTAGAGGACTTGGGCAAGTTCAAACTTCTAAAGTTTCCATTCATATGTACCAAACATAATTTCACCAAAAGAAATTGCACTCAGTATGTTGAACACCACTTTGGTTGATGAAACTCTCCCTTACAGGTTCTTCAAAAATCACACCCTCTCTGACAGCCAGATAGCTGTCCTGCACCCAGTTTTGATGATGGTGCTCATTGCATCATAAAAGGGGGCCTGTTGGGAAGAATAATGACAAATATTAACAATTAATAAATATAGCAGATTCAGTTGATTGGCTGAGAATTAAAATGAGAAAATGATATATTATGGAATATCCCCCCCCCCCACACACACACCCCTCTTGGGAAACATTTCAACCTTTTGTTTTGAATATAAAGGTTCTTCAGGAGCATTTACAGTACTTCACTGTATGCTTTTATGTATCTTTCCACATCAAAGTCATGCATATAAGCCTTTTGGTGCACTTGCTGTTGCAAAAACATTAACTTGATATCATATGGAATGCCAACAGAGTAACAACACATGATGGTAAGATTTTGTATGTGCAATTTAAGACATCCGTACATGATATCATTTATCATTTAGGTTTACTTTATGGATCTGTAAAAGTAGTGCATCTTTGTTTACTTTAAGCACATAAAATATCCCTTTACATGATAAAAGTACTTTTCACATGGCCACATTACAATTTAAGTCTTTTGGCATACTGTATTAATGCAGTCTGATTGACCATGGAAAGGTGGTCTAAGTGTGGCATTGAAGGTGACTTACAAGCATACACAAACGAACTATATCCTTTAATTTTACCTAAATCATTTCCTCCCCCCTCCACTTTCAATTCAATATTCACCTTGGCTGGAAATCACTGGCTTAAAATGAAGTAAGTTGGACTGTTCATAAGCTAGTTAAAGAGGAATGACAAGTTTCCTCTTGTCATCTACAACAACAGAATCTAGACAACACTGCATCACTAAAAAGTTTAATAACCACTGTAAACACAAAGATATAAAAGATGGATGAGAAGTGGTGGTTGTTGCTCTTTCAAATTCATTACCCAAGTTAAAAACTTTTGACAAAATGGTGACTATGGGCTATACCAATTATTTGAATGTATTCTTTATATTAAGGAAGGATTGGAGGGTCACTTTACAGTAAATCTTCATACATCTGGAAATGTCTCATTTGAGTTTGACCATACGAACATACCCTACTGTTATGTTAAAGCTGGAATATTTTCAATGAAGCAATTAACTGACTTCTTAAAGTTCAATTTTATCCTGAAGGCAAAATTTTCTCCATACCATCATAGTTTTCATTTCTATAATTTTTCCTGTTCTTACCTTTAAAGCATCATGCTCCAGACCTGTGTCTAAATGATGAAGTTCATCGTCCCTAAATTTCTTGAGAGTCTGTAACAAGTCTTTGTACTTCTCTGGATCTATTTCAATTAGTTGCCTGATTTGACTTGAAGAAATAAGAAAAAAAAACAGTTAAAATATTTATTTCGATTCTCTACACACTACAGGCACACTTTAACAGACATTTGCTTTTGAAAAAGGGACACTGGTATTACCCAAAATCCTTTTTCCTCCGACCTTTATAAAAAAAAAGTAGTAAATTCCTTCATCTCCTCTGCTGAAGCAATTTTGTCATCATGTTCAACCATTGTTACATAAGGATTAAAAGGTGAACTGACTGTTTTATGCCGGATGGGAGGGGGGGGGGGAGGGAGGAACAGAGAAGCAGAGTGGGCAAAAAGGGTTATGATTTCTGATCTCTCTGGAGAAACTTGTTTGTCAATAGATTTGCAAATTTGAATAAAACTTACTTAAAGTTTATATCTAAGTGTGATTACAATCACCTTGTCTGAACAAGGTCTTGGATTTGTATGTAATGGCCAAAATAAAAAAAGGGGGGTGGGGGCAGATATAAACCATTTATGAGCCAGAACTTGATGTAAGCCATACATGGGCTAGATAACATTTCATGTGAGTCTTTTAAAACTATGTGGATCAGATATGCTCATTGAATGGGCATAATATGATTTCTTGCCCCTATCTGGACCAGATATGTAATTTATACCTGGGCATTAAAAATGAAAAGACATAAGCCACATATGAGCCAACAGGCAAGTTTTACTTTCACTTTAATACTTCTACACAAAAAAATAATAAAAAGTTGAGCCTCTTATATGAGGGCTTAGCCCTTATATAAGAGACCCGAACATGTGTCTACAAAGGGGGACCACGGGAACAGGGGAACTCCGGGGGGGATTTGAAAAAGAGAGACCATATGCATTTTCCCAACTTAAGCCACAAAATGATTATCTGGACAACTACAGTATCAACATTGTCACCAGCAATAAACACAAAAAATAATGACTTCAGACTGATATTGAAAATTTCACTGGTCTGATTTTTTTCAATTGTCTGCAAGATTAGAGGGGGTTGGGGGTGAAGGGCATCCTGGCCAGTAGGCCAGTTGAGGACCTGTCTGAATGGATCCATTCCAGAGTACTTCACGTTGTTATGATCACCTTTACTGTTTCAGTACAGTGACAAGAACACCCATGTCACATGAAATTTAAGCCTAGTGAAAAGTAAAGTATTCAGCAGTCCGGGAGATTCTCCCTTTTGGGGGAAAACCAAAATTCCCCGAACTGGGGAAAACTTATGCAACACACTGCATAGGCTTGCCAGCCTAACAAAGACAAGGTTAAGCAAGAATAAAAACCCCTTAAAATCTCAAAAACGATGTGGTGAACCACCGATTAGGACGTGGCTTTTCTGTAGCTATGACAATAACCTTCCAAATATACATTTAATTCCATTACATTAGACCTACGATTTTTGCAAGGAGGTTCCACAGCCCATTCGCCACTGACAATGTACACAAAGAACACATGGGATTGTGGGTAAAATAGAAAAAATAGCGGCGCCCATGACCAAGTTTTCTCCCGATCAGGAGAAAAGTAGATTCTCCCGAACTGTTCAGAGGCAAGACCCTACAGACGTCGTGCATGTGACGTCATCCTTTGATACGCCACGCTGTAGCTGCATCATCAATGGACAGCAAGTCTCTCATTGCGGTCATACATAAACCATAGAGAATGATTTTCATATCTCGGTACTCGATGAGAATGAGCTTTTTATTTATGCTGCTAGTATAATCTGTTTCTTCAAGAAGTCCCCCTGCTGATGAAAGACTTTGAGCCGTTACTGTGATGAAATGAATGATCAAGAATTAAAAACAAAAGCCTAATGATTCACCTATTACAGTAAGTTGCCCTCCAGTACGGCGTGGCAATGCGGGCTGTTATGACGTCAGTGCACGACCTGTACACCTGTACACCAAGTTGCACATGCCTGGACTGCCTGTTTATGTTGATTGCCACATATACTGTGTCAACTCTAAATTTTAGTCTCACATAATATGAGTCATGGGCAAACAAATACGGCAAATTTGAAACAAATTTGCCCCCCACAAAAAACAGGCCAGACCACCAGGCCGTAGGTTAATTGCACACCCTGTTCTAATTAAATGAGGCAAAAATTAGTTTACACAATTACTTTAATTTTACTATGGGTAGAGGTGGGGAGAGGGGGAGGGAGCAGTGATATCATTTCCTTCTTACTGCTTAGTTTACTGTAAAGCTGATAAAAACAAACCATGTTACTAACAAGGTGCATACACAGTCCTTTATACCTATTTTCTTACACTGTGGAGGATCATGTTCATCAAGACTGTACACTGAGGTGCTACAACCTTTACAGGCCCATTGCCAGACAAGTTACTAAAGGGGGTGTCATAGCCTTCAGGTTGGGGGAGGAAGATTTTTCAGGGGCCAAGATATAAAAATATGCATTAAGGCAATAGAATAGGGGGATATTTCCTAGGTTCACTCCTCCTGTATATGGGTTTTTCCTTTGACCTTAGCCCATATGATCCCTTTGCATTCACAAGAAGTTTAGGGAGCCTTTATGTTTATATCATCATTTTTCACTGAGTATTGTTTGAAAGTTTTGTAAGTGATTCTGTGTTTTGCGGGATCATACATGGATTCAGACTAGGCCTCACTAAGGGCTAAGTCTAGGCTGTATGTCCATTGTTCCTGTATTAAAGAGCCTGAAGTGGTCCATAATTCGTTTACACAGCTACTTTACTATAAGCATACTGAACTGTAAATGCAGCCTAGTGTTATGCTTACAATTGATTACTTTGTGTCTTTCAATGAGTATAGTTAACTGTTTGAGTATCAGTCTTTAAAGTGACCCCACTGATGAGTGCCGTAGATGTTACCATTCAAATTAGCATAAACCCCAATGAATCAAAGGCTTAAAACCAAACATATATTGTGTACACTTCTATTTTGTGAAAACCCTTTGGGAAATTTTCAACTCCACTTGGTTGAAAATGTTAAGCTACTCCAAAAAGTTATGGAGCTACAGTAGTATCAAGTTATTTTGCACAGCCAACATATAAGGACAGCACGTCAAGCATGACAACTATATGAGACCTCTGCCAAGACACATTAACCAGAAGTGTACACATTGAAATGGCATCACTGTTTGTTTGGGGTGAACCAATATTCTTGTCCACAGGTGGAAATCCTGGGAAGGATGAGGGGGATATATCCCCCTCCCACTTTTTGGAAATGCTCCCACTGCCTTTCCCTTTTTCACATATTATCTTTTGCCTCAAGGGCCCATTATCTCGCCCAGCTTTTCACACAAATCTTCACTACAGGACAGTCCGAACCACCAGAGGTATGTGAGAATGCCCTGCCTCAGGTATACTCTCAGCTTTTTAACTTTTTTTGGCAAGACAGCTTAGGGAGAAATCGGAATAATGCAATTGAGCTGGCCCACTAGACCAAAGGTCTGCTAGTCCTTAGATTCACTAGACTGAAGGTCAGATAGTTGGCTAACATATATTACCATTACCCTAACTCTGATACTGATGCAATTCACAAAGGAGATGTTTGGTTTAGTGGACCTTAATCTACTGGACATCCCCCATGCAACTCATCCAATAGGGAAGTATTCTTGCACCAACTTGTGAAGTGTGTGACAACTGTTGGTCATTAATATGATAGGAAATATTGTAGGGTTTATGCATACCAGAAGCCCAAAATCCCTCGAGGCTCAAATAACATTTCTTTATCCATAAAGGTTTTGTCATGCAGAAGAAAACTAGTAAGGATGCCTGTACTGTGCATCTCATCTTATGACATTTTACTGTCCATGGACACAAAAATGTTACACCTATTTTGAGGTAAATGGCACTGGTAACATGGAAAATAGCCACAATTCCAGCTTTAAAACTGATCATAATAAAAGACAATTTTTATTTTACACCTACTCGTGAATTAACATTTTAGCTCAACAGGAAAATCTGTGACTGTAGAAGGGTTGGGGTTACAGACAAATCTGGGAACAAATTTTGGTTTTCAGTAAAATTCTTATTTGCATATTTCATTTCTGAATATGCCCTGTGAGTAGACTGATTACTTCTGATTATAGTGATCTCTGATGGTCTGGGATTAATTAGACTGAGTACTTTTCTCTATTGGTCACAAGCTTTAATAGCAATTTTTTTGTTTTCTAGTGCCCATCACATGTATTTTCATCCACATATATATTTTTACTTCTCATTATCACTGTAAAACACATGGGATATACATTTCAACTTAATTATACTCATTATAGTCTTCTGCTATGGTCTGTGAGTAGGCAGTACTTTCTCGTTGTACAGTAGGGTTCTCCTGTGGCCTGTGAGTAGACTGAGTGCTTATAGTGTTCTCCTGTGATCTGTGAGCAGACTGAGTACTTTCTAATTGAAGTGTTCTTCTGTGGTCAGTGAGTAGACTGAGGTCTTACTACAGTGTTCTCCTGTGATCTGTGACTCGACTGAGTACCTACTCACTAATTGTATTTTGCTATGGTCTATGAGTAAACTATGAGTATTTACTCATTATAGTGTTCTCCTACAGTCTGTGAGTAGGCTGAGTACTTTCTCATTGTAGTGTTCTCCTGTGGTCTGTCAGTGAGTAGTTTCCTGTGGTTTGTGAGTACACTGGGTACTTACTCATTATTGTATTTTGCTATGGTTTGTGAGTAATCTGTGAGTACTTACTCATTATAGTGTTCTCCTATGGTCTCCTCCACCGCTACTGTACAAGCCATTGCAGCTTCCTTCCCTAAAACAGCAGTACCAGCACCTGCAACAAATATATATCACAGATCATTACTGATTGACATGTCACAGTCAAACAGAAACCACATATTCGGTTGCTACAAGTTCAGACAGGTCATTGGCATTTGATCCTATGAATGGTATTGAATCTGTTGACCATTGCAAACAGGGCTGGACTCACAGTCTATCTGCAAGCGTGACACCTGCCAAACTTTGTGATTTGAATACTGCAACAGACTAGAGTCAAGATGTGATCAGACTTCCAGCACACAGTACAATCTTCCATGTAAAGAGGTCCAGTTTAACTCCAGATCAAGGCTGACTTCTCACTATATAATGCCAATTGCATACATGTTCGTCTGGAGTTTTTGTTCTTGGTCTGGAAAGAGGTCTGTACACACATGGGGTCCATGTAAAGTTCACATTTTCAACTTCCATGATCTTGTTTGTGTTGAAAACCCAAGGAGAAAACACTAGTATTACTGTGCAACATAACATCCCACCTATTTGACACATTTTTTGGCATTTGACTTCTGGTGACTCCAAGTGACCTTTAAACTCTATCAAACCAATAGAGTTCTTCTACTTAACATAACACATCCAAAAACCAAGTATGAAAATAATCCATGTCCAGTATTATGAGATGTTGTGTTAGCACGGTTTTCAGAGCTGTAATTCTCCATAGGTATGGTAGCCTCAAATACCTTTCATCTCAACCAAAAAAAGTATAGGGTTCTTTCACTAAATTTCATGCACCAGCCACAAAGAGTATGAAAAGTATACATGACTTCTATTTTGAGATATCATTTTAACAAGGTTTTCAGAGTTTGACTGTCAATGACCTCAGATGGCCTTGAATCTCCACCAAAAAGAGTAGGATTCTTCTACTGCAGATACAGTGATGGATATATCTAGGCCAAGTGATACTAACCTATCTTGAGATACTGTACATATCAACTGATTTTTAGAGTATGGCCTCAAGTGAACTTGGATGACTTCTGGCCTAAATCACAAACAGCTAGGTTCTTCTCAATATGTGGCATCCACATGCCCAGTATGGTAACTTTCAAATTTGCGATACTAGAGATACCATGTTAATGAGCCAAAAGTCACAACTGCACACACACACACACATGTTAATGACATCACAAATGTTTCCTCTTAACATTGAAATGAAAGTAAGGGTTACGATTCCTGACTTAGTCACCTAAAACGAATCCTGCAATATTCCACAATGGTAGCAAAGCTGTTGGACGAACCCTGTGTTCCACAATTAGCTTCTCAAATGTCTCTCTGTGCTCCTTTTCTTCATCCCACATTTCCTGCACACAAAAAAAAAAAATCGATTCAAATATGGAGATTGGATTGACTACAGTACCAGCCCAACTTCTCTTTCAAATTTAAATCCTTTACCAATTTTGTGAACTTTGTTGAGTCATTTCAGATGAGAAAATTGGCCCTCTGAATTCATCCACACCACATGACTACAGTAATAATAAAGTAACTCTGGGGCATGTTTAAGTACTTTTTCAATAACTCCTTCTGATAAGTACTGACTGGAGAAGTAAACTATGTTTCACGTTGCTACCTTTCTCAGTTCAAGCCCTGAACAGCTAATGCTTCAAAATCAACAGACATTGAAAAAATGTTCAAATTTGTTTTAGTATGTTGCTGAATCATATGTGAAAACCTTTAACCCTTTTGAGAGATTTTACTTACCTGAATTAAGGGTCCAACAGGAGTATTTCTCAAAACTGCTAATTGTCCTTCATAGATTTTGTCAGCACCAACTTCACCAGCATGATCTACTCTCACAATTCTGTCCACTAATTCTTCTTCAGACAATCCAGCTGAAGAGCTTGCATTCTTGGACAAGGAAAGAGCCACGTATCTCTGATGTCTGGCACAAATAGCACCCCATGATGTTTGATGCAGTAATTTGGTTGCTATTCTTCCATACATGCTCTTCAATTGCCTGGGAAACTAATGGAATAAAACAGAACAGTAAGTTATTGTACAATGTACATTTTCTGACAGGTAAATTGCTCTTGGTAATTTACCTCAATTTGTCTTCACACTCCTGGGTTTTTCTCTGTCAACTCAACAAATTTTCAGAAATCATGGTTGGGCACCAACTTGAATTGTGCTATGAAAAAATGTCTAGCATAGTTCAAAGTAGTGAAGGGAATACTGTACACAGAAAATATTATGACTTGATTTCAAGCTGTTTGAAAAATACAGTATGGTTCCTATAAAAGTGGCCCTGACTCCTTCTTAACATCACATATTTGCACATGTATGTGGAATTTACATCATTTTGAAGGCCAATTTCTCCACAGAAGAAGTACATACAAAGCTAAAAATACCTCCCAAAGGCATTTTTGCTCAAATTTTATGAATCTAGCCTTACTTTAAAGATATAAAGCTCTATGTAATTGCATTCTCTTTGTCACGCCAAAGTGATTCAATGTTAAAACCCAGGCCCCCAGTAAATGACCTTAAATCAGAAAAGTATCAAATTTTATGCAGACATTATTAGGTGAAGTATCTATGATACCAGTTTGGCAAGTGAATGGTGGGCCACACATGGTTCACCACACATGGTCCAGGAGGGCAAATACCCATTTATAACATCTTTTGTACAGTAGTTCACCTTTAGACTTGTTGTCCATTTCCCATGAACTCTGAATTTTTTTAGCAAACCATGGTCAGTATATTAGGCCGGGGTCCCCAAGCTTAGTTCATATCATACACTTTGTTCCCTGAACTGGGCTTGAGCTTAACTGCCACTGTATTTTTGAAAGGTCAGCACTGTGGGGGTGGTGCATTAGCTAGTGATTTGAGATTCTTTTCTGCAGTGATTGTTGCCATATATACATATACAAATGCCCCTCAGTTCAATTAAGTCGCCCCTGGAAAATTTCATCAAAAATGATTAAGTACAGAGAGTAATTAATAATAACACATCACCAAAATGCCAAAAGGCTTAGTGACTCCTCCCCGATGAAATGCAAGCCTATTTCTGTGTTTTCACATTGACAGTGTTTCATAAATTACTGTCTTTACAATTTTGGTACAGAATGTATAGGATCCCTGGGCATAGATCAAACACACTATAAATACCATATTCAGGGATTCTGCCAGAAACTCAAAAAGGGGGGGGGGGGATCTATTACTGCTTAACCCAGAGTCCAAATTGGTGCTGTCCTTTGCCAAAGTTACAAGTGGGATCAGAGGGACAAAAAGCTTGCTTCAAGGCCCTTTTGCAGTGTAATTTGAAGGGTTTTAAAGGCCATTTACTGTATTTACGTAAGTTCAAACATTGCTGCAAAAGTGGCCAATTCTTAAGCAAGAAATGGAGATATTCACAATTTTTTATAGTTTTATAGAAATGAAAATTAAGGGGGGATTTGTCCTCTTTCTTCTGGAAAGGTGGGGATAAATCCCCCCTTCCCCCTTGACAGAAACCCTGATATTGATAACCTTTTGAACTTCAATGACATCAAATGACTTTTGAGCTTCACTTGAGACCCCTTGAGGTTACCCTTCTTGAAACAGAAGCAGTGTCACATACACAGGCACATATACACACAGAGCATCACCATCACATAGATTTCTCCGACTATGTCAAGGAATCAAAAAGATAATGGTATTAACTAGATCTTCTCCTGTACATAATAAGCACCTCTGTTGCTAATTTGACATTATCACCTTTCAGCCTACAGTGTTTTGAAATAAACAGCTTGCGATATTTTTTTTTTTAAGTTTAAAAGAATTTAGTCCTGCAATTTCAATTACTTAAAACATTTCTTTCATAAGAAATGTTTATTAACATAATGTTTAAATTAAGGTGTAAATTTGTCGGCAATTCTGTGAAAAGTATTGCTCTCACTAGCTAATGTGGGTCAGTTTCATACAAAATGTGGGTGTACGTATTAAGGTACAGTACAGACAGCTACGTATATGGAGCATAGCCATATATGCAATAATTATGACATATATCACTCTACTTACATACATATTATGACCGAGCCTTATCTAAGTATAGTATAATGATCATAATGATGCACGTGTGTAGCAGGCGATCTATATTTAGCCTGTACTACAGAAACTCGCTGATAACCTCAGTGGTCAAATTAGCTTCCTACAGTATCTCGAAGTGCCTACCCATTGCGTGCTGCAAAAGCAGTTTCATTTGCAACTTTGGATGTATCATTGAAAGAATATTTGTTGCCATTTTTGCACTTTTCAAATAAAGGGCGACTTTGTTGAACTGAGGGGTGATGTTGTTGAGGGTTAACTGTCGGGTGACATTGTCAAGGGAAGCTTGTGAGGGGACAACCTGCTAGGGGGTAACTTTGTTCTCTGGGGGGACTGTTGGGGACAACTTTGTAGGGAACTTTTGTGGGGTTGACTTTGCAAGGGGGAAACTTGACTAATCCCCCCTCAAGACACTATAAAGTCCATTTGGCCTTTGATAAAATTGGCTGAAAATGATTCAGCACAAATGGTATTTTCCACTATGACATGATATTCCTTAAATGAGCAATTAACTTCACACATGAATCAGTTCACAATTTGATGGCAAACTCAGTGGCATAGCTAGACATTTACTGTGGGGGGGGCAAAAGCCAAAAATTTCTGACAGATTATTATCTGGGGACCTTTTTTTTTTTCTTGCTTTTCAGGCAATTTGAGACCGAATTTTGATTTTCACGTTGACATTTCGACGTGTAATTCTGCTTAAAAACATAACAAATGTTAAAGTGTTTCAAATGCCCCCTGCCCCCTGTCTTGTACACTTTCATGGTTGATAGGACCACTCCTTGACACAACTGGCTATACTACAACTTTATGGCCTAACATTTGCCTAGTCTCAGCAGGGCAGCAGGGAGACTACAGGTCTCAGTACTAAAGCATAAAGGCAGTGTATAGCCAGTCACCAATAGCTCTCTGTACAGCAACTCTCTCGGAAAACTACACTAGGCGGGTAGCTACAGGGGGAGGGCAGCCTGGCCCCCCCACCCCCCGGCCTTTTCATTTAAGGCGAGCTATAGCTCGGCAGTGCCTAAACTTGTCTAAAATTAATTTGAGGCGAGTCATTTACTACTAACCTTAATTGTCAAAAAAGCTATTAAATCTACAAGAGCCTGACAAGCTTTCTGTTGCATGTAACATCTGTAAAAATTTAGGAAACAGCTTGCCATAGCAGCTCTTAGGAGAGGTGTTATGTACTCGCCTTCGATTTTCAAATGTAAAGGCCTGCCCCCCCCCCCCCCCGGATGTTTGCTAGGCCACCCTCCAAATTTTTTGTGTTCTAATAACGTGTAAGAATTAAGGACGGCGATCAATGCCACGACCCCATTTGATACCTTGGCCCTCCTACAAATTTCGTCCTACCTACGCCCCTTCTTCTTCTTAAAAATACTCCAATGCGCCCGAGCAAGGCATTCGATGGAGGAAAGCTGGTGTGATACAGTAATTTTTGAAACTGAAACCAGTTAGTTAATGCCCTCTTGAAAGTGGACTCATTATCCAGTTGGGCTATGTCAGGGGAGCTTGTTCCAACTGGAAATGGTTTTTGGGAAGTAAGAATTGCCAAACGCGCCAACATTACAAGCAATATATTTGAAAGACTGTGGGTTGTTCTAGTGCGACTAGCGTGGGGAACAAAGATACTTTGAGAAGGGATTGCAAATTTGGTATGTAAAATTTTATGACAAGTACAAAGATCGGTAATGTTATGTCTGCATTCAAGGATGGGCCAATTCAAGGATGACATAATGTCTGTAATACTTTCAGTTCTCTTGAAGCATCCAGTGACCCTACCGGTCCCAGATTGAATATTTTCAAGTTTCTTTTTACCAGTGGTAGTTTGAGGAGACCAAACTTGGGAAGCATACTCAAGTTGGGGATGCACATAGATAAGACAAGCCTTTTCTTTAACATGGGAAGGACAACCATGTAAGTTATGGGATAGAAAATTTAAAGACCTAGTTGCTTTGGCAGCTATGCTGTTAATGTGAGGGGACCAAGAAAATTTGGAGTCCAGAGTAACACCAAGGTAGCAGGATGATTTTACAGATTCAAGATTATGTCCTGCCAATTTATAAGTATATTTGAAGGGGTTAGTTTTCAAGGTAGTAGTAAGAACATAACATTTATTAGGATTAAAGACAGACAGTCATCACCCCAAAGTATATTTTTTGTGTGGGGATATCAAAATTCTCAGTTAGTGACTGCTCTTTGATTGACATCAAAGTTTGAAAATTTGAAAGATGCAGAGTAGCTCACATTCCACACAAGGAAGAGAGAGTGCTTTTATTTACATTTTAGAGCCTTGTATGCTCACCAGGACATGGCCTTAAGCAATAAAACAGGTTTATTCCTGCACAAGGTAGAGCTTCATACAGTTATGGGAGGAGCTTGACCTTGCATAGTTGGGAGAATACTGGAACTGTCTGGGATCATGAAAATTCCCCTTTAAATTCCATACACCAGTCATTTGACCACTTATATAGAGAGTCAAGGTCAGATTGCAAGATGTTTTGATCGATTGAAGAATCGATCTGCTGATAAATTTCAAACTTCAAATTTATTTTTCATATGCTTTGTCACAAGTAATTCCACGATATGATTAAAATTATGATACAGTTTTACGGACAGCATATGATGGGCACTAGAAAACAGAGAAACTGTTATCTAAGCTAGTGATGTATGAGGAAAAAAACAAATTAAACAAGACAAATCAAGAAGAGTCTAAACAAAGAAAAAGGGAAAAGGAAAACAAAGGGAAAGGAAAGGAGAAGAAGAAAGGAGAAATAACCGAAAAGAATATGGTGGAGTGTACAGACATTTAACAAGATTATAAGTCAATTAGGTTACAGGTAATTGTTAAGAAGTTCATCCTTGAGCTTACTTTGGAAAGATTTAAGAGTTGTGGCAGATTTAATGGACTGAGAAAGAGATTGCCATAAATTATAGCAATAATTGTTTAGTAGTAATTTCCCATACTGGCTGTTGTGATGTGTTACATTAAATAAATTCCTATAACGAGTGGAGATGGAGTAATCAGAAGCATTAGAATTGGTCACAACATTAGAGATAGCTTTTGGTAACTTATTTTTACAATGTTTATAAACAAAACTATACATACAGTAGGAATGGATTAGGGCTGTGAACGTTTAGCAAAATTACTAAACGTTTAATCGCAAAATTTTGCGATCGTTTAGCGATTAATCGCAAGTACATATGATCAACATAGAGACTTTAAACGTGCTCTTGAACAAGATGAATATGTAAAATGTGTTAGTGATGTCCGGGTGACATAGTTTCCATGAACCTCAAACACGGATCCTCATAGAAGCTTAACTTTGATGCCGTATTTCACTTTTTCAAAAAGAGTTAAAGTGAACATCTAATTTTCTGTAATGACTGCAGATTTTTCTTTTTAATTTCCTACTGAAAACAGGTTTTGCGATTAATCGCTGGTAGCTTTGTAAACATTTATTACACATGCGATCGTTTAGCGATTAATCGCTAAACGGTCACAGCCCTAGAATGGATTTCGCTTATCTTAAGCAGATTACTTTCTCTGTATAGAAGGTCAGTTGGATAGCGCCTAGGTTTGTTGGTAAGTACCTTGAGTAACCTGTTTTGTAGGATCTTAAGTGGTCTTAAACGTGACATCTTTGCTGTACCATAAATTTCAATTGCATAGCTTAACTATGAGTAGATGAAAGAGAAATAAATTTGATTGGCGATGGCGTCAGAAAGAATTCCCCTAAGGTTGTAAAAAATACCAATATATTTAACTTAAGATTTACATAGATCATTGATGTGGTTCGGCCAAGATAACTTATCATCAATTATTAATCCTAGATACTTAGTACTGGGCAATTTGCAAATTGTGACACCATTAAAATTAAAATCATCAAACAGATACGGCTTGTATCTTTAGCATGAACTAGAATGCAAAAATGCATTGAGGTTTCGATTATATATGTTCTATTCCAAATAAAGCCATGATGTCCCATATCTTTCAGTCAATGGTCAAATGTCATCTTAACATGTTGGAAAAATACGGTTTTGTATTCCTATTTAGTCTTGGGAATTCTTGGGAAATTTGCATTTTGACCTCTGGTGACCCCAGATGACGATCTTGGGAATTCTCGGAAAATTTTACTCTTTGACCTCTGGTGAACCCATGTAATATTCTTGGGAATTCTTGGGAAATTTTCCTTTTTTTACCTCTGGTGACCCCAGATGACCTTTGACCTCCACCAAAAACAATAGGGTCCATCTTTTCACCATAACACATCCACATACTAAGTATAAAATCTATCCAAGCTTTCTCCCTTGAGAAATTGTGTTAACAAGGTTTTCAGTGTTTGACCCTAGATGACCTTTCAACTCCACCAAAAACAATGGGGTACATCTTCTCACTACAACACATCAATTTTACCACGTATGAAATCTATTCAAGCTTCCTACCTGGAGATATCGTCTTGACAAGGTTTTCAGACATTGACCTCTGGTGACCCCAGATGACCTTTGACCTCCACCAAAAACAATAGGATTCATCTTCTCACTATAACGCATCTACATACTACGTATGAAATCTATCTATCCAAGCTTCCTACCTGGAGATATCGTGTTAACAAGATTTTCAGAGTTTAACTCCCAGTGACCCCAAATGAACTTTGACCTCCACCAAAAATCATAGGATTCTTCCTCTTACTATAACGCATCTACATACAAAGTATGAAACTTATTCAAGCTTCCTACCTTGAAATATCGTGTTAACCAGGTTTTCAGGGTTTCACCCCCGGTGACCCCAGATGGCCTTTGAACCCCACCAAAAATAATAGTTCTATCTCTACCTATAAGGCATCTACAAACAAAGTATGAAATTTATCCAAGCTTCCTACCTGGAGATATCAGGTTAACAAGGTTTTCAGGGTCTGACCCCTGGTGATGCCAAATGACCTTTGACCTCCACCAAAAAAGATAGGGTTGTTCCTCTTACCATAATGCATTTACATACATATAAAATTCATCCAAGCTTTGTAAGTCAAGTCATTGTGTAAACAAGATTTTCAGGGTTTGACCCCTGGTGACCCCAGATGACCTTTCACCTCCACCAAAAATAATAGGGTTCTTCCTCATACCATAACGCATGTACATACAAAGCATGAAATTCATCCAGGCTTCCTTACTCGAGATATTGTGTTAACGAGGTTTTTCAACTTTGACCCCCAGTGATCCCAGGTGACCTTTGATCCCCACCAAAAACAATAAGGTTCTTCCTCTCAATATGGGGCATCTATGTACCAAGTTTGAGAACTGTCAGCGCTTCCCTTCTTGAGATATTGTGTTAACAAAGTTTTCAGGGTTTGACCCCCGGTGACCCCAGATGACCTTTCACCTCCACCAAAAATGATAGGGTTCTTCCTCATACCATAATGCATCTACATACAAAGTATGAAATTCATCCAAGCCTCCTACCTCAAGATATTGTGTTAACATGGTTTTCAGAGTTTGACCCCTGGTGACCCCAGGTGACCTTTGACCCCCACCAAAAACAATAGGATTCTTCCTCTCAATATGAGGCATCTATGTACCATGTTTGAGATATGTCAGAGCTTTCCTTCTTGAGATATCGTGTTAACAGTTTTCAGGGTTTGACCCCGGTGACCTCAGATGACCTTTCACCTCCACCAAAAACGATAGGGTTCTTCCTCATACCATAACGCATCTACACACAGAGTATGAAATTCATCCAAGTTTCCTACCTCAAGATATCGTGTTAACAAGGTTTTCAGAGTTTGACCTCCGGTGACCCCAGGTGACCTTTGACCCCCACCAAAAACAGTAGGGTTCTTCCTCTCAATATGAGGCATCTATGTACCAAGTTTGAGAACTGTCAGAGCTTTCCTTCTTGAGATATCATGTTAACAAAGTTTTCAGGGTTTGACCCCTGGTGACCTTTCACCTCCACCAAAAATGATAGAGTTCTTCCTCATACCATAACGCATCTACATACAAAGTATGAAATTCATCCAAGTTTCCTACCTCAAGATATTGTGTTAACAAGGTTTTCAGAGTTTGACCTCTGGTGACCCCAGGTGACCTTTGACCCCCACCAAAAACAATAGGGTTCTTCATCTCAATATGGGGCATCTATGTACCAAGTTTGAGAACTGTCAGTTTCCCTTCTTGAGATATTGTGTTAACAAGCAAAGTGTCACAAACACACACATACACACCCCCACCCACACGCACACACATACACACAAACACACACACCATCATGAATGCATAGGTTTCTCTTATCATCGAAACCAAAAATAGTGTAACTTGTTTTTCCAAGGTGGAGGGTAAGCTTATTACAATCAAACTAGTGTTTGCACCGGGTACCCGACTGACGATGTCAGGACCCGGTTCTGAAATTGCTACCCGGATCCAAGTTTCACTAACATAGATCGCACGTGTGACAGAACACTTAACATGTTACTTTTTCCTGGCAAAATTTATCACGCACACACCTAAGAACACTTGTCATGCCTAGGGCTCAACCGATGTGGTTTTTGCTGCCGATCCGATGTCCGGTGTTTTTATCACAACATCGGCCGATATCCGATTCGATCCGATATTTTCGCTATCAATGCTTTTACATCGTTTCACAGCACGATCAAACATTCCTTATTCCTCCTGAGCCATGCCTATGCATGCACATCGGCTTAAACGAATTTCCTTTAAAAATTCCCCTCCATGTTTTGCTTATACCTTTCATTCACAAAACGATGTTTATATGACAATTCAATGACCAAATAAAGCTTCGAGAATAAGCAATCGGCGGATTATCGGTGACTCTTTATTCATAGCACATAATTCCGTGATTGAACTGACTTTCACCTACTCACAGTAAGCCTACTAATTCCCCAAACAAAATGCAATACCTTTCGTTCGCTGTTCGTAGTTCAAGTCGCTCGCACTAATGAACGTTAAAACAGAAATAAGCAAGCGATTTCAGTGCATGTACTTGGCCACTTCGCGCCATCCTACCATGCTTTACCTACACATAAACAGATTGTGTAGGCTTACACGTGTAAATTTCTTTTGAGTATTTCATATAGCAGTACGTAATGCATGCATGCATGTACTATATAGCCATACGTAAATATTTGTTCCATGCTAGCTAGAAAGCTTGCTGTGTGCAAAGTTATGCAGCTAGGAGTTTTGGGTATTGGGGTGATGTTGCAGACATCGTTTATTACGAAAGCCATAAAAGCACATGGCACGTTTAATTTCACACAAATGAACATGCATGTTTTACATAAAAAGCATCCGCCGTAACTACTGCAAACTATGATGTAACAACTGGAAATTTAATCGTACAAGCAGCGATCGAAAAACACCGTTATTTCCCAGACCACGCCCCATGTTCTTGCTATGTGCGTCAACATCATTACAGAACAGGTGCATAGCCTAATGTATGGGTGTTTGCATACAATTACGGACTTACACATGCACTGGCTTCACTGTGCTTTCATGATGCACTTCACATGAACTTCTCTGTACAGAACATGCATGTATGCCTAAGGTATCCGTGTTTGCGTACATTTCGGCCCTATATCAAACATACAATTAATGACTGCGAATTCCACACTTCGTTTCGTTCATTGATAAATTTCTGTGAATTGAAACTAAAAGTGGGTGGACATGATCGCTAGACTCTACAAATTTTAAAAGCTTGTGCATATTGCAAATATCACAGTGCCTGTCACTAGAGCCAGTTTACGGAATTTAGGAGATTAAACTGAAATTGACAGCCCTAGTTCATCACAAGGGCTATTGTCGGTCGTAATAAAATGATTAATCCTATTTATCTGTTCATTTCTTTGTTGTAAGAAATCACGTACTATCACTATACGTCCCCGACGTACGTAAATGAAATTTTCGACGCACGGAACATCTGCAAACATCGGCAAGAGCAATTTGCTTTATTTCGCCGATCCGATGTTTTACCGATAGTCCTAACATCGGCCTGATCCGATATCCGATCCGATTATCGGTTGACCCCTAGTCATGCCCATATGTAAGATACGGTGGTGTTATATTATATCAACGTACAAAGCAAAATTTCTTATTATGACTTTACAACAAACTTGTAGCCTAACAGAAGTTATATTTTCAGGTACCCGGGTACCTGACCAACCATCGACTTCGGGTACCCGGTTCCGAATTTTGGATCCGGTGCAAATGCTAAATCAAACCAATCCTTAAGTTGTATTTGAGCCTGTATATCTTTATCAATTAATTGCCAGCAATCATTACCATACAGAAAAACATTGGTATCATCAGCAAAAAGACGAGTAGAATTATTGGGCACTGCTTTATGAATATCATTAATATAGACGAGAAAAAGCAGGGTCCCAGTACAGATCCTTGAGGAACACCAGTAGTAACATTCAAACAATCGGTAACATTCAAACATTCAAACAATCGAATAAAGATGGGCATCATCAGCAAAAAGCCTGATTTGAGAGGCAACAACGTCCTAGAGATCGTTTATGAAGCATAAAAAGAACAAGGGTCCAAGGACGGTACCGTGGTGGACTCCAGAGGTGACCAAGCTATCACTGGCCTACACAAAGTGCTTTACTGAGGAGTAACATTTAGCTAGCCTATTTTATTGAAACCACGGGCATTTGGAGTATTTACATACTACACTCCTCCCCTTTGTAAAATGTGCTTAATGTAATGGGTCTGCATGCAAAATTGTGCTATCTTTGGCAAAACTTTGAACAATTCAAAACAGTGCTGTAGATTGCACAATGACTTTTCTTGCCAAATTTGTCTGTGTCGAGACTTTTGATCATAAGGTACCTCAAGGCAGCTCTTTTTCCCGAATAATTTCACTTGGCATTGTCTGAAGGATGAAATTTCGATGGAGTAACAGTATGAGGATGGTAGCTGCTGATAGAGAGCATTCAGCACTTCCACACTATATTATACAATACTCCTAAAATATTCTCTAAAGTTCTCTGAACTTTCTGAATTTCTTCCAAAATTTGTCAGTTATGTTTTGCTTTGATTATTACAAATCTTACAGATACATATTAGCATTAATATGCAAGATTTTTGAACACAGAAATTCATAAAATTTGAAAACCTTTTGAAAAGTGGAAGGGCTTGCATTTACTATGAGCATTTGTGGCAGTTGAAGACTGTACAACAGTTACAGTTCAACTGTCACAAGTGCTTGTAGAAAATGCTAGCCCTTCCACTTTTCAAAAGGTTTTCAAATTTTATGAAATTTAATGTTCAAAAATTGTTCATATTGATGCTAATATATATCTGCAAGATTTGCAATAATAAAAAGCGAACCATAATTAAACAAATTTTGGAAGAAATTTAGAAAGTTAAGAGAACTTTAGAGAATATTTTAGGAGTATTTTATTATATAGTGTGGAAGTGCTGAATGCTCTCCTATCAGCAGCTACCATCCTCATACTGTTACTCCATCGAAATTTCATCCTTCAGACAATGCCAAGTGAAACTATTCGGGAAAAAGAGCTGCCTTGAGGTACCTTATGATCAAAAGTCTCGACACAGACAAATTTGGCGAGAAAAGTGCAGTAATTTTGCCAGAAACAAAAGTTGTTTGTTCGAGCTAGGAGATTTGTGACATACCTTTCCGTCTATATAATACATAGTATATGGTACATTATATAACACCTTATTAATTTCTCTACATCTGATTGGAAGATTGGTGGTCACATGCCATGGGTGATTCGCCACTATCATCACGGTCGTGTGTTATCCATCGTGCAATAGTCTAGTATAACACACGGTCGTGCAATAGTCTAGTATAACACACGGCTCTGACGTCACAATCACTGCGCATACGTGCAAACTATGCCGCAACTCAATAAATCAACGCAGCTTTGGGGATCGCACATTGAATACCGTACGTAATACAGTGTTCTCCACTAGCTGTTATGTCCGGGGGCTCCGCCCGTACAAAATCTGCCACACAACTTTAGCGCCCGGACAAAACTTTGCCGCCCTCACAGAAAATTGACCCGCCCGGTCAAGAAGTTAGCTGTACACTCAATCACCAACACCACAACTTAGTCATTTGACTGCCTTTTATATTTGATTTCAAATACTCATGACAAGAAATGTATAATAAAGATTTCCCGATTTTCACCCGAACGTCCATTAAAGTGAACTACTTCATTATTGAATACGTCCAAGTGGAAACTGGAGCTTCAGATCTGCAAGTACAGTCAAAGATATTTAGAACATGCAATTTGCAAAGAAAAAAAAAAGAGTACCACAAAATGCCCAGATCTGAACACATAGGAAAGGCTAAGAACAAGGCCGTAGATTGCACCATTTGCGATCTAAGCCCTCCTAAATTGTCAAAATTTCCCAAAAGGGAGGGGGACACCCTCTCCCCTTAGACCCCTCCCCCCAGGACGGCGATCACAAGCCCCCGGACAGAAAACACACCAGTGGAGAACCCTGTACAGTGTTCTCCACTAGCTGTTATGTCCGGGGGCTCCGCCCATACAAAATCTGCCACACAACTTTAGCGCCCGGACAAAACTTTGCCGCCCTCACAGAAAATCGACCCGCCCGGTCAAGAAGTTAGCTGTACACTCAATCACCAACACCACAACTTAGTCATTTGACTGCCTTTTATATTTGATTTCAAATACTCATGACAAGAAATGTATAATAAAGATTTCCCGATTTTCACCCGAACGTCCATTAAAGTGAACTACTTCATTATTGAATACGTCCAAGTGGAAACTGGAGCTTCAGATCTGCAAGTACAGTCAAAGATATTTAGAACATGCAATTTGCAAAGAAAAAAAAAAAGAGTACCACAAATTGCCCAGATTTGAACACATAGGAAAGGCTAAGAACAAGGCCGTAGATTGCACCATTTGCGATCTAAGCCCTCCTAAATTGTCAAAATTTCCCAAAAGGGAGGGGGACACCCTCTCCCCTTAGACCCCTCCCCCCAGGACGGCGATCACAAGCCCCCGGACAGAAAACACACCAGTGGAGAACCCTGGTAATAGACACGTATAGCTAGCAAACGGCAAACCATGGAGCTACCGCACGGACAAATGCCAAAACACAACTTTTAACCAACGACTAGATAAAGGTAACGTTAAATAGTTATAAGGTGTTATATAAAACAAATAATGAATGTTTTTCATTCGTGCGATAGTATGAATAATTTCATTCGTTGAAAGATTTAACGTTCTATTCAACTCGGCTTCGCCTCGTTGAATAGAACGTTCAAGATTTAACGTTCTATTCAACTCGGCTTCGCCTCGTTGAATAGAACGTTCAATCTTTCAACTCATGAAATAATTCATACTATCGCACTCATAAACATTCATTATTTGTATACTATACAATGTTAAGGGGCGCCTGTGCTATCCACTAACGTTAGGCCTACAGTAGGCCTACTATAGGCCGCCTATACAGTATCTTGTTTGTAATTGAAACCTACCGAACACATTAAGAAAAATAGGCCTACTGCATTCAAAAAAAATTACCACACACCAGAAGTCGAGGAAACTGGATGAAGTTCAGGGTGTAAAGATGTTGTAATTTTTAGTTAATGATTTAATGACAAACTCGTACACTCGCACGCGTTCAGTACACAAAAGTTATACAAGCGGCAAGCGGTAGTAGTTTCGCAGTAGTACTAGTTTCACGTAATACCAGTCTGAAGCTAGCACAGGATTCAACACAGTATTCGCCCAGGATTCAGCACAGGATTCATTATAACCTAGTTATAAACTAAAGGCGCCCTCGCTCTGGCGGTATGATTCCTCTGTTGTACAAGGGAAGGGGGGGGGGGGGTAATACTGAAGGGGGGCGCTACTTTCTTTTAGGGTTCAACTACCTTTCATCACCGTAAGTAATATCCTTTAAAACGAGAGAGCGCCACCAATCTGCTTAATTAATGCGAAAAGTAGCCAAAAGACAAGGGTCACGCTTTCATAGACGCTGGTCATCAAACATACCCCACTGAGTCAAGTGCCTGAGTAAGCCAATGAGCGCAGGCTATTTAGTTCGCTTCTGCCCACATCTGAAAAGGACGTCCCCTGTAAATAGATGAACGATCCCTGTCGTCATCGTGAACGACCCCGGTCTTTAGCAAGCAGACAGGGAGGGAGGAAATGACACGGCCCCTAAACCATGAAGTGTCACACCACACACAGAGGCCTCGTGACGGCATATGATATCTACCCACTACTAGAGATAAGAATTGGAATTGGTTATATAGGGTCACTCACAGAACCATATTAATGTTATTACTGACTATTTTAATCAAAATCCCATGCATCATGAAGGGATTGGGGTGTCTGTGGCTGTCATGTTTACTTGTAAATCAACTTTGTGACAATATCTTTGTGGCGATTCTCGCAAATGCAACCAAATAAATGATATTTTATATAATTTTCTACATTTTCAGCACTTAATTTTTTGATGGAAGAGTAAAACCAAAACGTCATATCCTTTTCATCAAGTGCTAGCCAATCAGTGTGCTTTTCTGCTTGTTTGTTACTTTGTTGGTGTACCATTGTTTACAAACATGAAGGTCTAACGTCAGAGGCAACTTTTTGTATAAGTTTCCATTCAGTTGTGTCAGTACGAGTAATAATCCTTTGGGGCCCTATTGTTGGTGTTACAATAGCCACATTCCCTTTCAATGCAACTAGTTCATTCAAATTCAGAACATCGTTAAAGCTTTCTGGGGATTTTCATCAAGGGTCGTGTACCTTCGGGGTTGCTAGTCGGCGCTTGGGAGTGGTTTCAGATCTTAGCCTGTAATGAAGACTTTTCTTAAAAGTTGTTAAAGTACTGTACTAGTCATCACCAATATAACGTTAGGCATTGGCTTTTGCTCTGTTGACAAAAGATACATGCTCAGACTGGTAGCCAAGGTGCCAGTGCAAGGTAGGGGGGGGGACTGGGATTCAAGCACCCTCCTGTGGCTCATAGTGATAAAGGGATAGAGCATACAAATTACTACGAGGTTTTACTCTGTTCCCCACCTAGCCATTGTCCCTCTATCAAACCCACCAAGGTTGCTGTGAAAGGTCCTTGGACCATACGTCAATTCAAAGAGCTTTTCAATCCATCTGTGTCACTTGAGTTAATGGGGTGGTGTGATATGAAAAACCCTCCACGGCAACATTTTGTCGGCACTCTTGTACAAGCTATCTAGGCTTCCAACTTGTACTAATATTCTAGCACTGTGTACTTATATACAAAGTCGAACGCCTTGCTGTCGTATCTGTAGACAGCTCCCTGTTGCAATTCAGTGAGTTAAAAAGCTTCGCCAGTCTCGGTTGCCAGGCAACGAACTGTTTCTTCATCAGTTGTTGTTTGAGGTCTTTGATGGAATGAAGAAAAGAAAGAGAAAGTTTATAAGGTTCCCATTGAAAGGAGATCCACACATGATTGCGCATGAAAGACAACCCCTATTTAGCTGTTTTTTGTCTGAGGTGTCGTGGTCCACTGTTGCAGAGTTCCTTCCTGAGACCTGATTAAGTGTTTCGTCTGTCCCGAGCTCTGGGTTTAGCACTATTTTGGAAGACTACCAACTTCTTCGCCTCTTTCATTCCATTTCTAGGCACAATAGTACTTACCATATTCATTTGGCAATCTGGTGTGTTAAAGGTTAGGTCACCCCACATGTATGCCAAACCCATAGATAAGGGCATTCAGGGGAAATGTTTTCCCCCCTAAAAAAGTAAAAAATATGAATTTTGTATATAGTGCCCCTCCCCTTAATCATGATTCGCACCTGTACCTGTCTGACTACAGGCCTGATGTGTGCAGTTTCCCCCCGTGTGCGCCCCAGGGGTGGTGTCAGCGGGGGAAATAGCATGCCCCCCGTCGGGGAAATTTTCCACTTTCGTCGGGGAGCTTAATCCGTACACGATATAATATGTAATCCCAATGACCTTCAGTCGCCCCGCTTGATTTTGCTCATGGGAAGTAAAGATTCTTCAATGAAGACCCCAAATTTTCCACCTTTCCTTGTGTTACGGCTTGTGGTCGCGAGTCAAACCAATAACAGCGAAAGATCACAGAAGAACGAGATTAATATTCAACAACTTAATGATTATTTACAATCTCCTTATCTTACTTAAATTTACAATAATTAATTAGACTTACTCACAATCCTTTACCTAATATTTGCCTGGTCTGGTCCAAGGGCTGGTAGTGCATGCACGTTGACGATGGCACAGTGGTAGACCTGCAGCGTGCTGTAGCGTAGGAACTGGTTCCACGAGCGAATAACGACAAGGCTAGCGATGATGGATGATAACAATCTCAATACACAGCGTAGAAACGGCGTAAGGCAATTTATCAGAAGTGTTCAGTGTCAGTGGCTGGCTTATGATATCTCAGTAGTGTGACAGTCTGGTCTCGTTGAAATCTCTCCCAGAATAGTTGTTGAACTGCCTTTTATATGCTAGGCTTTTATTCGAGAACTCTCCAGAATTTAACAGAAACTTCTAGTGTTTACAGTCCAGCAATTACGAGAACGTTCCTTAATAGAAACTTCTAGAACACACAGTCGAGACATTACGAGAACATTCCTTGTATGCACGGTAGTAAACAGTGTAGAAGTGTCGTCAGGCCGCGTAAACAGTTCTCTCTTCTAGACAATTCTAGAAAGGCTGCGTTGAAGTTGAATTCTCTGGAACTTTCCATTCGCTCGTCGATGGATTCAATCCGGTGTTCCTGACGGGTCATCTTGTAACACTCCCCCCCTTGAAAAAGTTTTGGACGTCTCGGACAAAACTTAAGTTACAATATTTACAATGTATAACTTTACAGTAATAACTACAGTATGTATATTATGTAGTCCAATATTCAATGGAAGGTACAATTATAACATATAATTTGTCTTGCAAGGTGATGACACATGAATACAGTAACATCATCAATACACAGTGTGCCATAGTTAACACTAAATTCCAAAACTTACAGTGATATCTTCAACATACTGCATCAAATCAAATTCTTGACAAAGAGTCTGGTACAACATTGTCTTTCCCTTTAATATGCTTAATATCTACATTATATGATTGCAGAAATAAACTCCACCTCATCAATCTTTGATTCTTATTCTTCATCTTAGATAAAAATGTCAAAGGGTTATGATCAGTGTATACAGTGATAGGGAAACTAGTAGTTCCCAAATAAACATCAAAGTGTTGAAGACCAAGTATCAAAGCTAATGTCTCTTTTTCAATTGTTGAATAATTCTTCTGGTGTTTGTCAAATTTCTTAGAATAATAACAAACAGGGTGATCAACACCATGCTCATCAGCTTGAAGCAAAACTGCTCCTATGCCATTGTCACTGGCATCTACTGCCAACTTAAATTGCTTCTCAAAATCTGGAGCAATCAACACTGGTGAACTCATTAGTGCCTTTTTCAATGATTCAAATGCTGCTTGGCAATTATCCGTCCAATTAAACTTTTCATTCTTCTTTAATAATTTTGTCAATGGTGCAGCAATGTCAGAGAAATTCGGACAAAAACGTCTGTAGTAACCAGCCATGCCTAGGAAGCGCATGAGCTGCCTTTTATCAGTTGGGGCAGGGATTTTGTCAATGCCCTCAACTTTGGCCTTAATTGGTCTAACTTTGCCCTGACCAACCACATGCCCTAAGTATATCACATGAGCACAAGCAATCTCACTTTTGACCAAATTGACAGTCAAATTAGCTTTGGCAAGCTTGTCAAATAATGCCTTAACATGTTGCACATGTTCATCCCACGAGTTGCTGTACACAATAAGGTCATCAACATATACTTCACAATTTTCTAAATTTGACGTAAGATTATTTACTAAGCGCTGAAACGTCATCGGTGAGTTTTTCATACCAAACGGCATAACCTTATACTGAAATAACCCATCTGGCGTCACGAATGCCGAGATTTTCCGAGCCCTCTCAGTGAGTGGTATCTCCCAGTACCCCTTTAGTAAGTCAAACTTTGATACATACGTAGCTTTC
The DNA here is from genome assembly GCA_029531755.1 of Holothuria leucospilota. NCBI lineage: Eukaryota > Metazoa > Echinodermata > Holothuroidea > Aspidochirotida > Holothuriidae > Holothuria > Holothuria leucospilota. Next base: position 5,155,318 of record CM055968.1, on the reverse strand, counting down.
CCAATCCTATCAATACAATCATCGATACGGAGTATCGGATAGGAATCCGTTCTTGTGACTGCATTCACCTTTCGGTAATCAGTACAAAATCTGTACCCACCGTCTGGCTTGGGGACCAATATACAAGGGGAAGACCATTCACTATTACTAGGTTCTATAATGTCATGGTCCAACATGTACCGAACCTCATCCCTGAGATGTTGTCGTTTTCTAGGGTTAACTCGGTAAGGATGCTGCTTGATTGGTGTGGCATCTCCCACATCAACATCATGTTCAATCAAATTTGTCCTAGTAGGATCATCTGAGAACAAGCATGCATATTCATAGATTAATGATTTCATTTCTGACTTTTCTTTGTGATCTAGATGACTTAATTTCTGGTCAAGATTTTTCAACACATCAGAATTTTGTAACTTAATACACATATCAGGAACATTATTAGCCTTGATCTCATCATTACTGAGTTCATGATCAGTATTGATAATACACACTTGATCACCTGTATCATTAGTGTTGCTATTTACATCATGTACACTTTCATCCTTAGAAATGTCACCATCTTCTCTTTCATAATATCTCTTCATCATATTAATATGACATACTCTTTTAGATTTACGCTTGTCAGGTGTCAAAATGACGTAATCTGTGTCACTGACCTTTCTCTCAATGACATAAGGTCCTTGAAAGCGAGCTTGGAGTGGCTGACCAGAAACAGGTAAAAACACTAGCACCTTATCACCAGGTTTAAACTCTCTTTTCACAGTGGTCTTGTCATACCACGCTTTCATTTTCTTCTGAGAGTGCCTCAGATTTTCCTGAGCAAGTTCACATGCTCCATGAAGACGATCTTTAAAGCGGGATACATAATCAAGTAGATGTATGTCTTCACCTGGATCTGATAACCACTTTTCCTTTAATAATTTCAATGGTCCACGAACTGTGTGTCCAAAGACAAGTTCAAATGGACTGAACCCAAGTGACTCTTGTATAGACTCCCTGGCAGCAAACATTACAAATGGAATGCCTTCATCCCAATCTCTCTCATTATCATGACAATATGTCTTTAACATATTCTTCAATGTTTGGTGAAACCTTTCTAAAGCCCCTTGGCTTTCAGGATGATAAGCCGAAGACTTAATTTGGTCTATGCCTAACTCATATAACATCTGTTGGAATACAGTTGACATGAAATTAGACCCTTGATCTGATTGGATCTCTTTTGGCAACCCAAACAATGTGAAAAATTTAAGTAAAGCTTGTAAGACTGTCCGAGCCTTAATATTCCTCAGAGGTATTGCCTCTGGAAACCTCGTAGAAGCACACATAATGGTTAATATATACTGATGCCCTGCCCTACTCTTAGGTAGGGGACCTACACAATCAATGATGACTCTACTAAACGGCTCTTCAAAAGCAGGAATTGGCTTTAAGGGTGCGGCCGGAATATTCTGATTCGGCTTCCCAACCATTTGACATGAGTGACAGGTCTTACAAAATTTGGCCACATCACTTTTAAGTTTTGGCCAATAAAAGTGATTTAGAATTCTGTGGTAAGTCTTATTGACTCCTAGGTGCCCTGCAAATGGCATTTCATGAGCAATACTCAGTATTTCCCTTCTATAGGTCCTAGGTACCACAATTTGATGGTAAATTCTCCACTCTTCATCTAATAGTGCATCAGGTGGTCGCCATTTACGCATCAAAATATTGTTTTTAAAATAAAGCAGACTGGGACGTCTTTCGATTCATCCTCAGTGAGTGCACCAGCTATTAATGGCTGAAGCTCTTCATCATGTTGTTGTTGCACTGACAACTGGTCTCTGTGGAGTGTGTCAGACATTTTTGATTTTTCCTGTTCTACCCCCTCACTATGTGTGGGGCCAGGAGACTCACAATCCTGACTATCATTAAGATTAGTCATAAAAGATTGGCTGAGATCATACCAAGAATCTTCACTTTCATGAATATTTTCACTAGAATCTTTTTCAGACTCTGACTCCTCTTTTGGGAGTGTTGTTCCATTTTTAGGAACTAATTCCTCAGTTTTAGAGGGCGGATGATTAAGTTTATCATCCTTATTTTCAGAAATCATACCCTCATTTTTAGAGAGTGGATGTTTAAGATTATCATCCTTACATGATTCCTTACTTGTTCCACTTTTGGGAACTGTATCCTCACTTTTGGAGGTTGGATGTTTAAGATTATCATCCATAGCCAGCTTTTGTGACATAGCTCTAGTGACAGCACAGGCAGGGAATAAATTTGGAAATTCCTTTTCTAATTGCTCTGTGTTGTTATAATCACATGGTTTATCTGTCAAAATTGCATTGGCTACTACCTTTCCACCAGCTAGGTCATTGCCTAGCAACAGAGATACCCCCTTTACAGGTAGAGTAGGTCTGACCCCTACTATGACCGACCCAGAAACTAAATCTGACTTCAAATTAATTTTGTGGAGAGGGACAGAAATAAATCCACACTCAACCCCCTGAATCAGTACATTTGCCCCTGTGGAAGTAGAGTCCGATAATGGCAAAACTCCATCAAGAAGCAACGACTGAGTTGCGCCTGTGTCACGCAAAATTTTAATTTTGACGGGTGGATGAGCTGAATTCCCATCTAGGGAAATAAACCCCTCAGACACGAATGGAAGGTATTCTTCCTTAATTTTGTCGTTAGAATTAGGCCGTAAAGTCACGACTACCTCAGAAGAGTTCTCTACATTGGCTAAGGCATTAGAAGCTGTTTCAGTCTCCTTTAATTTTGCCAATGTGAAGCAATTTGCCATTGTGTGGCCTTTTTTGTGACAGAAACCACAACTTATGTCTTTAAAGGCAGCTTTGTTTGAGCTGACCTGGTCGTTCTTTTGACGACTCGAATCTGGTTGTTTTTTACCAGAATTTGTTGGAGAGATAGAACCAGACTGAGATCCACTGTTACTTGTTGTGCCACTACTATTGCCATATTTCTTATTTGGCCTACTAAACTGACCCTTGTTTTGAGTCTGACCCACTTTACCAAACTTATGGGTAAGTGCATACTGATCAGCCAAATTTGCAACTTCCTTCAAGTTGTCAGCCTTATTTTCCTCAAGGTGAGTCTTAATGTCATCATTCACACACCGTTTGAATTCCTCGACCAGCATCAGTTGTCTTAAAGTGTCAAATGTGGAGACCTTTTTGGAAGCACACCATCTGTCGAAATGCCTTTCTTTTTGATAAGCAAACTCTACGTATGTTTGTGTATCCGCCTTACGATACTTTCTAAATTTTTGGCGATAAGCTTCAGGCACCAATTCATAGGCTTGTAATATGGCCTTTTTAACCTTATCATAATCCATGCTGTCCTCTATTGACAGAGCGGAATACACTTCTTGAGCCTTGCCTGTGAAATTACTCTGGATGAGTATGGACCATTTATCTCTTGGCCATTTTAGTTGCTCACCCAGCTTTTCGAAATGATTAAAGAATTTCTCCACATTATCCTCCTGAAATTTGGGGACAAATTTTACGTGCTTAGAAACATCGAATCCCCCAGTATCCAAGCCTATTTTAGGGTCTGAGGCTTTTATGACCCCTAACTCTAGTTGCTTCAACCTAAATTCATGTTCTCTTGCCTCCCTTCTTTCTCTTTCTTCTCTTTCCTCCCTTTCCTTTTGCATTTGCATTTCTCTTTCCTCTTTTTCCCTTTCTCTCTCCATTTCTTTTAATCTAACCTCCTTACTCATTTCTATTTCAAGCCTTTTCAATTCGAATGTGTTGTCAGTTGGCACAGTGATAGCTGTTTCCAATACTGTACTAGGCAGAATACTTTCATCCACAAGATATTCTAGAACATGTTTTTTAATCTCGTCCTTCCGCATTAAAGGCTGAAATTCAATGCCATAATGTTTTGCGACCTTTACAATCTCAGACTTCTTTAATGAATCTAGTTCCTCGACTGAGGGACTAGCCACGAATTCATCTAAGTTGAATGGCATTTTGAAGTTATATATATATCAAGCATTCAACAAACAAATAAGAAGTCTGGGCAAACACAGTTGCTTACGATTCACAACAGAATTTCTCGAATTTTCTAGTATTTTTCGTTCCCGGATAGGCCCCCAATTCTGTTACGGCTTGTGGTCGCGAGTCAAACCAATAACAGCGAAAGATCACAGAAGAACGAGATTAATATTCAACAACTTAATGATTATTTACAATCTCCTTATCTTACTTAAATTTACAATAATTAATTAGACTTACTCACAATCCTTTACCTAATATTTGCCTGGTCTGGTCCAAGGGCTGGTAGTGCATGCACGTTGACGATGGCACAGTGGTAGACCTGCAGCGTGCTGTAGCGTAGGAACTGGTTCCACGAGCGAATAACGACAAGGCTAGCGATGATGGATGATAACAATCTCAATACACAGCGTAGAAACGGCGTAAGGCAATTTATCAGAAGTGTTCAGTGTCAGTGGCTGGCTTATGATATCTCAGTAGTGTGACAGTCTGGTCTCGTTGAAATCTCTCCCAGAATAGTTGTTGAACTGCCTTTTATATGCTAGGCTTTTATTCGAGAACTCTCCAGAATTTAACAGAAACTTCTAGTGTTTACAGTCCAGCAATTACGAGAACGTTCCTTAATAGAAACTTCTAGAACACACAGTCGAGACATTACGAGAACATTCCTTGTATGCACGGTAGTAAACAGTGTAGAAGTGTCGTCAGGCCGCGTAAACAGTTCTCTCTTCTAGACAATTCTAGAAAGGCTGCGTTGAAGTTGAATTCTCTGGAACTTTCCATTCGCTCGTCGATGGATTCAATCCGGTGTTCCCGACGGGTCATCTTGTAACACTTGGAAAAAAGCCAATTTTTTCAAATTTGCTTCAATAACACCCCAAATTTTCAAATTTTGCAAAAAAAAGTCGAAATTTTTCGGCTCGCTTGGCGCACCGACAATTTTACGTTTGTCGTCCTTTTGGCAACTCATCACCTTTGCAGGGTCATGGAGTTCCTGGCCCCGTCGGGGAGCTTGGCCCCCTGTCGAGCTAATCCTGGCGCCACCCCTGGTGCGCCATTCCGCCATCCCCCTACTACCACCCCGATGACCTTCTCATGAGGGATTATCTACATTGTTATAACTCCAGTTGAGTAGATTGTCCCCTCTATCCTAAGGAATAAATTACCTCCTAGACTTAAAATGCGATCCGGAGAAACTCATTCCTCCCATAATTTATGCCCAAGTGAAGACGTCACTTAACTGAAAGCCTTTACGTAAGATTTGGGAAAACCATTAAATCGTCACATCCTTCATTTCATTTTACTGACATGTTATTATTAATTGAAGACCTTCTTTGAATTCTACCTCTTTGTATATAGGCTAAAATGGTTGAAAAAAAGAGCGGATCCCGTGTTAAATCTTTTCTCGCTTTCAAGTCGGAAGTAGCCCATAGTGCTCAGATTGAAGGGACACGAACTTATGTCTGAAAGGGCCCTTGAATGGGATGGACTAACAGCGTTGGTCGCTTAGATCACATATGTGACACTAAAATGTAGGGCTTCTTAAATATCGTGATTCTTTCGTGGCTGCGAGCTGCAGGTGTAGGATAATCTGTTGTCACTATTCGAATCTTTCAGTTGTAACTCTGTTGTATTTGTATAACGAAAGAAGTTTTAAAGGCATGGGACAGAAAAATATTTCGATCTATTTCCGTACGTTAAAGCGGTGCTTTTTAAGTGCATGGAAACGGACACTGTCAAACAGAAAGACCCCAAACCGGACCGGCAAAAACACAACCATGAACTATTTACAACTATTTACAAACTTATCTTACATTAAGCTAGCAAAACAAAATTACTATTTCCGTTAAAGCTGTGTTCTTAAACTCGGGGAATTGTTATTGTCCTTAAGATTTTGCTTGTTCTGTACAGTACACTTAAAATGCTGAAGTCATCAAGATGAAGATTCAGCTTGGGATGATTCACAATCTTTGAGAGGATGATCGGGGAACGTTCTTACAAGCGAAAGGATGATCTTAACTGCTAGACAACATCCTGAGCGTTTTTGTAACGACCGCACAGTGCTTCCCACTTATGATGGCCAATCAAAGTTGTACTAGTATTGTACGAAATTAACGTTCGTTCGACGTCAGGAATGCCGGTGTTATTGGTGTACAATAAAGTTTGTTCAGGCGAAACCTGAAAAATATTAATTCAAAACATATTAATTATATATTAATTATACAATAAAAATAAATACATGAATAAATATCAATTGAAGTGCAGTGTTAGAGCTATTCCTAAATGAGCTTTTAGGTTTAGGCAGGGAGTTGCTGGCAGCTCCCTGGTTTTAAAGGATGCCAAATACCCTTTAAACTTGCTCCATTTTTAAAAAGTTTCCCAAATGGCGCAGTAGAGTGTAAACAGAGGCGTCGCCAGAGCATTCTAAATGGGGGGGGGGTGACAAATTTGGTCGACTAAAGGGAAGAAATTACCGGCAGGAAAAATGACACTGGAAGCGCGAAGCAAGCGTGTGCGGGGTCCAGGGGCCATCCTTAGGCCCCAGGATGAGCCCAGAGGCAAAGCCAAGACGGGGGCTAAGGGACGAAGCCTCGGAAATTTTGAATATGTTCAAAATTATGTATATGAAAATGAAGCATTTAACTATTTTCAAAGCGTTTAATGGACAATGAATGGACCACTGAAATTACGACTGGGACACTTTTTTTTATGATATTGTTACTCGACTAAAAGGCGGTCGAGTTGTTGATGCAGAGAATAGTGATTGTGGAGAATTGATAATTAAAGGGGATGTATCTGGTATCTGGCTTTGAAACAGTGTTATCACTCACGTTGTCCTACAAGAAGTGGGCCTAACAATAGGAAGTAGCGGTGATGGATGAGCGCGAAGCGCGCCGAAAGAAGTATTGCATTTTCAAGGGCTGTTCAAGGTACAGAGTCTAGTACGTTGCATAGCAAGCCTTTTTTTCACAAACGGTTAGCCTATATTATGAAGTACCAGATTTAATTGAGGACAGTAGGATAGGTGGCAATATACAGAGGAAATGCCACCGTATACGCCACAACTGTTCGCAGACCACTTTGAAAGCAACTGGAGGAAATCATATTGACACTATAGTGGTTTCAGGAATTTTCATTGGAAAGCTACTCATGTTGTACATGCGGGACCAATGTCGACCTCAGCCTCACCACCGTTATATGGACTTGGATTTTACGTCAGAAAACTTGTCACTATATTTATTAATCTCTCTCAGGTGCCGGGCGAGCATGGCAAAATTTGGTATCTAAAACACTCTCGGTTCACATTCAGAGAAAAATACATCGGCTATCACAGTCGGTCACGTGGTCCAAATTGGTCATAGCATACTTTGTGCCTCCTGCCTGACGATGGTACCGTCTGCCTAATGATGGTCAAAACCGCCGTAGAAGCTTATCGTACTCTGCGAACAACTACCGGTATATACACGGTTGGGGATTATGTTCCCGTTCTAAACTGTGTAAACCCTGGGTAATTAAATGGTCGCCAGGGGGCCACATCCGGCCCGCGAGGCGATCATATCCGGCCCGCGAACAAATTAAGGTCTAAAACAAAATATGAGGTTCCTTTCCGAGGTATTTTGATATTACTTTAAATGAAGTAAAATATAACTAAAATGTGTTGAAAACGTTATTTTTCGGCTGGCTTCGCGCGCACCTAGGCCTGTCATTAGCAGTAACTTCACTATTACCTCATAAATGACAGCTTCTGTGCAGTGATTGTTCTAAACCAGTAACGTGGCCAGGGGTACCCACCCATTTTAGTAGAATTCACAATAACTAGAAAAAAAGGAGGCCTACAGTGTGCGCCTGAATCGGTGAAGCTGTACTGCTTTCGAACAATTTCTGTACTTTTGGATAAAAAGAATTTGAAGAATAGTCAAACTGGAAAATCAAAGTAGAGGGGAGAACTGTAGTGTTAAGGTGGCCCGCATGTATTTCTATGTGTTTGTTCTTTTCATTTCTCATAAAATCGTCCCAAACTACTAAATGTTCACTCGCTCCGCACGCTTTTCCATTTAAGTTCAATCTAGAAGTAAAAATAATTCGACTAACTTAACCACACACCCACTGCATAAACAAAACGATGGGCGGTTTTTCCGACATGGGATGACCAGATCAGTGATGGTTAAGTAAGGGGAAAGCCACTTATTAGACCAAGTTGTACGGGCTTACGAATTCTGAGGGAAGTATACCTCTTGGTAGAAGAAAATATAGGCCTAAAACGTTGCCTCCTATTTGCCTTCCTTGAAGTGTCTCTTTTTCTAATCATATGATCTCGAAATGAATGATTATTACATCTTACAAGACTTGTAAGCTATTTTAGCACCTAAATTCTTGGCACGCTACGTACCAACCGATGGTGACGCTCAGAGTGTCATGATTAACCCCTCATCCCCACCCAAACAATCATTTCGATGTGAATGTTCACCACCGAATCTGGCATGAGTTTATTACCTTCTCTGCATAACATAGGATTTTCGATATCGCAGTAAATAATATTCAAATTGTGATACTTTTGATCATATGTTCATTGTGTCTCAAATTAAATTGACAGAAATGTACGTATAGTTCAGTCATACAATGTTTAGCTCATATATTTGAGCTTCTGGGGTTCCACAGGAGCGTTGCCCTGGACCCTACTAGGGGCCCTTCGAAGTGGAGCTTCTAGAAACCACTCTGTTTGGTGGGAGGCTTGGCCTTCCCGTTGCGTCATTTAGTCATTTGAAAATGGGACTTCTCCCTCTCGGACAAACTTACTTGCCTGTTTGTGGCCCGCGAAATTTTCATGATGAAAAATGTAGCCAGCCAACGAAAATAATTAAGATCACCTGATCTAGAGTATAGGAGCTCTGCACTGCTTAGTCATATGGAATTGTACTATAAAAGAAACTGAACTGCGAATCCCAAAAGGGCGCGTAGCCCTCAAAATTTTGTAAGGTCTTATAGGCTAGAATAATCCACTTAATCCGATTAAAAAAGTTATAGACGTCCGTTGGGTATGACATACTTTATCGCATTCCGTAAGTTTACTCGACAAAATCGGAAACTAGGCTTTCTTCACAGGAATTCGACATAGCCATCTGTCCAACGGTGCCACTAGGATTCCATAATTGGGTAGCACCGCAGGAGATGATGTCATAACTCCATTCCAGTTGATTTCAGAAAATCGGTGTTAAGTATGCATATTCGTATCTACGATGTTTTGCACCCGGGACTGGACTCTTCCTCTGTAACCTACGAGGAGCCGTCCTGGGGGTCTGAGGGGGTTCGAGGGGGGAGGCTTCCCCCTCCCCTTTGATAAGCTTTGATCGTTTAAGGGGGCTTACATGCAAAAGGATGATACCTTTGGCAAAGTTTTGAACTGTTCATATGTTAAAATATATTGCTTTTATTTTTGCAGATGGGTGTAAGGAAAGTGGTATGGTGTCTAAGTGGAGGGGTTGAAACTCCTCCCAAAACTGGTCCGTTTTATTCCAAAGCTTTGAACTGATTTAATTCTAAGAAATTGTCACTACCTTGTGATATTTTGGCTGTGGCATGGCACACCTCCGATCATGGCGGTACCGTGGAAGCTCTGGGGTAATTAAACTAGGGAAGTTCGTGTGATGATTTTAATTGACCTCCAAATGACACGTTAGGAGAGGATTGGAAAAGTTTTGAATATTTGAGGGCCCTTGAATGCAATTTGGTGCAATTTCTGAGCAAATCTGAAGGAAAATAGGCGGCAAATTTAAGACATTTTTAAAGAGGAAAATATGAGGGATTTCGTTCTTGAGTTGAGGTGGACGGAAGCATACTTTTGTCCACTACATTTTGACTGTGTGCCTTTCGACCTAACCCCCCCACCACCACCCGATGCCTACGCCATTGGGTAATGTACCTCAAATAATAAACATGGCGCTACAAATTTTGCCATAAAACAAGATTACCATCGCGTCTTGAATAACCTGAGGTTGGGCTTGAAGTTCACAGAAAATAGTTCTCGCCCGAAACATCCCGTCCGTGCACTATCTTCCTATTAACGGTTTCTGGTATTTAGTGTATAACTGTGGCAATTGCGAGCGAAAAGAGCCAAAATTTTGCATAGGAGTTGTTACAAAACCCGTTAAAGTACCTTTGAACAAATGCGTTCGGACTGACATTAAAAAGTTAGATCGCCCGGAGCGTAGGAAACTTTGATAGATTTGAAAGGATTTGCGATAGAAAATTATTAAGATAGATTCATCATTCACCCAGTCAGTCGGAAAAACACTTAATCCTACCCCTACAGAAATGTACAGCTTAATCGCCTTTGCGTTTATTTAACAGTCGAAAATCGCTTGTGCCATACTCCCCCCATGCCCTCAAGCCGGCACCACTGTCCCTGTTCTTCACAAAGCGCCACCCCTAATTCCAAACGTTGTACTTTTCATAAAGTTGCACTCTTAAACACAAATTGCGACTCAACATCTGCCAGCACGCAGGGGAAGGCCGCGGACTTTGTATAGCAAGTCATGACTCGAGTTGCTACCTCTTACAATCCAGTTGACTCGTGCAGACCTCTCGTGCATTCAATGACTTGACCAGAGCTCAAATGGGGTGTCCGAAGATTTTAGACGCCAGCCAGTATGGTAGAAAGGGTGCCTCAAATTCCATCCTCAAACCATGCTTGGCTACCACTCTGTTCGTTTTGCTTTCCTTGTTTTCTTTGCTTTTCCTCCCTCTTTCCCCTTCTTTCATTTATTTTGCCGACTGATGTAAGATTTTTCGTCTCAGCCTGACACGATATCACACTGCTATGAACATTTGGCTTGCTGAGAAGTAAGTGCAGTTCCGCAAAACGAATATGCTTACGTTTCATGTGTTTTTGACGGGATTTTTCAAATATTACGACATGAGTTGTCTACGGTCTACATCATAAATTCCAATTGCTCCTCCCGGAGCCCTCTTACACACACTCCCGGGCCGGCTTTTTTCTTTCGTTTTTTCTGTTTTTTTTTTCTCTTTTTCCCTCTCTCCGTCCTCTCACCTCTTTCTCTTCTTTTCTCTTTCCTTTCCTTTCTTCCTCTTTCCCTCTCCTTCCCTCTTTTCCCTCTCCCCTTCCCTTCATTTTTCCGACTGGTGCAGGATTTTGCAGACTGGATCTGCCCATGGGGGGTGCCACACCCCTACATCCCACGCCCCCTCTAGGGACGACTCTGACCTCCCCATTTTGTCACAACATAAATAATAGTAAGAAGCTCAATGATGAAAATCCTGCTGCCTGCGACGGTCAGCTTACTTTGGAGGAGTGCAGGCTTGCTTGTGTAAGATTCAAGGCAGTGATGGATCTCAGTTGAATTTTATAAGCATTTTTGGCGCCTAGTGGTAGGTGATATAGTAACCAATTCTCTTGACGCTGCACATGTAAATGTAAAATACATGTAAATGTAAAATTGCCAGAGCAGCAAAGCGGGGGAGTCATCCCCATAATTCCTAAGCCTAATAAAGATCATACCCTTGTAAAGAAGTAAAGACCCACAATATTTCATTGTTAAATGTGGATTATAAAATGTGTTCAAAAGTACTCGCCACTAGAATCAAGAATTCCACTTTAATTAATGACAATCAAACTGAATTTACTAAGAGTAGGTTTATTGGTAAAAATGTCCAGTGGCCTATATTTTAGATACAATCGATTGTTGTAAAGAAAATGACAAACTCGGTTTTCGCCTTTTAGTTGATTCTGAGAAAGCCTTCGACATGGTAGAATGGGGATTTATTCATAAGTGTTTACATTCCATCAATTTTAACAAGGATTTTCATTAATGGATTTCCACTCCGTAAGCTAATGTAACATCTTGTGTTTGTAATAATGGTTACTCTTATTGCTTTTTTAAAGTTTCTAGAGGACTGAGGCAGTTCTGCCCGTTAGTCCTTACCTTTTTATAATTTGCGCCGAATATCTTGTGTTACGCATTAACTCTTCACCTGTAAAAGCCTGGTTTATCAATTTTGAACTAGGAGATCAAAATTTTTCTATATGCCGACGACACCTGTATTTTCTTTGCTGGTTCTCACTCTTCTCTGAAGGGAGTTGTTGATTTTCTTCAGGTCTGCAGGTGTCGTCCAGCCTTCAAGTTAACTTTGATAAGTCCAATATTTTTCCACTATAGATCCTTTGATTCATCATAAGCCCCGCTTTCTAAGCGATGCCAAGTGACGGCAGGCCGCACTACTCCGGAAATCACTTTTGATCATAGGAAGGATAATGTTTTCCACATCAATTACTCTCTCAAACTTTCACATCTCCAAAGTATCCTTAATTTACTAGTCACAGCGTGACCTTACTTCTATTTGGAAAGTAACTTCGATAAGTCTTTTGTTTTATCGCCGGCAGTTATGGTGTATCTTTTACAAATCCTCCCAAAACGCACCCAAGAAATTTATCAAGAAGTTGGAAAATTATATAGTCAGCCTGGCAAACGGGACAAGGTTAAAAGAAGCGCACAATGTCATTAATGTTCCAACTTTTCTTAAACGCTTAACATGCTCGTGTGGGAAGAGATATTGTAGTGACTCGCAAGGATCGTGAAAAGACTGAGTTTTATGACTTGTATTTGAATGGTGAGGGAAAAGTCTATTTATTCCAGTGTAATTTCTATGTCAAGGAGATATAAGAACCAATAACGTATTTGTTAACGAAGTATGTACTGCTTGGGAACAGTTTAAATTTTAAAGAACCTTTGGAGGACTATGGACACCAACTTTGGAAAAATACCGTATACTGAGTAAGAATGAGACAGAATTCTATCGAAACAGTTTGATATGATCAAAATATTATTTTAAAGATATTCTTGATGGTAACAACCAAATACTTCCTTAAACAGTTTCGTAAGAAAATATGATACTGTTGCTTTCCCTCTTACCTAACATCCCTGCTGTATTATCCATGCTATTTCTGTACCCTGGTGGCAAAGTTTTGTTAATGAGGTATTTTGATCCTGGCCATCGTCAATGGATAACATGAGGTACTTTAAGTTTGCTGATGTTAGGCGATTTTCAGTGGTGAATCCTATGCTGATGCTTGAATGTTGGGCGGTTGACTGTTGAAACCTGTATTACGTCGTTTGAACAGGAGTCTTTTGCAACTCCCTGGTTTGAATGCTAGGCGAATCCGGTCGTGAATCCTGCCTGGGCGAATCCTGTGCTGAATCCTGGGCGGATCCTGTGCTGATTTCATGTGTTAGCTTCAGACTGGTGAAAGAAATAATATTCATATAGCCTGCGTAGCGCCTCTGTGGCTGCCGCCCCTCAGATGGTTTTCACTGATCTACATGTAGATCAGTGATGGTTTTACGCAACGATGGGCTGAACGAAAAACTTTGTTCCCTTCGCGAGGTAATATTCATGTGGCAGTGCGACCAGTCTGAAGCTAGCACAGGATTCAGCACAGCTAGGATTCGCCTGGAATTCAGCACAGGATTGGCCTAGGATTCGCCCAGGATTCAGACATCAGCACAGGGTTCAGCACAAGATTTTTAAGCCTGCACAGGATTCACCTAGAATTCAGGGCAGGATTCGCCCAGGATTAAGGATTCAGCATTCAGCACAGGATTCGCCTAGGATTCAGAGAGCAGCACAGGATTTGTTTCAAATCCTGTGCTGAATCCTGTGCTGCTCTCTGAATCCTAGGCGAATCCTGTGCTGAATCCTAGGCGAACCCTGTACTAGCTTCAGAAAACAGCGGTGTGCCAGGTGTCTCAATATTTAGCCGAGGTGCACCAGGGACTAGCTTGAAAAGAGGATATATGATTGAACTAGACCATATCTGTCTTCACAGGTGGGGTGTAGCCGCTATACCAGTGTACCCACGGTACTGGTGTTACTGGCCATGGGCGGCGGGTAGTACGGGTGGTGGACACTGCACTGTTTTGACTTTGAAAAATGTCTGCTTTGATTTTCTGTGCTTGCTGACCTGGTTAACCCTAGACTAGCCAATCAACCATGCATGATGGACGCGGAACTAATGACTAATATGTGTTTAAGACTGAGATTTCCAAAGTCATGTAATCTAGGGCACTCATGCAATGTCACATTTTCTCCATACTGGCGACCTACTAGTCGTACGCACGTACCTAAGGTAGACACAGAGCTCAATCAACAAAGTTGTGTTTTAAAGATTTAAATTTTCTACAATAGGGGGTACGTGTAGGCCGGATTGCAAATTTCTGACCTCACTCATATTTGGGGCTTAAGTCCGCTTTGGTGCTGGGCAGCCTCCTCTTGAGGCAATAAATCCTGGATTCTAAGCTGATCAGTTTTTGGCGGGTAACTAGATTCTAACGAAATTATAATTACTCACCGATTTCTTCTTGCTCAGCACGAAACTCAGGTCCGGTTCAGCAGATTTGATGCATCAGAAGTACGCTGAAGTTTCCATTCCAAAGATAAATATATACACGATATGAAGAGATAAATAGATTAATGTAGAATTCCACCACAATGCGACAAATAATATCCTTGACAATGGTGAAAGTTTAGCTCGTCGAAGTTATAAAGTAGGATAATTCCGAATTCCAATAAAAGTCGAGTTGAACGTAATCCAAGCAGAATAATTATCGAGACGGATAATAACGTTTTACAATATCACTGAAAATATCCGATCGAAAGGATAAAGGCGAAAGAATGCGATTTATGTTTAAAAGCGATTTAAGTTGTTGCGTTGAGCGATTGAAGTCGAAGGTCGAAGTGTCAAGAAGTTCAGGCGAGCGACAAAGATAAAAGGTTACAATACAAGGATAAACTGAGGGCGCTTTCCGATGACGAACATGGAAATGGTGTTAAGCTACACCGCTACAAGTTGAGTAACCCAGGCCCGGGACGATTAAGGTTTAAAAAGGAGGGCCAGGGGTACAAATGTGGTTATACACCTCAACGGCGTTCCGACATCTTTATGTTCTGACACACATGAACCCTGATCCTCTTACACATGTACCTAACTTTACCCTTTCGTAACATTGACCCTCGCGTAGACTTGTCTGAAGAACTTAGAGACGTTGCCGGAACAAAGAGATGTCCGAACATAGAACAGTTACCACGACTAGGCTAGTTACCTACAAAAACACAAATGTACCGAAACTAGTCTCTCCGGAAAAAAAAAGACTCAAAAGTTCGGTAAGTATGCCCATATCTAATTAGTTAACATGACAGAGTGGTAAAGAGTGTAACAGTCGGAATTCTGGTGGCTTCAAACGGGTAACAGTTGGAATTTCAGCACATACTGTACCTCCTTCCCAACTCATGAGACCCTAGCTACATCCCTGGATACTATACTACGACATAAATATTCGTGCAATGAAATATAATTTAGGCTATTCTCGGAAAAGATAATGCATGGTTCTATCATGGAGTTTCAAACTCCTTCGTTCAATTAGATTTTGCAAAAAGTAACAAAGATACCTTGCCTAACCTTTGAGTAGAAGGATGTATGGTATATATTCCTTGGTCAGTCAGCTGAGCAAACAATGACCTGGTCCTCTCCGCGGAGTACAAAACATCACGCAAGTTACCAAACTATGGGGGAGTGACCTCTTGAGGTTGACTATTGCTCATGAACTTCTCACTTCCATTTAGTGCTTTAATGCCCTTTGCTTGGCCTTAAGCAAAATCTTTCAGTAGGGGCAACAGGCTAAGCAGACCGACGCAATCAGTTGGCGTTAAGTGTACCAAAGAAAAGATACGAAAAATTAAGTGCTTTCCAGTTTCCATATTGGTGAGAATAACACTTTCCGTGCTTTACAAGTTGCTTCTGAACTTGCAATTTTAGTAATAAAAGATTTCAAAGATCCATGTGGTAAAAAAGTACTTTGAAATTTCGGGGAGGGGGAGAAACTTCCCCTGCTCCTCTATTCACGGGTGTGTGTCTCTGCACAATTTTAGATTTGTGCACCAAGCTTACTGACGACACCTAAACTATACCGTAACACGTACATGTACCCTACAAAGGAATTTTTAGCAGGCGCGACGTCTAAGCGCAACATATGGCAAATTCAGGCTGAAATACTGAAACGGCTCAGAATCACCCTTCCCCAACGGTGTGGGTTCCAGGAACTAGAGTGAATGGCCCCTGGTGGAATTCAGGGGTAACGCCTCGGTGAGAGTCAGGGGGAAGCCCCAGGAATTTCTGGGCTATTCGCGAAATTTTGGGCATTAAAATTTAAAAAAAAAATTTAATGACATTGGATGGGCATTAAACCACCCACAAAAATCACAATTTGACGTATTTTTACAATGATGATGATGCAGAGAGCTTGGACAGGGAGTTGCACTCTAGCGACAACTCTCTGGCTCGAGGATAGATGTTGGTGAGGGATTCCCGGAGATTTTCAACAATAATTTCACCCGGGGCCATATTATATTCTACGGGCAGTAAGAACGTGAAATTTATTTTTAAGAAACGAGTACTCTGAAAGATACATTTTTTTACTTACTTCGCGTTACGTGTAAGTAACAAAAAAGTAACTAAAGAAAAATATCTTCATGGTAGTTTCCCCCTTACGCCCCATCGCTTCATGTCTGTCCCATATTGCCGGAAATGGCACTTTCGGTTCCTTAGTTGCCTCTAAAACAATTTATATTTTAAGAAATATCAGTGTTGTAGTCGAGGCCGCTACTTCCGAGGCCGAGGCCGAGACCGAGGCCGAACCCTCCGAGGCCGAGGCCGGGTTACTTATTATATCAGAGAAAAAAAATATCAGAGCATACTTTCACTCCATCCAACATAGTATTATAGCTGGAGCTCAGGATCCGTACTCCTTGCCCAGAGGTGGTGAGGCAATGGGGATTAGATTGAGATATCTTGCCATTCAAGGGCGGGCTTGTGAAGCGAAGTATGTAACCCTAAGAATGAGCAAATAGTAAATACACGTAAGTCAAGTTCATTTAAATTTACCAAACTTTATTTTAAGAAGCTGGGCACTTGGGCAGTTGTCTCAAGTTACACCGTCACCTACTAGTGTTTAGAAACAAAAACATGGGTTTTCACAAAATACAGAAGGGATCAGTTCCAACTTCCAATTAGTTCCCAAAAAGTAAAATTAATCTGCCTTGCGAAGGATATTGCTGATCACTTTGAGCACTCTATTGAAAAAAATGAGAGAAACTAAACAGCAGTAGACGCCGGTAGTACATGTGTGCCTGCACAAATACCATACAAATTGTGCACTCATTTTAGAAAGCATAATTAGTGTATGAGCTCAATCTAAAAACAAGAAAATGTGTTTTCATGAACTTGCAACTGCCAATTTTCGTAACCAGAGGTGGAAGAAATCCACAAACAACCTGAAATAATTTTTCCTGACAGTTCACACTGTTATGTGTCACCGTCACTACATATTGTACATAATAACAGATGTGTGTACAGAAGGTACTAAAATAACTGACATGAAGTCTACAATCTACAGTTTGATCTTTTACCTTTTACAAGACCCCAAAACAATACAGACTATATTATCGGGAACACAATACTTCACAAGTCCATACACACTGCCACGTGCACCACTGCACCCAACTTAAAGGAGCTTGGTTCTCTGGCTCAGAAGCTCAGAAGCTAAGAATGTGTGCATTGCACTTCAAGAACATGAGGCATTCCAGCATTTGTGGGGAAAGTTTGGCGCGATGTGGCCTCATGATCAGTCCTCCATGGCTGAAAACTCTCTCCACCGGAGCACTGCTAGCTGGCACAGAAAGAACATTCTGGGCCAGGGTATAGAGTGCTGGATAGCGCAATCTGGCCGCACCGTCTGGCCTCCAAAAGGTGTTGATGGCTTGCAAAATTTGCATCGTGCCCTATGTTTTTTCCGTCCCCTCTCTTCAAACTCTTCGTGGTCATACAATCCGAATTTTATTATTCGAGAATCAGCAGACAGGGCGACTTCGTCAGGACAATAACAAGCTAGTATAGTGATAGTGCGCGCGCGAGTGACACGGCGGCTAGGCTGCGCTGCACGTGTGTGTGTGGTGTGGACTGTGGAGAACTGTGCATGTGCCGTACCTGTTATCCAGTATACGGTATACCGTGTGTGTGTGTGGCGGGTTCAGCCTTGCTGTATGATGTATGCATTGCAAGATATTAAGATTACATGCGCTGTATCGTACGTTCACAGCTAATCTGCACTTTTCAACCGCAGCGATCGATGTTGTCTTGTAATAGAAAATATCGACAATAAAGACATTAAACTTCGCATGGTTTACTTATTTCTTTGCAAAAAATGGTAGTAAATTATTAAAAAAGTCGGAGGTAGTCTTGCCTGGCCTCGACCGAATTTCCGAGGCCGGGAGCTCCGAGGCCGCAGCCTCCGAGGCCGAGACCGAGGCCAAGGCCGCGGCGATCCGGCCTCGAGGCCGGCCTCGAGTCCTCCAACACTGAGAAATATACACAGATAGATATACACAGATAGATGTTTTATATGGCATGTGGGCCTATGAACATGAACGATCCTTAAGGAAAATCGTAGTCACCCGATACCCTGCTTCAATTATGTGAAAAAAAATTGTTAATGAATTGTCAAATTCATGAAGACTAACTGCAAAGTTAACATTTAAGTTTTCGATACAATGATGTTCGGAAACATCATGAACAATAATACTTGCAATGGAATAAGAGAAGATTTTTTAAGATATTGCCGGCGATGTTTTGCAGTAATTTTAGGGGAGACTGATTCTAAACTGGGGGTAGGGGGTAGGAAAGGGTATTCATAAATGTGATTAAAATTCAAATTTATTCCACAGATGATTTTAAAAGAATACATAAACAATATTGATATACAAAGCAAAATAGCAACAAAAAAAAAATGATTTGAAGGGCACAAGAAAAACCGAAAAAAACTGTTACCTTGGTGACCCATGAACTAATAATACAAAAAATATCATGAGAAGGAACACACTAGTTGAGAGCTTCTTGGTGGGGTGACGTCTTCGTGTACGAGTTAAATAACTAAACCGCTGTTGTAGAAAATGAATTTGCATTGTAGTGTTGGAATTTATTTGTATTGTCATCTTGTATTGCTATGTCAACTGTTATCTTTGTGTTATTGTGTTACAGCGGTAGTGGAGTGAGTGTGTAAAATGTTCGTACCGAGATGTGTATTAATTAGTTGCACTTTTGTTTACGTATATGGAGTGAGTCAGTCTTTGGTCGGTCTTGACAGGAATATATGTTATGCTCTGCACGGAACCTCACGCTGCATGTCAGAGTCCTCTTTAGTTTTTCCCTAAACTAAATACGTCTTTCCCGAGAAGGTCCCGCAAAACCAAGGCTGGGACCACGCTACACTATGACTAGTAAACCACTATCTTGCGATAAGAATCTCAGACCAAAGACAGCTAAGTACAGGGGCGGATTTAGGGGAGCCAGGGGGCCCGGGCCCCCCTTCCAAAAATTTTTGAAAGTTTTTTTTCAACTTCATAAAATAAAGGACAAGGCCCTATTCCAATGAAATAGGCATATGAGATGTGTCAGAGTGAAACTTAAACTTGTTCATTATTTTCTACCTCAGCAAATAAGTGTTATGTTAATTACTCTGCTACTGACTTTCAACTGATAACATTTTGGCTTATATTGGCCTCAGTAACTTTCTCTGGGCATTGCAAGGAGTTACAAATGAGCGCTGTATTAATGGATTGCTAACTTCAGTCTATTACCGGCCAGGCCCACAGCATTGGGAGCACTGCTTCTACTTTCAAGAGAATTTCAGAATTCTTGAATATTTAGAGGAATATTTTCGACAACATCAGGCTTTTAACTATAACTTGATGCAATATTACCTGTAGTGTCTAATTTAAGCCTTGTAATTTATTTCCATCAAATGCACTGTGAATTTAGGGTAAAATTTAAAATTCACTAAATTATGAAAATTTTCCAGCGATATATGATCAGTTCAAAAATATACTAGAAGGCATCACCATTTTGCATCTAAGCAATCTTAAATTAACAAAAATTTCTCAAAGGGGAGGGGACACCCCTCTCCAGAAAAGCATCTTTCATCCAACCAAAAATTAAAATCACTGAATTATGAACGCTTTCCAGCCATATAAGATCAGTTCAAAAATACACCACAGACATCACCATTTTGCATCTGAGGCTTCTGAGCAGCCTTAAATTAATAAAAATTTCTCAAAGGGGAAGGGGAGGGGGTCAACCCCTCCCCGGGTTCCCCCTCCCCTTAGACCCCTCCCCAGGACGGCGATTACTCATTATATGCTTTGCCCCTATCAAAATACCCTAGCGCTGCCCCTCTACTTAGACCCCTCTACTTAGACCCCTCTCCCAGATCGGACTTTTATACAAACCACTATGACCTGGGCTCCCCCCCCCCCTTTTGCCAAATCCTGGATCCGCCACTGAAGTAGACAGCCCAGCCCTTGTAACCTTGGGACGAGGGATGTTTTGTTTCATATATTCAGGAAAGCTTCCCATACCCATTCCACAGGCTGCAGTGTGGCGACAGCCACTTTGCAGAAAGCCACAACACAGGCTAAATAGGTTGCCGCTACATTTAGCTTTCTTACTTTGAACATCGATCTCCTCAATCTTTCAAGTTCCTTCTCTATTCTCCTTACAAATATCCTTCAAGGTATTGCCATGGATGTGGTAGCTCCATGGTATTGCAGGGCAAGTTACTGTTGTGAACGTGAATGCGAATCTTACCATCATCATAAAACAGCTGAGAGCTCCTACCTGGACACAGGAAGAAGAAACTCGTGCTGCTATCAATACTTACTGCCTCTTATTCTCTTCGTGCATGAATGGTTTCTTCAGTTCGTTTTATCAGTCAAGCTCATCCGAGTTAAGTGGAGCTGAATTCCATTTGTTCTCCATTTGTAGCTTCGTAGTTCGTCTATAGAAGTGTAGTACATACATTGGACCGGATCAGGAGGCCACTTCTATTTGTATTCTGGATGTGCTCCTGTCGAATTTGTTTAGCATCACTAATGGAATGCATCAGGTTTATCCATCTTAAACTGTTACTTGTAATTGCGGAAATCGCTCTGGTTTTTTCTATCCTGTTTTGTGTTCTACCGTACCCGATTCGAACAGGAACTATAGGTAACGTACGTAATGTGTACAAGCTGTGTGTTAACAATTTGTGTCGTAGTTTTAAGCAAGGAGAGGTACATTGAATAGCTAGTATCAGAGAGCGTACCCACTACCTCCCCCCCCCCCCCCACGTTGAGAAGAGTTGTTGCATGGGCACTTTTAAGTAAAACTTGCATTACCCCAAAGATATTTTGTAATAACCGCACTTGAAAGCAATCTTACAGTAGTTTACGGTCGTTTCGCCGCCTTGCCAGTTCGTCCCCCAAAACCAGTTCGCTCCCAAGCGATGACTAGTTCGCCCCCGAGGACCAACCAGTCTCCCCAAGTGCTGACCAGTTCGCCCCCTAATTTATTGGCAATATAACTTTGTTATTTTCGGCATTTTTGTGCCTTTTTAATCCTTTATGTTGCGTCCTTTGCAATATACTACCTGCAAAGGCTCATATATATATATATATATATATATATATATATATATATATATATATATATATATATATATATGTATATTGTGTGGAAATAACGATTTTTTTCATTTTGTGTTCATATTTTCCTTGAAGAACGCTTTTTGATTCCTTGCCGTAGGCAGGCAAGGAATCTATGCGACTGATGGTGATGTCGTGTGTGGAGTGTGTGTATGACACCATAGGTTAAACTGCGAAAACCTCGTGAATGGCTTGTAATAGCGCTATCTCGAGATAGCGATGGCTGACACTGTTCATATTTGATGTATAGATTTGTCATGTTGAAAGAAAGAACCCTTTTGTTTTTGTTGAAGGTCAAAGGTAATTTGAGGTCACCGGAGGTAAAAAGCCGAAAAGCTCGTAATCGCGATATCTCAAGATAGGAATGACCGACACTTTTCATATTTGATATATAGGTTTGTCATGTTAAGAGAAAGAATTCTATTGTTTTGGGGGGGAGGTCAAAGGTCATTTGAGGTCACCAGAGGTCATAGACCGAAAACCTTGAAATCGCCGTATGTCAAGATAGTAGTGACCTCTATAGATTTTTCATGTTGAGAGGAAGAACCCTCTTGTTTTTGGTAGAGGTCAAAGGTCATCTGAGGTCATCAGAGGTCAAAAACCGAAAACCTTGGGATCGCGATATCTCGAGATAGGGATGACCGAAACTTTTCTTATTTGGTACATAGATTTGTCATGTTGAGAGGAAGAACCGTATTGTTTTTGATAAAGGTCAAAGGTCATCTTGGGTTACCAAAGGTCAAAAAGCAACATTTCCCAAGAATTCCCAAGATCGTCATCTGGGGTTATCAGAGGTCAAAAAGCAAAATTTCCCAAGATCATCATCTGGGGTCACCAAGGGTCAGAGAGCAAAATTTCCCAAGAATTCCCAAGATTGTTATATGGGGTCACCAGAGGTGAAATAGCAAACTTTCCTAAGAATTCCCAAGATCATCATATGGGGTAACCAGAGGTCAAAAAGTGAAATTTCCCAAGAATTCCCACGATAGTCATCAGGAGTCACCAGAGGTCAAATAGCAAAATATCCCAAGTATTCTCAAGATCGTCATCTGGGGTCACCAGAGGTCAAAAGCAAAATTTTCCAAGAATTTTCAAGATCCAAGATCCATTGGAGTTGAATCCCTTTCAAGACACTTCAGATTTTCTTTTTTGTTATATTTGGTGGGGTTCAAAGGTCATGTGAGGTCAGCAGAGGTCAAATTGTTAAAACATCATAAAATGATGTGTCAAGAAGGATAAATTTGAGGGATAAACCTCAGTGCAACAAAGCATCCCCATTCGGCAAGGAATCACTAAGCCTTTGGGCTTTCTGGTTTGAATAGCAACTCTCTTTTTGGAGTCACACTTCCCTTCTACTCTTTTTTTTATCGGCATCATACATAATCGAAGACATCTACTGCATTTGAAACAGTTTGTTTTTTAATTGTATTTTTTATGTTGGCGTTCTTTGCACTATACTAGCTGAGTTATATCTCCTCTTTTCCCTTTGGCATCCTTTCATTTTTTGACATTTTTTCGGTTACGTTCATGTTTTCCTTAAGAACTCTCGTTTTTAGTTATGCAACAACCCTTAATACCCACTCTCTCTAATTGAAAAAATCTCAACTGCATTTGCATTTTTTGTTACAGTAACTAGTGTAGTAAAATCGTGTGTGCAAACTGGTTGGTACTTGGGGGCGAAACGACTTCCACCTTGGGGCGAACTGGTAGTGGGGTGAAATGACCGGGGTTAACTGGTTGGGGCGAACTGGCAATGGGGTGAAACGACCGGGTACCTCACCAGGATATGGCCTTGGGAAATTAAACTGTATGTAGGCTATAGACCTTTTTTCCGGGAGGTGCCATTACATGTATGCGTAGCTAGGATGAAAGTTTTAGGGGGCCTACGTATCCAATGGGGGTCACGGCACTGATTGCCGTCCTTAATTCTTACAAATTTTATTAGGACACACAATTTCTGGGGACTAGCAAACATCTGGGGGCCCAGGCCCCCCAGGCTTCCCCCAGTTGGTACGCGCCTGTGAGTATCATACATACGGTACATAGGCACATAGGCGTAGAAATATGTTCTAAGCTGTGGGAGAGGGTAGTTAAATGTTGTTTCCGACCACCGTCCTGGGGGAGGGACAAGGGGAGTCAGGTTCCCTCCCTATTGGAAAATTTTGGAATATTTAAGGGTCCTTAGATGCAATTTTCTGCGACGTATGGTGCAATGTTTAGGAAAATTACTGTAATTTTTAATTTTGTTTACAGATTGGACAAATAAGGGGCTTTTGTCCTTGAATTGTGTTGGGGCGGAAACATACTTCCGCCATCACATTTTTGAATGGAGGGCTTTATCCCCCAGTCCTCCTTCTCCAACTCCCAACTCCCCCCCCCCCCCCCGCTTCCTACCCCTATGTGCACAGAAGTTAGTGAATGTACACTGGATCGCCTATCAGTAATTGATACCGGTACGTGAAGCAGTGGCGTTGCTACGGGGGGGGGGCATGAGGGGGAACGTGCCCCCACGGCAAAGCCGTGCCACCCCAGGTGCCCCCATGGAAAGTTTTGGAATGCACAGTTTTGTATGTAAGCCTAATAGAGAGGGAGAGAATTCAGAAATTGTGCCCCCTAGAAAGGTTCGTGACCCCGCAGTTCCCCCTGCTCAAAATAATCCTGGCTACGCTACTGCCGTCAGTAAAGTGGATCGATAGAGTGGGGGATTTCAACACCAGTGTGCCGTTAGCATAGACGTAAGGCCGTAAGGGACCACTTTCATGTGTTGGACTCGATAAGTAATTTTGCTCGAAATTTCAAACACGCTTGTACCGAATACAGTGCAAATTTGCCCTAGATAATAAATTTTCTGTCAAAATGGGGCTACATCTCCTAAGTCCCCCCTCCCACACCTCTCTCCCTCATTCTGATCCTATACGGCCGTCAGCTTGGTGGTAGTGGTACCAGAAATGAGCGCAGTGTGCAGACATTCGACTGTTGGAAAATCCTAAAATAAAGGCAGTACGGTATCCTATTAGGTACAGAAACACCGCGAAAAGCTTTTAATGAAATCCTGCGCACATAATAATCTATTTGTGGAAACCCTGTTATAATAACCCAAAAGAAAAGAAAAGAAAAAAGAAAGGAAAAAAGAAAAGAAAAAAGAAAAGAAAAAAGAAAAGAAAAAAGAAAAGAAAAAAGAAAAGAAAAAAGAAAAGAAAAAAGAAAAGAAAAAAGAAAAGAAAAAAGAAAAGAAAAAAGAAAAGAAAAAAGAAAAGAAAAAAGAAAAGAAAAAAGAAAAGAAAAAAGAAAAGAAAAAAGAAAAGAAAAAAAGAAAAGAAAAAAGAAAAGAAAAAGAAAAGAAAAAAGAAAAGGAAAAAAAGAACGTATCTGATGCACTGTCCACGGTTACTGCACAGGCGGATGCAGGTCCTGCGGGCTACATGTCACTGCAGGTGTATCCCTGAAGCTAGGCCGTACACCCAAATATAGAGTAAATACCCCAAAGGGCCATGAGGCTGACCAGTCACGGTGCCTTCGAAGGTTTCTAAGACAGATGGGATGGGGCTGAACCATAAATTTTCTAAGGAAATTCTGAGCTTATACTTTAAACACAGAAACTTCAAACTAAAATAATCGCGCACTTGCATAGCCAACTATGGAGGGCAGACGTATCAGTACTGTACGTCAGGGGCGTCGATCCTGGGGGCAGGGTGGGCAATTACCCCTCCAAAGAAAACATTGGGGAGGCAAACATATCGTTTTGCCCCCCAATAATTCAGGCATAGTAAAAAAATATAATATTGTGGTATACAGATGACTTTAGGGCTTCAAGAAAACGCCAATTCGAGCCTATTAAAGTATTTATTTGAATCTACCATCTAACCCTTTCAACATGATGCATGTCCCTATACCCCTTATGCTAATTTTTTAACACTTCAGATAACTATTTATGCATTTTCTATTGAAATTAGGGTTGTCGGAAAATTTTTCCCCCAATTCCCAACCCGATCTACGCCCCTGCTGTACGTTTGTATCACCAAAGTCCGTTTGATTCAAGATCCACTTAGCCAACCAGAATTGCTATGTTCTCTCAGTCTTGCGGGTTGCCTCTCACTTATCCCAAAAGAGTTTCGACTCCAACGCAGGCACGTAGCCACGGGTGGCACGGAGGCAAGTCCCCCAATTTTTCAATAAAAGGTCTTGCACGGAAGGAGGACAAATTTATTGCGAGACTAGCCTTTTTGGAAGACAAATATAGGAAGAAAAAATGGAAAATACCGCATTCTGGGACTTTGCGTGTGTTACAAACAGCTCATTCTACCCAAATAACTCGACAAGACAAGAAATAAAGGAACGTAAAGAACGCTGTTACGACCACATTTTTTGGTTAACTTGTCTAGTCTTTGGGAAGGATTTCTTCAATATAGTGGGCACTTAAGGGGCACGGACTTTGCTTGGATTTGGTACAAATTTGTGGATTCGGGCAGGGGCATGGCCCACTACTTCGGGGGGAGGGGGTGCATAGATGTGGAAAATGAAATCTATCACACAATAGGCTACAATAGCCTAATTTATTGCCATTGCATATTTGGCACAAGATTAATACTTGATTTACTAAGTTTATTCCTGATATACAGGTAGTATTTGAAAAAATGAATAGCGCGCTAAGCGTGCAAAAAAAGAGTGATGCAAAGAAGAATTGGTAATCATCGAGGCAATAAACAAATCAACCGCGAGGGGGAATGACCTCCTAAGAGATAACTTGCATTTTATGGTATTCATCATCTGCTCTTCCTAGCCAACATACCCGGCTGGGCCCCAGCAGAGAAAAGAAAAAGAAGGGCGAGAAAAGAGGAGAAAAGGTGGATCGGGAGAAAAAGGAAAACTAAGAAACTGTCCTATAAATATATATATATATATATATATATATATATATATATATATATATATATATATATTGCTAATTTGGGATTTAGGCGAAAAACCGTGTGAAAAAAACGCGACTGTTGGGAGAACTCGACCCTTAGACGAAAAAATCGTTTCGCCTTAACGTTTTACACACTGTTTTATTTAGGAATGCGTAAGTCTATACGCAAGTCCGATTTACCACATAATGTTAATGCAATTACTTAGTTCCACACCAACTTACGTGCATGTATCCGTTAACACTAAGGACTTACGGGCCATTGAAATAACGTGCATATATATCTCAGAACCAAAAGGGGAAATATAATCTTATGTCTTTTATTGTTTTTTTCTTCGCCGGGTGTATTGGCGGTATACCGATTTCGCCTAACAGGTCGATCTAGCGTTATATATTTATATATATATATATATATATCTATATATATATATATATATATATATATATAGGTATATATATATATTTATATATATATATATATATATATATATATATATATATATATATATATATATATATATATATATATATATATATATATATTACAATCGAAATGAGTTTTTAAGATTTAGACCTAAACCTTTTTGGTTCATTTGCGTAAAGGTGGAGTGTTCTGCTGCGCGTACCTGATTGTTTGGTGGCAATAAACAGTCGTTTTGTATTCAAGTACATTAATTTGTTCCTGACTGTGGGCAACTAGACATGAAAGCTTTGTTACCTGTCAAGTCCCTTTCTTAGGATGCATTTGGCAAGGGTGAGGTTGCCTAGGTACCACACAAAGAGATAAATAACGTTAAATGCAACGGTCCCTGATTATAGGATATTCCCCACGCGCTGAAGTGGATCAAAGTTTTTCCGATGTATCTCCAGCTAATACCAACTCCCTGATCTCATCAGGGACTTTGTGTCTAATAGCAACTTTCTGATTTCACCTAGCCCGGTTACCTTTTACTGTTTTTTATTAGTGGCCCCGTCACGGGGGGCATTAGGGACGTGAACCCCTAATTGATTTCCGTAAGTTTACCCGAAAATTTTAAAGTGAGTTGCAAAGGCGTTTAAGTTACAGATTTCTGTAAGGGGTAGGGTGAGGTCTGTTTTGACTCACCGATGAATTTACTGTAACCTTTTTTTATCCACAAGTCGTTCTGAAACTATCACACTTCTCGCAAATCCTTCGCAAAGTACCACAATTTTCGCGCCCTCCGCAAGTTTACATCCTCACCACACATGGCTGTGTTACCATCAATACCGTCTCAAACATATTCGTATTATTCAATAGTGGAGTTCTACAACTAAATAGATTGTTCTTGTGCATAGAAGTCATTACGGAGGAACACACCATTGCAAAAACGCAAAGTAGTCGAATTCAGGGGACAGACACATTTTATAAAATTGAAAGCTTATATACGAATTACTAGGCAGAAGGCTCGCGGCCCTCTTACTGGCGGATACATTTTGCTAAGAATGTAAACCGTCTCAGTGTCAAGTCTCCACGCAACTTTTGTTATGGAAATGATTTCTAATGCAAAACTTCGGCCCGCTTCGTGCGCACGTCACGGCACACACTTCATATCTTGAAGCCATTACTGGAGCAACAATAAATTACTTTGACCAAAACACTTGTTCGAAAAAAAGGACATCTTCGACCTCTGCAATGACCCTGCATCAACTGAGTATCTTATGGTAACCTAATATCATGAGTAGCATATACGGTTGCATTCGTAGCATGTATTTGTCGTTGCACTTTTTTTACAGCGAGTGTAATGCCAAAGCCAAAATGCCACTAAAGAATGAGAAATTATCATTTATAATGTCTAAGCACGTAATTAATTGAAATATTTGCCAAATATACCACCATTTTGTATTTAAGCCACATTATCTAAACAAGAATTTTTCAAGGGGGGGGGGTGTTAGCCTTCCACTGAGACAACACACCTTTCTTTTACAGTCAACCAAAAATAAGAATTTACTAAATTGTAAATCTTCCAATACATCATCAATTAAATATTTGTCAAAAATAGCATTGTTTGCTTGTAAGCTATCGTAAATGAACAAAAATTTCGCAAAGGGGAGTGGCATCCCTTAGACCTCCCCCCAAGACATCACCTGCACAAGGTGACAAAGGAGGATTTGCCCCGAATGCAAACTGTCACCGCTGCGAATATTTACACCGACTTTCTGGATTTATCTGGGGTGGGCTGAAGGCATCATCTTCTGTGCCCCCATCACCAACCTCTGTCGGCGCTACTGTTTTTACGGTATAATATCGGCAATCCCGCTAAGCTAGGTTGCATCTTCTTGCTTGCATATTCAAGTCTAATAAAGTCTTCATTTTGGAAACACAATTGTTTCCTTGTTTCATGTGTTTTTGCAGTCCATTATCATATGTTCTGAGCATTGTTAGACTGTTAGTGACAACGATACGTTACCTTACATTTCCTTTTAACAGCTGGCAATTGATAGTTGTATAGCTTACAAGTATTTGACTTCGTTAATTTATGAGACAAATGCATAACTATTCATTCATTAATTTGTGCATTCTCTCCAATTTGATTAAACTGAAGAAACCGAGATGGAAAAGTCATCTTGTCTACCTATAGACATATGTATAGCAGGAGGCATCATCGCAAAAATGAAAAGAACAAAAACATATCCTTAAAATTTGCAAAATATTACACCAAATTGCGTCTAAGGACCCTCGTATATTCAAAAATTTTCCAAAGGGGAAAAGACCCCTTAGACCCCTCCCCCAGGACAGCGGTCCGAAACAACGTTCCACCCACGCCCCAGTCGAGAAAATAACTTCCTACGCCTTGTAAACAAATACAAAAAAGAGCTCATAAAAAGTAATTTGAAATCCAAATTATTCTCTCAGAAATGTAATTTATAGTATAGGACTTTCTCACTTGTAATTTTCTAAAACATGAGATATCGAAATTTGGAATGTTTAAATGAAACGTAAAATACCCAGAAAGTGCCATTTCCTGCAATCTTGGAGGCATTTTTTGTCAAAATTTTCTCGGTACGCTCCGCGCCAACTCATTGTGGCGCTCCGCTTAGATATTGTCGGGGCATATTTTGCACCCCCCCCCCCGGCTATAAATACAATCCTGGACACGCAATTGACATTCTCCCCCACCTTTGCCGAATTTAACAAAAATTCTCGTTTATTCAATTCCAAAGTTGGAAAAACTCGCGTTTGAGTAAATTTTTCTTTTAAAAAGGAAGACTTAATAAAACTTGTGAAGTTGAAGCAAACGCGTTGCATTTGGTACTTAAGTTTGAAGTACATCACAAACTACACGCTATTCTAGTGTTAAGAAGGCACTGGTTGCCGAGTCGAGGTACTCGTACCACGCGTACAAGCAAACGATCAACTGTTTGTACCACCATCATCGTGCACCGCCATCACCACCACCGACACCGTCACCGTCACCTCACCGTCATCGTCTCCGTCACCGTCACCATCAACCTCAACGTAATCGTCATGTTTATCCTCTTTGTAATCATCCTAACCTCATCGTCTTAATCGTCATGTTCAATTTTATTACTTAATCATTTATTTTTACTTTCGTTTGCTCTAATCTAGGTCTTCCATTTCACCATTTTCCAACCTCAAAGACGAGGCAGGAGCAGTTTGCACCATCCACTCCTCGTTATCATCCTCCGATGCGGCCAGAATATTCACAAGTGTCTGACTTTCTTAAACTTGTATTTATCCACGTACCCATGACAGGAGGTAATGCTATTGAGACAAGTCCTCTCTTCCTCGATGAACAAGACAAACTGGGTGGTCATTATCTCGGCGGTCACCACAAAATTTCCGCCTTCACAGATCCAGCATTTCAAAAGTACCATAAATTTGGAATGGTACGCCATCCCTGCTCCAGGCTCATCTCTGTTTGGCAATATTTTTTGAAAAGAATGGGCAATGATGAAGACAATGCATGGGTGGCGAAATTTTTCAACGACACAACTTTAGCCTCTTTCGATATGTTTGTTGACGCCTTGTTTGCACGTGGTGTTTCCTTCATTGAGAGCGAATCTCATTTGCAGACTCAAGTTGGGATGATTTTCGACGAAGACAAACGGTTTGGTCTCGACCAATTACTAGTTTATGAAAAGTGGAATGAAAGTTTGGAAGAACTTGGAAAAATACTTAAGGTAGATGCAAAAGTTTTTCATTCAATTGAAAAACCTGTGAGAGACCAGCATGTCTGTAAAGGCAAATATACCCCGATAACTTGGTCAAAAGTTAGAACGTTGTACGCAATGGACTTTTGTGTGTTAGGATACTCGATGGATAGACGTAAAGAAGACATAGTACCACCACTTGGCCTGACAAGTGACATTTTAAATATTCGTTATAAGGAATGCCGAGTTAAAGGCCAAACTCACCAGACATCTTTAGACCAAATTGATGATTCCCATGTTAACAGTACAGCGGATGATACTAAGTGTACAATTTACACGTATTTCCAGAAGGATCCTAATGCCAAACCTGAGAATGTCAGAGTAAATGACGAGACTCTCTCGTTGTGGAGGAATGTCTGGTCTTCGGCAGGATGGAGACCACAAATTTTAACGGAAGAAGACGCCAAGAGACACCCTAGTTATGAAGAACTTCGCCAAAAATTTTGGGAGCTACCGACCATCAATACAAAGGAATACGAACTTGCTTGTTTCATGAGGTACGTTGCGATGGCAGCCGTTGGTGGCGGTTGGATGTCAGATTATGATGTGATACCATATCGATTAACGGCGTGTATCGAACCACTTAATGACGGTGCATTTACAATTTATGACAATCGTGTCCCCAGTCTGGTGTCTGGAAGTTCCCGGGAGTTTACCAGGGTAGCTAATTTGATGGCCAATATAGACTGGAAAAGTCAACCGAAATTGTTTTCTGTCAATGATAAACCACACGTTTCCGATATGTATTGTCAAGTAAAGTTTGTGGAAGATGAGTTGGTAACAAGTATGCGCGTTGTCATAGGACCACACGTACTCTTTGAATCGCCATTCACGTGTAACAGAACCAACGGTCAATTCACTTTCGACTCCATACCAGCCGGTTTACCTAAACTGCCTTGGGCAATACACTTTTCTCACCACTCTGTTTCTTTATTACGTAAAAGTAACTTTACTCATTTAGGTAATCAGTCTGTTGAACTTAAAAGGACATCTCGCCCAGACTTTATGAAAATTGCTAACAATTTTCTTCAGGAAAATTGCGTCTGATTAGACTAGTGATGGTATCAGACTGTCAGAAGTGCATATCACCCGGTTGGGACAGTGGGACGTGTCCCTACCACCTCTACAGTAGTACTGGGACACTTGAAAGCCTCAGAGAAGCATTATTATTGTTTCAAGTTGTTGTCGAAAGGCACCTTCACACATAACTAGTCGAATTTCTTCAGATGAAATTTGACGAATCGTTAAGTCCATCTGACGTTTTCTTACAAGTTATCATTGGAATTTATAAAGTATTTTAATATTTTTAAGTGTGATCGTACATATTTTAATGTGAACGGTGGTAACAGAGATAGGAGCCTCCTGGCCTCTTGTATTGAGATTAAATAGGGTCGTTTTATCTTAAAAGAAGGGTTAAAGCCTCTTTAACTTAATTTTGATATATTAAGGGGTGCATAATCTAAGTATGCTGGTGAAATTTGCATTCATTTCATCTTTGTGCATTTCGAGATATGAGCAGATGACGTTATCACGTTTTCAACCCAAAGTGAACTTAAAGCAAGCACATGTGATACCATAACCTCACCTTAATCAACACTGTTTTGCATTAACTTTTATTTTTACTCGGTATTTTTCTTTCAACGTTTACGCCACACTTTCCTCCAAAATCCCACCCTTAAAAGATACGAGCAGTAGCGTATCTAGGATTTTTCAATGGGGGGGGGGGGGGAGAGGGCGCAACAGACTGGTCGATGGGGGAAGTGGTGACAGAACGTCTTATAAGTGGGGCCAGAATGTACCCACTTAGCGTGCACGGCGAGAGCAAAACTCATAACGGGTGGGTTCCAGGGTCACTTCATATGGCCCCCGGTGAGGTCCAGGAGAGTAGAGCCCGTTTGAGGTCCTGGGGCGAAGCCCCGAAAGAGCGAATCATTTTGGTGTTTCATATGCTTCAGGAAGATTGTTTCAAGGAATATATTTAACGTGCCAATTCTTTTATCTTTTCGTATTTGACACTTTGTACTTACAGAAAAGCGATACTATATACACATAGATCACCATAGTCAGATAGCCCGAGGAAGTCGTTAAGTATGCTCTTGTGTGCCATGAGTGCAATAATTTCCCTTACCTAGTAACAATTTTCTCTTTCTTTTGCCTCACAGAGCTTGGTAGAATGTCTCTCACAAGTGAGGGGAAGAACTGGCTAAAATATTGCTTTTTCAGCTCCGCTAGCACAGTTCAACTTGAATCATAGAGTGCTTTGCGAATGGGGGGGGGGGGGAGGTCCATGGGTCCCCATTTGGCCCTGATGTGTTCCAGGAGTAACATTATGGTGGCATCCACGAGGAAAACTGCCCGGAAGCTGATTAATTAACATAATGGGGATACTTGCATGGAACTTTCCAGGCGACCTCCAAATGACACTGAGAGCACACCAAGCTCTTCGCAGTTATCGAATCTTAACAAACTTTGAACAAAAATCTGCGAACAGCTTGCAAAAGAATGAAAGAGAGAAGGAAGTAGGTATAACCAAAGGGGGATAGGACTAATAACCACTGATTTTAAAATGTTTTTTTTTTCGTTGCAAATGTGTGCACAGTCACCATAGACCGAAAGTAAGTTTGAGTAAGTTTCAGTAAAGCTTCAAATCATAGTCATCGCCCTATGCAGTTCTTACTCAAAGTATGATATTGAGACATGCAAACCTTTTGATTCCCGTCCTCATAACTAAATTGAAGTTTCTGGGGCAGAGTAGTTTATGTGTATTATTGTGCTAATGATGTTGTGCTCGAAGCATGTCGAAATTTCGCACTAGTAGTCATTGCATGGTAAAACAACATGCATTCAGCACAGATATTTTTTTCAGTTTTTTACCCTCCTTTTTACTTTTTATTTTTGGATGCCAATAGGGGCCCCTTGCGCCCCTTGAATCCGCCACTGTATGAGTGCATTTTAAACATGTGGATTGCAAACGTTAAATTCCCCAAGGAAACTTATATCCCCTATTTCTTTCAAGGTCTAAAGAATAGATTGAGAAAAGGATAAAACATTGCTCATCAATGTGATGATATAACATCAGTCACTCCTACTTGCTAAAAGTTTACTCTAGTCTTGAAACCTACTAACTTCATGTGCTAATATTTCTGGAACCACACAAAGAAATCGAATGAGAATCACCCGCAATCTTGATTTTGGTCCTCTGAAGTATCAATTTTCAGTTGAAATGTAGTTAAAAAAATGAGGGGCAGCTTCTCGCAGTTGTTACTTCTGTGCTTGTTCGTGAAATGGGAAAAGAAATTTTTTGTTACCTCCACGCAAAACGTTGGCTATAGGCGTCCTTAGAAAACGCCAAAGACAAACGATTTTAAACTCGAAGGATGCATCCACGTATAAGATGTGGCACTCCCCGAAGTCCTTCACCTTGAGAACCATAGGCGTATGAGCTGGGGGGCAGGGGGGGGGGGGCAAATGCCCTCCCAGTCGATATTTTTTCGGGCAGCGGTGGAATTTTGGAGCTGAACATGGGGAATTTTGAAGCTGAACATGGGAACTTCAGGAAAAGATGTGCATTGATTGATGATAGTATCCGACTATTAAACTCAATTTATATGCTGTTAAAGTGGACCTAAAGTCTAAAAATTCAAAAATATATATTTTAGAGGCTACAAAATTAATCTTATTGGTCCAACTCCCATTGTCATAGCTTATTCCATTGCTGAGATATTAAATGTTAAAATTTATTCACTTAAATCCAAACAGTTCATTGCGCAATAATTTTTGACATTCTTCTTGTACAACTCACATTAAATGCTTTGTTTTCTTTTAAAATTAAAAATGTTTATATGACCTTGACCGCTTCCTGTTTTCTTGCATGACATGCTGTAAAGAGAGGGCTTATATAGTCAAGTCACCCCAAAGCAGTAAGAACGCGATCACATTTTGGCACAAGGTGCGGTGGCTTTCAGAAAAACAAAGAAATACAAAGATTGTAATTTGAGTAGTACAACAATGACATCACAAATTATTGCGCAATCTACCTTTTTAAATCGAGTGAATAAACTTCAACATTTTATATCTCAGCTTAAGAAAGTCCTGTGAAGATGGGAATTGGACCATTGGAACTCAGTTTTCATGCTCTGTAATATATATTTTTGAATTTTCAGACTTTAGGTACACTTTAAATTACATCCATCCAAACATACTGTAAGCGCGTGGCAGTGCGTCTCATTTCACTCGTTTTGCTCGAACTTGTATATTCTCCAAAATTCGGGCAAGTGCTATACTTTTCGGGCAGATTCGGTCTTGCCCCCCCCCCCCAAGCGGAGGGGAGCCCATACGCCTATGTTGAGCACCGACAGAGTTCATGTCATATAGCACAGAACGTTTTCTAGTACTGATCAAGAGGGACGCCATTTTGTTGTTTACAGGTTGTGCTTCCTCCCTTTTGTCCTAGATCCCGACATCCGTTTCTCCCCGACGCTCTGGAAGTTCCCACCCCACATCCCAGACGTCTAGCGCGCTCAGTGTGTGGGTGTGGTTTCCCAGACCTATATCCCCCTTTGATTGGTCAATCATTCCAGCCCGTTCATTTATATTCATGTAGCATAGAGCCTGTATTCTATGGACCAATCAGGCGCTCAGGAATTGTATTCCATAATAGTAGTCACTGTTTGGACTAGAGCCTTCACGTGTCTGTCCGCAAGCTTGTAGACAATTGAGATCAGAATCTAAGAGAGCCAAGAGCGGACAGTTAATGAAGGCCGCGCGCCTAATTTTTTTTCCCACGAGGTTATGGGCAAATCTGATTTTGAAATTTTTTTCAAATTTGTTTCTAAATGATGGTTGGGGTTATTTCTAAGGTTAGGGTTACGTGGACTAGGGTTATTTGGCCTGTTCTTTCATAATCTGGCGTCAGAATTACAAAAAAATGGTTCAAAAGCTGTCATTTTGGAATTAGGGGTGTGGCCTATTTCCAAGACGCTGATTGGTCCATTGGCGTGATTTGCCCATAACCTCGTGGGAAAAAAAATTGCGCAGGCCGCGCGGCTTCGGACGTTGGGTGATTCATAGGTAACCAGTTGTGAGAGCTCGTATTTCAGAACAACTTTTGTGTGTGACCTTTATGCCCAATCCTCATGTCTGGCCTATTGAATGAGTCATAGGCGTAGGAAGCTGTTCGAGACTGGGGGGCTGGACAGTGTTTCAGAAGGCCGTCCTGCGGAGGGGCGTCTCCTTCCCTTTGGGAAATTTTTGAATATTTGAGGGTCCTTAGATGCAATTTAGTGCAAAAATTTGGCCTTTTTTGTACACAGTAAACAAATAAGGTTTTCGTCCTTGGATTAAGATAAGGGAGCAGAAGCATAATTCCGCCCACCACATTTTTGACTGGGGGCTAAACTCCCCCACCGGTACCTACGCCTATGGATTGAGTTGATCCTTTTTCTGAAAACCAGTCACCAAATAAATCGTCAAAAATCAGAACCAATGTTGTTAATACTTCTTCAAAGGAGCACATGTTCAAGCCTTCGCCGGAATGATTGGCCCAGTAGAGCCGCTCCCCGGCCAGAGGGGGGGGGGGGGTCTTGAGTACTCACTGATTATAGGTTTAAAACGTGCCGGCGTATTAAGAAAGGATGAAAGTCAAGGAAAACTCTTTAAGTTAAGCGATGATCGAGTTTACACGGGAAGAAATAAGGCACAGACATCGTTTGTTTTACGTTGTGTCCTCTTCTCAGGCTCGGGCGGCCTTGCCGCGTACATAGAAATTCTTTACTAAAGAGAAGAACTGAAACAGGTGTAAAATAAAGCTAAACATATCGTAAGGGATTTGAACATTTCAAATTAGAGTGTAAAGCTACAGCTGGAACATAATGAGTAGACTTTGAGGGTCAGCCGTTTTAATTGTTACATACTTCCCTCCTATGGAAAATAAATCGTCCTCGATTTATGATTTTAATTGTTACATATATACACATTTTCATAAATACCATGCTTTGTTGATTTTCATTCAAATTTAACTGGGTTATACATATATACACTTTGAGAAAATAGTGTTGTGAAATTCCGTGAAGCCAATAGTACATGTATGTCACATACTGTAAAGAGATTTTAAATTTTCGTAATTAACAATGGAGTCACTATAGATGTTCAAATTTTTGACATGATATATGATATAAAATAGATATTGTAACATTCAAAATCAAAGAGTAAGAATTTGTTTAAATTATTGCCTTGTAGAATTGCACTTTTAAGTCTTCACATTCTACAGTTCTAGTATGAATCAGATTGGACTTTCTGGAATAAATATATGATTACTGAATTTAAACATTTTAAGTGAGGAAGGTAACACATTTTCTATGAAAATAAAACAATACATAGACAACATTAACACAAAACTAACACATACTAACCAACACGTAATTCGACAACAGTCGACATAACTTAAAGGCCTTATGACCCTAGGCAATGAAGAAGTAGGCTACCCCTCCTCAAGAGGCAGACTCGTGCACCCTTATGTTGCAACCTGATCCTGCAAAATCCAGTGACAATTCCACTAGAAAGCCAAGTGCAAGTTAAGGCAAAATTAGAAACATCTCCATATAAGATATTACCAGATAAGTACGATGGTGTCATTGAACCTAGATATTTTGACAAACCCAGTATTTTGATACCTAGGTCTTTAGTACAAGTTAAAGAGGGTCAGCCGTTTTTAATTGTTACAGGTTAATTAGATCAATTTTGCGACTGGACCACTTCCAGAGAAAATTATTTCGTTTCCCAAGTTTGTTATTCTAATTTTAACTGGCGATGACTGCAAGTAGGTGTTGACTAACAATTTACAGTGTGATTTGCAAAGACACCGCTGAAGTGTGAGGCGCTCTTTCTGCCAGCGTGCGACCGAGGGTCCACCTTACTGAAGGGTCCGGGGCAATGGGGCTTGAGGGTCAGTGGGAGAACTCAAGAAACAAAGGCTTTTACAAATTTTTGGTCACCAGAATGAGGCTTTCAACTGTCTACAAATGCCATTCCATGCTTATTCTCTAAATCATAGCCAGCGGCAAAGCGAGAGATTAATTGTGCGGAGGAGGGGGGGGGGGGCAAAGGCTAAAATTTTCCGACAGATTAACATCTTCACACAAGTATATTCCTAATCGTTCAGTTGCAACAAGACGCCAGTTTGCTTTGCAAGCACAGGCGGCTCTAAGAAATTTTGTTTGGGGTGGCAAAATCAGGTCCGTATTCAGAGGGGTTCGGAAGACCTCCACTCCAGCAATATCAATGGTCCGCTTTGGAAAGTATTATGGGAGTATAGTTATCATTTTGTATTTTAGTGAAGTCCCATATAACTTTCAAAAGCTCTTCAGAAACTATCAGTCACGGGCTTTCTGTCTTTAAAAATAAGTCTGAAAGTCTGAAATTAAATTGAAACCACGACGCGTGGATGATACTATTAATGCACATGACTAGTGACCAAACGACCCAGTCAACCTGGGTTGAATCAATTGAAGTTATCACGAAATACATACTGTACTTGACAAATGCAGAAAAAAATACATCTTCTTAAATAATATGACATTTGTGAGATGGAAGCAAAGATTTCGTCCAAATGTTGAAATACTTTTCCCATACTATCTCGTACAACATGTTACTTTTTGCAAGATTGACTTGAAGAGCATGCTCTGCAAACCTTTTTTTTGGGGGGGGGGGGGCACTTGCCCCCCCCCCGTCCCCTATGGCGAGCCGCTAATGTTTGCAAGCATTTGAGGACTATGGGTTAAAGCTCAAGTGCTGTAGTAGGGAGGGGTGTAAGGGGGACTCTTAGAAAAAAATTTTAGGCAGGGAAGGTTTTAATGCAAAATGGTGATGTATGTTTCATAATTATGTTTCATTATTTTTGGGTGCTATGAACCTTTCAAAAAGTTTCTCTTATTATTGTTTTAGGGTCCGGTGTATTAAATCAACGGAATGCTGTTTACCTCCGCACACCCCTACCTGAAGTATACGATCATGGTATGAGCCATGAAGGTTCCTGAGCAGAAGCAGAAGCTGAAAAATGGTGTGGTACACGTCAACAGATGATGAATCTTGGATGAGATAGTCCCCACCCCTCCCCCTTCTCCCGCCTGTAACTTGTTTAGAATAACAAGGGGCTTATTCCTGCTAATTACTTTTTCCAAAGTCCTCTCTACTCTCTGGCGAAGAGCCAAGGGGCGAAACCAAACGCTTCTCCGGGAAGACTTTTGTCCCCCAAAGGAGCTACGTTCCCGAGGAGACAACAAACTTAATTGACCATCCTCTTGACCTTCAGACCTCTACATCAAGGGTCTGTTATGCGTGATCCCGTTCTAGACTGATGAAAAAACAGATATTACACATGATCTTGGCCAAAGGGCCGAGAAGCGATGTTATTCCTCCTAGGCTCACGCATGCAGAGACCAACAACTGCATTGGATTGCGCACTGCATTGTCACGTGGTTAGAGCATGCAGCCGGAAGGTCTGGGGTTCGACTCCTGGCCGGCTCAGACCAAAGACTTTAAAAATGGAACCTACTGCCATTGTGCTTGGTGCTCAGCATAAGCAGTGGAGTAGGGAAAACAAGCCAGTGAGCCACAACTGGAAAAAGGCCGTGGCCGGCCCGTCTAAAACCAATTTTAGAAACTGGGCCGTAAAACCTCATCTAACTCTAACTCTGGAATGCGCACATGTTTTTATCTCACCTCCCTTCATGTAATGTATAGGGAGATGAGTTATTGTATTTCACCTAACATCAGAAATGTGAAGCTGTGTTGAGTGTCTGAGTTGGGAGTTGTTATTGGAATATGAACTCCCTGGTCTGAGTATTTCAGTGTCTGTCTGGTCGTGCGTATGTGCAGGGGCGTCAATCCGTATTCAAATGTGGGGGGGGGGGGGGGGGAGGGGGGCGGGGGACATACATGACTTAGCACAAAACAATCCCTTTGGTTTTAAAGAGGGGGCGTCTTCCTATAGCCCCTCCCCCCCCCCTTATGATAACTGACGGTGTTCTATTCTAATAAGAATTATCATTTCAAAGTTAACATGACCATAATAGATGATCTGCCAGGTGAAATACACGGAGTCCACGGAATTACTTCAAGATGTTTTTTCGTCATGTCCCAAAATAGCTGAAACAACGCTTCGCAGCGTGGATCATTGTTGGAGATCATGGACCCGACCAGGCCCGTTGCTACGGTGATATATTTGGGGGTGTGAAGGTCCCAAATTCAGACCGGCTGGATGTTTTTCCCAACTGAGTGAAGGAGTTTAAATTGCACTTCGTTATGCGCTCTGCGTTTTTTCGTATACAGCAGTGAAGATCCTTCCTGGAGCTGATCGTACGTGGCTGGAAAATGTCCATAATTTAGTGAATTATAATTTTTCCGACTGGCTGGATGTTTTTACTAACTCGCGTAAATTGCACCTTTTTTATTCACCCTGCGTTTGTATACAGCAGTGGGGATCCTTCCTTTGTCACTATATAAAGATGTCATCCTGGGGGAGGGGTCTAAGGGGAGGGGGCGTAGCCCTCCCCTTTTAGAAATTTTTGTTAATTAAGGTTGCTTAGATGCAAAATGGTGCTATCTTTGGGATATTTTTGGAGCTGTTCGTAGTATAGCCGTAGTATAGCAAAGGTGTGAAGGATTAGCAAGGGCGTTTTCAGAATGCTTGTGTAGTCGTAAGTGTATTAACAATCACTACCTATACCGATAATGGCTTTCGGCGAAGCGCTCGGTAAAAAATTTTGAAAAGTGTTTAACGGCAACAACGTACTTTCAACCTTCCACATCATGCTACAAATTAGACTGAATGCAGTGGCGTACCCAGGATTTCTCTCAAGGGGGGGGGGGGGATGCAGTATATTGTGTGACCACTGGCCTGGGGAGGGGTCTAAGGAGAGGGGGTTCCCCCTCCCCTTTTAGAATTTTTTGTTAATTTAATATATGCAAAATGGTGCTATCTTTGGAGTAATTTTGGAAGTGATCATATATGACTGGAAAATATCCTTATTTAGTGAATTCTAATTTTTGGTTAGGAGAATGAAGAGAGTGTGCGTCCCTGCGATGGTATACAGCAGTGTGGAATCCTTTTTTTTTTAGTCACTACATAAAGGTACCGTCCTGGATGAGGGGTCTAAGGGGAGGATGTGTCCCCCTCCCCTTTGAGAAATTTTTGTTTATTTAAGGTTGCTTAGATGCAAAATGGTGCTATCTTTAGGATATTTTTGGAACTGATCATACATGGCTGGAATATATCCATAATTTAGTGAATTCTAATTTTTGGTTAGGTGAAAGAGGAGAGTGCGTTGTCTTAGAGAAATATACGTTGTCAACAAACCTCCCCGAGCCCCCCTTTTGGCTAGGCTTTAATGCCTTCTTTTCGGGGAAAGTTTTTACGACAAATTACGTGGGTGAAGTCCACAGAAACATTCTTGGACTATAACGAAAATTTTCCTTTGTCTCATTGTGCATTATAAAAGGGTATCTAATACTGACAGACATCAGTATAGTGCCTCCTGGAAGCTCTGGATTAATCATATAAAATGGGGCACTGATATGATGATTATTACCTGACATCCAAATGATACCATAGAGTATAATGCCGAGCACGCTACAACAATGCTATTTTTACTAAGGTTTGAACGAAAATCCAGACGAACATCTTCCATCAATGGGGAATGAGAGAGAGTATAGGTGCAAGAAAGTGATATTAGACCTCCCCCCCCCCCCGATAGTTAAAGCAAAAAGGGGTTAAGGACTAACAGGCGCGTTTCAGAATGTTTTTTCGTCGTAAGTGTACTAAGAATCACCATCTATACCGGTAGAGGCTTCGCGCGAAGGTCGGTAAGAATTCTTGAAAAATGTATAACGGCAAATATACGCACTTTCAACCTTCCACATCATACTACAAATTAGACTGAAAGTTCCCATAGGCCCCGACAGATGCTTGGAATGTACTTCTGTTTTTCGGAAAAGTGTTGTGATCAGAATAGTTGCATGTGTTATAACTTTAATAATGGTCATGATTTGGAGTGAAAACCGTAACGAATGCCAGCGAAGCGGGCCGAAATTTTTCATTATATAAGATAACCATGACAAAACCTGCATTCATGCTCTGCATCGAGACACTTTCAATTCCCCAACAAACCTATTTGCCAATCACAAAGCCAGTCCGAGTTTACCTGAGAATTCGTAAACAGCTTTCAGCTATTGTTGCTGTGCTTCTGCGGGAGTTGCTACCGGAAATTATTGATAATTAGGACAATATTGAGGTAAGGTTTAAAGCGCGAGGAGCGTGCGAAAAATTTAAAAGTTTGCGAAGGATTTGCGATAATTCTGATAGTTTGAGAACCATTTGTGATGGAAAATGGTTACAATAGATCCATCACTCGGTTGAAAACACACCTCACCCTACCCCATACAGAAATCTATAGCTTAAATGCCTTTTGGGATCATTTTTAAATTTTCAAAAAAAAATCCGAAATCGATTGGGGGGGGGGCACGCTCCCCCATGCCTCCCCGTGCCGGCGCCATTGGGAATCAGTGAGGGTGGGAATGGCCTAATGGCCCTCCCCTCTGCGTACGTCTCTGATTGAATGATCCCATATTGATGCGAGGCCCCTACATATGTTTGGAGACGTATGTCTGTTATCGGGAAGTATTGTGATCAGAATAGTTACATGTATAATTACCTTTTTAATGGTCATGAGAAAGAGTGCAAACCGTGACGTATGCGCGCGAAGCGCGCCGAAATTTTGTCATGAAATAAGATTTCCCTAACGAAATCTACATTCAGAATCTGCATCGAGACACTTAACAATTTGCCCAACAAACCTACATGCGACTCAAAAAGCCAGTCAAATAGAGCCATGACACTACTCTTTTACGCAGATGTGGGCGGGGGGGGGGGACATTTGATATTGTGTCCCCCACCCATCGAAATGTGGGGGGGACTTGGGACGGGTCCCCCCGTCCCCTCCCAGGATTGACGCCCATGCGTATGTGTGAGCAAAAAGTGTGTCGCGAACTCTTCCTAGACCGTACGTTTGATGAAGTTCAGACTTGGTTGTAGTGGTATATCTCACAATGAAAACTTATGCATAGGTTATTAAATGACGTCAAAGGTCAGAGGTCAAAGGTCAAATTTTCTAAAAACTGGCTTTTGCCATTACATGCCTCTCATACAATAAAACCACATGCTATGTTAGGGTTAATAAGATTATTTTCAAAATAGTGCTTTTGGGTTGCTAAGGGTGGGGTCAAAAGTAAAATGTCGTTAAAAGGTCAAATTTGAAAGTTTTGCAAAAAGTATGTCGCGAACATCTCAGTAAACTGTGAGCCGATGAGGTCCAAACTTGGTGGGTACGAGCCTGACCATGAAAACCTGCGCATGCGTATGTTAATTGAGAACTTCATAGGTCAAGGTCAAATTTGCTAAAATTGTTTTTATATTGCCATTATTTGGCTATTAGTATGTTAGAAAGAGTTATTAAACCACATGATATGTGGAGACCCATCAAACAAAATTTTAAATTGTGGTTTAGGCTATAGTTGCTATGGTGGTATGTCAAGCGTCAATATGTAGGTAATATTTTAACTTTGCCAAAATTTTGCAAAAAAATCTATCGCCAACTCCTAATACATATCCGATCAATTTCAAAGTTGGTGGATAGGCAGTGGCGTAGCTAGAGCGGGGGGGGGGGGGCGGTCGCCCCTCCACAAAGCCTCCGAAGGCCTCTGTCGGAAATTTCTAGTCTCTGTCGGAAATAAATTAAAAACAATGACATTTGAAACACTTACAACACTTGTTATGTTTTTAAGCAGAATTACACATCGAAATGTCAACGTGAAAATCAAAAATCGGTCTCAAATTGCCCAGGAAGCAAAAAAAAAAAAGGTCCCCAGATAATAATAGTCTGTCGGAAACGTTTTGCTTTTGCCCCTCCCCCCCCCCCCCACAAAAATATCTAGCTACGCCACTGTGGATAGGTACCTGACCATGAGAACTTTTGCATGAGTAATTGTTGACGTCATTAGTCGAAAATCAAGGCCGAAGTATAAATATTAGTTTTTGGCCATTATTTGCATATCAGTATGTAAGAAAAGGTCCTAAAACCACATTATATGTAGAGAGTGATGAGTCATATTTTTAAATTGTACATTCTAGTTGTTAACGTTCAGGAACGAAGTTTAAATGACTTACAAAGTGGTCTTTTGTCATTATTTGTTTATCAGCATGTTGAGTGATTTCTTCAACCCAAAGGTAGCCAGAGAATATGGGGGTGAGATCTGCAGCTCCATGGATTGTCTTATTGCTTTACATTGTGTATCGTCACATATCGCTTATTTCTAGGGGGAGAATCAGAGGCGGCGCCACAGGGGTGGCAGGGCAGGCATTTGCCACCCCTATGGCTTTTAG
Source organism: Holothuria leucospilota (assembly GCA_029531755.1). Lineage (NCBI taxonomy): Eukaryota > Metazoa > Echinodermata > Holothuroidea > Aspidochirotida > Holothuriidae > Holothuria > Holothuria leucospilota. The sequence goes on along the minus strand of CM055968.1, from coordinate 5,111,196 downwards.
CTCAAAAAATAAAATCGTCTAAATAACGTTTTTAAGGCATACTTTTGTGGGGGTGGGGTGACAGTACAAAAATATAACAAATGAAAGCACCATTTGGCATCTAAGCAACCTTAAATTAACAAAATTTTCTCAAAAAGGAGGGGTATCCTTCTCCCCTTCGACCCCTCTCGCAGGAAGGCGATTACTCACCACACGTTTGCCACCCCTTTCAAAATACCCTGGCGCCGCCCCTGGGGAGAATCATAGGCACGCAGCTTCCATATCAATGACACGTGGTACATGAAGGTCAGATGCGTAGCTACCGGGGGATGGGCCCTCTGAAGATGTTTGCTATAGGCCCCCCAAAAATGTTTGTGTCCTAATAAAATGTGTACGAATTAAGGACGGCGATCAATGTCGTGACCCCCCTCCCCCCTTAAAATTTCATCCTAGCTACTCCCCTGATGAAGGTTAGGTTAGGAGCAGGAGCATGATTTCCTCGGGCCCGCAAACTGGAAAGTGATTCTTTAAATTCTCATTACAAAATCAAGTAATTTTGAAGCAATTTGGACATTTAACTCCATGCAGAAATTTTACTACCATTTTTAAGGAATGTCGTTGATATGCACGGTGAGCGATATCAGTTTGCACACAGGAAGGGAGTTCTTGTACATTAGTGCATTATATTGTTTTCACTGTGATTCACAATAATTCTTGCAAGGCAGTTATTTTACGATGCTAAGCGACCAAAAATGTGGGAAGTCTGTGGCTTATAAATTACAACTTCACGTCGGGTGGCTAACCAACTCAATAATTTTGACCAAATTTAATTTCTTTTCAAAGGCCATGCAGTTCAAATGGGAAAACGGTACATTGCTCTTAGATGAAAAACTCACGTTACTTTGATCCGGCAGGGGATTCGAACCCCGAACCTTGCCGTCGTTAAACTCCATCGCTTCAAATGCCACCGCCTTTATCCACTCGGCCGTAGCACCGGAATCTGAAAGAATAAGCATATCCATTGTCTTATTCCTTGATATTTACAGTTCTTTCCACACTGTTCTACCTAAACCGTTACTTTAAGATTTATAACCCTATATTGAAAAGCCCTGGATTATGCACTGGCTGCCTGATTTCATGAAAAGGTGGTCAAACCAAATGAACTTAACTAAAAGGGAGTGGGTGGGTAAACAGTGTAGCCGACAAATCTAAAAACAATGTTGGTGTCCCCCAATGGGGTCTGCTATCATTCCTATTTTTTATATTTAGCATTGACGAAATAAGATTTCGATCAAATTGTTTTGCCATAAAATATGCAGATGACACTACAATATCTGCTAAATTATGGAAATGCTCACAAAACGTTGATGAAAGTAGTTATGAAGCTTTAGTATCTCACGTTCTTGATTTTTGTTATAAAAAGAATTTACTTCTGAACCTAAAGAAATTAAAAAAGAAGGTATTCGAAAATTGTAGTATTAAGAATGTGGGCCTCATCACCGGCAAATCGATAAAAACTGCAACTCGGGGGGCTGAAGTTGACCATGTATGTATTTAGACGTTTGCAGTAGCGTACTTAGTAGCTAAAGGGGGCAAGACCGGGATAATAAACCCCCTCCCCACTTCCTCCATTAGTAGTTTTCGCCATCTTTAAGTTTCTATATTGCAATACATGGTCGTCGTTTGTTATGGAACACACAACATACACAATTCAGAAACACAACCGTATATAAGCAACCTTAATACTCAAGAAACATTTTGGTCACACCCAGTATACATTACTATCTTATTTATGACTGATTTCTGTGGGGCAACTTAAATGGAAAAGTCTCACTATTAACCCACTGGAACTCCTTTCGCAATTTACTCTCCCCACCGACGAATGATTCAACATTAAGTAAGGACTATCAGTTAGTGTGAAGGACTTGAATTACTTTTTTGCCTATTGCATTGACACTGCCATTTGTAGACACTTGAAAACTTCATTCTAATGGCTACAATTTTGTAAATACCCAACAATTTCCAGGGTTCGCCCCTAAGACGTCATTGGGTCCCTTTCTCTGGACCCCCTGCAGTAAGGTGGATCATGGAAAATGGATGGCACGTTGGCAGGGGAGCAAGCTATTTCCTGAAATCTGAAAATGGAAAGACAAAAACTTTACGTAAACATTGTAGTGCAGCTCTGGAACAAAAATGGGGGTGGGGTGAGGTGGAACCGGAACCTCCTTCTGGATCCGCTCCTGAGTCTGAGGCATTTTGCCAATGTAAATCACATTCTGTGACCTTGAGGAAACTTGGATCGGTATTTCTTGACAAAGGTAACCAGTTTTCGAACAGGGATATCTTTAGCCTTGGCCAAGTCTCTTGTGCTATCATCTATTCTCTCTGCGTAGTCCGTGTGCATTGTGCCGATCTTTTGATCAACACGCCCTCTACAGCTGCTTATTGGTCTCTCTCATAGAAATAAAAGTACTGTACTTTTATTTCTATGGTCTTTCTCTTTCCACAGTGATAAGCAGACGATAGAGGGCGTGTTGATCAAAAGATCGGCACAGTGTACACGACTATGCAGACAGCATGACACCACGAGGAGACTTGGCCAAGTGTAGGCAAGAGCGGCGATTTGTTCTCAATATTGGGGGGGGGGGGGCATGACCAGATTTTCCAATAATTTCCTGTGTGAAAAATCAAAGTCAATGTGCGATTTCTCAAATATTGGGGGGACATGTCTCCTGCCCCCCCCCGATCTCCGCCCATGAGTGTAGGATATCTTTAATTAGGAAATGGAGTTTTGATGTTGGGTTTGGACGGCATGCCATTATTTTTTTAACTTTCATGTAAGAACCCTATCAGGCAATGCCTTTAACTTCAGGAAGACTTATTCCTTAATTTCCCGTTCATATTCAACATTTACGTCGGAAAATAATAAGAAATATATACATGTTATGGGAGCAGGGGAGTTGTAAGATTAAGCTGATAAATTTTGGGAGATCCATCTCTTATTTCCTTGAAATTCTACTGGTGAAAGGGGTATCTTTGAATGCGCCGCTGAAAGAACTCAACTGGCGTATGTGTACGTAAACTACGATGCTGCAATAATGAGCAGGCTGGGACCAAGAAGGCGGATAAGTAGCCACCTCAGTTGTAACCCTGAAAACGATTTCGTTTCATCTACCGTTATACGAAAACCAAGCCCCATTCCAACATGCAACACGAATTAAGCGACAGCCGCCTTGCAGAGAGTCACAACGCAGCCTCCGAGGCTAGATTTCAACTAATTGTAGCTTTCTTTATCAGTGGTACGTGACGAACCTTATTTTGTATCACCTGCTAATTATTTCAAATTTCTTATTTACCTTTCAAATACTTTTCATGATGTTACGGGGCATTATACTGAAGGTTGTCAATGAGTTATTCCGAAGGAAATTAACAATTCAGGTAGAAATTAAAATATTTCAACGTGATTATAAAATTTTAAAAACTTTTAAACGCCATACCAGGCATACTAATTACTTGGAGGTGACTGCATTATTTTGTCCTTTAAAGGCAATAGGCAGTCGCCCCAAAGTTTTCTTAGAAAAATCAGCAAACTCTTGCAAATCTCCTCTTATTGCATTACAAGCACCTCTGAAGATGTTTTGAACATAACTAGTACAAACAATAGGTAAAGCAAGGCGAAATTCTCCTTGAATTCCACAATTCACTAACAAAAATATTGTCACATGATCAAAATGGGCCATTCATGAACTAGAGTGACAGGATACACTCACTCTGTTTGGGGTGACTGCCTACTGCCTTTAAGGTGTTTCGAAGGGTTGCGAACCCACTCGGCAGCCCGACAATCTTGCCATCTTTGGCATGACTAGGGGAGAGGTGTCGAAAATAAACGAGCCTTATCTGAGAGTTAAATTTTGATTATAGGATTCTGTACACCGAGGCTGAATGAATTTTTTCAAAGTCCTCTCGATCCCTCTCTTTCTCTTTGTAGAAGAGCCAAAAGGCCAAAACCAAACGTTATATTACTTCCGGAAGTTCTGCTCCCCCAAAGGAGCTACGTGACCAACCTCTTGACCTCGAGGCTGAATGAATATTTGTATATACTATCTCGTGGATACCGATGTCTGTGTGATGTGGATGTAGAATCATACTCTTTCTCCATTATGCACGAAGACTTTTAGCACAGCGCTTGACCTACGTAGATTATGTAAAGAACAAGATTATCTCCTTGTTTGGACAACACCGTCGAAAGCCTTTCATTTACTCTGACTCATCCGAGTAGAACCAAACCCTTTTTGCCTTGGGTTTGTACCTTGGTAGTTCGTTTAAGCAGATTTGCAGAGTATTGCAATATGTAGAGAGTTATCTCCTGGAGGAAGGCCAGTTATCGACAATCAGGATTTACTTCATGTGGAATTTGTTTTACCATCATTATAAATGGCATGCATCAGGAAGACCCATCTTAAAGTTGTATTTATTATCGCGGAAGTTTCTCTTGTTTTTTCTGTCGTATTTTTTGTTCTACCGAGGCATATTGGAAGAGGATCTAGGCCTACAGGTAATGTAATGTGCAGAAGCTATGTGTTAACAATAAGAGTTTTGAGCAAGGAGAGGTTGTATAGTTGACTGCGTTGGGAAGAGATGTTGGTCCTAAAACTGTAAAACTGTTCTAAAACTGTTCTGAAATTAACTTTTAAGATATCACATCAATTATTTTACATAATGCGCGGGATCTGAAAGCACTGTTGATGATTACCTTGACTTTGACGTATTTGTGCAGATAATTGAAGTGTGAGATGTATATTTTAACCTCCATCTCACACAGTTAGTGTATAGGTCCATGCATGGTACTTACCGCCATTACGAACCGCCACCCGAAACAAGTTCCAACCGCGCCCTTAACTCAGGGGCGGTTCGCACTGTTTCAGTGGCGGTCGCTTAGTTTTAATTATTTACGGTATGAATAACGATATTAAATTTAGAATTTTTGTTCTTGTTTTGTAGGTCAAAGTTATTTCTTGTGTGTGTGTGTGTGTCTGTGTGTCTGTGTGTGTATCTTTACCTAGGGGCCTAATGGATCCTAAAAAGACTCAGCACTGACTTGTTTTAAAAAATGAAATTAATGAACCCCAAAATTTCTTTCAAGTTAGGAATCACAAATTAAACCTTTGACAGTTAAAATTCCACTTTCTAATAGGCCTGTAAATACCTGCTTCTTACACCCGACAACGATGGACGCTTTGCAGACTTAATTCACTTCATTAAATTTGGCCTATTTCTACAAAGAAGTGGCTTTTTGGGTAGACAAGATCAAAACGTTTCATTAGACGACAGATTTTCTACAATTTCACTTATACCTTACAGTCATTAGCGGCTCGCCATAGGGGCACGGGGGCACTTGCCCCCCCCCAAAAAAAAAAAAAATTTGCAAAGCATGGTCTTCAAATTTCCAAAATAAAAATTCGAGATGGGTTAGGCCCTCCCTTGTCCTTGACTCGCTTTAAAATTAAAGTGGTGAATAACTTTCCAATGCAACGCGAAGGTTAAACATTAATAAACTGCTTTTAAAACGATATTTTTTCGGCGCGCTTCGCGCGCGTTTTCTTACTTGCTTGTTCGCTACTATACGTACTTCAGACATCACAAATGGACCTACCATTAGTGCGAGCTAAGGTAATCAAAACAAATGATCATGCTGTGATATTTGTAATCTGATTAGCTTAGGCATCATGATGTCATTTACAGATGGTAGCGGGAATGCTGGAGTTAAATGCCCGTAATTTTGCAGAACCTTCAGAGCTTTCGCGGTCATTAGATACACAACCCATTAGGCAGTTTTGCCCGGGTGTCACCTGGTCAGATTAGCATAGTTATCTGCCTACAAAAAGTTGTAACGGGCATGTAGCCTAGAGGTATTGTGTTTCCCACAGAAGGAGAGGTTTCCCTTCGCTTGTCCAAATTGACAGCGCCTTTGGCCCACGAGCGGTCTTATGCCTGTCAAATGGCATGTAAAAAGAAAAAGGTTCTCCACCTCTGTACTAAAGTATGCCGTTTCAGTTGATTTAAAATAAACACACCAAACAGTCGATCTAAGCTGAGTGTAGTGACACTTTTTGGCCTAGCTATTTGTATATAGAATGAGACGTCGTTCTGAGTTAGGGGAATTCCCCTCCCCCTTTAAAAAAATTTCGTTTCGGAACGGTACTGAGATCCAACATAGTGCTATCATTTCATCATTTTCAATTGTCTTCAGTGCTCGAAATTTTCGTTAGTTTAAAAAAAACAATTCAGAAAACCAACATTTAATGGCTTCTTGGCAAAGCTGAAACGTATTGTGACACAATTAAAGAAACAACAAAATATTCAAAGGTGGGGCTCATTTTATACAAATGATCAAGCCGCTTTGCTCATTTCACCTGCTTCTAACTCCCCCCCCCCCTATGGATTAGCGATCGGCTGATATGGTTGCATTTTTATTTTTAAAGTAGTCAGCTCATGACTGACTGCCTGAAACGGTTTTTGAAGAGCTCTTGAAAACTACATGGGGCATCGCTGTAATACATAATAATAACCATACTCCTTTATATTGTACTAATATGGACTTGAGTTTGCCCCCAAACAAAATTTCTTAGAGCCGCCCATGCTAACAGTCTTGATCCATTTTTTCATTGTGAAACAATCTAAGTTTTAACAAATGTTAAACTAACGAACACAGAGTAAACCTACATTTAAATGGTTCAAAGTTCCCAAAGACACAGGGACGGTTCGAACACACCGTTTTTAGGGGCGGTCATAGTACCAGTGGCGGTAAGTCAAGGTATCGTATGTAACAGTGTCACAGGTGTATGAAGAGGGAGCAGGAAGCACTCTGCTCCCCCAATTCTTGGACAACCCTAAAATTACGGAAAGTTGTCTAAAGGGCTCAGAAATTCGGGCAAGAAAAACTTGTGTCCCCCAAATCCATGTAAATGGTCACAGTCCCATACGCTTATGAGCACTGGAGTAGGGCCTTCTGCGATTTAACTTCATGTACGCCCAGACCTTTGTATGGGTGGTACCAAAAATGATTTAAAAGTTTAAGAGGGGTGAGAAGTGAGCTTAGTAGAATGTTGAATATCTGGAAAGAGGAAACTGGGGCTTAAGTTAATGCAACCCTACATATTACTAAATGGAAATACTTCAACCGTAGCAGGGGCGGATCCAGGGTTTGAGGAGAAAAAAGCTCCTATGTATACAGATATCGGCTACGTATAAACTTAAACGACTTTTGCGAATTTATTTTTGGAGAAGGAGGTGGGGGTTATTCCGTCTTGGGACTGAGAGGCTATCAAAATATTTGTTAATTAAAGGTTAGGTTATATAGATGCAAATATTGCTATATGTGGCAAAGTTTGGAACTAATTTTTAGTTTAAATTACCTGAAGTTTAAATACCTGGACATCATGTATTATTAGAATATTCATAAAAAGCCCTTTTTGCAGAGTTTTCAGGGGATGATACCCTGTTGGGTAGCTATGTTTATATGGATATGTGCATATATCTATACGTCCTTAGACGTAAGTCATTACATGTATGAGCATTATATATATATATATATATATATATATATATATATATATATATATATATATATATATATATATATATATATATATATATATATATATATAACGCTAATTCCCACCTTAAGGGGAAATTGTTATATCTGCTTGTACATAGGGCGAAAAAAAGATAATAAAATACATAAGAAATAAATTCGCCCTAACGTCTAAACATATAAATTAACGTTATTTCAATGGCCAGCCATCCGTTCGTGTTAACAGCTAGGTGTCCGTAAATTTGACAACTTTGAAGTAATGGCATCTAGTTTGTAAATCTCAGAGGGCGCCCTTGTAAGTTTACGTATTCCTATAGAAAAAGTGTGTGGAAACGTTAAGGCGAAACTTATATTTCACCCGAAAATTTTTTTCCCCCTAAGGTCGACTTTTCAACGACAACTTTCCCCCTAAGTGCCGAATTAGAGAAATATATATATATATATATATATATATATATATATATATATATATATATATATTGGATGTCAAGCTACTACACCCCTTCTGCAATATACATATGTATATATATATACATACATATATACATATATATGTATGTATGTTAATATATATATATATGTATGTATGTTAATATATATATATATATATATATACATATATATATATATACGTTTATATATAAAGACATTATAAGGTACGCGTACCGGATACCACAAATAAGAAGAAAAGAAGAGAGTGGTAACGCTTTCATAACATCCAGTGTGAAAAATATACATTTATTTGCAAGATATTTCAGGCACCTTACCCTTCCTCAGTTGCAACAGAATTAAACTGAAATTAGCTTTCACTGGTCTTGTACCCATGAAGGGCATGAAGGGCAGAGGAGATTATCTCCTCTGCCCTTCCAAAAAGACGCGTCGTATCAGGTACTACACAAAGTACACAACAAAAACCCAACACACGAGGATTCAGTTTAATTTTCGGGCAGCATTGTTCCCTTGAACACAACTCGTAAAACACTAAATCAATAAGCGAAACACACAAGCCTTAAAACGAGAGAACACACGAGAATACGAACGTACAGACAAGATTACACGCCCTAGTGAATATAGACCTAAAGAAATGAGAGCTCCGAACTGGAGGAAAAAGTAACCGACAACAAAAGAAGTGAAAACAAGCGGAAACAAGAAATCGAAAACTAAAGCTCAATCCCGTTTTTGTCTGCTAGCACGGTTTTGGCAGTAGAAAGTATCGGCAATGTTAAGGCCGTGAGGAACCAATGTATTAAGTTTCCAAATCCAGTGTCTTTCTTTTTCGTCCATCATACGGTCCAATTAACGAATGTCTTTTGTGTCTAACCTCTCAGTTTTCAAAACTTCTGAAATTTGAATTTTTCAACCCCTAGTGATTTCAGATGGTCACAGAGAGCTGAAGTTCCCGATTTAGTAGTATCCCCATTCACAAATTTACGATAATCAGATTTATGACCATTCATACGTAACCTTATGTTGTTGGATTGGCCTACATACTGTTTCCCACAAACAACACATTTAATCAGATACACAGCCCATTTAGTATTACAATCCGTACCTTGATTACGGCAGGTAAATGTTCTACCATCAGGTTCAGATCCAAGGGGGGGGGGGCTTCCTCGGGCTCAGCCCCCCCCCTTTTCGCCACATCAACAATAACAAATACGCGAAAATTAGCATAATGTTAATCTAGGAGAATATTCAAGGGGGCTTTCAGCCCCCTTTTCGAAATTTCTGGATCCGTGCCTGATCATTACTGGTACTAGTCACTTTGTCAGAGGCTATAAAGTAGAGACATAACTGACAGCGCTTTCCATCGCATTGTTGACTCAGGGCCACAACCGTGTCTTCCACAACGGCTCGGAGCTTAGCCCGACATAAAAGACGGCCCACAGGCTCTTGGCTTGGGAGAACGAAACTATTGGTGGACTTGTAACCACCTTGCGCATGCGGTCGGATGTATGAAGGAGAGGTAAGTACTTTTCCAGAGTCCCCCTGATGTCTGGTAAGCCGGGGTGAAACTTCACCGTAAAGTGTGTCCTTCTGACGTCACTGAAAGGACGCTGTTGTGGGTTGTGGTGCCAATCCAATGCTCTTTTTACCTGCAGCCTTGTTCGCCTTCTCCCATGTCCACGCCTAACAAGACGCTCGACTAATTCATTACACCTGGTGCGGGCCGTAGCTATATACATACATACATACATACATACATACATACATACGTACGTACGTACGTACGTACGTACGTACGTACATACATACATACATACATACGGTGGGTGGGTGGGTGGGTATTATAGGAATATGTACGTGTACTTTTAGCCTGTAGGTAACTGTGCGGTTAATTTTTTTTTATCCTCCTTGTCTTTATTCATCGTCTGACTTCAATATTTACAATATTTACAGACATACATATTAAGGTTCGTACAGAATTTTTCAATCAAACTTTCAGTATACTTGTTAAGTTCTGTTATGCCATTGCTTTAAACAAGGACACAGATCCATACGTTACATCTTTGTGATCATAACTTGCCCTAAAATTAAATGTATATATGAATATAAAAATAAATATTTAACCCCTTTAGAAACCGGCAGTCGAGGCTTTGCTAGTAAACGATAATTTATACCAAGAAATATAGTCATCCAAAAAACAAAACTACTAATAAATCATCTAAAAATCGTTTTAAAATCTGTTAAGTTGAAGATTTTACCTTTTAAATGGAAAAAGTAAAGCTCATATAGAGCGATGATTGACTGTAACCTTCAAAAATATCAACCCCAAAATGTTGATATCAAAAAATAAAACCAATGTGAAATACAACGAGGCTTAATTGACCAAAACAGATTTCTTTCAACCACAGAATTTCAAAATATAAAAGAGAAATAAATTCTTCACAGAAAATAAAAAAAAACCCATTCTGACATTATGAAGACTTTTTTCACACAAATACATTAAAATAAATTCAGTAATTCTGGCCCATCAAAATAGAAAATAACATAGCTTATAACAAAAGCTTATTGTTTCCTCAAATAAACGGATCACGTCATTTTTATTATGCTTTCTAAGTAAACTATATTCTACCTCCAGTAAGAATTTAAATAATAAAAACAACCGGATCAGGTGTCTGGCTATTTAACTTACTAGAAAAAATAAAGTTCTTTACATGAAATATAAGGAAAATCGATAGGATGAGTAGGAATGGCTAAAACCCAAAGCAAATCATGAAGAGGGAGAAATCAAAATTCTTTTCCAAACATTTATGAGATAAATGTGACCAGAAACTTTGAATATGGCGACAAGACCAGAATAAATCTGTGAATGTTTCATCTTCCTCCTTACAAAAAGAACAAAGTTTTGTATCATTCAATTGAAGCTTATGGAGATAAGTATTTGTGCCTAGTATTCTATGCAGGAATCGAAACTGAAGTTACTGCACTTTTGGGTTCCTAACAGAAATAAAAGGTAAAGAGAAAATATTATTCCAGTCATAATCAAAACAAGGATAATCCTGCTTCCGACGAGATATAGCTCGTGGGTCTATAACGTGATTAACAATAAGATTACGATAAACATATCTTGATGCTTTTGGGGTTATAAGGACTTAAGTTAACTTCTGATGTGCAACAGAAATACTGTCAGTGACACCAAGGCTTAATTTCCAGTGTCTAGGAATGGCCGAAATAATGCCAAAATAAGTAGTAAAAGGTAAAATGTTAATATGATATTTCCCTTTAAAATCATTATACTCCAAAGCCCTGCCATCAGCATTGAAAAAGTGTTTCACAAGATAAACATTGACAGCTCTCAATGTATCATAATAAAAGGCTCCAATATTAATTTTAACAAAAGAATTGTTAAAGACAATTTCGTTCCCAAAGTTGCAATCTTTTTTTAACGAAGATGTCGGAAATAGTTATAATATCATCTTTTTGAAAATTACATCGAAAAAGGAAAGAGCCCCAAAACTATCTTAAGGAAAAATCAAAGATAGTCTTCCATGGCCTAAAAGTATCATCCAAATAAAGTTTAACCCGTTTAATCTTTAATCCATTTGTAAAAGAATCCATATCTCTCATGTTTAAACCACCACAGCTAATAGTGTTATACATAGTTGATCTTTTAATCTTATCGGGTTTATTATTCCAAATGAATCTGAAAAAAAAGGCTATTCAATTCCTTAAAAGAAAATTACCTGGTGGAGACGGCAAAACGCTACGTAAGTACACTAGTTGCAAAATTGCAAAACTCTTCAAAATGATAATTTTACCTTTTGGGGTCAAATCCCGGGATGACCAAATGTTAAGTAAATGCTTGAAAAGAGAAAGACTTGTAAGTTATTTAGACGGAAGAAATCACCAACATGATGCAAAAAGGAAACTCCAAGATATTTAACAGGTCCAGCAGTAATAACAAAATTGAAGTTGGAAAAATAATTGAGATGATTAGTAGCAAAGGGGCCTAAAGGGAATAAAATGGTCTTCTCTAAGTTAACTTTTAACCCCGATAAATTGGTAAAATAAATTAAGACTTTAGAGAGCTCAGTAATAGAATCAAAGGAACCATCCGTAATGAGCATAGTGTCATCGGCATACTGTGAAATTTTTATTTGTATATCCCCAATTGCTATTCCAGAAATATTATTGTAAGATTTAATGAGTGTAGTAAAAATTTCAGTACACGTGATAAAGAGATAGGGGCTAAGAGGACAGCCTTGCCTTGCACCACGGGATGGGAAGAAGTACTCGGAGAAAAAACATTAGGGCCTATGAGTTACTCAAGATCTACAGTTACCACAGAGCGTTCTAATCCATTGTTTTAAATCAGGACCAAGATAAAAGAAGGTCAAAACATTCTGAATAAAATACCAGTCTAACATATCAAAGGCCTTTTCATAGTCCAAAAACATCAGGAAACAAGGAATGGAATTTTCATTACAATACCAAATAAGATCAAGGACCAATCTTAGGTTCTCAGTAATATTTCTGTTTTTCAAGAAGCCAGTCTGCTCAGGACTAATAATTTGTTTTTTTTTTCAAAAGTCCCCTCAACTCTCTGGCGAAGAGCCAGGGGGAAAACCAAACAATACTCTCGAAGGAGCTCTGCTCCCTGAAGAGCTATACGTCACCAATAATTTGATTTAGAACGTCTTTAAGTCGTGTGGCAAGACATTTAGCTGCAATTTTGTAGTCAGTGTTCAGTAACGCAATAGATTGCTAGTTTTTGGTTTCCCGAAAGGGAAATCTTTGGAGTCACTCTCCTCGACCTGCAAAAACTTGAGAGGGACTGGGAATTGTCAAGTCGAAATTGACTATCACAAACTTGTACGAATGAGCAGTCACTGTTGCTTGATGCATTGTCTTTACAAAGAGAAAGCGAACGCCGTTTTTGGTACGTAAATCTTGGGGTAACCAGATGTTTAATAACGTACAAAGTCGTAATTGACTGCAATTGTAAGGATGTTTTGTGTGCTTGTCTTTGGCTCAACTGAAGTCATAATCATGTAAGTCGAAGACGGAGGAATTCATTCTGCTTTACGATTATATCAAAGGTAGTCGTTACTATTATTCTAGTAGGGGAATTGCAAATATTCAGATACTTTTACACCAAAGAATACATTATGAAAAGTATGCACAGACTTGAGTGCTTAAAAATATACTCTAATTTAGTTGCGACATTTTATAGCATGTGATCTTTACTACTTTTTTACCGAATTTACAACCGTATCTTCTTTTCATTTTGCCTTACTTTACAGTCGAAGAACTGTCTTCCTGTCATTGCTATTATGTTGCTAGGGGTGCTTTTGACTGCAGACATAATTCTGCTTAGAAGTTTATGACAACGAGACAGTACTGCAGTTTAGTTAATCGGATAAATAATAACTTCGAATTGAAAATTAGTATTTGAAAGACTGAATGTTTGTATGTTAGCCTGTATTGAATTTTCCATGTCTTTTTTAAACCCGTTTCTCACAGTCGACGAATCTTACATTCTTCCAGCAACTTCCTGATTCTTTAAAGGATCGTGTCATTATGCAGGTAGGGGTATCGCAACACATGCAACCTAAACAGCGACAATGAAATTGACCGGAATCGTGCTAGACGCTTCACAAAGCAAGTAATGTGGTAGAAATACAATTTTTTAAGATGTACCCAGTTTTGACGTTAGGCTAGCTTTCGACTGATTTCATTTATGCTCAACTGTGAAAGACTTTACAGTGCAGGGTCCACGCATACGCAAGTAAGTTCATCGGCAACTTCTTCCAGTCACATCTTCCCGTTTAATACCCTAGATCAGTCATTTTCCTCGTATTAGTCTAGTAAACATCCAAATCTTTCAACTTTTTTAGGACAAAAGGTCATCTCCCACAAGTATCCTTTCGGGAAACATACATAACTCTGGTTTTGATTCAAATAGTGAGTGTCTTTGTTCGGCTTCGGATACCCTGTTCATCAGAGATTGAAGAATTGTTAAAGGTGATCAGTCGTCTTGAAATATTCTTTGTGACGTCAGCCTTTTCTTGACATGTTTCTGCAGTCGTCACTGTTCAAGGATACACCGTACAAGTAGCTATGATGACATCGGTATAGCTAGTAGGTATACAGCTACAAGCCGTCTCTTCTTGCTTACCGATTAGCTATACCATGCTTGTACGGTGTATCCTTGAACAGTGACGACTGCAGAAACATGCCAAGAAAAGGCTGACGTCACAAAGAATATTTCAAGACGACTGATCACCTTTAAAGGCATAGTTCAGTGAATCAACAACAATGTTACCAATGTGATCCCAGAAAACTCTGTAGAATTCAGGAGGTAGCCCGTCAGGACCAGGTGCCATCCCCACAATACTAATGGTCCGCTCCGGATAGTACAATAGGAGTATGGTTATTATTATGTATTGCAGCCATGCCCCATGTAGTTCTCAAAAGCTCTTCAAAAACCATTTCAGGCAGTCAGTCATGAGCTGACTACTTTAAAAATAAATACAACTATATCAACCGATCGCTACTCCATAGGGGGAGTAAGAGGCAGGTGAAATGGGCAAAGCGGCTTGATCCATTTGTATAAAATGAGCCCCACCTTTAAATATTTTGTTGTTTCTTTCATTACGTCGCAATATGTTTCAGCTTTGCCAAGAAGCCATCAAATGTTGGTTTTCTGGATTGTTTTTTTTTTAAACTAACGAAAATTTCGAGCATGAAGACACTTGAAAACGATGAAATGATAGCACTATTTTGGATCTCAGTATCGTTCCGAAAGGAATTTTTTAAAGGGGAGGGGAATTCCCCTAACTCAGAACCACGTCTTATCCTATATATATAAATAGCTAGGCCACTACTCAAAAGTCCCATTACACTGAGCTTAGATTGACTGTTTGGTGTGTTTATTTTAAATCAATTGAAACGGTTTAATTCAGCACAGAGGTGGAGAACCTTTTGCTTATAAGCCATTTGACAGTCATAAGACCGCTCGTGGAAAACGACGCTGTCAATTTGGACAAGGGAAGGGAAACCTCTCCTTCTGTGGGAAACAATACGTTTAGGCCACATGTCCGTTACAACTTTTTGTAGTCAGATGCCTATGCTAATCTGGCCAGGTGACACCCGAGCAAAACTGCTTTTAGTCGTGGATGATAATGAACACGGCTAATGGGTTGTGTATCTACTGACCCCGAAAGCTCTGAAGTGTCTGCAAAACTACCATGGGCATTTAACTCGGGCGTTACTGTTACACTCTGTGAACGACATTATGATGCCTAAGCTAATCAGATTACAAATATCTTTTGTTTTGATTACCTTAGCTCGCACTAATGGCAGGTCCATTTCTGATGTCTGAAGTATATATAGTAGCAAACAAGCAACTAAGAAAACGCGAGCGAAGCGCGCCGAAAAAATGTCGTTTTGAAAGCACTTTATTAATTTTTAACCTTCGCATTGCATTGGAAAGTTATTCACTTCTTTAATTTTAAACCCACTCAAGGAAGAGGGAGGGCCTAACCCATCTCGTTTTATTTATTTATTATATTTTTTTGGAAAATTGAAGACCATGCTTTGCAAACTATTTTTTTTGGGGGGGGGGGGGCAAGTGGCGAGCCGTTAATGGGAAATAGGATAGTCTACTATACAATTCTTTATTGGGGTGACTGCATTCTCCTTTTAAAAGTAGTGCCTCCAGTACATGGATCTGTGCTTAGTGTTGAAAATCACGTATGTGCATAGCTAAACATTTGTATACAGAACTATTGCTTGTATATTGAGAGTCCGTCTGTTACGTCACCCATTTTGTCAACAAAAGCTTTCTCCTTTCAGCCTTGAATATAAAGAAAGTCCTTCGGGCTGTCTCTCAATTCAGTCGAAACCCTTAAACTGCTCCACAGAATAAGTTTTGACCTCAAAGGAAGACGAAACTTTACAAGGAGCCTTCATACAGAAAGCACATGGAACGAGCAGGACCTGTCTTGAATGACTTCTAAATAGTTTTATCATCTCTTTTTAAAGCCGTCTTGTATGGCATAATGATTCTTCAGTTTCTTCTGAAGTGGCACTGAACAGCATTCGATTTTCATTCGAAAAATCCTCACGTCAAGGATCATATGTTTTCATTCGATTAGAAGAAGGTCCAAAGACCATGAAAGTTAGCGCTCTTACACATTCATGTCAGTGGTCTTCTTGGACTAAGAAGATGCATACAATAAAAAAAAATAATAAATAAAATAAAATAAAATAAAAATGCCTCCTTGCACAGGTGTATGACATGGACGCTTGCTTTCTCGGTATTTGATGACACAACCACGTAACTGTGTTGGCGCCAAGATTTGTCGAACCAGGGGGGGCAACAACTTTACGGAAGCTCCGACAGAGGGTTGCCGGAAGGACGGCGAACGCAAAATTTTGAGGCGCCGAGCTAGCCCATAATTTTTAGCTATTTATTGAAGAAAATTTGACAATCTGGGATATTTAGTGAGGACATTTTGAAAATGGTGGATTTTATTGACGACTCTGCCCTGCTTGAGAACAAAATTAAATACGTCAAATTGCCGAGGCGACTCAGCTGATCACCGTAAGAGATTACGCTTTATCGTACCCATTACATCTCCAGTCGAATCGGAAAATTTCTCCCACGGAGGACCAGTCTTCCCCTACAGGAGGCCATGGTCCCGTAACCCCACCTAGGGCCATCCCTGGTAACTGCTGATATAGCTAAATCTTTTAGCGATACTACTAAATATTCGTATTTATCGTATCAAAAATCCGTGATCTATTTAATGATAGAATAAATTCATTTGATGTTTTTTTTCGAACACCTAGAATGCGTTCATTTTTTGTGATACGTGGTTTCAGTATTACTTGGAATTACTTATTTCAAGAGCTCTCACCATTCCACTCCTATTCTACAGCCTTCCCTTGTCTACCTAATTATTAATCATCTGTTTGTTCTACCATCAAACAGCTAATGAAATTTCCAGTTTTGAGGTAATTTAAAGGCAATAGCCTGTCGCCCCAAAATTTTCTTAAAAAAATCAGTAAACTCTTGCAAAACTCCTCTTATTGCATGACAAGCACCTCTGAAGACGTTTTGAACATAACTATTACAAACAATAGATAAAACAAGAAGAAATTCTCCTTGAATTTTACAGTTCACTGACAGAAATATTTTCACATGATCAAAATAGGCCATTCATGATCTAGAGTGACAGGACATACTCACTCTGATTGGGGTGATTGCCTACTGCCTTTCATGCGCACCAACAGGTATTTGAGGATCCTTCAAAAGGCCTGTATTTGGTACTGTGGCAATTATTAACAAAGAAATAAGTTACTTTGCATTTTTGCTTCATTTTGTGGGAGTGGGGGAGGGTAGGATCGTCCTTTTCTTTACCGAAAGAGGGAGGAATTGAAAATTAAAGACAAATTCTCTCAATTGTTAACTGGTGGTTATCATCATCATCATCATCATCATCATCATCATCGTCGTCGTCGTCGTCGTCGTCATCGTCATCATCATCATCACCATCACCATCACCATCACCATCACCATCACCACCACCACCACCACCACCACCGCCACCACCACCACCACCACCGCCAATACCTGACACCACCACCAACATCATCATCACTTTTATTACTTATTTTTACTTTCGTTTGTTCTAATCTAGGCCTCCCATTTCACCATTTATCAGCCTCAAAGACCAGGCAGGCGCAGTTTGCACTATCCACTCGGACCACTCCTCATTATCATCCTCCGATGCGGCCAGAATATTCACAAGTGTCTGACTCTCTTAAACTTGTATTTATCCACGTACCCATGACAGGAGGTAATGCTATTGAGACAAGCCCTCTCTTCCGAGATGAACAAGACAAACTGGATGGTCATTATCTCGGTGGTCACCACAAAATCTCCGCCTTCACAGATCCAGCATTTCAAAAGTACCATAAATTTGGAATGGTACGCCATCCCTGCTCCAGGCTCATCTCTGTTTGGCAATATTTTTTGAAAAGAATGGGCAATGATGATGACAATGCATGGGTAGCAAAATTTTTCAATGACACAACTTTAGCCTCTTTCGATATGTTTGTTGACGCCTTGTTTGCTCGTGGTGTTTCCTTCACTGAGACCGAATCTCATTTGCAACCTCAAGTTGGGATGATTTTCAACGAAGACAAACGGTTTGGACTGGATCAATTACTACTTTTCGAAAAGTGGGATGAAAGTTTGGAAAAACTTGGCAAGATACTTAAGGTAGATTCAGAAGTCCTTCGATCAATCGAAAAACCAGTGACGGACCAGTATATCTGTAAAGGCAAATATACACCGATAACTTGGTCGAAAGTTAGAACGCTGTACGCAATGGACTTTTGTGTGTTAGGATACTCCACGGATATACATCAAGAAGACATAGTACCACCACTTGACATGACAAGTGACATTTTAAATATTCGTTATAAGGAATGCAGGGTTGAAGACCAAACTAAACTTACATCTACAGTCCAGACTGATGGTTCCCATATCGGCAGTTCACCTGATGGTAGTAAATGTACAATTTACACGTATTTTCAGAAAGACCCTAATACCAAACCTGAGAGTGCCAAAATAAACGACGAAATCTTATCGGTGTGGAGGAATGTCTGGTCTTCGGCAGGATGGAGACCACACATTTTAACCGAAGAAGATGCCAAGAGACACCCTCATTATGAAGAACTTCGCCAAAAGTTTTGGGAGCTACCGACCATCAATACAAAGGAATACGAACTTGCTTGTTTCATGAGGTATGTTGCCATGGCAGCTGTTGGTGGAGGTTGGATGTCAGATTATGATGTGATACCATACCGATTACCGGCATGTATCGAACCACTTAATGACGGTGCATATACCGTCTATGAAACCGTTGTCCCTAGTCTGGTGTCTGGAAGTTCCCCGGAGTTTACCAGGGTAGCTAATTTGATGGCAAATATAGACTGGAAAAGTCACCCGAAGTTGTTTTCAGTCAATGATAAACCACAAGTTTCCGATATGTATTGTCACGTAAAGTTTGTCGATGATAAGTTGATAACAAGTATACACGTTGTCATAGGACCACACGTACTCTTTGAATCGCCATTCAGGTGTAACAGAACCAACGATCAATTCACTCTCGACTCCATACCAGCCGGTTTACCCAAACTGCCTTGGGCAATACACTTTTCTCACTATTCTGTTGATACGTTAGGTAACAATAATTTCACTCATTTGGGTGATCAGCCTGTTGAATTTAAGAGTATATCACGCCCAGACTTTATGAAAATGGCAAACAATTTTCTTCAGGAAAATTGCGTCTGATTAGACTAGTGATGGTTCTAACGGCACAAATCTCGACTGCAGGGATGGCTCAGGATTTTCCAGGCAGGGGACCAAGCTCTCAGACTGGCGGGTAGCACTGAACTTGAAGCTCCGACAAAGAGGGCTAACTGCTGAACAGATAGGAAACGCAAGCAAGACGAACATTTTCGTTTTCTGTTAAAGAAAATTTGAAATTTCGGACTTTCGTGAAAGAAAGTTTGAAAATTTTGTTTTAAATGGAGGAAAATTTGACAATGTAGGGATGTTACTGAAGAATCTGTCCAACTTTTGTTCAAAATCAAGTAAATCCTCAAGAAAAATGGACGTTGTCGTGGACTACATTTTATCGCACCAATAAGGATGCTCGTACCCCACCAGGCGCCACTCCTGCCCGGTTGACACTGAGGGACGTGTCCCCAACATTTTTTTTTTTTTTCGAGGTGAAGAGATGATATACCGGGTTCCTACTCTTTTTTTCCTTGCCAATCTTTTTACGGTAGTGTGAAAATGACATGCTTGAAATACCATAAAATCAGAATTATGATTGCTGGATTGTCGGTGAGTGCCCTCATAACCAAAGGATGGTCGAACCTCTTCAGATGAAAATGGAAGAATCGTGTACTAGAGTTCATCTAATATATCCTGAAGCGTAGTACTTGAAACTTAGTGTCATTTACTCTTGTTCATTATATAAATATTTTTATGTGAACAGTGAATGCAAAGTTAGAAATAGTTTTGTTGTATGCAGGGTAGTAAATGAAAAAAGATTTCAGTTGATGTTTTGCTTTGACATTCTTAAGCATTACTCAACCAAAGCATTCTGCTGACATTGGCGTTCAGTTCCTATTTTTGCATTTTCAGATACGAGCAAATGCCGTTATTAAATTTTTAACCCAAACAGAACTTGAATCAAGGACGTGTGACACTATGCCGTCACATTAATCAACACTGCTTGCTCTTCTTTGAACTTAACGACCAACTTCACTTCTCATGCCACTCTTAAAAGATGCATGTGAATTCATAAGAAGCATGTGAAGTTGCAGCCTTTACATTCCCCATGGAGGACTTTCAATGTAAAAAGAGTAGATTGAAAAACAAAGAAAAGAAAACATTGCTTATCAATGTAAGGAGGTGAAATCACTCCTACAGTACTTACTCTAAGTTCACACTAAGTTTACACTAAGTTCACTCTAAGTTCACTCTAAGTTTAATGCAGTAACTTCATGAGCTGATGATTTCTGGTACCACACTTAATCGTATGAGAATTTTACTAGAAATATGGGTTTTTGTCTGCCGAAATGGTAACAGTCTGTCGCAATATGATAAAAGGGAATATATATTATTGATATAAATATTGCGGGCAGTGGTTACGAATAAGTTCGGTCGTGAAATGGGAAAAGAAATCGTGTGTCCCCCTCCCCCATAGGGAAAAAGTTGGCTGTGTCCCTATGGTACAAAAGTTCATTAGTGTAATTTTGAACGAGAATTGCCTTAACGTCAAAATCTGTTCATAATCAGGCGCGTAGGAGGGGGCGAAGGGGGCGCCGCCCCTCCTTGAGCATATTTTTTGTATTTTTAATGACTTTTTATGATATTGCTAGTAACTCAAATAAAAAAATGTTTAGATGCAACTTACAAGGCCTGGGAAGGCATTTTTGGTCAAAATTTTCTTTTACGCTAAAGGCTTCGCCCCCTCCTTGGCAAATTCCTGGCGACGCGCTTGTTCATAATAGAGATATAAGCTCTGGATACGGTTTTACTATGGATCCATACATAACCATTGCATAATTTACCTTTTGGCCTTTTTTGTGAAGGGGCAAAGGCCAAATTATTCGGGGAAATTCATGTCTCGAAATAACAATTTTACTCATAATTCCGTTATAGCATAAGGTGGGGGCATTAAGTTTGTTTTGAAAATGTGTGTCTGTCTGTGGGGTAGCTGCTTTCCTAGAGGGGTTTAAGGGGTTACCCCTCCTCTTTGGAAATTTAAAAAAAAGTGTTCAGCTCTTAGACTCAAAATGGTGCTTTTAATATTAATCTTTCTAAACAATTTACACTTTATTGATGTGCAAATAACATTGAAGTACCTAAAATGTAGTTTACAGTGTTATTTTCTAAAGACTACAGTGGCGTAGCCAGGGGGGGGGGGACGGGGGGCGAGTTGCCCCCTCTGGAAAAATCTTGGGGGAAATTTTGAAAGTGAATATATGATGAAATTTGCGCATGATCTGATAAAATTTTAAATTTCTCAACCAGTACACTTTACTTATTTAAAAGTATATGCCACACTGGCACAACTAGTCCTATAAGGTTTTCAGAGATGGAATGATGACACCACGCTTATAGTTGTACTAGTTATGTTTTACTATCTGTTTTATACAGCATGGGATCTCTGGACCTCTGAAAAGGGACTCTGTCCTCCTACTGTATACTTCCAATGTTTCTTGATAATTAAAGCAGCAGCATTGTAGTATATGCAGTTTGTTAGAATGGGTCAGTGGTCAAGTGCTATACTCTGCTACAAGGGCAGGTCCTCGTAAAATTTGGACTGATTGTGGTGAATGTGGTGAACTGATGAAGGGAAAGGTGTACCAGGGTTCACTTAATTACTGTACTTCACCCATTGTGATTCTGATCTACCAGTAGGACTCAAGAAAAATTCACCAAGACCTGAAGACAAGCAAGTCTTAGATAAAAAAAGCTTCCTAAAAAAATAGGAATTCTTGGTGATGTATTCAGTTTACATTTAGCACCAAATGTGGCACCATTTTGCATCTAGCCCACCTTATATGAGCAAAAATTTTCCAAAGGGGAGGGGGACACCCCCTCCCCTTAGACCCCTCCCCCAGGACGGCGATCAGTCACATCAGCCAGGTCAGAGGAAAGCACCCGGACAAAATTTGGACCTGCGGAGAACACTGATTATTAGGAAGCAGATCATTAAATGGGGGAAATCTTGGTGCTCTTGCCCCCCCCCCCCCGACAAAAAACCTGGCTACGCCACTGGAAGACGATCAAGTTTTAAGGGTGATTTATGCTTTCCTGTTAACCGATGGAATATTGTTATGGGTACAGATGATGCATGATGTGCACTCATGATCGACCATAGACCCTTTTCAAATAGTAATGGCAAAGGATTATGGGTTAGAGTTTTGGTAGGCCTATGTGTCGTTTTTGTCAATGGCATTTTACTGTGGCAAAAAACGACGTCAAAACTTTATCCCATAATGCTTTGTAATTGCTCTTTAGAAAAAGTTCTATGAGTGTCCCAACAAAAATGACAAGGAAAAACGAATTTTAGCTCGAAGGCTGCATCCTCGTAGGTGTGGCTTTCGGAGAGACCTTTCACCTCGAGCACTGTCGGCACTAGGCTAGAGCAGCTTCCGGCTGGACAGAGGTGGGGTCTTGGGCCCTCGTCGATAATTTTCTTGGTTATTTAACTTTGTGGCTCTTCTGGATCACTTCCAGAGAAAATCCTGCATCCTACTCCTAAGTGTTATTGGAAGTGACAGTAATATATTTTGGCTGACGACGATTGGAAGTAGGTGTCGACTAAAGCGTTTCAATGTTATTTGCAGAGACCCTGCTGGAGTATTAAACGAACCTTCTGCTAGCGTGCGTTCCATGGTCCACCTTATTAAGAGGGTCCAAAGCAACGGGGCTTGAGGTTCAGTGGTAAAGCCCAAGAAAGAGCGCCTGCTACATATTTAAGATCATTAGGAGGAAGCTTTCGACTGTCTACGTACACCTGTCTGGTCGAGTTGATTAGGTTGGCAGTTGAGTGAGTGGACTGATGGAAGGCGAAAGGCAGGTCCGTACTTTAGCCAAACAAGGTACGGGGGGGGGGCGACATTGCTTCCACGAGGGCGAAATATTTTAGGGGGGGGAGATACTAACAGGCAGTAATTCTTTTGAAATCTCTTGGTGGCAAAAGTTTTTCATGGGGCCCTGCCTCCATGACTTCCTCCCTTCACTGCGGGCTTGGCGAGATGGATTGCTTTGGTTCTCAATACAATTACTATTTCAATCAAACTGTAGTATAGAAAGTGATAAAGAGACAATTTCACTCAAGTTGTACGGAAAACAATTATAACAAGTGTTACAAGACGACCCGTCAGGAACACCGGATTGAATCCATCGACGAGCGAGTGGAAAGTTCCAGAGACGTCCAACTTCAACGCAGCCTTTCTAGAACTGTCTAGAAGTGAGAACTGTTTACGTTATGTCCCAATTACAACTACTGTGTGTTCTAGAAGTTTCTATTAAGGAACGTTCTCGTAATTACTGGACTGTGTGCACTAGAAGTTTCTGTTAAATTCTGGAGAGTTCTCGAAGAAAAGCCTAGCATATAAAAGGCAGTTCAACAACTATCACACTGGAGAGATACCCTAATACTTCATCGGGAGATTTCAACGAGACCAGACTGTCACACTACTGAGATATCATAAGCCAGCCACTGACACTGAACACTTCTGATAAATTGCCTTACGCCGTTTCTACGCTGTGTATTGAGATTGTTATCATCCATCATCGCTAGCCTTGTCGTTATTCGCTCGTGGAACCAGTTCCTACGCTACAGCACGCTGCAGGTCTACCACTGTGCCATCGTCAACGTGCATGCACTACCAGCCCTTGGACCAGACCAGGCAAATATTAGGTAAAGGATTGTGAGTAAGTCTAATTAATTATTGTAAATTTAAGTAAGATAAGGAGATTGTAAATAATCATTAAGTTGTTGAATATTAATCTCGTTCTTCTGTGATCTTTCGCTGTTATTGGTTTGACTCGCGACCACAAGCCGTAACAGAATTGGTGGCCTAACATCCGGGAACGAAGAATACTAGAAAATTCGAGAAATTCTGTTGTGAATCGTAAGCAACTGTTGTTTGCCCAGACTTCTTATTTGTTTTGTTGAATGCTTGATATATATTAACTTCAAAATGCCATTCAACTTAGATGAATTCGTGGCTAGTCCCTCAGTCGAGGAACTAGATTCATTAAAGAAGTCTGAGATTGTAAAGGTCGCAAAACATTATGGCATTGAATTTCAGCCTTTAATGCGGAAGGACGAGATTAAAAAACATGTTCTAGAATATCTTGTGGATGAAAGTATACTGCCTAGTACAGTATTGGAAACAGCTATCACTGTGCCAACTGACAACACATTCGAATTGAAAAGGCTTGAAATAGAAATGAATAAGGAGATTAGATTAAAAGAAATGGAGAGAGAAAGGGAAAAAAAAGAGGAAAGAGAAATGCAAATGCAAAAGGAAAGGGAGGAAAGAGAAGAAAGAGAAAGAAGGGAGGCAAGAGAACATGAATTTAGGTTGAAGCAACTAGAGTTAGGGGTCATAAAAGCCTCAGACCCTAAAATAGGCTTGGATACTGGGGGATTCGATGTTTCTAAGCACGTAAAATTTGTCCCCAAATTTCAGGAGGATAATGTGGAGAAATTCTTTAACCATTTCGAAAAGCTGGGTGAGCAACTAAAGTGGCCAAGAGATAAATGGTCCATACTCATCCAGAGTAATTTCACTGGCAAGGCTCAAGAAGTGTATTCCACTCTGTCAATAAGAGGACAGCATGGATTACGATAAGGTTAAAAAGGCCATATTACAAGCCTATGAATTGGTGCCTGAAGCTTATCGCCAAAAATTTAGAAAGTATCGTAAGGCGGGATACACAAACATACGTGGAGTTTTGCTTATCAAAAAAGAAAGGCATTTCGACAGATGGTGTGCTTCCAAAAAGGTCTCCACATTTGACACTTAAGACAACTGATGCTGGTCGAGGAATTCAAACGGTGTGTGAATGATGACATTAAGACTCACCTTGAGGAAAATAAGGCTGACAACTTGAAGGAAGTGGCAAATTTGGCTGATCAGTATGCGCTTACCCATAAAATTCGGTAAAGTGGGTCAGGACTCAAAACAAGGGTCAGTTTAGTAGGCCAAATAAGAAATATGGCAATAATAAGTGGCATAACAAGTAACAGTGGATCTCAGTCTGGTTCTATCTCTCCAACAAATTCTGGTAAAAAAAACAACCAGAGTCAAAGTCGTCAAAAGACACGACCAGGCCCAGCTCAAACAAAGCTGCCTTTAAAGACATAAGTTGTGGTTTCTGTCACAAAAAGGGCCACACAATGGCAAATTGCTTCACATTGGCAAAATTAAAGGAGACTTGAAACAGCCTCCAATGCCTTAGCCAATGTAGAGAAATCTTCTGAGGTAGTCGTGACTTTACGGCCTAATTCTATATGACAAAATTAAGGAAGAATACCTTCCATTCGTGTCTGAGGGGTTTATTTCCCTAGATGGGAATTCAGCTCATCCACCCGTCAAAATTAAAATTTTGCGTGACACAGGCGCAACTCAGTCGTTGCTTCTTGATGGAGTTTTGCCATTATCGGACTCTACTTCCACAGGGGCAAATGTACTAATTCAGGGGGTTGAGTGTGGATTTATTTCTGTCCCTCTCCACAAAATTAATTTGAAGTCAGATTTAGTTTCTGGGTCGGTCATAGTAGGGGTCAGACCTACTCTACCTGTAAAGGGGGTATCTCTGTTGCTAGGCAATGACCTAGTTGGTGGAAAGGTAGTAGCCAATGCAATTTTGACAGATAAACCATGTGATTATAACAACACAGAGCAATTAGAAAAGGAATTTCCAAATTTATTCCCTGCCTGTGCTGTCACTAGAGCTATGTCACAAAAGCTCGCTATGGATGATAATCTTAAACATCCACCCTCCAAAAGTGAGGATACAGTTCCCAAAAGTGGAACAAGTAGGGAATCATGTAAGGATGATAATCTTGAACATCCACTCTCTAAAAAAATGAGGGTATGATTTCCGAAAATAAGGATGATAAACTTAATCATCCGCCCTCTAAAATTGAGGAATTAGTTCCTAAAAATGGAACAACACTCCCAAAAGAGGAGTCAGAGTCTGGAAAAGATTCCAGTAAAAATATTCATGAAAGTGAAGATTCTTGGTATGATCTCAGCCAATCTTTTATGACTAATCTTAATGATAGTCAGGATTGTGAGTCTCCTGGCCCCACACATAGTGAGGGGGTAGAACAGGAAAAATCAAAAATGTCTGACACACTCCACAGAGACCAGTTGTCAGTGCAACAACAACATGATGAAGAGCTTCAGCCATTAATAGCTGGTGCACTCACTGAGGATGAATCGAAAGACGTCCCAGTATGCTTTTATTTTAAGAACAATGTTTTGATGCGTAAATGGCGACCACCTGATGCACTATTAGATGAAGAGTGGAGAATTTACCATCAAATTGTGGCACCTAGGAGTCAATAAGACCTACCACAGAATTCTAAATCACTTTTATTGGCCAAAACTTAAAAGTGATGTGGCCAAATTTTGTAAGACCTGTCACTCATGTCAAATGGTTGGGAAGCCGAATCAGAATATTCCGGCTGCACCCTTAAAGCCAATTCCTGCTTTTGAAGAGCCATTTAGTAGAGTCATTATTGATTGTGTAGGTCCCCTACCTAAGAGTAGGGCAGGGCATCAGTATATATTAACCATTATGTGTGCTTCTACAAGGTTTCCAGAGGCAATACCTCTGAGGAATATTAAGGCTCGGACAGTCTTACAAGCTTTACTTAAATTTTTCACATTGTTTGGGTTGCCGAAAGAGATCCAATCAGATCAAGGGTCTAATTTCATGTCAACTGTATTCCAGCAGATGTTGTATGAGTTAGGCATAGACCAAATTAAGTCTTCGGCTTATCATCCGGAAAGCCAAGGGGCTTTAGAAAGGTTTCACCAAACATTGAAGAATATGTTAAAGACATATTTGTCATGATAATGAGGAGAGATTGGATGAAGGCATTCCATTTGTAATGTTTGCTGCCAGGGAATCTATACAAGAGTCACTTGGGTTCAGTCCATTTGAACTTGTCTTTGGACACACAGTTCGTGGACCATTGAAATTGTTAAAGGAGAAGTGGTTATCAGATCTAGGTGAAGACATACATCTACTTGATTATGTATCCCGCTTTAAAGATCGTCTTCATGGAGCATGTGAACTTGCTCAGGAAAATCTGAGGCACTCTCAGAAGAAAATGAAAGCGTGGTACGATAAGACCACTGTGAAAAGAGAGTTTAAGCCTGGTGATAAGGTGCTAGTGTTTTTGCCTGTTTCTGGTCAGCCACTTCAAGCTCGCTTTCAAGGACCTTATGTCATTGAGAGAAAAATTAGTGACACAGATTACGTCATTTTGACACCTGACAAGCGTAAATCTAGAAGAGTATGTCATATTAATATGATGAAGAGATATTATGAAAGAGAAGATTGTGACATTTCTAAGGATGAAAGTGTACATGATGTAAATAGTAACACTAATGATACAGGTGATCAAGTGTGTATTATCAATGCTGATCATGAACTCAATAATGATGAGATCAAGGCTAATAATGTTCCTGACATGTGTATTAAGTTACAAAATTCTGATGTGTTGAAAAATCTCGACCAGAAATTGAGTCATCTGGATCACAAAGAAAAGTCAGAAATGAAATCATTAATCTATGAATATGCATGCTTGTTCTCAGATGATCCTACTAGGACAAATTTGATTGAACATGATGTTGATGTGGGAGATGCCACACCAATCAAGCAGCATCCTTTATACCGAGTTAACCCTCGAAAACGACAAACATCATCAGGGATGAGGTTCGGTAAATGTTAGACAATTACATTATAGAACCTAGTAATAGTGAATGGTCTTCCCCTTGTATATTGGTCCCCAAGCCAGACGGTGGGTACAGATTTTGTACTGATTACCGAAAGGTGAATGCAGTCACAAGAACGGATTCCTATCCGATACCCCGTATCGATGATTGCATTGATAGGATTGGGAAAGCTACGTATGTGTCAAAGTTTGACTTACTAAAGGGGTACTGGGAGATACCACTCACTGAGAGGGCTCGGAAAATCTCGGCATTCGTGACGCCAGATGGGTTATTTCAGTATAAGGTTATGCCGTTTGGTATGAAAAACTCACCGATGACGTTTCAGCGCTTAGTAAATGATCTTACGTCAAATTTAGAAAATTGTGAAGTATATGTTGATGACCTTATTGTATACAGCAACTCATGGGATGAACATGTACAACATGTTAAGGCATTATTTGACAAACTTGCCAAAAAGCTAATTTGACTGTCAATTTGGTCAAAAGTGAGATTGCTTGTGCCCATGTGGTGTACTTAGGGCATGTGGTTGGTCAGGGTAAAGTTAGGACCAATTAAGGCTAAAGTTGAGGGCATTGACAAATTCCCTGCCCCAATGATAAAAAGGCAGCTCATGCGCTTCCTAGGCATGGCTGGTTACTACAGACGTTTTTGTCCGAATTTCTCTGACATTGCTGCACCACTGACAAAATTGTTAAAGAAAAATGAAAAGTTTGATTGGACGGATAATTGCCAAGCAGCATTTGAATTATTGAAAAAGGCACTAATGAGTTCACCAGTGTTGATTGCTCCAGATTTTGAAAAACAATTTAAGTTGGCAGTAGATGCCAGTGACAATGGCATAGGAGCAGTTTTGCTTCAAGCTGATGAGCATGGTGTTGATCACCCTGTTTGTTATTATTCTAAGAAATTTGACAAACACCAGAAAAATTATTCAACAATTGAAAAAGAGACATTAGCTTTGATACTTGGTCTTCAACACTTTGATGTTTATTTGGGAACTACTAGTTTCCCTATCACTGTAAACACTGATCATAACCCTTTGACATTTTTATCTAAGATGAAGAATAAGAATCAAAGATTGATGAGGTGGAGTTTATTTCTGCAATCGTATAATGTAGATATTAAGCATGTTAAAGGGAAAGACAATGTTGTACCAGACTCTTTGTCAAGAATTTGATTTGATGCAGTATGTTGAAGATATCACTGTAAGTTTTGAAATTTTGTGTTAACTACAGCATAATGTGTATTGATTATGTTACTGTATTCATGTATCATCACCTAGCAAGACAAGTTGTATGTTATGATTATACCTTCCATTGAATTTTGGACTACATACTGTACATACTGTAGTTATTGCTGTAAAGTTGTGCATTGTAAATATTGTAACTTAAGTTTTGTCCGAGACGTCCAAAACTTTTTCAAGGGGGGGAGTGTTACAAGACGACCCGTCAGGAACACCGGATTGAATCCATCGACGAGCGAGTGGAAAGTTCCAGAGACGTCCAACTTCAACGCAGCCTTTCTAGAACTGTCTAGAAGTGAGAACTGTTTACGTTATGTCCCAATTACAACTACTGTGTGTTCTAGAAGTTTCTATTAAGGAACGTTCTCGTAATTACTGGACTGTGTGCACTAGAAGTTTCTGTTAAATTCTGGAGAGTTCTCGAAGAAAAGCCTAGCATATAAAAGGCAGTTCAACAACTATCACACTGGAGAGATACCCTAATACTTCATCGGGAGATTTCAACGAGACCAGACTGTCACACTACTGAGATATCATAAGCCAGCCACTGACACTGAACACTTCTGATAAATTGCCTTACGCCGTTTCTACGCTGTGTATTGAGATTGTTATCATCCATCATCGCTAGCCTTGTCGTTATTCGCTCGTGGAACCAGTTCCTACGCTACAGCACGCTGCAGGTCTACCACTGTGCCATCGTCAACGTGCATGCACTACCAGCCCTTGGACCAGACCAGGCAAATATTAGGTAAAGGATTGTGAGTAAGTCTAATTAATTATTGTAAATTTAAGTAAGATAAGGAGATTGTAAATAATCATTAAGTTGTTGAATATTAATCTCGTTCTTCTGTGATCTTTCGCTGTTATTGGTTTGACTCGCGACCACAAGCCGTAACACAAGCCAACTATTTACATATAGAGGTATTTCATGTGACGTCATGCGATTGAGATTACCATGTAGTGAAGGGCAAAACACGCGCATTAAGCGTGTTTACAGCACACGTGTACGGCATATAACCATCACCCTTGCCCTTCAAAACTAAAGAGACGCGCTATCAAGTGACGTCGGTGAAACACCTTTATACAAACGAAGTTCGCTAGAAAAATTGTGGAGCATTTAGATTATACGAATTGGAGTCCCCCACCCCAAATTGATGATCATGTATTGAAAATGGAATTTTAATTAAAGTGCCAAACATTTCGGACAGAGACAACAAACAGGCTCTGTGGACGGTTACCCCCCCCCCCCCCCCCATCTCTTCCAACTAGGCCGCTCTAATTACTGTAATTTAATTTTATTCATGCAAATGAATAAAATGAATTCAGCTAATGAAATCAAGGAGGAATTCGAAGAAATTACTGAGAGGCTAGGCATCAGAGGTAGGATTAATGACACAAAACCGTACCTGCCTTCGTCACTTTAAAAGATGCAGGCTCATAATTAACCCTACTAAGTCCGAGGTAGGGAAAGTCAAGCCGGCCTCCCACTTAGCGACCAACGGCTTGTGAGCTCTTGCAATTCCTTGCGACCTCCTCCGACCTCGAGAAGATCGCTAAGTGTGAGAGGGTTTGCTCGCAAGAGGTCGTAGCTCGCAAGCCATGACCGCAAGAGCTCGCAAGATTTTAATTTTTAAATATCTTGCGACCGTCGCAAGAGCTCGCAAGAAGTCGTAAGTTGATCGCATAGTGTGAGAGAGTGGTCGTAAGAACTCGCAAGAGGTCGCAAGGTTTTGCTGCACGAAAAGTGAAAATCTCTCCAAAATCGAAGATGCTGGTAATTTTGATAAGAAGGTTCCTGCCGGTAAGACAGCGTATGTCATCTGATTGTGTTCAGAATAGAGGCTTTCCACTTACTGTGAACAGTGTTGAGCATGTCCCTCTTTTCCTAGTTAGGCAAATAGCCAAGAGAACTTGAGCGGTCCCGGTTGCGTGTTATATTAAAATATAGGGAGAAAGTTGAGAGTGTGTACGGGCCGTGGACATTGTGGGCTAGGAAGAGAGGTCTTCGGCAAACACACCTTCCCATTTTCATAGTCTATATACAATAACATACTATTTTAAAAATTGAAATTCCCCCGTCTTTATCGGGGGCCTGTAACCTGTGCCAAGATGAGAGATTGGAAATCCTCAGAAGCAGAACCGAAAGCTGCTTGAACAAAAGAGCTGAGCTCATTATAAAGTGCAGGCATAGACCGAGTCCAACGAACCGTGCTAGGAAGAAGTAAGCATTCTGGTATAGGTTTGAACTTGGTCAGTCAGCTCCCCTGATGATCGCCGGAAGGGCGAGAAACTCAGAGTAGTGAGGAAAATATGCTTGCCTAAATACATTATTTCGTATATATATATATATATATATATATATATATATATATATATATATATATATATATATATATATATATATATGTTTCTTTTTGGGAATAAAAATTTTCTCGGTGCTGCTTTTCGCTTCTTTTGTCAATTGTTCCCTTTAACTCACTTCAGTGATCTGTTTTGGTTGGTCCTGTGTACATTTTCGGTAAAATTGTTCTGTTGTTCTGCTTGATTGCCTCTTTTTCGTTTTGGCTAGTCTTTAGTGGTTGTTCATTTACACTTGAGTTTTCGTTATCTGATGAAGAGCTCGGAGAGCTTTGAAAGCTAATAAACTTTATATCTTGATTATGTTTCACTGGATCTTTGATGATTTTTCTCATATTTGTTATCTGGTGTGATGATTTTAATGTTAATATATATATATATATATATATATATATATATATATATATATATATATATATATATATATATATATATATATATATATAATATATATATATATATATATATATATATATATATATATATATATATATATATATATATATATATATATATATATAAGGGCAGGTCACACTACAACGTTTTCAATTTCAATCCGAAATCCGATCCGAATTTTTCTAAATCGGACCAATAGTTTTTATTCAAACTTTGTTCTAAGAATGGTCACGCCATATCGATAACTGATCCTGTTTTGACGGTCTCACGATAAACTGTCCTGCGACCATTATATAACTTATACCGCTCAACAGAGCGGTATTTGTTCGACAATCAATCCGATTTTTGCACGCGTGTCCGATAAACGCTCCCTGACTATGTGACGTCACGAAATAATGAGTTTATACTTCATTTTCGTAGTCCTCTGATGCAAATCATATACTTACACAGGTTATCAAATTTTTGGCTCATTCTGACCAGGGATTGAGAAGATTTTAACTAAAACTCACAAAAATCGGACCGTAATCCTACCCGAAATCGCTCTACTACTGTGAACTGCGCTCAAACGTCTTTATTGTATTCAAACGTTCATTAAGAAAATTAGATGTAATAGATGATCACTATCTGGAGATCATCTTAAACTTTTCTCATTTTAAACAGTTTCAACACTTGTGAATAATATTTATGGTTATCTTTTAGTAGATTGGACATAAAATAATTTATTTCCTATAAGCCTACGACTATACAACTTAATATATACTTATAAAGTGCTGCTTCGTCGAGATCGTAGCACTAAAAAATACAACCACAAACCAGGGAGTTGTTATTTGGAACTCCCTGCCCAAACACAAACAGAAGCAATAGAGTCTTAAGAATCCGTCTACAACGTGGAGTACAGGTATGTCTTTAACTTCCTCTTGAAAGTATATGTAAGGAATTCTAGATGGCAAAACATTCCAAATGCGGGGTGCAGCATAACAAAAGGTCTTACAGGCGGCTAAAAGAAGAAATTTCCGGATATGTTCAGCCAGGCGTGAGGTGTCGCACAAGCAGAGCGTAAACTTGCTCTAGCGGGGCAATAAGGCATTAAACTGTCAGCCAAGTAGGCGGGGGCGGTGCGCTTGATGCACTTAAATACTGTAACGAGTAACTTAAAAGTTCTACGAGTATGGTGCTCCTACCGTGCCATAAGTCCTGAAATCGACATATGTTGATTTAAATTGACATATGTCAATTTCTCGTGACTTGATTGGATAAAATCGTCATACCTGGAGGAAATCGGCATATGTCCAACTAAATCGACATATGCCAGTTTCTCGTCTTCGCATTGGTCAACCATCGTCACATGTTGCTTCCTAGCCCTATGATTGGAGGAAATCGGCATATGTCGAGGAAAATAAAGTTGGTTTAAAAGTTCTCATTTTCGGCGCGCTTAGCGGGCACTTTTTTGCTCATTCATCATTAGGCCTACTTCATATATAATAAAAAGACAAATGGCCATACTTTGATACTTTTGGGCCCGCGCGGGAGGCCTAGGTTCGATTCCCAGGTCGAGTCATACCAAAGACTTTAAAAATGGAACCTACTGCCGTTGTGCGTGATGCTCCGCATAAGCAATGGAGTAAGGGAAAACAAGCCAGTGAGCCACAACTGCAAAAACAGGCCGTGGCCGGCTCGACTTGAACCAATTGGTTGGAAACTGGGCCGATAAACCTCTTCTAACTAACTAAATTTTGGGCCCTGTTTCATAAAGAGGTAAGCTTGATCTTAAGTTTGATCAGTAGTACGATTGCATGATAGAAAACTTAAGATCAATCTTAAGTCTTTCTGAAACAGGACGATGGTCTGTGCAGCCTTACACATTCTACGTTTGAAAGACAGACAGTCGTCACCCCAAAGTATATTTTTAGTGTAGAGGTATCAAAATTCTCAGTTGGTGACTGCTCTTTGATTGACATCAAAGTTTGAAAATTTGAAAGATGCAGAGTAGCTCACATTCCACACAAGGCAGAGAGAGTGTTTTTATTATATTTTATGGCCTTGTATGCTCACCAGGACATGGCCTTAAGCAATAAAACAGGTTTATTCCTGCACAAGGAGGAGCTTCATACAGATATGGGAGGAGCTAGAAGTTGCATAGTTGGGAGAATTGGAACTGTCTGGGATCATTAAAACTCCTCTTTAAAGGTAGTGATTGAACATCCCATTGCTACAAATTTGTACAAATTCCAGAGCTTCTGGGGCTTCGCCGCAGTTCTTGCCTGGACATTTTCCCTAGACCCCACCAGAGTGCGCTCTATGAAGAATACTTGTTGTGCCCTTTCAGTGTGCGGCCCGCGAGTGGATTATGACTTTCAAAACGGCCCGTCAGAGGGAACAGGCTCCCACCCCTTCCCTAAAGTCACTAAACCTAATTTGCTCCCCACTTCCATTTTCATACCATATTGTGAATTCCCGGAAAACGAGATTGCCCTTATCCGACCTGAGAATAAAATATACTATGCTGGCCGTTCGCACGTAGCTTAGTACCTTTCGTTTGGAAAAGTGGGTGACTAGGCTACCGTACTGATTCTCTGGAGTACGATATCAGTGCTCAGTGTACATACTGTATCATCGGTATGTTATGTTACAGATGAAACAATGGGAATTGCTGAAAACAAACTGCTAAGAACTTTTTGCTGCAAAACTTGTAACTCTCAAGGATTTTAGGAAAAAAGGAAGAAATTGTCAGTCTCTCTGATCTGAAGCTAAATAATCTCCTTCCCTTTCAATCATTTTCTTTTTCCTTCCTCTCCGTTTCTCCCGTTCTTCTTTCCTTAATTGCCTTTTTTCAACCCGGTGGTTTGAGCTGATCTTCCCGCTCGAAACCGTTGGGGGGGGGGGGGGACAATTTTGCATTTCCCTCCATAAATTAGGGGTCGCCTAGATACAAGTCTCCCTGAATTCGACCAGGGAGTTGTCATCTCCGTGATCCGACACTGCCAGTGTTTAGGAAGAGCTTGCCGCTACGGAAGCCGAGAACATCGCGTGAAATCGGTGTGAAATCTGACATGCCAGTTTTCCCACCCCTTTCTTCGGTAAATATGGGAAGGAGAGATCAACATACTATTTCTCCTTACCATTATCTACCGATAATGTGGAGTGGAAAGAACCAAAGTTAGTGACGGGGTAATTCAAGAAAGGACCATTACACGAACACAGTGTCTATTTTCGAACTCCCTGTCCATAAATGGACTATGTCCATCGATCCTCTTTTCAATTTAAGTAACATAGCTAGCTAGGTCGTCGACGATTTCTCCGTACTGTGGGATCATCCTACGTTGGTAATAACAGGGAGTTGCAATTTGTCAAATAGCAAATCGCTGGTAATAATATAGCCAAAGTTGTATAGCGCCAATCCGTGTCATGTGCGGGCGCGTCCATTTATGGACAAGGTGTTCGAAAATAGACCGTTCTTGGAGTACCCCCTCACTGACTCCACTCCACATTATCGGTGGATAATGGCACGAAGAAATCGTATCTTGATTTCTCCTTCCCATGTTTACCGAAGAAAGGAGTGGGAAAACTGGCATAACAGATTTCACACCATCGCTATGTTCTCGGCTTCCGTATATGCCACGGTAACTGTCAGGATAAGAACTTGTTGAAAGACTTGAGTAAGTCTGAAGAGCTGCTGTCGTCTGCTACATGTGTCTGTGCATATCGAACTGTGGTCTTTGCGGCTTGCATGCATAGCACTAGCTGAACCACGGGAAATACGCACACTCGACATTTCACAACGAAAGCCTGTAACATGTGCAATAAAGAAACTCAGTGGAAAGTGAACGATGAAGCTGAAAGAATTTGAGGCCAACTTGCAGCAGCTTCAAACCTTTGATGATCCAAAAATTCAATTGGAGCAATATGCGACAAGACCTCACATAGCTGGTTTGTTGGAACTTGGACTGTACTGTAGCCAAACGTTAGGTCTTACAAGTTACAGTACACTTGTTACCTAGGCCTAGGCTACCAACACTAACCTATAGGCCTTGGCTAGCCTACCAAGTTTTAAGTAGTCAAGCCTTAGGTGAGGCTAGTAGTAGCTTAGGCCTACTCGTAGTATAGTAAAGAGCTCAGCATTCTCCATTTGCACTGAAACTGACGTGTCAGAGCAGACAAAATCAAAATGAAGGATAGGATGGATTGAGGCTGTATTTCGCGCAGTTCATGCCTTTGTCATAGTGCTAGGCCTACTGCAAGGCTCTAACTAAGGTGTAGCAGTATATTGATATTATCGATATTAGTCGATATTTGCTCCTTAGTAATATCGTCGATATGCGTTTTCAAAAATATCGATATATAGTAAAGTCTATATATAGCAATAGTTAATATCGATATTCTACTATTCACTTGGATACCGATTCGGATCATGGCCACTATCCGTCCGGTTGTTCCATTCCATTGAAAAATAGGGGGTTGCAATCTTTACTTTCACATTTTTGTGGTAAATGATGAGTGGTTCTCAAAATAATTCTTCTTAGAAAATTTAAAAATAAAGGTGGATAATATACAACCAAAAACATTTTGAGAACGACTCTCTTAA
This sequence comes from Holothuria leucospilota, assembly GCA_029531755.1. Lineage (NCBI taxonomy): Eukaryota > Metazoa > Echinodermata > Holothuroidea > Aspidochirotida > Holothuriidae > Holothuria > Holothuria leucospilota. The sequence continues at coordinate 5,074,512 of CM055968.1, read as the reverse complement.
TATCTCTTATTTTTTTTAGCAAAAAGTATGAATACTTCAATATTCCTAATATCGGACTGTTCTAGTCTGCCGGCCGGATAGTGGCCATGATCCTACTGATTCTTCTAAAATAGCAACACTCAACACAAATATCGATATTTTAACAGCAGTGACTCATAACCGATACAAGTGTTTTTAAAAACCGATACCTAAGCATCGGTCGAGTCAAGTTACCACCGAATCTTTGGCCTAGCTTATGTAGGTCTAGGTTCACTCTTGTGACCTTCGTAGGCCTAGCACAGTACTGAGCTGTTCATCACAATGCTACGAGCATATAGGCATGCTGTATGAATTATTTCTGCGGTTTGCATACGCAGTGGAATACTTCAGTGTAGGCCTACTGTGTACACAGTAGATTCGGTACAGACTGGTGATCGACTGCCAAAGTACACATGGGGCGTAAATGGCTGAATATGTACAGAGCTAGCTCATGAGCCGTATCAGTGACACGAAAGTTTTTGTACAGAATTGGTTACTGCATGCAAGTTTATTCCGAGACCTTACAAGTAAACTAATTTTTCATGATATTCAGACTTACTGTAGGATGATCTATCTGAGACTATCTCACAGAGTAAAGTTCCACAAACAGAAAATAACGTAACATTTTCGCAAATACATTCGTTAGAAGTTCAGTGCTGGTACACATACTGTACTACGCATGTGATTCCATAGGCCACAGGGTTTAGTACAGCTTCGTAATTTTTCTTTGGGGGAAGCTTTACGTTAATTCTGTTGACAACATGAATGTATGCAAACATGTATGAACACGCCGCAATCAGTCCGTACATGCAACACGTGTAGTACTGTAGAAAATATTTACAGTTTGGACTCTTCCAAACAAACTATGCAGCAGCATTGATAGGAGTATTGTGACCTTTGACTGGATCAGCGTACTTTGATACGAGGGGTTTTTTAACTAATTTGTGGGGTGTATATTTTGTTTGTTTGGGTGGAAATTTGAGAGTAGTTTCGACAGTTATATTTTTCCATACATTAAAAAAAGATCGCTGACACTACGATGGGGATAATCCTGCAAAAATAGGGTACAATTATAGAATGCAGGTCCACTGTTTATTTCTTCCTAGAATCCGGATTGGCGGATTCGATCTCAATTTTTCGTTCTTAAATAGCTTAGAGTGTAGAACTAAGATCGTATCCACGAATCCGCAAATCCACTTAGGGATTCCTTCCCTGGACTTCGTAATACTTTGTCTCTAAACCCAGTGTGTTGTGTGTCGTTCTCAAATAGCTCAGGGTGGGGAAGCAAGACTGTATCCACGAATCCGCGAATCCACTTAGGGATTCCTTCCCTGGACTTCGTAATACTTTGTCTCTAAACCCAGTGTGTTGTGTGTCGTTCTCAAATAGCTCAGGGTGGGGAAGCAAGATCGTATCCACGAATCCGCAAATCCGCTTAGGGATTCCTTCCCTGGACTTCGTAATACTTTGTCTCTAAACCCAGTGTGTTGTGTGTCGTTCTCAAATAGCTCAGGGTGGGGAAGCAAGACCGTATCCACGAATCCGCGAATCCACTCTGAGAACATTGTCACAAGTGTGGACCTGTATTCTATAATTACTCCAAAAATAGCTGCGTAAAATTTCTTATAGCTGCGCTTGAAAGTTTCGGGAAAATTCTGACATCCCAGGTACTGGACACATGCGAGTGCCGAGAAGCTGAAGCGAGCTGCAGACCTGCATCGGACTGCACGGTGCCTGGATTTTCACTACGAGCTGTACTGCATTCATAGATTATTGGAATGTCTGAATACAAGAGATCAGCTAGTAAATATCGACTGCTAGTAACTTAGTGGTTATAGCCAGGCGCGGTTCTAGACCGACATTTTTGGGGGGGCTTAGGGGGGACTTGAAACGGAAGAATAAAATTTTCTGTCATTATCAATACCGACATTGGGGAATGATGCTAAGGAGGACTCCATCAGTGGCGTACCCAGGATTTTTCTCACGGGGGGGGGGGGGGGGGCATGCAGTATGTTGTGTGATCGCCGGCCTGGGGGTTAAAGGGTTTAAGGGGAGGGGGTGTCCCTCCCCTTTGAAAATTTTTGAAAAATTAGATGTACTTACATGCAATTTGGTGCCACATACACTACATTTTGAAGCAGAATTTGTGTTAAAAAAATTTACGTATTTTAGGAACTAAAAAAAATTGGCATCAGGGAGGGGCATGGCCCCCCTGCGTACGCCACTGATAGTGATAATCATAGGCGTATGGGACTCTTACAGTTTGGGGTCCAGAAAATCTTTTGCCCGAACTTCTCAAAAAGTTGCCAGAAATCCGTTGCAGTTCAGGTGCATGAAATAGACCACTAAACCACTACAGGCGCGCGAAGCGCGCGAAAATTTTTGCACATTTTTCGGGCATTCGATCAAAAATTCGGGAACTCAGTAGAAAATTAGGGCAATCTTTCCACTTTTCCTTCATCTCTGCCGGAATTTCAATTTGAGTAAGGTATCAAATGTTGTTCATGTCTGGTCTACTGTTACAAAGGCATACTGAACTGGATTTGAGCAATCACTGGATTTGAGACCGACTTTTGATTTTCACGCCCCCCCTCCCTACACACACACCTGTATTTACGCCCCTGGGACTGGCGTCGAACGTAAGAATGCAGCTGGGTAAGCTAGTAGGCGCCCGCACCGTGCCTACCGTCGTAATACAGTACTAAGGCGAAGCGTGGCTGTCGTACTACATGCAGTCAAAACAACGGTGTACGTACGTGGACGTGGATACAAGAAACGTGATCACATGCCTATCTTCCATGACACATTTGAGAAACTAAATCCACTGGACTAAAATGTTCACAAATGTACTGGACAATTTTGTTTTTCTCAATGCACGCAAATATAGCATGAAGATAACACACAACCTCGGAAATTTTTTGGGGGGCTTGAGCGAGTTTTGGGGGGGCCTGAGTCCCCAAGGCCCCCCCGTAAAACCGCGCCTGGTTATAGCTGAGTGTAATACCGACGAATAGTTGATATCGAAAATATCGGCCGGTATTTTAGATATATAGTGAATAGCTAAACAAGGCGGTTTTGATGCAGCATTGCATAGTGAACTACTTGCGAGGTATTTTACGAGAGTTAGGTGAAGAGGTACTTCTTTGTGACAAATGGAGAAGGCCCCTGGTTTACGCAAGTCCAAAGGAACACTTTTTACTCATCCCAGAACTTGCGAATCAAAATATGCCATATTTTGTTTGAAAGAAAAATGTTTAAAACACAAGCTGTTGATAGTGGAAGGAATCGGCATAGCACATGCTAGTAAGGGGTGGGAATTACGCTAATGTTTGGGCCACTCGTTTAGAAAATGTTTGTATGGTCAGTGAAACCAATAGTCACAGATTTTGAAACTAACTTTATTTAGAGGCAGACCTCCAACAGATTTTTTTTATAGATCATGGCTGTTGCTTTAGCGAGATGGAGGGATATTTGGTCATCTGGTGTGATGCTGAAGTAACACAAAAAGCTATATAAGACATATTCCCAAAGAAGTAATTGAAAGTTACTTCGCGACTGCAAATACTCAAATGTTAAATGCAAACACAGTTTTGTTTTTTTAATTTTTCTGCACAAATCTTGATTTATTTTTCGCTACCAACGTAGTAAAATTTGGCATTTAAGTCGTCAGGGGCCGGGTACATGGTAATACCTTCCCATACTTCGTTTTTTCATATGTATAGTCTGCGTACCCATTCTGCGAAAATATCGATATTATCGATATTTTCAGGTCGGTATATCGATATTTTATATTGGCAATACCGCTACACCTTAGCTCAAACTGTTGTGTTAACTAAGCCTAGGCCAAGGCCAGTTGTATCATATGATGCACCTCACTACCCCCCCCCCCCCCTTCCCCGTTCTGCATTTCATGCACTACAATGCGAAGATCTTTGGCATGAGCACCGGCTCCTTCTTGGCGTAGCGGTGGTGAAACGGTTACCTCGGCATGCTGGCATACATAAAAAAATCGGCCTTGGCACATGACTCCTCGGCAGTTCGGCATACGTGAAAATATCTACATTCTGTTTCCACTTAATTTACATTGAGTCCCACACAAAATATGATAATTTCCTGTGTAACTTTTTGCTTTAGGTAGGCCTAGCCTATGATGAATACTCATCGTACAGCAGGCAATATTGTGTGGTAAAATGTATAAATCACACCTCTGGTATTGTTAGCGTACGAACGCTGACCCCTCGGCGTAACTGCTGCACACCTGTGGTTTTGTTGGCGTACGAACGCTGACACCTTGGCATGACTTCGGCGTGGACTTTAGATGGAATGCACCCTAGCCCCCCCCCCCCCCAGCATTGTCAGTCAAATGTGGGTCATTGACCCATGAAAGTGTGATGCACATGTCCGTCATTGAACCACTATTGTCAGTCACTGTTGTGACCAAGGGTTGGATCATTGTGCTCAGTCAATTGTTAGTGTTACAGTGTTTATAGTGTTTTGAGTCCCGCACAAAAATAAATCTTATGCGGGAAAATCCTGCACACATTTCTGCAGCTGAGATCGTAACTACAATTATGATACACACATTAAATTGCAATAGTATCTTTACCAAGTGATAACCCCCTCCTTGATTTTGAAAATCCCTCCCCAAAAAATTTCTAGAGAGGGAATTCCCTCCCAGGTTCAATTCCTTAGTGCAAACACTGTGCCTTTATGCACTAATCAATTGAATGATGCACCCCACTAACCCCAGACATGGTAAGTCATTGTCCACAACAGTGTTGACAAAACTTGTACAATGACATACCCCTCAGTCTTCTGTGACTGACAACTTCATGTAAAATGACTCACACCTCAGTCACAAAATTGATGCATAATTTGCAGTTTTGACCGATATGTGGGTCACCATACATTGACTGAACAACTGAGAATGGCAATTGGTATTCCTGTACAAAGTGTAACAATTGAGTCACAGTGATCCACCCTTTCCTCACAACAGTGACTGACCAAAAGCCAGTTCAGAGTTACAGCAATGTATAACATTTCAAGGGTCATAAGGGTACTCTGAAAGCAAATACTTACTGTAGTACCATGTACTAACTTACACAGTTCATGTTTATACTATGGTATACAATACTCCACAGTCTGCGAGCTGCCCTCGCAAATAAGAAATTGGCTACGACAAAAAATTGCCGAAGTAAAACGGATTTACTTTGGTAGAAATACACTCTCCCTTGGCATGGTCAACGAATATTAGCAATAATGGTAAACGCCGAAAATTTAGCAGGATCACGAGTGAACTAGGTTGGGCCTATTCGCACATCGACTATAGCCACTGTGCAGACAAGAAACAGCGATTGCTTAGCCTATTCACAACTCGACCAGCAGCCATACTTCACATACTGTACAAGTATTCAAAACTTTTTGTTGTAGTGCGGTGATACTTTACTGTACGTAGAGAATGTGATATACAGAGAAATCCTAGTTTTATTTTAGCATGCAATGACCTACTCAAAGTACCAACCAACTGAAACATGTTTCGCAGAACTGGGTGTAGCTAACCAGCTAATCACAACTCGAGAAACGGTCAATACAAATTTTGTGTATTCTTCCATTGAAGACCCCATTGAGTTTGTATTACGACAGGGCTGGTCATATGACCCGGGCGATCGCCCGGGCCTGCCTTATCGCCCGGCTTGGAAGCAAAAATACTTCCCAAGGCGGGCATCAAAATGCCCGCCTTAAATTGTGTGGTGGGCAACAAATAGCCCACCTTGAGAAATAGATCGCCCGTGTGAAAGAGCATTGCTAAAAACATCTGAATATATTTACATTAGTACATTTAAAAGACCTCCAAAAATTAAGAATTTTTTTCCCCGATAATATTCGGCAACTTAGCGCATGCTGCACTGACAGCCTCATGAACACGAATCGTTGAGTTCGAAGCAACGTTGTTTCTTACGATCCTTGTATACTGTACACAGTAAATTACGTAGTAGCAGGCTACAGTAGCTTGCATACTAGACACGCCGCCCCGACCCATTGCAAGTTGCGATAATGTTCGGCGTGCTACAGAGCCCTGCATGTACAGTACATATTATACTACGCAATGCTGTTCCTTCAGTTCAATACGGCATGCCTCCTTGAGCATGCCAAAAAGAAAATAAAAAACCTCGCCCAACGTTCAAACGTGTCACTATTGTGCAAATCAACATCTTCCCGCCATGTGTAAACTACCTAGATACGACTATAATAATGCTGTAAATATTAAAGAAAAGTTTCAAAATTAACTGTGCTATTGTATCTAACGTTAGTTTGCACCAAAATGACGATCGTAAAAATTGCAAAACTCCATGTGCAAGCTAATGTGAGTAGCGCGGATGTCAACACAAGGATAGCTACATAAGAACGCACGAAGCTGTCAGTGATAATGTGTACACCCTGTAGTAGCAAATTTCACTAGCGTGACGTCATTTGTTTACATTCTGTAATTTCGGACGTGCAAGAGAATACTTACTTCTGACGGCTCTGATTGGTTGACATGTTTAAATTGGTATAACCTAGACAGCTTCGAGTTAAGCTTGTTTTTTGAGTCGGAAAACACCCCAAAAATTCAATGCAGTAGATAGATAGAGGCCTTATGAAGTACTGCATTTATTAATTGGCTGTTTTTATCAGGCTTCTTATATTGTTAATTTTCTATTTGAAACGACACGATTTCGTTGTGAGAATTTTAGTCTTCTTGAACATGTGGTAACTACCACTCCGAGACAGGTGAAAAATCAGGCAAGTGTCATTACGTGCCTTACAAAATTGCTGCTTTACTTTATTATATCGGTTATCGGTATCTAATGGATATGGTGATCGGGTACCCGGGTTACTACGTTTTTGTACCCTTGCAAACACAAGTTTTATATTAGGCAAACAAACTGCAATTCACCAATTCAAAATTATCCTGGGTCCTTCAAAATAAGGCTCACCAGCAAAATCCTGTGGGCCTGGAGTGGCATTTTTATTTTTATTTTACCCCTGATCCCCAATACTTAAATTCAGACCCTGAGGCATAACTCAACACAAGGACAAAAAAAGCTTTGAGATTTAACTTGTCACTGCCATTTTCCAGACTGTAGGCTTCGGCCCAACTATGTGCCATGGAAGAAGGAATATTGGTACATGGATGTCAGTTAATGGTTCCTTGGACCCCTATTGGCATGCATCCATGGAGTGGCTCTGCCATATGTTACCCTGGACTTGGCCTGCTTTGTGTCTACAGTGGTGCATATGGTAGAAGGGAATAGAGCGCCAACTCTACCCTGAAGGGCGCCATGATGTTGCTGATGGGGGTTTTGTGGCAAGTTGAGATGCTGTCATTTTCATTTCTTCACTGATTTATATGATGTCAGAAAACATATGGCCCCACTGTTTGTTGGCAGTGTGTCGCATATATGCCCTGTTGGGAACTGGGTAGAACACAGGGAGGGACACGGGGGGGGGACACAGCGTAAACCGAAAAGAATGATAAATTTAAATGAAACTTGTATATTTACACAACTGCCCGCCTGAAATCTTAGGTGGGCAACTAATTGCCCGCCTAGAAGCACAACATCAAGCAAGGCGGGCAGTTGCTTGCCCTCCTGAAAAATTTTCATGACCAGCCCTGTATTACGATCACACTGCTTGTGTCTTGGTAGTTTTACGATTCGATAACTTTTAAAAACTGTTTCTCGTGTAAAATTTATAACAAACAATTGGTGAATTAAGGTGATCTTGAGATGTCACATTTGTAAGATATCTGAGGGAGGGGATTGAAAGGCTTCTTCCAGTATTGGCATAATTAATTTTTGTAACCGATTTTCCTCAATTGTGAGGGAGAAGGCTTAGCTGTTGGGTCCCAGCACTACCGCGAGACTGAGTGAGTCTCAGTATGCAAATAGCGATCATAATGAAAAGTTTTAAATCAAGATTTTCTGTAAAAACTTTAAAGTGTAACTCTAATTTTCATTCCCGGTAAGCCCCTGTTTCCCACATTTATTGCCTTGGCAATATTTTTTGCTGAAGTCAAGTCAGTTTGCTTCAAGGCTTCATTTAACACAGCAGTGACATACCGAAGCATTGCTGCTGCGTACAGTGTTTTCTCTACTATACCCCTATGACCTATGACCTAACATGTGCAGTTATAACTCTGAACTGGCTTATTGAGGTAATGTGACTCACCCTCAGTCATGCTGGTGGCTGATTAAAGTGGTCCTATGACCTAACATGCGCAGTTATAACTCTGAACTGGCTTATTGAGGTAATATGACTCACCCCTCAGTCATGCTGGTGGCTGACAAAAGTGGTTCAATGATGGACATGTGCATCATACTGTCAATGGTCAATGACCCACATTTGACTGACAATGCCAGGGGTAGTGGGGTTCGTCATTCAGTTGATAAGTGCATTGCACTTTGTACAGGGATACCAACTGCCATTCTCAATCTTTCAGTCAATATATGGTAACCCACATGTCAGTCAAAATTGCAAATTGTGCATCAATTTTGTGACTGAGGTGTGAGTCTTTTAAAGTTAAGTTGTCAGTCACAGAAGCAGGGTTGGCAGTTTTTGCCACAGGCGGTTTTTACTGGTAAAAACCATCCTGGTAAAAACAGGTTTTTTGCAGAAAAATGGAAAAAACCTGTTCTGTAAAATTGAATAAAATGTTGTTAACAAGTACTTTTTATGCCTTTTTTTCAAAGTATTAGGATGAAAGTAATTTTCTTACATCAAGCTTAATCATTTCACGCAACAATATATACCATGTCAGAACCTGAATGTGATTTGTTTAGTGATTTGGGCCACTTTTTGCCAGATTTACACTGTTTTTGTGTTAAGTGTACATACACTAGGTATACATAATGCAGAAAAATAGGAAGGAAACTCAAGGAATAATTAAAAATAGGAAGGAAACTTAAGGAATATTAATTAAAGGCAATACAGCGTTTAGGCAGTCGCCCCCAATTTTTTTTGAAAAATCAGTAAACTCTTGCAAATCGCCTCATACTGCATTACAAGCACCTCTGAAAACGTTTTGAACATAACTATTACAAACAGTAGGTAAAGCAAGGAGAAATTCTCCTTGAATTTCACAATTCAATAACAAAAATATCGTCACATGATCAAAATAGGCCAGTCATGAACTAGAGTGACCGGGCATACTCACTCTGATTGGGGTGACTGCATTTTACCTTTAAGTTTTTTCAGTTTGATGGGAGGCTTTCCTGTGAAAACTGGCAAGTTGCTAACCCCACTCTTGGGTATACTCGAACCTGCAGGTGTGTAGGTCCTACAGTACAATAACTCAATGTCTTACATTGACCTCCAGTAGTGTTCTGTCTTGTTTATAATTTAACCATCCGCCTTCCTTCAGCATTTCCTTGTTCTTTTGGGAATTAGGTCAATGGTGCCCATGTCTCTACAGTATATCCCATTCGAACAGGCTATAACGTCACACATGGGCTTAGAGACCTGTGACGTCATAGCCTGTTTGAATCTGATATAGAGACATGGGCACCATTACTTTATTCCCATTCATAGAAACTTTAATTTTGGAGATACTAAAAAGCGAAAAAGCCTCTTTTTAGCTCAAACCAGCTCAAAGAGCTGTTTGAGCTATTATAATCCGCCACCGTCACTCTATCTATCTATCCTGTCTGTCCACAATTGCCTTTAATGCTCTCAGGCGCACATTCGTTGACGGATTCTAACGAAACTCGGACACATTGGTCGTTGAACATTGGGATACCTGTCACGTTTGGGAAGTTGAGGTCAAAGGTCATTTAGGGGTCATTTAAGGCTGTTATGTGAATATCTTCAAAACCTATCTCCTCCCACAAATACTGTAGCGCTGTATGTTCTTGAAAGTTGGTCATAATATTCCTTACGTAGTGGCTCTTTAGGATTGTACACAGATTTTTGATCCAAGGTCATACGAACTCATTAGAGGTCAAAAGGTGGAAATATCTTTGATGTGGTATTGCTTTGCGCCTGTGAGTCTGATATTTACCAAACATGGTTTTAGTTAATCCACTTTTGAAGGGCTTCCAGCTGGGTGTAAATGTAGGTCAAAGGTCATCCAAGGGTCATTTGAGGCAATAGTTGTAAATATTTTGAAATGCTATTTTCTCCTAGATGCATTACAAAATTATCTTCAAAATTGCTCTGAAGGATGACTGGCTTGTGCAGATTACAAATTACTTCTCCAGTTTGGGATGAAGGATACTTTTGATACCCTTCTAACCAATTTTGTGCCACCCCTCTATTTTTACCAGTCTCACAAAATCACTTTGCTACCTGTTTTGCTGTATACTGCACTCTCTTTTAAACTGTCTGTCTACAAGAGGTCAGTCCTGTGTGGTTGTAAAGGTTAGTTCAAAGGGAGCTGCTTAGCTTCTGGACAGTATATGAACAATTTCTGTAAATTGTGTGTGGTGATGTAGAAGGTCTGTTGGTACAGTTCCCTGGTTGGCATCATAATCATAATTGAGTTGTAATTGACAATACCTCTTCCCTGCAAAGTTACCTGTTCTCCTGGTAACTGTATATTCTAAGTTCCTTGTGGCAGCAGAGAGTTAATACCAGATTGTTTACTAACTGTAACTTTATAATAATGTGTGTAAAAACCAGAAGCTACTGGGCTTTTAAAGCATGGTCTCACATACCCGTGTTGTCTGGTGTTACCCCGTGTCTATACCAAGGCAAAACCGCAGGTTAACACCGTGATTTTTAGCGTGTGTTCTCATGTACTCTGGGTTGAGATAATTGGGTTGTGACGGAAGTCAAAATGTGTCGCAGGAATTTTTCTCTTGGTTATCTCCAAATTGTTAGTGAAGGTAAATCGTTATTTACAGGCTACAGCAGGAAATGAAAACACCATTGACTGGTAAAATAAGGCTACACTTATTCGTATTAACTCAAGGCACTAGCCTATGCTGCAAGAATTCTGCTTTAACCAGGGAGCTGTTATTCGGATGGAGATATATCGAAAAGTTTAATTTATGCTAATACTTTAAGACCCACTTAACCGAGGGAGATTATCAACGATAAGCCGTTTATTTGGTGAAAAGGCATTTCTTTCCTTTGTTTGGTGGCTCCAATTTGATGGCATTCACCTAGCGATATCATTCAAGTCATGTAATCTTTTAACAAGTGGCCTGCGCAGAATAATACTTTGATGTTTAGGTTTGCGCTGCCAACATTTTTAGAGCAGGTGGTAATAAACTCGAAATGGCTGTTCAGTTGAACTTAAAAGATACAGTCAGTCCCTTCCTATACAAAATACTGTATGCAAACTAGTTGACGAGGTATAAGTCTAACTTTTATTACAATAATATGAAAGTTTCTGGAAGTTTCCTAAAATAACCAGATATAGATTCTTGTTCATATTTCTACATAAAACCTAACTGATATACTGTCATACGCGTCACCGAGCTTCGAAAGATGCAATAATTTTTTATTTCCCTGACGACTGGCAATGCTGTGGCAGTGTAGGAAAACCTTCAGTCTTACTGTAAATGTAGCAGACGACAAATCCCTTTTGTGTTAACTTTCTAATCCAGTGTAAGCCCTATTGAAATGTCAAGAACGATACAAGCGATGGATTACTGAGTGACCTTGGCGGTACAAACCTTACTTCAAAGCGATCTGTCTCCATCCGAATAACAGCTCCCTGCTTTAACGGCCTAGCCTAAGTGCAATATCTGAAATTTGCCCTCATCGTTTGATTCGTTTCAGACACTGTCGATGTACCCAGCTCCATCCAAATTGATCTTGGTCTTGCACTGCTCTTGCTTGCGAGAAACATCAGTGCTACATACCGTAAGCTTTTCTTATTCGACGGTAGCTTAGTTCGAGTCCAAAGTAGCTGTCTTTCCAGTTGTTTTGCGGCTCAGTTTACTTCTTCGAATTCTCGGCATCAAACGAAAGGCAAAAATCGGAGGACGTCAGCCACTACATGATATACTTACTTCTAAGTTGGAAGGATTTTCGCTGAAGCCTACAATTTTAAATATACCTTTTCTAGCAATTTGGAATAACCATAGGAGAAAAATTCCCGTAAAATGCCACATATATGCCTTAGCCTATACCGTACGCAAGTGCAAGTCGAACTCGAACACTGTTATTTTCTTTCGACAAATATATCTTTTAGACAAGCCCTTAGCAGGGGGATCGAGAGGCACGAGCGAATCGCCCCTCTGAAAATTTCCTCCCCCTAGAAAATTAAACATTACCATTGCCTTATAATGCATATATGCAATAATTTGCCTTCTCCAAGGCAAATAGTAATGAATTTCAAGCAAATTTTCGCCACGGAGCAACTACAGGTAGCAGTAGTTTATTTACTGCAATACCGGTCTGTTTAGTGTGTACATCGCTGATGAGAAAGTGGAGGTCACACAGCTCTGTACCTGTGGTTAATGGTTGATTACACAAACACGGTGTTTAAAACCGCAGAACCCTCCGTTCGGAGGTGGATCGAAATTTAAACACCGACACCGAGTAAACCCGTGTTCTCATGTTACTCGCGCTCAGGGTAACACGGTGTTACCCGGAGCGCGAGGTACGTGAGACCACAGTATTAGATGGTGCAATCTAGCAGTTGAAAGGCAAGGATTGCACCGCTAAGTTCAGACAGTAATCAAGACTTAAGTTGATACAAAAGAGGTCGATCCTCTGCTACTTGTCAAGTAGGACTTGGGGTTTCTATCCACTGTCTTAACATTCACACTTGTCAGATTTTAAATATGAATCTTTGGACCTGTGGTAATGCATATGTGAATACATCAATATTGCTTTATGTCAAAACTGTTCTGTTAATTAGTGTCTTGATTACTGTAGCTCACTGTGATATTGAATAACATCTTTCTTCATAGATAATTGGTAATGCTTTGAACTTAAAATAGGTTAGTTCTGTTATTTTCACTGGGAACAAAGGGGGAATTCCCTTACCTTGCTTTTGAGAATGGGGGGGGGGGTTAAGGTCTCGATTTTTTATTTGCATTTTACTAATGTTGCGAAAGACGTATTTACGATTACGATTATGTGTTTCCTGCAATCACACCATGCAGTGATGTACACAGGGTTTTGCAGGGGGCGGAGAAGAGCCGACTCCAAAGTTTGCCAGGGTTTGAGCTACTGCACCATTGGTGCTCTAGTTTGACAATTTTACATGCACTGATCATAAATTATCCTCCCAAGCTGCCTAAAGTTTTGCAGACCGTGTGATCCAGCAGTTCTACTTTCAATGTGAACAGTGACAGCAGCCCTCGAAAATAGCCTCGGCATTCGGCAATGCCGAGGTAAATGCCGAGACAAATTGACTTGACTTCAGCAAAAATTTTGCCAAGGCGATAGATTGCAGGACACGCGTACGGGGACTTACCGGTTACGAAAGCTGCACACTAGGCCTACACGGCTCGAAATGCAGCTTCGAGTAGCGACTTGAAAAGAAATCGGTTTCTGATAAAATTTCCACCACGATCGTAACATGAGCAAATATATTCAGTATTATTGCTTTATATACAAAACATAGTTGCAATTTTTCAAGTTTTAACAGAAAATCTTGATTTAAAAAGTTCGTTACGATGGGCATTTACTGTATGTACAAAACTCACTGTCTGCTGTCAAGAAAGTGATCACTGTACACACATGAGTATGACACCGCAGAGTGTGACCTTTAGATTTCAGAACCAGCCGTTTTATCTTTTTTAATGTGTAATAAAGTGGGAAAAATTCCCAAAGCGGCTGTATGGTTTTATCAATGGAATTCCGGAGCTTAAACAAACAAATTACGTTAACCTACTGTGGTAGAAGTTTGTAAACAAGTAGCATCGGACAGTTACCTAATGCCGAGGTAAAGTATTTTTGCCGAAGTAAATCCTTTTCACTTCAGCAATTTTTTTGCCGTAGCCAATATCTTATTTGGAAGGGCTGTGACAGGAACAAAGAATCACAGTTATTACTGTACCTGGCTTTTTAAACGTTCACCATTAAATACCGTGGACCAGTGCTGCGCTTTACTATATCATGGGCATGTTTACAGTCTAGACATAATCGCACAGTTGCTCTCCATATATCCTTTGTCTCTATACTGGATAAGAACATGGGTAACTGACCAATCAGAGGCCAACATTGTCAAAAAGTATTTTTGAATGTAAAACAAAGTGCTGGCTATCCACTAAAGTTTCCTTCATTCATATAATACTATTTGTGGGTTATCAAGTTTTTCAAAAGGAAGATAACTTTAGCCAACAAATAGTCCCTTTGTATTTGGTTGGCTGTATGTAACTTCTTACTTAATTATTTCTGAGTTTAGTGGACTTGAAACATTCAGAGAAGCTCCCTTGATGAAACTCATTTACTTCAAGTTGCTGCTTAGTCAGCATTTATCATTATGGCACTGTAATTTGCTTCTCTGCTCAATCAAACTGAAGTTTCTTACATTATAAAGGAAGGTGCTTACATTATAAAGGAAGTTGCTTGTCCACTCCATTCTCCTGCCCTTTCTTATGTATAACAGATATGCCCTACCAACTTGGTGATTGAACTTCCATAAAAAAAATTTATTAATCCTCATTTGTAAAACTTTGCTTGATATTCTAGTCATTTTGTAGACCAATATTAATTTTCAGGCTATTCATGTTGGCATGTACAGTAGTTGCTTTGTTTGTGGTTACACTTAACATGTTAGGGCTTACAGTACTAGTGTAACAACAGTGTATTTCACTCTGTTTTCTGCTTTGGCAAATTTTAGTGCTCACTTTTTAGGCAAAATAGAAAGTTCAATGAATGTAAATAATTTTTATTTTAAATTGTTTACTCATCATGTGCAATGGGGTACAGCAGCTGCACTCTCTTAATTGCCAGAAGAGGTTTTTTCCATTTTCCCGGTTTTTACCGGTAATAACCAGTTATTACCAGTTTCTACCGCTGTCCCGGTAAAAACAGGTTTTTTTCCCAACCCAACCCTGCACAGAACCCTGCACAGAAGTGACTGAGGGGTACATCATTGTACAAGTTTTGTCAACACTGTTGTGGACAATGACCGACCATGTCTAGGGGTGCATCATTCAGTTGAAAAGTGCATTAGGCCTACTGTAGAATGGCTAATAAATGATATCACAATATCCACTTGTTGGGCATTACTGGCACGGATTCCGTGTCAATAAGATTTTCGTTTGTCTTATTGGCAAGGATTATGTGCCATTAAGATTTTTATTGCCCTTTTGGCACACATTCCGTGCCAATAAAATTTCCAGACAGGAAATTACAATAATTGACAAAGTAAGGTTACTTTATATACTGCAAAGTTCTTGAAACAACAAAATCAGTTTCATTGGCACATTGACAGTGAATTTAAGTTATAATGTTCTGATGAATCTGACTCAGATTGTGCATATTGTCAAGGAATAATTGACAATTTGACAGAGATTGTGAATATATACCAATTAAACAACTGGGTAAGTATTCATAACTTATAACATTTGCAAATGTTGGTCCTGTGATATAAGTGGACATAGGCTAACTTTGAATATGTCACCATTGTTAGCTCCACTTATTTTGGACATAGTTTAAGGCTATAAAACTAAACAATGGATGTTGTGTCACTATCAATGCAACATTGAACCAGGACCACCTACCCTACACAACACCTTAATGGGACAATATCCTGCTATGTTACATGGACAGCAAAATTTTGCAAAGGTTTTAAATGCATCTGTGAAGTTACTTCCATCTTTTGATGATGGAGGTACTTCAGGCTAGATTTCAAGGAAAATCTGCCCGCATTTCTTCAAAGATCCAGCTGGAACCGGAACCGGAACCGGATATTTTTCCATTATCCGGCCGGTTAGTCCGGCTGGAACGGATACCAGGTGCATCCCTTAGGACAAGTTTCTTTTTGAGCAAGTTCAGAGGAGGGCCACTTGCCTTTTACCTGAAGTAAGAAATCTATGGTATCATATTAGACTTAAACATCTTGGGCTTACCACCCTGGAGTTGAGGGGGGTAAGGGGGCATATGCACCAGGTTTAGAAATTTCTCTTTGAAAGGAATCCTTTGTTATCTTGTAGTTTCTTAAAGGTTCAAAGTAATTCTTGGGTTGAAGGCTATGGTAAGAAGCTGGTGTCAAAGTGTTTGCAGTGGCACCATCATGGGGGGTACGTCCCCCCCAATCGATTTCAGAATTTTTTTTGAAAATTTTAAAAAGATCCCAAAAGGCATTTAAGCTATAGATTTCTGCAGGGGGTAGGGTAAGGTGTGTTGTCGACCGAGTGATGGATCTGTTTTAACCATTTTCTATCACAAATGGTTCTCAAACTATCAGAATTATCACGAATCCTTCGCTAACTATAAAAATTTTCGCGCTTCAAACATTACCTGAATATTGTCCTTATTATCAATTAATTCCCGTTTAATAGCAACTCCTGCAGAAGCACAGCAACAAATGTTGAAAGCTGTTTATGAATTCTCAGGTAAAAGACTGGCTTTGTGATTGGAAAACAGGTTTTTGGGGAATTGAAAGTGTCTCGATGGAGAGCATGAATGCAAAGTTTTTCATGGTTATCTTATTTAATGAAAAATTTCGGCGCGCTTTGCACGCATTCGTCACGGTTTGCACTCAGTCTCATCACCATTATCATGGTTGTAATACATGCAACTATTCAGACCACAACGCTTTTCTGAAAAACAGAAGTACATCTCCAACCTGTAGGGGCCTATGGGATCTTTCATTCAAATTTGCAGCATGATGTTCAAGGCTGAAAGTATTTATTTGCTGATGTACATTTTTCAAAAATTTTTACCTAGCGCTTCACGCGCAGCCATTACCGGTATGGTGATTGTTCATACACTTACAACTAAAAAACATTCTGAAAGGCACTTTTTAGTCCTTATCCTCTTTGCTTTACCCATCAGGTAGGTCTAATATCACCTCCCTGCACCTATACTCTCCTTTATTCCCATTCCCCATTGCTGGAAGCTGTTTGTCTGGATTTCATTCAAACTTAGTTAAAATACAATAGTTGTAAAGTGCTCGGCATCATACTCTATAGTATCATTTGGATGTCATGTAATCATCATATTAGTGCCTCATATTATGTAATTAATTCAGAGCTCCCAAGAGGCCCTATTAGGTGTCTGCCAGCCTTAGATACCCTTTTATTATGCACAATGAAGCAAAGGAAAATTTTCGTAATAGTCCAAGAATGTTTGTGTGATCTCCACGCACATATTTTTGATTCCTTGCCGAAGGCAGGCACAGGCTTCGACAGATTCTTTTTTCATTACTTGTCCATCGGGCTAACAGTTCTCTTAGTCTACTTGTCCGCATGAATTTTTACTTGTCCACTTTTAATCTGCCATTGAACTCCTTTGTGGAGGAGACTTCATAGCCCGGCGGGCTATGATATTGAACAATACTCTTGCCCGATTAAGTTTTTACTTGTCCCGGACTGTCGGGCGGGGGATTTTTTGAAGCCTGGGCAGGCAAGGAATCTATGTAATAGTGATGTCGTGTGCGTGTGTGTATGTGGCTCTTAGATTGTAAACATGATATTTCAAGATAGCAATGACCAACAGTTTACATGTTTGGTAAATAGATTTGTCATGTTGAGAAGAAGAAGCCTGTTTTTGGTGGCAGTCAAAGGTTATTTGAGGTCACTGGAGGTCAAAAACAGAAAACTTTGTAAACACGATATCTCAAGTTAGCAATGACCGACACTTTTCATATTCAGTGTACAGATTTGTCATGTCAAGAGGAAGAATCCTATTGTTTTTGGTAGAGGTCAAAGGTCATGTGAGGTCACTGGAGGTTAAACTGCAAAAACTTCATAAATGGCTTGTAAACATGATATCTCAAGATAGGAATGACTGACTCTTTTGATATGTGGTATATAGATTTTTCATATTGAGAGGAAGAACTCCATTGTTTTTGGTGGAGGTCAAAGGTCATTTGAGGTCACCAGAGGTCAAAGACCGAAAACATTGAAATCACGATATGTCAAGATAGGAATGGCCGATATAGATTTGTCATGTTGAGTGGAAGAACACTTTTGTTTTTGATTCCTTGCCAAAGGCAGGCAAGGAATCTATGCGATGGTGATGTCGTGTGTATGTGTGTGGGTGTGTGTATGTGTGTATGTGTGTGTATGTGATGCTTTAGCTTGTTTACACGATATCTCAAGAAGGGTAACTCTGAGGGATCTCATACTTGGCGCATAGATTGCCCATATTAAGTAGATGATGTCTATTGTTTTTGGTGGAGGTGAAAGGTCATCTGGAGTCACCAGGGGTCAAAGTCTGAAAACCTTGTTTACATGATATCTCAAGTTAGGAAGCTTGGACAGATTTCATACTAAGTATGTGGATGTGTTATAGAAAAAGGAAGAAGCCTATTGTTTTTGGTGGAGGTCAAAGATCATCTGGGGTCACCAAGGGTCAAAGTCTGAAAATCTTGTTTACACGATATTTCAAGGTAGGAAGCTTGGATACATTTCATACGTAGTATGTGGATGTGTTATGGTAAGAGAAAGATACCTATTGTTTTTGGTGGAGGTCAAAGGTCATCTGGGGTCACCAGGGGTCAAAGTCTGAAAACCTTGTTTACTCGATATCTCAAGGTAGGAAGGTTGGGATAGATTTCATACTAAGTATGTGGATGTGTTATAGCAAAAGGAAGAAGCCTACTGTTTTTGGTGGAGGTCAAAGGTCATCTGGGGTCACTGGGGGTCAAAGTCTGAAAACGTTGTTTACACGATATCTCAAGGTAGGAAGCTTGGATAGATTTCATACTTAGTTTGTGGATGTGCTATGGTAAAAGGGAGATACCTATTGTTTTTGGTGGAGGTCAAAGGTCATCTGAGGTCACCAGGGGTCAAACTCTGAAAACCTTGTTTACATGGTATCTCAAGGTAGGAAACTTGGATAGATTTCATACTAAGTATGTGGATGTGTTATAGAAAGAGGAAGATACCTATTGTTTTTGGTGGAGGTCAAAGGTCATCTGGGGTCACTGGGGGTCAAAGTCTGAAAACGTTGTTTACACGATATCTCAAGGTAGGAAGCTTGGATAGATTTCATACTTAGTTTGTGGATGTGCTATGGTAAAAGGGAGATACCTATTGTTTTTGGTGGAGGTCAAAGGTCATCTGAGGTCACCCGGGGTCAAACTCTGAAAACCTTGTTTACATGGTATCTCAAGGTAGGAAACTTGGATAGATTTCATACTAAGTATGTGGATGTGTTATAGAAAGAGGAAGATACCTATTGTTTTTGGTGGAGGTCAAAGGTCATCTGGAGTCACCAGGGGTCAAAGTCTGAAAACCTTGTTTACATGATATCTCAAGTTAGGAAGCTTGGACAGATTTCATACTAAGTATGTGGATGTGTTATAGAAAAAGGAAGAAGCCTATTGTTTTTGGTGGAGGTCAAAGATCATCTGGGGTCACCAAGGGTCAAAGTCTGAAAATCTTGTTTACACGATATTTCAAGGTAGGAAGCTTGGATACATTTCATACGTAGTATGTGGATGTGTTATGGTAAGAGAAAGATACCTATTGTTTTTGGTGGAGGTCAAAGGTCATCTGGGGTCACCAGGGGTCAAAGTCTGAAAACCTTGTTTACTCGATATCTCAAGGTAGGAAGGTTGGATAGATTTCATACTAAGTATGTGGATGTGTTATAGCAAGAGGAAGAAGCCTACTGTTTTTGGTGGAGGTCAAAGGTCATCTGGGGTCACTGGGGGTCAAAGTCTGAAAACGTTGTTTACACGATATCTCAAGGTAGGAAGCTTGGATAGATTTCATACTTAGTTTGTGGATGTGCTATGGTAAAAGGGAGATACCTATTGTTTTTGGTGGAGGTCAAAGGTCATCTGAGGTCACCAGGGGTCAAACTCTGAAAACCTTGTTTACATGGTACCTTAAGGTAGGAAACTTGGATAGATTTCATACTAAGTATGTGGATGTGTTATAGAAAGAGGAAGATACCTATTGTTTTTGGTGGAGGTCAAAGGTCATCTGGGGTCACCGGGGGTCAAAGTCTGAAAACCTTGTTTACACGGTAACTCAAGGTAGGAAGGTTGGATAGATTTCATACTAAGTATGTGGATGTGTTATAGCAAGAGGAAGAAGCCTGTTGTTTTTGGTGGAGGTCAAAGGTCATCTGGGGTCACCAGGGGTCAAAGTCTGAAAACCTTGTTTACATGATATCTCAAGGTAGGAAGCTTGGATAGATTTCATACTTAGTTTGTGGATGTGTTATGGTGAGAGGAAGAACCCTATCATTTTTGGTGGAGGTCAAAGGTCATCTGGGGTCACCGGGGTCAAAGTCTGAAAACCTTGTTTACACGATATCTCAAGGTAGGAAGCTTTGGTATATCTCATACTTAGTATGTGGATGTGTTATGCTAAGAGAAAGATACCTATTGTTTTTGGTGGAGGTCAAAGGTTATCTGGGGTCACCAGGGGTCAAACTCTTAAAACCTAATACGATATCTCAAGGTAGGAATCTTGGATAGATTTCATACTAAGTATGTTCATGTGTTATGGTGCGAGGGAAAACCCTATTGTTTTTCATGGAGGTCACGAGCCATTTGAGGTTATCAGAGGTCAAAACTGAAACTTTGTAAACATGTCATTACAAGGGAGGAAGCACAGCACAAATCCCTTCTTTTTTTTCATTTTTTTTTTGGTTATTCAAGTTTTTGTTCAAAGGTCATGTGACATGAGCTGACATGAGAAGAGGTCAAATTGTGACCATGTCACAAAAAATGATGTAGTAGAGAAGTATAAATTTGATGGATGAACCTCAGTGTAGCAAAGCACTCCCCTTTCGGCAAGGAATCACTAAGCCTTTTGGCTTTCTGGTTGGTAGAGGTAAAAGGTCATCTGAGGTCACCAGAGGTTAAACTGTGAAAATCTAAATGGCGTGTAATCACAATATCTCAAGGTAGCAATGACAGACACTTTTCATATTTGGTATATGGATTTGTCATGTTGAGAGGAAAAACCCTATTGTTTTTGGTGAAAGTCAGGTCATTTGAGGTCACTGGAGCTAAAAATAAAAAGCTGAAAAGTTTGTAATCACAGTATCTCAAGGTAGGAATAAAGGACACTTTTCATATTTGGTATATAGATTTGTTGTGATGTAAGGAAGAACCCTGTTGTTTTTGGTGGAGGTCAAAGGTCATATGGGGTTACCATAGGTCAAAAAGCAAATTTCCAAGAATTACCAAGATTGTCATCTGGGGTCATTAAAGATAAAAAAGCAAAATTTCCCAAGAATTCCCAAGATCATCATATGGGGTCACCAGTGGTCAAAAAGCAAAATTTCCCAAGAATTCCCAAGATAGTCATCTGGGGTTATCACAGGTCAAAAAGCTAAATTTGCCAAGAATTTCTAAGATCGTCATCTGAGGTCACCAAGGGTCAAAAAGCAAATGTTCCCAAGAATTCCCAAGATTGCTTTATGGGGTCACCAGAGGTCAAAGAGTAAATTTCCCAAGAATTTCCAAGATTGTCATGATCTTGGGGTCACCAGAGGTCAAAAAGCAAAATTTCCCAAGAATTCCCAAGATAGTCATCTGGGGTTATCACAGGTCAGAAAGCAAAATTTGCCAAGAATTTCTAAGATCGTTATCTGAGGTCACCAAGGGTCAAAAAGCAAATTTTCCCAAGAATTCCCAAGATTGCTTTATGGGAGCACCAGAGGTCAAAAAGCAAGAATTCCCCAGATCGTCATCTAGAGTCACCAAAGGTAAAAAAGCAAAATTTCCCCAAGCATTCCCAAGATAGTCATCAGGGGTCACCAGAGGTCAAAAAGCAAATTATCCCAAGTATTCCCAAGACCGTCATCTGGAGTCACCACGGGTCAGAAAGCAAATTTGCCCAAGAATTTTCAAGATCAAAGATCCATTGGAGTTGAATCCCTTTCAAGATACTTCCGTTTTTCTGTTTTGTTATATTTGGTGGGGTTCAAAGGTCGTGGAGGTTAGCAGAGGTCAAATTGTTAAAACATTTTATAATGACGTAGTCAAGAAAGATAAATTTGAGGGATAAACCTCAGTGCAATAAAGCATCCCCATTCAGCAAGGAATCACTTAGCCTTTGGGCTTTCTGGTTATGTAAAAACTTTCCCTGAATAGAAGGCATTAAAGTAGCCAAAAGGAGGGCTTCAGGAGGTTTCTTGTCAACATACCCTTTTCTTAGACAACATGCTCTCCTCTTTTACCCAACCAAAAATTAGTGTTCACTAAATTATGAATATTTTCCAGCCATATATGATCAGTTCCAAAAATATTTCAAAGATAGCACCATTTTGCATCTAAGCAGCCTTAAATTAACAAAAAATTTTCAAAGGCGAGGGGGACACCCCCTCCTCTTAGATCCCTCCCCCAGGATGGCAGCTTAATGTAGTGACAACGGAAAATGGAGTAATCCTGTACTGTTGTATACAATGGCAGGGATGCATACTCTCCTCTTTCACCTAACCAAAAATTAGTATTCACAAAATTATGGATATTTTCCAGCCATACATGATCAGTTCAAAAATTTTTCAAAGATAGCACCATTTTGCTTCTAAGCAACCTTAAATTAACAAAAATTTTTCACCCTCTCCCCTTAGACCCCTTCCCCAGGATGGCACCTTTATGAAGTGACAAAGGAAGGATCCCACACTTCTGTATTCAATCGCAGGGGGCACATCAAAAGGGACAAATAAGTGCAGACTTGGAGGTAGCTGAGGTGGCATTACCCTGTCATTTGTGGTACCCCCCAATCACCAAACCCTGGCGGCACCACTGAGTGTTTGACAAGGGTTGACATTAGGAAGTTCAGCTTCTCCCATAGAGTTGTTAACAGGTGGAATAGTCTGCCTAAATGTGTAGTTAACTCCACATCAGTGCACTGCTTTAAAGGATTAAGTTTGACAAGTTCTTCCATGACTGTGGTAGTTCTGATGGTTTTATAAAAACGTATAAAATGAAACTTTTGAATTCAAATATTTACAGGTAATATATTAAGGTAGTACTTTTTGCTTGCATCACCTACTAAATGAAATGGATATAATAAAGAGCAAAATTTGTCTGTTACTTTGCAATACAGTATATTTTATGAATCACTTAGATGAAAAACACTAGATTGTGTAAGTTAACTGTAGCCTAACAGCTAACAACCTGAGGGAGGGGTCTAAGTGGAGGGGAATTCCCCTCCCTTTTGGGAAATTTTTGAATATTTTAGAGGCAATATTGTGTGTGATGTATGTTGCAAATTTCAAAGAAAATTCCTGAAAATTTTTGATATATTTTAGAAAAGGGGTTTGGTCATTGAAAAAGACGGGGCAAAAGTGCCTTCGTCAACCACAAAAAGTAGGTGTGCCTCAAAAGTGTTGATAGTATATTATGGTGGATTAGTTAGATCAGTGCACTACACAGCTATCTACACAGTCTCCTGGCTGAAGCAAGTGTTCCAGTGTCTTCCAGCTTCCTGTCCAGTGTAACACAAAGCATAAGAAAGTATGTGTACTTTGCAGGTAAATGTAAATTTTTATCACTTGATTAATCCTGTATTTTTTAACATGCCCATTGTAAATGGTATGAAAGTGATGAAAATTCATAATTTATCTGCAAGTTTCATATTATTTTCTTTAACCCTTTCTTAAAAATGAAGTTAATTACTGTTCTCTACTCACACTCATAGTAATTGAATGCTTTACTCAGGTCAGTTACTCTCTTCAACGTGTATAAACTTACTTTTGTAATTTATTACTACAAGATACAGTGTACTCTTAAAAGGGTGTCCACTTCCTCTCCATAAAGTGTGGTATTATACCAGCTTTAGTGTGCTGTGTTGAATATGTATTGTGTAGGCAAACTAAGCAGGTGGATGTGAAATTGTTTACCCAACTGTGAACTAGATATGTGAATAGTTGATCATTTAAAAAAAAAAGGTTCAATGTTCTTCTTGGTTCTTTTTGTCTCTAGCACGGATGTTGTATACAATTGACACAAGTTTTGGAGACATTGAAGATAAATTGGTTGGTGACTTGGGCTGTGGTTGTGGTGTTCTCAGCATAGGTGCAGCCATGCTTGGAGCAGGGTAAGTACAGTACTTCATTTTGTTCCTTGGTCTTAAAATGGCATTAAGAGTCACCCGGATCTTATCCTTTGAAATGTTGGGTAAATAAATCAAACCTTCAGGTAATTTCCCTTACAAACATTACAGTCACCTGGCCTGTTGAAGTACAGTCATGTACTGGAGAAGTAGTAACATGTCATGTTAGCATAAACTGCCCGATGCAGCCACCATACATAAAACTGTTAGCACCATTTACTCTACTGGCCAGCTCATAGAAATTAAAGTAAGGGAGAATGATGTCTGCTGATCTGGACTGAAGCCATTGATTTGGCTAGGCTGTATGGCAACAGAATACCTGCGTGCAATACAAATATCACGTCATTGCTTTTGCCCCAAGTATTGGCAAAGAAACTACAAGTTTTCAAGTTAAGAGTATAAAACAAAATACTTAAGGCACCATGACTTATTCCTGTTGTGAAAATTACTCCTAATCTTTCAAAAAATGGATAAAATAAGCAATAACTTTTGCAGCAGAATGCACACTGTACGTACGGAGACACACCAAATCAACGGGTCTTTTGCTGTACAACGGAAGTGCCCTCACAATTTTAGTGGCTTCACCGGTTAACCATGCAGGGATGCATTGTGTCAGTGTTCTCGCTTACTTTTATTTCTATGGGCCAGCTATACTAGCTGTGTATAGTTCATTCTGAATACACTCAGGCTTTCCAGAGTGGCATAAAATCATAAATATTTAAATGATCTCAGGTATAACAAAAGGCATAAATGAGGGGAAAATCATAAAGAAATCATAAATTGTTTTGATAAAAGTTTGGTATCACATACAGTATTTTGTGAAGGAGCACGTAGGTTGACAGCAATTGGTGCACATGCCCTACAGTAGCCTACTTGACCATGTCGGTATGTACATGTATATACTTCGTAAATTCACATGTATTAATACTTGATCAAAAGTGTGTGAACGTGTACCTTATATTTTGTGGAAGTGGTATATTTACCTTGCCTTACCAGACCTGTAAATGTTAAAGGCATTTTACAGTGGCTTTTCACTAGGGTCCCATGTGAAAGAGAAAAAAATTTCAGTTCATACCCCCTAAACCT
The DNA here is from genome assembly GCA_029531755.1 of Holothuria leucospilota. NCBI lineage: Eukaryota > Metazoa > Echinodermata > Holothuroidea > Aspidochirotida > Holothuriidae > Holothuria > Holothuria leucospilota. The sequence goes on along the minus strand of CM055968.1, from coordinate 5,049,268 downwards.
CGTAGCAATACTCATTTCCTAAATCGAAATATCTAATTATTAAAGACTACTTATTTTTGTCAAAAAAGACCTCCAGTTCTCATCAAGGTCACATAATGTTATGTAAAGTGGTCACATTGCCTCAGATTTCTTTTGTGTTCCTTTATAATTGAATGTCCTGCTGTACTTGAAATTTGATGCTGTTTGAATGTTTGAATATCTTTCCATTTAGATTTAGCATAAATCTACACCATATGTATGGCATGGCAAACAAAGTTGCAAAATATTCCCTACAACAATGTCAAGTGGTCAAGTGGTTAGAGCATCCGACTTTCAGGCGGAAGGTCTAGGGTTCAAATCCTGGCCGGGTCATACCAAAGACTTTAAAAATGGAACCTACTGCCTTTGTGCTTGGTGCTCAGCATAAGCAATGGAGTAGGGAAAACAAGCCAGTGAGCCACAACTGGAAAAAAGGCCATGGTCGTCTCGACTTGAACCAATTGGTTGGAAACTGCGATGTTAAACCTCATCTTAGAACTAACTAACTAACTAACCCTACAGCAGTGTCAATATCATAAAGAAATTCAATGCTTTGTCAAATTATGTGCCACGATGACATCACAGATTTCCCATAATGCACTTATCTTGAGAAAAAATGACATTCAAGTTCTTTGAAAATAAGTATCTTCCAAACGCTACAAGCTATTGACGTGCGGTTTTCACCTTCTAGAAGAGAAAAATTTTCTGCATTTTTTTAAGTCATTGATTTCTGTCACTGGCAAAACCCTTTAAGAATGATGAAAAATGCAATACAATGACAATATTTGTGCAAAAGTATGCTCAAAGTATGTGTTCTTGTACCTTGCATATAGGTAGTTGCTACATACTTCCAAATACTCCAATTGTTTCCTTGGTTAAAGTACAGGCTTCCAAGTGATTCCTACAGTAGTTATCCTCCTTTATCCTACTACTGTGGTTGAAGCTTTGTTCTACTTCTCTTTTAAGTGAAAATCCTACTTTATCATACTTTTTGACTTGTCACCGACAAAAGAAAGTAAGGTTATTTTTATTTTTTCCTCATACAAATCTGCCTAGTCCTACAGAGTTTCTGTGTGTATCAGGATATTTCTACCTACCTTGCTTTTTTTTTTTTTTTGAATTCCCTAAATATTCTATCTATAGATGTGTGACAGGTTGCACAATTCTTTTCTTTGACACAGCTGCTGTATTGGGTTTGATATTGATGAAGATGCTCTTGCAATTTCCTTGGCTAACATGGAGGAATTTGAAATCGAAAATGCTGATTTTATCCAAGTGGATCTAACAGATGCTAACAGCACTACTAAATGGCAAAAGAAATTTGACACCATTGTCATGAATCCTCCGTTTGGAACCAAAAGGAACAAAGGTGAGGTCTGATGTGTGCCTTATCTGTATATGTGTGCCTTATCTGTATGGTGACTGTTCTTTATTCTTACTAAATGTGTATGATGTTTCAACCTCTGAAGGTTCCAACATCTTCTGGGGTTAGGGTAACAAGGTTAGGGTAAAGTTGGGTGTGGGAGGTACGTTAGGGTAACAGGGAAAACAATGAAAGCACAAGCAGTTATCTTAATATCTCTGTGGAATCAAAGATGTGGGTCCATTTTGAATCAAAGATATAGGTCCATTACTCCGAGCTACAAGTCTACATTTGTGGGCTTGTAAGCATCTGCATACTAAGAGTTTAGCATTCAAAGTAAGAAAATTTAGTTGTTAATTCTGAAGTTGAAGTATAAAGAGGTACTCTCTTTTACAAGCAAAGACTTGCTATTAAAATGACCAAGCTCCTACTATCTGTACTAAGATTATGGTCTTTCAGCTGCAAAAGGTCTCCACAGGGTCTTGTCTTAGGACACTCTACCTTTTAGTATTTGCAGTTTTTTCCATGAATATATCTCACTGTGGGTCTCAGTACTTCAAAAGTGGCCTTTTTGTGTGAAGATCAGGGGTTCAGAACATCAAAAAACAGTACATATATGACATATCTTGAGAAAACTGTTTTGACAGATCTCATCTGTCGCTGACCACATGGTACTGGATAGTGGGGGCCCTGCTCAGCAAGGAAAGTTTCCACCTAGCACTCCTTACAAAATTTTGAACCTATCAAGAAAATCCCAAGCACATAGATTCCAGATGTAATGCAACCTTTAAGGTGGAGGTCATATGTAATATGTTGTTGAAGAATGCAAAATTGAAAACCTTATCTTTTGAATGGATCTCGTAAAAGGAACTTTTGTTTATGATTCATCTGGGCTGTAAATGCCTTAAAAATGTTTAATAAAGAAACTTTTTTTTCTCTGAGGGAGGGAGAGGGGTCTCAAAATTCATGAGAAGTAAATAAAAGTAAAAATTTGAAAATCTTGTTGAAGTGTTTTCTCAGCTTTGATGCCCCAACTTTTTATTCAAAAGTAAATCAACAGTCAAAATGTTTGACATTTTATTGCTCTTGATGGTAGATGCCAATGTTCTTAAAGGCCATAGAAACTGACAAGTCCAGGAATTTTACTTATGAAGTTGCATTTTCCAGGCTTCCAGGTTTTGAAAGTCTTAGAAAAGGATCAACCTGCTGAAATTTCAATATTTTTGCAAAAAGAAAAAAAGGTTGTGACATTACCCTGTTTAGTCTAGTTCATGTCAACATCCTTAAAAATTGGAAAGTGTATATTTTGGGATAAATCATTGAGTGTTTGCTGTGAAGTTCTTGAAGAGTTATGGAATTACAGAGGGTAGATAGTGCAGAAAGACTTGTAGCAAAATGAATGATGGTAGCTTTAACTTTATATTACAGTTTAGTAATTGATGCAATTATCCCAAGTTTTACGATGAAAAGTTCATGGTATTTAATGACATTTTGCTTGAAGTAATTTTACATTTGAATATAAGTGCAACAAAAGTTGCATTTGATAGTGATTCTGAAAATCATTATTATGAATGTAAGTGCAAGGTAACCACATATGCACTCTTTCAACAGGTATGGATATGACATTCTTAAAGACTGCCCTCAACTTGGCAAAGACATCAGTTTACTCCTTGCATAAAACTTCAACAAGAGAGGTTAGTTTCCCTAAACTTCTGTAAAAAGAAGTATAATAGTTTTGTATTTGTAATGTACATTTGTCATCAAAGTAATACCTGTTAAGCAGACTAACAAAGGGAGGACACACTGCAGAGTTTTCATTATGGTGTGCAATTACAGATTTTGCACAATAACTGTTAGAATCCTGCAAAACAAAACATTCTTATACAAACAGTTCCACTTCTTTGTAGCATTCAAACACTTTCGTAAAAAAGTTTTGAAAGTGCAGAAGATTTCCTTTGATATAACATTGTAGTTTGAACACTAGCTCTCAAGGTGTAATAGTGCTGCATAATAGTGCGTGCAATTAGATGTACTGTACTGGCTAGCAAGCAAATTTATGGATGAGCAGTGTAAGTATATGGTTGTGGCTGAGACCAATTGCGGGCAATGCGTCAACGCTGGTCAACGTTCATATTAGGCAGTGGGATTGCTTGATTACTGCACTCTTCTCAACAAACCTGCAAGTTTTAATATGGCATGTGGGAATTTTGTGCACTTGTTGGGAAGACATGTTGGTAAAAAAGGTGACTTTTTATGTTGAACTTATCCAGATCCCCCTTTGAACCAGAACCCCCTCAAAATAGTTTGGAGGGGTAAGGAGAAATTTATACCCAAATTATGTGACCTGCTAAAACACAAAATGCAAATACTGTACTGTACAAGTACTCAGGGCCAACTTCCTGTGCATTTTTGCTAGTATCACAAACAGTGGTAGTTAAGCAGAGTCATGTTGTAGTTCATGTTTAGCATGAGGTATACCTTGCTACAAAGAGAATGCACTTGCAAGAACTATGAGAGTTTTCAGTACTCAACTTTGCCAGTTGCTAAGTTTTAAACATATCTGAAGCCCCTCTTTTTACTTGTGATTGTCCTCTGTGACCTGCAACCTATCTGGGGGGGGGTTGGGTTGTTGTGACCAACCCCCTCCCACTAGGCAAAATTTAGATGGTCAGCCTCACATGCAAGCTGTGCATGTCGGTACTTTAGATGTGCCGAATTGATCTATTAGAGCCAAAGTTACAGAAGGTGACAGTGTTGCCAGCAGTATCATCAGTTTCATTTTCAAGTTAAGTGTTGTGATGCTGTAGATAGTTAAAAGGTTCACTGATATCAGTGAAACTTAGATGGACACCCCATGTGGTAGTCTTTAGTTGCATCATCAATAAGCTCGTTCAATTGCAGAGTGTGAATTCACACACGACATGTACGTCATGTATGCATCATGCATATCGATTGTTCAGTCACGTAGCCTAGGTTTTCAAAAGTTACAGTACCTTGTAAAAAAAAGGAATGTGGTTTGGGGATTCATCTGTTTCCATTCTCAAGATAAATGTAGTGATATCTTGATTTCAGCAAAATCTCTGAAAGCTGATTGGTTGAATCACTTAAAAGAAGGGTCAGTAGGCAGCTCCCTGATATCACTTCCTCACATTGATAAGGAATGCTTTGTTTCCTTTGTTTATTCAGTCTGTTGTGTTGACCTTGCGAGCTTAGACCCTTCTTTTAAGCATGCATGACTCCAGTCAGGAATCCTGAAAATGTTTAGTTTTCTCAACTGGCTGATACGAATTAAAAGTGACCTAACAGTAGTCAGTCTTAGTCCATAAGCCCAGCTTACAGTACTTCATAACTCTGACCAACATAATGGCCAAGTTGAATTGAAAAGTGCAAAATCCTATGGTGTGCAGTGAGCTGTAAAGTTCTACGTGTAGTAAACATTTTCTGGGAAAGGTTTCTGATGGTCTGTCATCATTTAAATGGTATTGTTTATAGATATACCCGGCAAGAGTGGCTCAATAAAATTTGGGGGTAAAAAGCATGGACTCAATGTTTTGAAAACCAAAGGTTAGTCTTAGTAAAGTGTGTGACTGTATATCTATTCTTTATTTGTATTTCTCAGCATATTCAAAGGAAAGCGAAGGAATGGAATGTGAAGATGGAGATAGTTGCAGGTAAGATGACATGACCTTTGACCTGTATAACATGAAGTAGATGTTACTGAGGTTAAACACAAGTAGATTGAGAATATTTTAATGTTCACATGACAATAACACTTGTGATTATTTGAAGAAGTAAGTAAACCCATGACTGGACAACTCCCGGTGTACTATTCCTTACTAGCTTGAATATGTTTGATCTTTCTGTTTTTAACTTTCCCTGAATATGCTATTGTGTTATATTGCATTTCCCACACTTTTGAAAACTTGCAGCACTTGATGTCATCTTTAACTTGTGATGATTGATAACAATGCTTTCCCCTTTGCCACAGAATTGCGTTTTGATCTACCAGCGTCATACAAATTCCATAAGCAGAAGTCGGTGAGTGCTTTCAAATTATAATATGTAAATGTGCAACAAGGTTTTCATAACAATGGCACATCTGGAATAAAGTATGTGGCTCTCTTTTGACCGTGTGCAAAATTCCAGTCACTACGTAGCTTTCTAAAGAATCATGCGTGATCATGCTCACTTAGTAGAAGGTTACATGAGTCTCTGAATCTCTTCCAGAGGCTCATCAGCTGCTGGTTAAGTCACATAGCACACAAGTGAATACATCGTGAATAATTCAGTGGTGCAGAAAGTAACTGGGCCATTTAACAGTCAGTCTGATGCATTACATATTTCATGGGGATAGGGTTTAAATAGAAAAATTTTAATTACTTAAAAGCTCATGAACTCAATATTTCATATCACAATACCTGGTTGAATTCAAAGTCATGGTATAATTTCCCCTTATGTTTATCCAAGTGGGCAGTGTAAAGAAAACATTAAGTCACTGCATCATTTCAAAAGTGATCATGAGTATTGATCTCAAGGAAGGTTTGAACATGACCAGTGACCAGTACTTTTCAAATGAGCTAATTTGGATTTTCCTTTTATGCAGAGGATTTGGGGAAATATTAAAGTTAAACCTCCTTCCTTGGCATATTCATAAGAATTCATATGCATATTTTGCAGCTGGTTAAATAAAGACAAAGTTTTAGACCTATTTATGACATGAAATTCTTGTAGAAGACCTGTATTTAATATTATTTGTATCATTCTAATAGAGAGTAGTTTGGTTTCTTCATACATCATACTCAGTTTGTGGCAATGTTTGGTTGCCAGCTGGTATGGAAGTGTAATTGTTTAATGTTCAGTTTTAAGGGGGTCTAACCTGCTTGTTGTGATGCTTCTATTTCTGACACCTCACTGTTCCGATACTATGTATGCAGAAATGAGATTGAGTGAAAGATTCACAGTGTTTTCCTTTGACAGAGGTATTGAGATGAATGGCTTCTGTTTGTAACCCTGTCCTAGATCATGACCCCTTACCTTATCCTAACCCTAATCTTACCTCTAACCCTAACTTAATCTTATCCTCCTTATCCTCACCAGAAGGTGTTGGAACATAGAGACTTAAGACTAAGAACAAGGAGATATTGAAGTATAGAGCAGTCACCATTTTGAACTTATGTGGATGTGCAGTAAAATCTTCACCCAGGCTTACATTTTAAGTAGCAAAAGTAACATTCACTGCCTTTAGATGTCTTTGACTAGGTGGCACTAGGCGCCCGGACTGCCCTTACTACCCAGACTGACCGGCATTGAGCCTGGCACTCCCTGGTGCTATCTTCACTTCCAACTGTAGTAAATATGATGGCTTGAACTGATCTTGAAGGAACTTGGCAGGAAAATCTAATTTTTGTGGTCATATCCAAGTTTTGTTCAATAATATGTCAACATAGGGCCTATAAATCAAAAAACCAATTTATAAAAACACAAAAAAATGCCACTCTTTTCAACCAGAATGTGTTTCACTCCATCGCTGCACACTTCTTTGGCTCTTTACTTGGAGCCCACCACTAAAATAAGCCAAGCAACAACCCTGTCATTGGTAAAACAATCATTAGTTAATGCAACCTTTACATCAAAAACAGACTAATAGACATGCAAAGACAGAATGTAGTAATTATGTATGATTGGTGTATGCATGTGCATCAAAGACCATATTAAAAGTCAGTATTAAGTGAAAGTATTTTTCTGTCAATTTTTGGCAGGTTGACATTGAGGTGGATTTGATGAGGTTTACATTCTATGATGACAAGCAGGCTGGTGCCTCTTTCAGTGCTAGATGACATATCTCACTTCTTCATGTGAATGGGAGTACTCTTTGGTTGAAATTCATTGAGTTTCTCTTGCCCTCTGTTGGTGCTAGATGGTGTCTAGAGCACCACTTCTATGGTCTGAGGACGTTTTGAGCGAGGTTGATATAAGCCCTGTGGCACTCTGTCAATACAAGATGACTTCTCACTTCTGCGAACAGACTGCTCTTAGACAGTGATTCTTGTGGTCCTGTAGTCCTCTGTCAGAGCGAGATGACATCTCACCGCCATGAGCAGAGTGCTCCTTTAGATAAGATTCATTGAGGTCTTGTAGCCCTCTGTCAGTGCAACATGACAGCTCACCATTATTGCGAACAAAGTGCTCTTTGAACAAAATTCATACTGGAGGTTCTTTAGCCAAATGTCAGTGCAAGATGACATCTCAGGTCCAGGCGAAGAGGGTCTTCAAATGAGATGGAGGTCCTGTAGTCCTCTGTTAGAGGAAGATGATGCCTCACCACCACTGTGAGCAGAGTGCCCTTTTAGTGAGATTCATTGAGGTAGTGTTGCAAGTTTTTCCAGAACTGTTACCTAAGCTTGCAGAGTCAGATATGGAAATTTTGAAGCACTGGACATTATGTTGGAGTCCCTGCTTACAATAAATGCAACATTTTTGGTTCTACATTTTGAATTTACTCTTAACAAACTTTTTAACATGTAATAAATTGCGAGGCCCATATTAGATCACCTATTATGTTCAAAGACTTCTCATGTCATCACAGTGCGAACATATCATAAATTTGTGTTGGTACTTTATCCTTTGTTGGAGTGAGTCCTCCAGCTGAGGGCCAAATGCTATCACCTGAGAGCAAATGCTGTCACCTTGTGTTGAATGTGTAATGAGACCTTAGGTCCCTTTACATGATTTTCTTAAAATACCCTGGTCAAAGAAGTTGTTTCTGTATGACACTGTAAATGTGGAAGTGTATAACTAGCATGCCTCAGATATTTAAATCATGGGGGGCAGTGCTGGCAGAGATTGCAAGACTTGTAGTAAGGGATTATCCATTTTCACTAGTGTACACCATAGGTGTAGGAAAAGGGGGCAGGGGGTGACCTTCCCCTCACTCTGATTGGTGGAGGGAAACCTCATTTTGCCTGTCCCCCCCCCCCTTTGGATGACATGCTGCTAAAAGATGGCATTGAATAGGATGAAATTACTTAAAAGTTTGTCAGACATTGCACCATTTTGATTCTAGGGTACTTTAAATAGTAAAAAAATTCCCAAAGGGGAGGGGGACACCCGCTTATACCACCAGGATACTGATTACTAACATTCACTTCTGCCCTCCCCTCCCCCCACATTTGAAAGCTTCCTACACTTTATATGTCAATGTAGATGGGGAAGGGGTGTCAAAAAGTCCATGTACACTTTTTCATGGAAAAGAATATTTTTCATTGAAGGCTTATGAAAAAAGGAGAAGATGAACCACTCCCAGTAGCTAAATGTTTCAGATAACCCTCATAAGTGGTTTCCATATGCCCTTTAAAGAGATGCTGTTGAATGATCCTAGAAGTGACTGCATCTTGACATAAATTCAAACTGTAGCTTGACTCTGGTCAGTGATTACTTGTACTGTTAGCACAGTGTACTCATTGCAGAGGAAACAGTTCACACACAGCAGTGTGTGGATATGGCCTTGAGCAATTCAGACTCAGGTCAGGCCTCTGCAGCTTTGTCTTGCATGTGCAGTAGAAAACTTTTTCTCTTTTGAGAGGCTAGAAGTCAACTTGGAGAATTTTTACTCGGCTTGGGTGGGTTACCCGTCCCTACTTGGTAGAGTCGCAACCTCTGGCCAGTTGGGTAGCTACCCCAATCTTTTGTTGGATTTTCAATAAGATTAAAAATATGCACAAAAATCGTGCTTTGTTGATTACATTTGAGTTATTTAGCAGGTTTAAATGAAGTATTACGGTATAACATAACTGGCTCTTTTGATCTTATTCCGGCTGTATTCATAAGTAAATTTTCTTTTGTTGGCCATTACAACTCCCCGATATTGTTATGATCGTCACCTCAGCTGTTGAGAAGCCTGTAGTGCAAAGGGCCAGTCACACTACAGCAATTTTCAATCCAAAATCCGATCTCAAGTTTTCTAAATCGGACCAATGGTTTTTTATTCAGACTTTGTTCTAAGGATGGCTTTGTTCTACAGTATATCGAAAACTGATCCTAGTTTGTCTCACAGTAAACTGTTCTGCTACCCATTATATAACTTATACTGTTCAAAACAGCGATATTTGTTTGACAATCAGTCCGATTTTTGCACGTGTGTCTGATAAATGCTCTCTGCCAATGTGACGTCATGAAATAATTATTTTAAATTTCATTTTAGTAGTTCTCTGATGCATGTCATATATTTTCACAGGTTGGCAAATTCTTGGCTCTTTCCGACCAGGGATGGAGATTTTAACTAAAACTCACAAAAATTGGACCGTAATCCTGTCTGAATCGCTCTAGTTTGACCTGCACTTAAAGCTTAGTGTTGTATTATTACTCATTGGTAGCTTAGTTGTGAAAACATTTAGCTGCTGAACAAGAGCGGCGATTTGTTCTCAATATTGGGGGGATAATGACCAGAATTTCCAATAATTTACTGTGTGAAAAATCAAAGTCAATGGGCGATTTCCCAAATATTGGGGGGGACATATCCCCCATCCCCCCCGGGATCGCCGCCAAATTTGTTCAGAGTCACAATTAATAGGACTGTGGGCACCCGACTCCAAAAATATTGGAGTAACCTAAGAATAATTTTTACTGTGTTGGGAAAGATTGATTGCCTCTAATCTACTGTATCTTTCAATTCATCATGTGTCTGATGCAAATATACTATAGGATTTGATAAAACTATGAATCAGATCATCTCATTAAGAAGAATATAAAAGGACAACCTACAGTAGGAACCTTCCCCAAATACTGAAAAGGAAGGGGAGGGGAGGGGGAGAGGGTTGAAAAGGAAGGGGAGGGGGGGGAGGAATTGTGGGTTTAGGTTAATTCAGTTTTCAATGAAACAGGTAATAAAGTGTAGTGTCTTGACAGTCTATTTGAAATTCATTAAACTGCATTTAGTAAATTTCATTTGTTCAGTGCTGCTTTTTACAGCTGTTGTGTGGGATGTGATGTAATATCAGCTGTTAGTAACTGTATCAACTCACTGGTGTAAAGATGACAAAAGCAGATAACATGGTCGATGTTTTCTTTGCATTTACAAAACTTCCTTAAACTTAAAGCACAATTCATAGCTATGTAACTACAGTAATGAGATCTTGAAAATGCAGGGACCAAAGCAAATTATTGCACAGAACGTAATGATAACTTGGAAACAAAGGCTATATACAGTGTAAGTACACTCTCAGCAAACAGTAAGTTCTGCCAAAGCCAGCTTAAGTTTATTATTGCATTCAATTAAACCAAGTTGAAAACCCCCTTAAAGTCCCAAGTATCAGTGTGTACACAAAAGCATGGTTTTTTTCTTCAGTGGGAGGCACAAGAAATGATCAAGTAGGTAATGATGTCATCACATTTTGACTGGTGGCTGTCATATGGTTAGAATGTCACTATGAGGTCACTGGCTGGTATAGGGAGGTTTCATGCATGCAAAAGTCAACTAACAAACACACACACGGACGCTAGGCCCTGAACTAAAGCAATGTGGTGCATTGTGCCGTGTCTTCCAGAACAACTAGTGCGTCTACTGAATTTGACCTTTTGACCTTTGGTGAAAGCTCCCTATAGCTACTAAGACTTGAGTCAGTTATGCTAATCTTGGCTATTTAAAGTCAAGGCTCATGCTGGCTTAGCCTAACATTCAGGGATGTCCTCACTGCTTTCAACAAATTAGGAATGAGTGTGATCTAGGCTTATGCCTAGGTGCTAATTGAAGCCCACCTTTTTTATCAAAATGAACAAAACAATGGTTAAATTATTGTAGCTTTTGTATGCTGTGCAACAAAAGGACAAAGAAATACTAAATACTTGTCGCTTTAGGCATTTAGCTATGAGCCATCACTGTGAAAGTGACACTAACCTCAGCTGGAAGTGACATTGGTTATGACTGTGAATTTTAATACAGTAGTTTCCTTCAATAGGAAGACTGGATCAAATATATGTTATGAGTTTAATCCTGATACCAGAATGCCCTTAGTGCAATATATAGCAGGTCGGTGGTACATAAGAAATGAAAATGCCCAATGCATGTAACTGTCCCAAATGGATAACTTCTTGCATGCAGAGAAGTCATCTATGAACTGTAACTACCCATAAATACTTCTGAGATCTCGGAAAAAATAAATTACTACCAGAATATAACCTTTAATTATCTCTCCATAAATTTTATGTATCTCCATATACTATCACTGACTGCTTTCTCCAAACTATAATACTTTATCAGCACCTGGTTATTAATACCCAAAGAAACAAAAACAATAATAAGCATATATTCATTATTCAAAATAAAAAGCTACGCATTCTAATAACTTAAAAACTTTTTCGTATTTTAAAAGGTACATGGACATGTAACCAAAACAGCAGTTTTAGCATTCAATAATGATAGATTAAGATCCCCTGAAGAAAGATCTGTTGAAGTTTTTTGAATATCTGTCACCAATCTCATGCTATACCCCCTTCAAAGTTTTACCATTTCTGAGATTTCTCATTTGCTATGCAAAAATTATGATGTGGAGTGCTTCACAGCATCTGTAGTCTAACTTTCTTTTGGTAATCCTTCATAAGTTATCTATTAATTATTTACCAGCTAGTCTCTAGTTTGATATTTAATGTGGACATTTTCAAAGAAGTCAACAGCTAAAACCCCTCAGGGCATGCCAACATTAGATCTGTCTTTGGAAAGAAGTTTAACAAACAAGTGTACCTTCTCTGCATCACAAAGTTGCATATTTACTGTAGCTCATGTTTATCTATGATGTAAGTGCAAAATAAAAAAAAAAAAATTGTCTTATAAAATGGTCAATGTTTGATGGATTTTCATGGGAATTGCGACTACTTTTAAAATTTTGAATGCTTTTTACATCAAATACACATGTATGACATTTACATGTCCACAGGCTTAAATAAATTGTAGAATACTATTAAGAAGTCTATTATAATCCCCAACCTTAGCAAGCAATTTGATATTTTATAACAGAAATTCTGCCTACTAATATCTTACTACTGTATGAGTTACAGAAGTCAAATGATGTAACATCTGTGCAAAACAAGATGTCCTAACATGTTGTAAAGCAATAGTACAGTATTTACACCTTTGTACATTTAAAAATAAATTAGAAGCAATATTTCAAGTAAATGCTAAAGAGAAGACTAGTATTCCTTGTAAAGGCTGTTCATTGGTTGATGTTACGTTACTGATGATATATTTACATATGAAACATACTGATTTTAATGTACAAATGACCAAACATCCCAATCAGTGGTCTAGAACACGTTGGTGCTGATACCTGCAGCAGCTGTGCAGAGAAGAGCTTCACTCTCGTGCTTTTTACACTGAACATGAAACATTTCTACAACCAATAATTTCCCATGGTGCATTTCAAAGCAATTAGGCACTGTAACTGCAGAACTGCATTCAACATGTGACTTTAAGAATCCACAATTTCAGGAAAACTTTCTGAAGGTTTTCATCTTTGCTACATGTATCTCAAATAAAATACTTTCAGTTGGACAAACGAAACAGCTTTACTGTACAAATGCTGTATTGGAACTCTCCCAGAGTTACTGAAGGGTATATTTTTTTGGTCATTTGTGGATGGCAAATCAAGTTGGAAGTTCGTGACGAGGCTACATGTAATCACATAATGGAAGCTACTAGAAAGTGGAAGATAAAAGTATGAGGTTACAATCATTACTGAATATGACTTGAACCAAGCTACAAATACACCAGTAAGGAACCTAGGCATACAGGATATTTTCTAAAACTTGATCTCAATGTCCAAATTTAAACACATTTCAGGTTGAATATTTGAATGAATTATTTACATTAGAGAATTAAATCAGGTCTCATAGAAAGCTGCAATCTAGGCCTGCAGAGAACTGAATTTTTTTTTTTAATTCCCAGTTCCAGAACTCATAAAACGTAGTTAGCTTTGTGCCTGCGTTTTAAATGGTCTGTATAATCAACTGCATTGAATGAACATGAATAATTTGGCTTTCTACAATTCTGAATAAATTACTAAATAAGAAATATGGAAACAGCTATAAAAGAGTATGGTATCACTAAGAAAAGATTCAACATTGGACATTATTCACATTTCAAATCAAAGGAACAGCAATCCCCAGGTATACTAGTACTTCATGCTCCTACTCCAAACAGATCCCAATTCTATGATAATTTTTAACGGTGGTATCATACTTGGCTGGACAAGGGGAATATCGCTAGACCAAAGGTTCTGAAGATCAAAAGTTCACTGGATGGAAGATCTGCTAGACCAAAAATATACTTGGGTTTAGAGCTAGAGTTAAGATTACTGTTTGACATAGAATTAGGGATTAGGATTATTTAGGGTAAGGATTAGCCTGGAGAAGGAATAGGGTCATGCAACAGGACTATGATTAACTACAATTAGGGTTGGAATTAGGATCTTTTGCTCTAGTGACCCTTCAATCTCGTGAAACTTCAATCTTGTGGACCCTGCTCAGAACGAGCACTGGTGACTGCCAGTCCAATCCACATTTTGGCCCCTTGGTCTTGTAGATTTTGGCAGAACATGGTGCCATTATTCCATGACCAGAAGTCCTTCTTTGAACCATTGAAAGTGCAACTTAAACATGAAGTTTGGCCAGATGACAATGCCTTTAATTTAAAATATTAACTTCAGTACTGGATTTAATAAATGTGGGGATATGACCAGGCACTTTGTAAAAAATCAGGTGCCCCCTGATGATTAATTTTTGCAACATATCCTGCTAAATGTGGGGAACCATGGGTTAAAAATCTTCTGGCCACTGCTTAATGTAAGGTTAGGTGGCAAGGGCAGTTTTCTTATAAAGGGCACTTGATCCCTCATACACCTTTATGCCTGTTAAACTGGAAAACCTGATTTCTAAGACCACAAAGCAATAAGATTGAAAAGGCACATGGACACTGCCACATCTCCCTCCCCCAGCAAGGTGGCAACTAGAATGGGTATCCCTTCTTCCCCTGCAGTCATTATGCCACCCCCTTATACCAGAAGTCATTGTAAAACTAGTATCTACCACACCAGAATACTTTGGAACTTGTTATGTTCTATTGTACTACTATATACATGGATAAACAGCAATCATTAGATATGGAAGTAAGCTTTGCCTTCATTTTTCTCAGTCCCTCTAAAATGTACTTATTTGAATTACTGTAAAACAATAAAATTCATTCATGTAATTACTCTTGACCAGTCTGTTGTTCACCTTAAATACTAAAGGCACCAGTTTGCTTTTATCTTTGGCACTGCTGTTGCAATTATTGAAAAAGGAAATTCTAAGTAAACACAAGCCTTTAGTTCAACACAGTATACATGCAGATTTGTAAATTTATAAATCTAAACAAAATAAAGATCAGATATTGATAATGGAGAACCAAATCAGTTAATACCCAAATGAAATAGCTGTAATACAAGATGTGAAACTCAGGATGCAAGGTACCACAGACTGACAAGAAAAGTGATAAAACCATTAGCAAGACAGATGGCATAGCTGGAGTGGAAGGTGTGTCCTGAATGTTTCCTGCAGAAAAAAAAGAAAGTTTTACCAAAAACTCATGGTTGTCAAAAATGAGAATGTTACAATGCAATTTAATTTTATATCCTTTCCTACACTTTGTGGTTCCTTTGCTCCTGCCCTGGCTACTACAAGGCCTATATACTGTAGGTATTTATATACACAAACAGAACCTTTATACAATCAGTTTTTGGGTGAAGATGAGTGATATTTAAAGAGAATGCTGTAGTACAGGTACCTGTTGTAAATTCATTTAAGGCATACACTCTGTAAAATATGTCTGAAATTTCTACACTTTTCCATCGGTGAAAATCATTTAATAAGGCAGAAGACACCTAAACTGTCATAAAACTTACCCACATATTCCTATAAATCCCTTTTTGGGTCGAGGGAAACTGAAATTCTTTTTGACTGCTTTTTCTAATTTAGCAAAACTGTGCTTGTAGGGGACCTGTCTTCATCTGCAATCACTGTAAAGGAAGATGGCTGTTACATAACAGACCACTCTGTTTTCACATGCTGTATTAACCTTCATAGCAGGTGTCGAATATGTACTCCTCTTTTGGCGTACATACTCTAACACCTACAAACAATTACAGAGATCATCCAATTTCGCTATATTCATGAGCCCAATTTGATTTTACCCCTCGACTGTTGATTGGTTTCAGTATATGAATATTCACATTCCACGACGAAGCTTCGGCTGTACTGTTCACTTTTACACTGTAATTAGTCAATGGTAATTCATTGTGTGAGCTTGAAGGGGGAGAAATTACACACTAAAACCCCATTGACGTTGGTCGTCTGTAACAGTTTGTTAATCAGACTTGCTTTAGTCAATTTTTAGTTGAATATTTATAGTTTGTGTTTGTTGTGATGGTTTATATGAACAGTTAATAGCATACAGTTTTTTAGCAGTTTCACAAAGAATTCTTGTGAAAGTTCGTGGACGCTGGTATTATGAGCGCAGCCAATAAAGGTGCAGGAGTAATACACGTCTGCTGAGCGGGCTAATGCTGTATCTGGTTCCCGGTAAACTGCCCCAACAATCCCAACTGGACAATTCCCCCCTGGACAGCTCTCCCTAGAACAATTCCAATCTGGATAATTTTGACCTGCACAATGTCAAATTTTCAGGTGGGGAAGTTGTCTAAAGGTAGAGTAATTGTGATGGCTGGAGACTGTCTGGGTGGCAATTGTTTGGAGGGGAACTGTCCTAGGGGAAATTAGTCTGGATTGAAATTGCTGGGGGGTAGGGGAGTGGTCAGGTTATAGCTGTATCTTACCTCAGTTTTTGTGGTGAAATTGGAGATGGAGGATGGGACCCTGGGTGCAGAGAATCACTAAATGTAACCATCCATGACAGAACTGTGCATGCCACACCAAGGACAAGGGACATCAGAATTGGGTAGACATACTCTGTAATGTGATAAAGATAATGAAAATATTATGGAAACACTTGGGGAAATAAATACTTTCGGCAAAAATTGAAAGAAATGGAATAGTGATAAATAAACATAAATGCAAAAATGTATTGAGACTTTCTTCTACTAGTAGGATGCCTTTTCACCAACAATTTGTCAACATGTCCACAGTCCTTAACACCTGTTACATTATGACTTTGATTGCAATATGAGTTGTAAATCTGTACATTCTCACACACCAACCTTGAGAATTTAGTGTATATGATTCATATCTTATGGTGCTGTTTTATAAGACATCAGAGTTTGGCATACTTGTGATCAACCTTTGAGCCACAGCATCAACAACAGTTTGACCTCTGGTGTTCTCAAATGATCTTTGGCCCACACCATCTACAGTATTTAATGCATTTATTTTAGTGAGTCAATGGGGCTTCTCCATTGACTTAACTGTATGTGAGAGAAATCACACACTTAAATCCCATAAAGTTCGTCGACGTGGTCACTTGAAATCAGACTTGTTTTTAGTCCATTTACCCTGTAAGTTACATATGCCCTTGAGGGGAATACTGTTATGGAAATCCCTCAATAGAACTACCACCCCATAGTAGACCCCACATCAGTGAACAGTTTAACTGGGACAAAGTGAGGAGGTATGTCATATGGTATGTACAATACCACACAAGAAATAGGGTTATTGTTAAATTATACATCTGACTCTGTTCAATAGTAAATTAAGATTTTACTTTCAAAATTTGCTGTGAGAAGAATGACAATTTCAACCATTACACAGACGGCTGATCCCTCTGCTATTTCCATACCCTGTAGGTTGGCGTAAGGACTATCAGTATAGTGAGATGTAGGCAAACGACCACAGTCCTTTACTGAGGACTAAGCTGCACACTACCCATACCATAATATGTCTGTGGCACACACTGGCTGTAATACTGGTATTACCCTGTCTACATTTGCCTTGACCTAGTTCAAGATGTTCTTTTGTGTAGGCCCATAAAGTTTGACCTAATCTAAGCATTAGGCAACTGTAGCCTAGAAAGTATTCACCTGTTAAAGGCATCATCAATTTCTGCATGCATATTTCGATCACGAACAGAACAGCTATTAAAGCCAATATTAAGTAGGCAATTAGCGGGAAGACATGGTAGTAATCTGAAGTTTCTTCGCGTCCAGGGTAGTTCACATCACCCGGATGGTTTGCAAATGAGTCCTGTGTGTAGTAAACTTCCGTGTTATCATTTCGTGGAATTGGTTTCTGTGAGTCAATGGTTCCGTTCTCAGGTTGAAGACGAACTGCTTCGCCATTTTCTCCCGCTGACTTGTAAGAGAGTCGTCGAGCGAGATCGTCATTAGATTTCCTAACTCCGTTCCTCTTTGGCATTACCAAACGATGTTGTTATCGATTAATATCAGACAAAATGCGGTCAGAAATGGCGTTCGATCTCGCAGTCGGTGGTTGTTTACATTTAACGTTACTAGATGACTTACTGGAATTATTGGGATATCGAACGCGAAAAGGGTGAAGTGAAGTTCGTTTGCAGTCTGTAAATTTTATGTATTCGTCTTTCAGACCAGAGTACCTACACTCGATTTCTAATCTTGACATTAGTGACCATTGGAGAGGCCAGATTTTTTGCAACGGGAGGGGGAACTGGAGGGGCATGAACCTTTCAGGGTATGATTCATTCAAGATCGCCCCCAACAAATTGCGGATGACTGGATGGCAGTGGGGCAGTAGCTAGCCCTGAGATGAAGGTACAACCGAAACACACAGCACTGTTCAAGCTGTAGCCTGTAGCCAGAACTCAGTCAAGGGGCAATCACGAAATTAGGGAGGGGGCAGGAGACAGCCCTGGATATGCACAATTAAGAATTTAACATTTTTTAAAAATATTCAAGGTGCAAAATATTTATCAGGGCGCTTATTCTCCCAAACCCCCTGGGCACGGCCCTGAATGGATGGAGGAAGGGATGGACAACCTTTTTCACAATTGGTAACCATAATTCCTTGTATCGCTGACAGATGTTTAGAGCTGGTCTTGTGTTTCCACTGACCACCTGACTGTTAAAACTGTCCACATGCAGATCCAGAGTTTTACAAAAGGGGGACGCATTTTCTAGCGAGGAGAACTCGCAAGCGCAGGTGTCAATGCTAAAGGAGGGGAAGGACCGGGGTTCATCCAAATTATCGTAGCTGTTTTAATGGGATTTTCCTGCATCAAAGGATGAAAATTAGTATACAACTTACACCTTTGTAGTGCTGCAGCTTTGGGGTATTCCCCCCCCCCCCCAAAAAAAAAAGTGATGAGAAGACGGGATCGAGTGTCGGAAAAATGCCCCTTGGAACCCATACAAGGGATCTTCACGCCATTGAGAGCAAAATAGTTCAACTGTCGGAGAGAAGGAGACTTGACGAGGATAACATGAATGGTACTAAATCCCCATCTGCCTGACCAAAAGGGCAAACCTTCCGAGTTGCAACTAATTAGTTTACGGTACCATGCAACAAAAACAAGTGATCAACTAAGCCATTGAGGATGAAGTTCCTGAACTCAACAGATGCATGTCCCTGTGCTGAAGAGAGGGCCGTTGCTTATAACAATTTATTAATATGAATTTAAACTACGACGAATAATTTGGGTGTTAATCATACAGTAAGATCACAGAAAGGAACAAAGTTTCTTGACTGGTACCCCTCCAGCCTCATGAAATTCCTGACGGTGATCAGTCGTCCGGACCATCAATTTAGATCCTAGGTTCTCAAATGGCGGTTCGCAATGTCCATTAACGTGGCCAGCGGAAGATTCAGTTTAGTCAGTTTTCATAAACATTATTTCAGGCTCCTTCACCTGGTGATGAGATTCATATAATATACATACATACATTCATATTAAAAGAAAGAGACTGAGGGGTGATTACAGAAGCTTGCGAAAGCTTGTAAAGGTAAACACCCCGAGAGAACGTACACAAAGTAAGACTACATATAGACCACATAAAGAATACAACACTGGAAAAACACAAAAACTAACAGAAAATCAAAATGAACTAAAGGAGAAAAGGCAAATAGACTATCAATTGTTACGAGCAATTTTCGGAGTGCGATCCCGATCGCGAGCACTTGGGTGCCACGTTTTCTCGAATAGGCCAACTTTGGTATAGGGTCCTCGATGAGCCAGTTGGCTTCCTGACCCTCAAACGCTAAACTGATAATTCAGACATGGTAAAAACGCAAAAATCTAGTTACAAGTTTATGCTTAAAGTAAGATTTCCTCCAGTCCATAGGGGTAGGAAACGGTTCTCGATTGGGGGCGAACTTTGCTTTGGACCGCCGTCTTGGGGTTAGGCAGTGGCGTAGCTAGACATTTTTTTTGTGGGGGGGGGGGCAAAGCGAAAAAAATCCGACAGATTATTATCTTGATAGTTGTTCGAAATTCTGGGGACCTTTTCTTTTTTTTTTTGCTTTTCGGGCAGTTTTGAGACCGACTTTTGATTTTCACGTTGACATATCGGTGTGTAATTCTGCTTAAATGCATAAGAAGTGTTGTAAGTGTTTCAAATGACTTGTTTTTATTTATTTCCGACAGAGACTAGAAATTTCCGACAGAGGCCTTGTGGGGGGGGGGCGACCGCCCCCTGCCCCCCCCTCTAGCTACACCACTGGGGTAAGGGTCTAAGGGAAGGGGTTCCTCCTCCCCATTGTAAAATTTTTGAATATTTTAGGTCCTTAGACGCAATTTGGTGCAACATTTTGGGCAAATTTTAAGGAAATTTACCGCAAATTTGTAAACTGTTTTTACAGACTGAGGGAACAAATAAGCAAATTTCATCACGAAGGGGCAGGGGGTAGCATACTTCCGCCCACCACATTTCTGGGCGGAAGCTTACTTCGACGCACAAGTTACCTTTGCTCAATCTAGAATGTATAGCATGCCAATTTTTCTCCCGTAGTGTTGATCCACACCTGGAAGATGGAAAGTAGTAATGACAATTTTATTAAGAGATGCCAAATTTTCCCCGTATTGGAGACAACGGTATATACCGTGGCAAACTTGCGTTGTACAGTGTTTTTCCTACTATCTCAGTGCGTTTGGAATGTCACATCAAATTCTCACCTTAGACGCAACCAGTGGTGGGGCTGAGGTCGGCTTTGATCCCTTACGGCGCCCCACTTAAGAACCACCACCCAAATTAAAACCCCCCCAATGCCTGCTGTCCTCGAGACCTTTTCAGAGATCTTATGAATGGGCTTCGGAAAGTTAACTTAACTGGCATTGCCTGAAAGTGATTTTCACCGTGAGATCTCGCATTTTCACTGACGGTGAGACCATGCCCGAAACCGTGAGAGTTGGCAAGTCTGGGAGAGTGGTCGACATTGAGAATAAACTGAATACTTTATGGTACGTATTTAGGCTCTCAGGCGAAATCTGGAAATTTCCTCGATAGGGGGCAGCCTCCCTGAAAAGAGCATTTTTCTGCATTGTCCCTACCTGACACCAGTCCTTTGGGATAGATCTTGGGGGGGGGGGGGCAAAACATTTTTTCCAGGGCGATATTGCCAAGTGTAAAGGTACAGATTTGTTCTTAAAAATTAATCGGAGAAAGGTACACTCTAAATACATGCTGGTTAAATTTAACCAGGATCGGGGTCAGTAGTCTTCCATGGATATATTTTGGTTCATAATGCATCATCAAATGCAAAGATCCCCCAATTTTAATGTATTAGGCTATTCCTCTCGTCAGGCCGCTATGGTTTTGAGCGGTTGGGATCCAGAGGTCTGCCATTGTGTCAGCTAGGACGTTTTCTCATTGCCACATTAACTGATCCGTGGCCGGGGGAGGGGTCTAATGGGAGGTGTCCCCCTCCCCTTTGGAAATTTTTGGAATTTGAAAGGTGCGTAGATCGCAAATGGTGCAGTATTTGAGTGGATTTCTGCCGTAATGAGGAACCTCAAAATTTACACCCGAGTAGAATTTGCTTGTCAGATTTTTGTGTGCAACATTTGTCGCCGTTTATGCAACATTGTCGCACAAACACAGGCTGGCTAAAACACTGGGCCCGCCTTAAGGTCCCTGGTGGGGGTCCAGGGGTCTTTGCCCGCGGAAGCTCTGAGGTTTTTGCATAATCTCTGGGTAAAAAATTAAGTCTCATGCAGGATAGGTATATTTTGGTTCATAATACATTATGCAATGCAAACATTCCGGATAATTTTAACGTGTCAGGCTATTCCTCCCGGCATGCCACTATACTTCAGGAGCTGAACCTGTCGTTTAGAATTGGAACACTATGCGTTCAGCATTTGAACACTAGACTCGTCAGGCGTTCCAATACTGTAGGTGTTCAAATAGGCGTACGGCGTTCAGAAGGGGAGAAAAAGTGTTCAGTATCTTAACACAAGCGTTCAAAATATGTTTTGGACACCAGGATGGGTTCTGTATCTGTTTCATTTTGGTGTTCAAAAGTTAAAAGCCTGAGACTGCAGTGAAGGGAAGACACGCGCGGCACGCATTTTTTTCCCAGGATGTTTGTGGGTAAACCGGATCCTCAGGAGTTTGCAAAATGTGTTTGAAGTCAAGGTTAGGGTTTAGAAAACGGGCTAGGGATACCCTCTGCAAGTATGATCGGGTGCTGCTCCCTATGGTGATGATAAAAGTGAGGAATAATGCTCAGAAAGTGGTTTTCAAGAATGACATATGACCCGAAATAATGAGCCTATACGGAAGCCTTTAATTCCCTTTCTTTCCCCTTTTTGCCGACGGACTCAGTCACTTGTCCAACTACACCGACGGCCGTTTATACGGCCGTCACATGCATAATCAATTTGCCGACGGGCCTTCAACTTGAATGGGCTAATTAGATGAAGAGCGGAAAATCGAAACAGCTGATGACAAACTGGCACGCGCTCCCGTTCGCTCTTTCTCTTTTTTTTCATTCTCCGTCTTTCCTTTCACTTCCTACCTTTCCCTTTCCTTTCCCTTCTTCTCTCTTCTTTTCCTCCTCTCCTCTTTTCCTTTCCCTCTCCCCTTTTTTATCGACAGACCGAAAATTTGCCGACGTCGACCAAATATGGATGGGGGTGTGACACTCCCACACCCCCGCTCGCTACGGCCCTGCCTTTGAATTGCAAAATGGCTACATTGAACAACCAGAATGCAAAAATGCACTGAGTTTTCGATGATATATGTCCTATTCAAAAAAAACCATGATGTCCCATACCTTTCAGTCAGTGGTCAAATGCTATCTTAAAATGTTGGAAAACTACAGTTTTGTATTCCTATTTAGTCTTGGGAATTCTTGGGAAATTTGTGTTTTGACCTCTGGTGACCCCAGATGACGATCTTGGGAATTCTTGGGAAATTTTGCTCTTTGACCTCTGGTGATAAAAAGCCCATGTAATATTCTTGGGAATTCTTGGGAAATTGTTGCTTTTTCACCTCTGGGGGGACCCCAGAGGGACCTTTGACTTCCACCAAAAAAAATCGGGGCCCATCTTTTTCAACCCATAACACATCCACATCCTAAGTATAAAATCTATCCAAGCTTTCTCCCTTGAGATATTGTGTTAACAAGGTTTTCAGTGTTTGACCCTTGGTGACCCTAGATGACCTTTGATCTCCACCAAAAACAATAGGATACATCTTCTCACTATAACACATCGAATTTACCATGTATGAAATCTTTTCAAGCTTCCTACCTGGAGATATCGTCTTGACAAGGTTTTCAGACATTGACCCCTGGTGACACCAGATGACCTTTGACCTCCACCAAAAATAATAGGATTCATCTTCTCACTATAACGCATCTACATACTAAGTATGAAATCTATCCAAGTTTCCTACCTGCAGATATCGTGTTAACAAGATTTTCAGAGTTTAACCCCCAGTGACCCCAAACGAACTTTGACCTCCACCAAAAATGATAGGATTCTTCCTCTTACTATAACGCATCCACATTCAAAGTATGAAACTTATTCAAGCTTCTTACCTTGAGATACCGTGTTATCCAGGTTTTCACCCCCGGTGACCCCAGATGACATTTGAACCCCACCAAAAATAATAGGGTTCTTTCTCTAACTATAAGGCATCTACATACAAAGTATGAAATTTATCCAAGCTTCCTACCTGGAGATATCAGGTTAACAAGGTTTTCAGGGTTTGACCCCTGGTGACCCCAAATGACCTTTGACCTCCACCAAAAATGATAGGGTTCTTTCCTCTTACCGTAACACATCTACATACAAAGTATGAAATTCATCCAGGCTTCCTACCTCGAGATATTTTGTTAACAAGGTTTTCAAAGTTTGACCCCCGGTGACCCCAGGTGACCTTTGACCCCATGAAAAACAACAGGGTTCTTCCTCTCAATATGGGGCATGTATGTACCCTAACGTTTGGGGAAATGGTCAGAGTTGCCCTTTCTTCTCAGATATCGTGTTAACGAAGTTTCCAGGGTCCTGACCCCCGGTGACTCCCAGATGACCTTTGACCTCCACCAAAAATGATAGGGTCCTCCCTCATACCATAATGCATCTACATACAAAGCTATGGAATTCATCCAAGCTTCCTAACTCAAGATACTTGTGTTAACAAGGTTTTCAGTAGTTTGACCCCCCGGTGGCCCCAGGTGACCTTTGAACCCCCACCAAAAACAATAGGGACCTTCCCTCTCAATATAGGGAATCTATGTACCAAGTTTGAGAACTGTCAGTTTCCCTTCTTGAGATATCGTGTTAACGAAGTTTTCCACAGGGTTTGACACATCCGGTGACCCCAGATGACCTTTGACCTCCACCAAAAATGATAGGGTCCTCCCTCATACACCAATAATGCATCTACATACAAAGTATGAAATTCATCCAAGCTTCCCTACCGATCCAGCACTCAAGATATTGTGTTAACTAAGGTTTTTCAGAGTTTGACCCCGATTACACCCAGGTGACCTTTGAACCCCACCAAAAACAATAAGTTTCTTTCCTCTCCATATGACGCATCTATGTAGCCAAGTTTGAGAACTGTCAGTTTCCTCTTCTTGAGATATCGTGTTAAAACAAAGTTTTCAGGGTTTGACTCCTCCGTGACCCCCAGATGACCTTTGACCTCCACGAAAAAATGATAGGGTTCTTCCTCATACCATAACTCAAACTACATACAAAGTATGAAATTTATCCAAGCTCCCTAACTCAAGGATATTGTGTTAACAAGGTTTTTCAGAGTTTGACCCCCGGTGACCTTTGACCCCTGCCACCAAAACCAAAAACAATAGAGTTCTTTCCTCCTCAATATGGGGCATCTATGTACCAAGTTTTTCCTTGCTATTTTTTTCTGCTTATACTTTCTATATATTATATATATATATTTTGGCTAATTTGGGATTAAGGGAAATATTTATGAAAAAACGTGCTAAAAGGGTAAATTTCGTCTAAAGGGGAAAAAATCAGTCGACTTTGCGAATCACAACGCTTTTATATAGGAATAAACGTACACGGGATGGTACGTCCGTTTCACCACAATAATTTACATGCTATTACTCATGTTGACTCAGTTACTTATCCCATATCTTTTAACACGTACGGGATGGTGGGCCATTGAAACAGCGTTGTGTATATTCTGGTTTCACAAAAGGGGAAATATTTTTAATCTGATTTTTATTGTTTTTTTCTTCCCCATTGAACGAAGACGCGCGCGATATATCAATTTCCCTTACAGTAGGAATTAGCGTTATAGTTATATTATATAATATTATCTAATATAGTATATCCTACTATTTAGATATATTCTATATATGTAAAAATTAAGTATTAAGATATGCTAAAGTTTGTGAAAATCCATCGACGTTTCGGTTTAAACCCTTTCATCAGGTGGCAAAACAATGCATCTGATCGTTGACACGGCCAAACGTCAATTTTAAAAAAACAAATAAAATGGGCACGGTAAACTCGCTAGGAAAACGGACAGTGTTTAAGTGGTTACCACAAGTCAAAAAATGCAATGGGAATTGCTGCGTTATAACGTTCAGTCTACGTTTCAGACCGTGTGGGGACAGGGTTCCAAGTTTCAGATATAGGTCGGTTTTCTGCAGCTAGGCGGTCATGATCGGAACCTCAGACAAGATATGGCCGCCGAAACATCAGTCACGGATCGAGCCTGTTGTAGGGGGATTTGAAGTGGGTGCTACCGGGAACCCCCCTGGAGTTCTGTTTGATTGGATCTCAGGTGCTCGTTGACTCGGTCGCAAGACGCACGTTTTGTTTCTCCCAACTACAGTATATTACAGCGTTTTCTACGAGAACTAACAACATTGGCTGAATTACAGTAAAATGCTGATGAACGTTAAACCGTTGTTTTTGGACCTACATGACAAAGTTTTATGTCATAACTGACCACCGTGCATAGTATTGCATCTCCCTACACGGTTGCAAGTAAAGTTTCCTGGGGTGTCCAGGCACTATCCTTGAGGTTGAGAGGCACGGACCAAGTGCTTAGATATGTTCTTTTCAATTCTGAATGCCGTGATGGGGGGATCAGGGAATGGTCACGGTTGCTGGGGGTCATGACGGAGGGTCTCTATGCATTCCTGTAAATGGCACGTACAATGGGGGTTACGATGGGTGAAAGGATAGGAGCCAACGGGATACACGTCTGGTGGGTGTATGGGTCAGTTTTTGGGCGAGGGCAGAGGCTCTATCCAACATTCCTTGTTGATGGCTTTTCAGGGCATTAGAGCAGCACTCTTTGTGGTACTGGCGTTGTTTACAAAGAAAGAAATTCGCTGGAAACTTTAGCGAATATCCCTGGTCGTCGGAACAATCTCGTCCTGCTCGTAAAGTTGTGAGAAAGGATCGAATTTGGTAACATAGTATACTGGGGTGGTTTTGGAAGGGTACATGAGTGTAATATTTTTGTAAGTCATAGGCTTAAAGTGGAGATTGGACTTGATTTGACGTCGTGAGATGGATAGTTCCGTGTCTAAAAACACTACTAGAGGAAGTTGAAATACAGTGAGTGAATTTCAAAAACGGGCAGAACGTTTTTCAGCAAATTAATGAAACTTTCCAAATCGTTTCGAGGACCCACTGCGACCCAACAATATCGTCAATGTACGTTATAAAGTATGGGCTTTGATCCCGGTTATCGTGTAGAACAATGCTCCTCAAAGTGGCCCGATGGTGGAGGCAGGCCACAGAAGTCCCAGTTTAGTGCCCATAGCTACATTCACTTTAATTTGTCGGGAAAAAAACGACCATTGAACTGAAAGCAATTTTGTGTGAGGACGCGTTCAGTCCAAGCGAAGAAAGGTGTGGTAGGTCTGCTAGGGTCCTGGCGTTGATCAAGGTAATGGGCGTGATGGCTGCTGAAGCAGCGTGATGGGGATTGAAGTATAGAGGCTGCTGCATCCTGGTGATCAAAGTACTTCACTGGGCTTCTCAGGAAACCAAATTTTGAATTACAGCCTAAGGAAGTTGAGGAGTATCCTGGATAAACAAAGTAGGGTGAAACTAATGGGGAAAGTACAGAATCTCGTACTGTTCAATCAGAACCGTGGGGCAGCTGTGGGAAGACACAATGGGACGACGCAGGATTATTGGCCTTGTGAATTTTTTGGGCAGTTAGGATAGAAATTGAGATTTGTGGACAGTTGCAGCAAGTGCTTTAGCCAAAAAAAATTTATTTCAGGCAAGATGTTTTTGACTTACAAGGGTAGCTAAAGGTTTTCGTGCCAAGGTTTGGATTTCAGAAGTGGGTCCATCGGCTATTCGGTGTATGCTGTTTGGTCTCGAGAGATTTGTACTTTCTCAGCTTCAGAACATAAAGATCTCGACGCCAAACACCAGTGGCATCCTGCCCTTGTCAGCAGGCCTTAATAATCAAATTCTTGTTCTTCTTGAGGACAGAAGGGCCTTCTGCTCGTCCAAAGAAATGTTACGAAAGGGGACTTTCTTTGGGAGGAAGGAGACGTTACTTATAAATCAGAATTATGTTGACTCTAAAGTACACTGTCCAGGACTTGCTTTTACCATGTTTAAGGGGTCCATGGAGATCGCTTAGACTGAATAAAAAAACGGAAAACGTCCTCCGATTAAGTGTTGTCGTTTCATCGGATCTCCAAATGTAAGCGAAGGCGAGCCTCCTGCAGAACGAGGCCACGTCCTCTTGCGGGATAGAAAACTCATCTGGAGGGCGTTCAGGGGGCAAAATTCACACCTTTTTGAAAGGATGAACGTTCAGGGGAGTATAATTTCAAGTCAGAGGGGATTGTGATGACTAATCTAGTGTAAGGAGTACGGTCACTGCCAGGGGTTGAGTTTGAATGCTCCTTTGGTAACAAGGAAGCTAAGGTCTTAGATTTGATTCTTGTCAAAAGTGAAATTTTAACGGTTATAGACATTGATGAGAAAATGTACTTCGCCAGTCGTTAGGGAGAGAACTTAGAAAGAAAGACTTTGTTCATTCATGGTCCCGGCTCAAATAAGTCCTTTTTTCCTAACCATTCCGCAATAGCAGAACCATCAAACCAAAGCGAACACGCACGTTAGAGTAACGTGTGTTGTTACGTCTATGAACGGGGTCTGGTAGTATGAACGTGAACCTTGAGTTGAAACCTCGTTGTGAATAAACCTTCTACTTAGGGCACGTGCCCATGAAGTGGATGTGGCTGCAAACCTAGTTTACTGAACGGTTTGCCTAATTAGCAAAAAAAGTATGGTGGGAAAAGGTTCGCATGGGATAGCGAGCAATTTCCTGTATAAATGTACTACGAAGCCTTGAAACAACTGTTTCAAACAAGGCAATTGTCAACTAGTCAAAAGGTCTTAAATCGCAGGTGAAAGGTAGTCAAAGGACGTTAAATAAAATAGGTCACAGTACTGGGTAGCACTTCTGAGTAGGTAGTAACAATGAGTTAGTACATAGTGCTAAAAATTAGTGAAAATTCCTACGACGTTTCGGTTTAAAACCTTCCTCAGGTGGCAAAAATGCATCTAACTCGTTGACCACGGCCAAACGGTACAATTTTAAAAAAAAGCACAATAAAATTGGGCACGGTAAACCTCGGCTAGGAAGAACTGACAGTGTTAAGTGTTACCATCAAGTCAAAAAAATGCAGGAATTGCTGCGTTAATACAGTTCAAGTCTAACGTTCAGTACACATGTGGGGAAGGTTCCAGTTTCATGTATGCGGTTTTCTGCAGCTAGGCGGTCATGATCGGAACCTCGACACGAGATGGCCGCCGCACACATCAATCACGGATCGAGCATGTTTCACACACAGGGATTGCTGAAGTGGGTGGCTCACCGGGAACCCGGGGAGTTCTGTTTTGATTGATTCTCAGTGCTCGTGACTCGTTTCGCAAAGACTCGTTTTGTTTCTCCACGTACAAGTATATTACAAGCGTTTACATACGAGAACGTAAACAACATTGGCTGAAGTAACAGGTAAATATGCCTGGATTGAACGTTAAACCGGTTGTTGTTGGGACCTACAATGGAAAGGTTTTTGTCAATAACTGACCACCTGGCAAGTTATTGACATCTTCCCACGTTTGCAAGGAAAAAGTTCCTGGGGTGTCAGCAGCTACTGCTTACGGTTGAGAGGCACGGACCAAGTGCTATCATTATGTTCTTATTCAATTCTGAATGCCGTGATGGGGGGGATCAGGAAATGGTCACGGGTGGATGGGTCCATGACGGAAGGTCTCTACATTCCTGTCAATGGCCGTAACAATGGGGTTCCAGATGGGTGAAGGATTAGGACAATACGGATACGTCTGGGTGGGGTGGTTATGTCATTTTGGGGGCAAGGTCAGAGGCTCTATCCATTCCTTGTTACTGCGTTTCAGAATGGACTTAGTATAAGACCCTCTTTGTGGATACTCGCGTTGTTTTCAAGAAAGAGATTCTGCTTGGAAACTTTAGCGAAATCCTGTTCGTCGAACAATCCTCTGGCCCGTAAAAGTGTGTGAAAATGGAATCGAATTGGTACAAGATCTGGGTGGTGGACTAGGGTGCATGATGTGTTGTTGTAGATCAGTAGGCTTAAAGTGGAGATTGGACTTGGATTTGACGGTCGGTGATGATGTTTTTTCCGTGTCTAAAAACCTACTGAGGAGTTGGAAATACAGGTGGAGTGAATTTCAAAACGGTGCAGACGTTTTTCAGCAAAGTTAATGAACTTTCTCAAATCGTTTCGAGGACCACTGCGACCCCACAATATCGCAATGTACCTTTTATAAAGTATTGGCTTGAATCCCTGTGTTCGTGAGAACCAATCTGCTCACTCGAAATGTGGTCCCAGGTGAGGCAAGTCACAGAAGGTCCCAGTTTAGTGCCCATAGCTACTCCCCTTTATTTGGCGGAACGTCTAACGACTTCAGTGAATGACGCAATTTTGTTGTTCGAACATGGACTGAGTTCAGTCAAGCGAAGAAAAGGTGTGTTGTAGGTGTGCTAGGGCCTACCACTGGGACGCCGGTTCTGTGAGCCTGCCTCACCATGGGCCACTTTGATGTAGTCAGTCTGTTCTCACACGATTACACCTGGGACAAGCCCATACTTTATAAAAGGTACATTGACGTATATTGTTGGTGGTCGCAGTTCTCCACTCGAAACGTTTGGAAATAGTTCATACTTTGTCTGAACAGTCTGCCCGTTTTTCTGTGAAATTCACTCACTGTATTTCCGACTCCTCAGTAGTGTTATTAGACATCGGTACTATCATCTCGACCGTTCTGTATCATTCCAATCTCCACTTAAGCCTACTGACTCTCACATACCTCATGTTACCCTTCCAACCACCCCTAGATCTTGTACCAATTACGATTCCTTCTCACAACTTTTACGGCCAGACGGATTTGTTCCGTGACGACCATGATTCGCTAAGGTGTTACCAAGCATGATTATTTCTTTCTTTGAACAACGTCCAGTATCCCACAAAGATGTGCTCTCTAATGCCCTGACACGCATGACAGGAATTGAGAGAGCCTCTGCCCTTGCCCCCAAAACTGACCATACACCCACCAGACGTATCCGTTGAGTCCTATCCTTTCACCCATCTGTAACCCCCATTTGTACTGCCATTACGGAATGTATGAGACCCTCGCGCCATGACCGCATCCACGCCGTGACCATTTCCCGATGCCCCCCATACGCATTCAGATTGAAAAGAACATCATCTAAGCACTTGGTCCGTGCCTCTCACCTCAATACAGTAGTGCCTGGACTACCCCAGGAACTTTCCTTGCAACCGTGGGATAATGCATACTTGCCCGGTGGTCAAGTTATTGACTAACCTTTCCAATTGTAGGTCCCATACAAACAACCGGTTACGTTCAGTCAGCATTTTACCTGTACTTCATCCAATGTGTTTACATAACGAGAACTTCAAGCTACGTTAGCTTGAAGTACAGGTCTATGAATGGCTGAGTGACGTTAAACCGGGTGTTGTTGGGACTAGTACAACGTGTGCTGCAAGGTTTTTTGTCATAACCGACTCACCGGGGCAAGTATTTGCATCTCGCCTACGGTTGCAAGGACAAAGTTTCCTGGTGGTGTTCAGGCACACTGCTTGGAGGTGTGAAGAGCGCACGGATACCAAGTGCTTAGATATGTATTCTTTCAATTTCTGAATGCCGTCATGGGGGGATCAGGGAAATGGTCACGGGGGTTGGATGGGTCATGACGGAGGTCTCTACATTCCTGTAAATGGCACTTCTTGGGCCGTGCCTACGTGGGAAGGTATCCCAAGGGGTTTTCCAAACTAAAGTTTCACTTCATACTATTTCAGACCCGTCATAGACGTAAAACCACACGTTACCTACGTTCGTGTTCGTTTGGTTTGATGCGTTTGCTATTAGCGGAATGGTTGGGAAAAAAACCTTATTTGACCGGACCATGAATGAACAAAGGTCTTTTCTTTCTAATTCACTCCCTAACGCTGGCGAAGTACATTTTCTCATCATGTCTATAACCGTAAAACTTTACAACTTTTTTACAAGAATACAAATCTAAGACCTTAGCTTCCTTGTTAACCAAATGGCATTCCACCCTAACCCCTGACAGTGACCGTACTCCTAACACTAGATTAGTCGTAACCATCCCCTCTGACATGAGATTGTCCTCCCCTGAACCTTCAGTCCTTTCCAAGGGTTTGAACTTTATCCCCCTGAACCCCCTTATTTTCTATCCACAGAGACGTGTCCTCGTTTTGCAGGAGGCTCCGCCTTCGCTTACATTTTGGAGATTCCGATGAACCCGACAACACTTCATCTGAGGACGTTTTCAGTTCATTCCAGTCTAAGCGATCTCCATGGACTCCTAAACTAGGTAAAAGCAAGGTCATGGGCAGTGTAATTGAGTCCATTAATTTCGATTTAGAACGTCTCCTCCCTCCCAAAATAACTCCCTTTCGTAACATTTCTTTGGACGAGCAGAAGGCCTTTGTGTCCCTCACGAAGAACAAGAATTTGATAATTAAGCTTGCTGACAAGGGCGGTGCCAATGTTGTTTGGCGTCGAGATCTTTATGTTTCTGAAGCTGAGAAACAACTCTCAGACCAAACAGCATACACCCAACTTCCGATAGATCCCACTTCTGAAATTCAAACCTTGGTCAAGAAAACCTTATCTACCCTTGTTAGTCAAAAACATCTTCCTGAATCGGCTAAAGCCCTTCTGCACCTTTGCCCACAATCTCCAATTTCTATCTACTGCCCAACACTCAAAAGGTCAATAACCCTGGTCGTCCCATTGTGTCTTCCCACAGCTGCCCCACGGTTCTAATTTCACAGTACATGGACTCTGTACTTTCCCCATTAGTTTCAACCCCACCTTCGTTTAGCCAGGATACTCCTCACTTCCTCAGGTTAATTCAAAATTTTGAGTTTCCTGAGAATCCCAGTGAACGTACTTTATTTCCGCATGATGTCAGCAGCCTCTATACTTTACAATCCCCATCACGCTGCTTTAGGCACCATACGCCATTACCCTTGATCAACCCAGACCCTACCATCCCTACCACCACCTTCCCTTCGCCTTGTACTTGAACTAGTTCCTCACTACAAATTTGCTTTCAGTTTCATTGGTCGGTATTTTCCGCCAGATTAAATGATAGTATGGGCACTAAACTTTGTGGGCCCTTCTGTGGCCTGCCTCACCATGGGCCACTTTTGAGAGCAGTTGTTCCTCACATACCTGGATCAGGCCCATACTTTATAAAAGTACATTGACGATATTGTTGGGGTCGCAGTGGTCCTCGAACGATTTTGGAGTTCATTAACTTTGCTGAAACGTTCTGCCCGTTTTTTGAAATTCACTCACTGTATTTCAACTCCTCAGTAGTGTTTTTAAACACGGAACTATCCATCTCACCGTAAAATCAAGTCCCATCTCCACATTAATCCCACTGACTCTCAACAACTACCTCATGTACCCTTCAACCACCCCAGATCCTTGTACCATTCGATTCTTTCTCAAAACTTTTACTGGCCAGAAGGATTTGTTCCGAACGACCAGGATTTGCTAAAGTTTCCAAGCAGATTATGTCTTTTCTTTGAACAACGCCCAGTATCCCACAAAGAGTGCTCTCTAATGCACGGAAAACGCATACAGGAGTTGATAGGCAGCTGCCCTTGCCGCCCAAACTGACCATACACCAACCAGACGTATCCCGTTGGTTCTATCCTTTCACCCATCTGTAACCCCCATTGTACGTGCCATGTACAGGATGTAGAGACCACTCCTTCATGTGACCCTCCACCTCGTGACCATTTCCCTGATTCCCCCCATCCCAGCATTTCAGAATTGAAAAGAACATATCTAAAGCACTTGGTTCCGTGCCTCTCACCTCAAGCATGTATTGCCTGACACCCCCACGGAACTTTTCCTTGCATCCACCGGGGGCCCCCCACCGTGGGAAGACTGCAATACTTTCCCGGTGGTCAGTTATGACCAAACCTTGTCTATGTAGGTCCCAACAACAACCGGTTTCACGTCTGACAGCATTTTACCTGACTTCAGCCAATGTTGTTTACGTTCTCGTAAGTAAACGCTGTAATAGACTGTACTGGGAGAAACAAAACGTCGTCTTGCTTACGCGATTCACCGAGCACCTGATGTCAATCAACGAACTCCCAAGGTTCCCGGTTAGTCCACCACTTCACTCCCCCTTCACATTCTCGATCCGTGCTGAGTTTTCGGCGGCCATCTCGTGTCGGGGAGTTCCGATCATGACCGCCTACTGGCCGATAAACCTGCCTAATCATTACAACTTGAACCCTTTCCCCACATGGTCTGAACGTTAGACTTGAACTGTTATAACGCGGCAATTCCTGCATTTTTTTGACTTGTGTAACCACTTCACAATGTCCCGTTATTCCTAGCCCGAGTTTACCGTGGCCCAATTTTATTGTTAATTTTTTTTTAATTACGTTTTGGCCGTGTCCCACGATCAGTTGCATTTTTGCCACCTGATGAAAGGGTTTAAACCCTCTAACGTCGTGGAATTTTTCAGACCACTTTTAGCACTATTTACTACTTTCGTTTTACCTATATATATATTATATATATACATACATACATACATACATACATACATCGAAAATGACACGCCCCCTTCTTCAGAAGCCGTTTAAACAACTAAGACGAATAAACGATAGAACAGAAAAATTCAAACGGAGAAAAGGCCAGTTAAAACGATCAAGGTCAAAAGTCAAAAGCGAACTCAAACCTAAAGTGGTAACAAGACCAATAAAGGATTACTAACTAAAACAAAGGAAATACAAAAACTTTTCCAAAGAAGTAGAGACTATTTTTTTTCGGAACGGCGCTTACTATTTTGGCAATTTGCAGCCATCATTATATTTCGGCCTTCGGGTAGACACAATCAACCTCCAAATCCATTCCTTTCTTTTTTATCCAAAACTGTACTCCCATCTGTCAAACTCCTAGAAATAACAACGTCTAAGATTTGGAGATAGAAGAAATCTGGGAATGATCTCTGAGATACTTGTAAAGCTCCTTAGAAGGTTAGGCAAATCCCAGACTCTCCGAATTGCTTTGTATGTAATAATTTTTGTACATACTCGTGTCATTTACCTCTAAGAACCAGTACGGGTTCAAGTGCTTATAATTTAATACATTTATGATACCATTGTTGTGGTGTTTTGTGAAGTCATTTCAACTTTTCTTTCTATATTTACACATCACGACGTGTTTTGCTTTATCTTCTATCCTCATAGATGTATATATATATATTCATATATATATATCTATATATATATATATATATATAATATTATATTTAAACATATATATATGTACTTTAAAGACATAAAGCGATGCCCTGCTCATTCGTTAAAACGTACTTCTTACACACACACACGACACACACACACCCCATGAACTTGTCTTCCTATCGAGCACAGGACTGACCTGAACAATGGATTTGAGTCCTCTGAATTACAATTCATAGATTTGTCAAGTCCTCGAAAGTTTGAACAATAGAGAGTCTATTGTCAAGGTTAGGGTTAAGGAAGTAAACACAAAGGAAATAACAATGAGGTCCTCGGATTGTATGTAAAATCGACTTGTATGGGTTTGTGTGTGTGAGTGTGTGCGTGTGTGTGTGAATCTATATATTCTGAACAAAAGAACTATAAATAAAAGAATATATATATATATATACATATATACATGTACATATATAATATGTATATAATCACTATATCACTATATGTATATATATAACGCTAATTCCCACCTTAAGGGGAAATTGTTATATCTGCTTGCACAAAGGGCGAAAAAATGATAATAAAATACATAAGAAATAAATTCGCCCTAACGTCTAAATATATAATTAACGTTATTTCAATGGCCAGCCATCCGTTCGTGTTAACAGCTAGGTGTCCGTAAATTTGACAACTTTGAAGTAATGGCATCTAGTTTGTAAATCTAAGAGGGCGCCCTTGTAAGTTTACGTATTCCTATAGAAAAAGTGTGTGGAAACGTTAAGGCGAAACTTATATTTCACCCGAAAATTTTTTTCCCCTTAAGGTCGACTTTTCAACAACAACTTTCCCCCTAAGTGCCGAATTAGTGAAATATATATGTGTATATAATATATATATATATATATATATATATACTCGCATACCATTCGTCACCACCTACCACCCGTCTGAAATCTGAATTATTGAAGGAAGACAAATCTTTATCCGAACATTTCAGTGCACCTCCTCCACTTGCTTTAAAGCAACCACGGACTCCTCCCCAAGCCGGCGATCAAACAGCATCAAGCGCGGATCCAGACATTTCGAAAAGGGGAAAGGGGGGGGGCTGAAATCCCCCTTGAATATTCTCCTAGATTAACATTATGCTAATTTTCGCGTATTTGTTATTGTTGATGTGGCGGAAAGGGGAGGAGGGCTGAAGCCGGAAAAGCCCCCCTTGATCCGCGCCTGAGCATAATGCCTGTCCCTCACCCCCTACCCCGCGGAGCGGACGAATTTTTTCGGTTCAGCTCATCGCTACGAAAAACCAACGTCCACAGGACTTTGAGCCAAAACCATTTCAATTTCCGTCGATTAGTTAGTTAGATAAGATTTAAAGGGAAAATGCAGTCACCCCAACTTGAAGTAGTGTAGTAGACTGTCCTGTTTCATGATTGGCTCTTGAGAGTCATGTGACAATATTTTTTCTCCTCAAATGTGAAATTTACAAGAAGTAACTGATTGGTTTACCTTGAATATGCAATATTAAAGTCCTAACATATTATGAAAGATACTTTGAAGAGAAATAAGAAGACAATTGTGAGATTTAGCTGTTGCTTCAAAATAAGTTTGGGGCGACTGCTGTTGACCTTTAACGACACACCAACACGAATGCGTTATATAGTGTCAACTAGTCAAAACAGTAAAGTACGGTTTCAACTACGGTTTAAGTTCAAGTTTGATTTCAAATACAGTTCAAAAACGGTGCAAGTCCTCCCCTTTTGTTACTAAGGCGATTGGCTGAAGTAAGGCTATTAAATGACTATTTAAAAGAGAAACACTGCTACTATCGCACAACAGTACGTAGAGCAGGCATTCTCTACTAAATTCAGTGAAGTGCCACTTGGCCACTTGATTGATAAACATACAAGGAGTGCCACCATCCAACCTGGTGACCGTTCGTCCTGTGGGAGCAATTATATCGAAACGATGTTTATCACAAGCAGGCCCATAGCCCAAATAACCAATTTGGGAGGGGCACACCGATGTTGGACATTCGTCGACCTGGGAGAGGGGGTCTAAGGGGAGGGGTGCCCCAAGGGGAGGGGTGCCCCTCCCCTTCGAAAATTTTGCCTATTTTAAGGACATGCAAAATGGTGCGCTTTTTCCCATTTTTCTCCCTATATTTGTATTCCAAAAAGGCTGGTCTCATAATAAATTTTTCCTCCTTCAGTGCAAGACCTGATCACAATGCTCACAATAAATTGTATACGGTAACGTTTCGCATTGTATAACATTTCCGTGTTCTGTCGCTGTAGTGAAGCGTGCAACTGTGAGGCTTGCATTACAGGGACTTCCCCACCTGTTACCTACAGTAACTGTAGCTACCGGGTTACTCGTAAGTGCGCCCAATTAACAGGTTGAGCGTGTGAATGTCCAGGCGCGGTTCTAGATCGAGACTTTTAGGGGGGCTTAGGGGGGCTTGAAACGGAAGAATCATAAAATTTTCTCTCAAGTATGTAAATCGGCCACGCGCACGCTGAAACCAATGATAATAAAAACGGGGTAAGGTTATTTTGATAGGGGTATGGGTTGAGTGATCGCCGTCCTGGGGGGGTGAGGCGGAGGGGTCTGAGGTAGGAGGGTGTCGTCCCCTTTCTCTGAGAAATTTTTGCTAATTCAAGGTTGCTACGACTGCAAAATGGTGCTTTGCTTTGGGTAATTTTTTTGACTAGTATGACCGGAAAATGTTCATACTTTGTGAATTCTAATTTTTGGTTGGGGGGAGAAGAAGAGGGCTTACTTAGGGGAGAGGTCTAAGGGAAAGGGTGTTCCCCTCCCTTTGAGAAATTTTTGCCTAATTTAAGGTTTTCTAAGATGCAAAAAATGCGTGCGGTATTTGGGTTATTTTTTGACTGATATATATGGCTGGAGAATGTTCATAACTGTGAATTCTAATTTTTGGTTGGGGGAAAGAGGGCGGTCCTAGGGGAGAAGTCTAAAGGGAGGTGTGTTCCCCTCTCCTGTGAGAAATTTTGGTTACTTTAAGATTGCTAAGATGCAAAATGGTGCGGTCTTCGGGACAGTTTTGACAGATATATGGCTGGAAAATGTTCATAACTTCGTGAATTTTAATTTTTGGTTGGGTAAAAGAGGGCTGTTCTAGGGGATAGGTCTAAGGGGAGGGGTGTTTTGAGAAATTTTGGTTACTTGAAGATTACTTAGATGCAAAAATGGTGTTGTCTTTGGGATATTTTCGGACCCGATTATATGGCTTCAAAACATTCTTAATATTTTTGGTTAGGTGAAAGAGAAGCCTTTTTTTCTAAGGGTATGTATCAACAAACCTCCTGAAGTCCCCTTTTGGACACATTACTGCCTTCTAGTCGGGGAAAGTTTTACGCAAAAATACGTGCGTGGAGTCCACAGAAATATTCTCAAACTATAAAGAAAATTTGCCTTGTTTCATTTGTGCATTATAAAATCGTATCTAAAGGCTAGTAGAAACCGGAATATGGCCTCTTGGAAGCTCTGGATTAACTATATGGATCAGATATAGGCCTACCCCGCCCTCCTCTTTTCTTCTCCTTTCCGTCTTCTGTGCCTACTCTTTTACTCTTTTCCTGCAAATTACAGGGGAATAGGCCTCCCTTCCCCCAGAGTGGCACCGCCCCTGACCATGACATAGATGTAACGTATATACAGGCATATATTTTTTTTATTTGGAAGAATGTAGCAAACGTTACTAAGAGATACAAGCAACTGGACCTGTTCACATTAATGGGAATAACGATTCGGATTGTAGATTTGACTTGAAAGGACTGCTAGTATAGCTTGACGAGATCAGCGACGAAATGACTCATTTTGAACTTCCAACAGATGATTAATCCGTTAACTTGATTTACATGTGCGTACATACTACCATAGATGTTACTTATCTGACCCAACTTCCATTGTATGAAATCGTGAACCTAATATGTAATTTCGAGACACAGACGACAGTTTCCCTCGTTAAACTAAATCCACCGGACCAAGATGTGCACAAGTGTATTGGGCAATTTTGTTTTTCTCAGTACACGCAAAATAGCATAACACAACCTCTGAAAATTTTGGGGGGCTTAAGCGAATTTTTGGGGGGCTTGAGCCCCCAAAGCCCCCCCGTAAAACCGCGCCTGTGAATGTCTGAATAATAGTGTACTTTCCGCCGCTCGTTCCATTTGTCATGCAGCCAGCCGCCCGACGCGCAGCATCGATCTGAAATGGTGCCGCGCGCCACAAGTTGAGAAAGCCTGACGTAGAGTCACGGTGGTCAATGTAACTCGATACCATTCAAGTGGTATTACGTGGTACCGTGTGTGCGTACCTAAAGGGGGCGGCAGCCACAGAGGCGCCACGCAGGCTACTCACCCTCATGAGATAAATCCTGGCTACACCACTGATTATTATCATTATTTTTGTAACGACTTCCGAAAAAATTATAACCAATATGGAAGGTAGTAGCACTGCAAATTGTTGTATGTAAGTAGCATGCGGTGTGATAGCCGATGCACGCCTATATGATATGTACATTAACATGTTGAACGCGCGTGGAGCGCGCAGAAATTTTTGGCTATATTTTTCGGGCAAGTCGTTACATGTGCCCCCAGCCCCCAGCCTCCCCCCCCCCCGAAATCAACTTGGACTCCTACGCCCATGCGCAGGAAACAAGGATAATGATCTACGAAGGAGCCTGGGAACCCAGCAACGCAAAAAACCTAAAGGAAAAGGGGATAAAGGGAGAAAAATAGAATTAAAGACATAAAAATAATGAAAAATAAAAAATAAAAAGGGAACTACAAATTAAAATAACAAGTAAAAGAAAAAGAATAAAATAAAAACAAGCAAATTAAAAAGAAAAACAAATCAAAAGAAAAAGAAAAACCTAATGACGAAAAAGGTTAAAAAATTAAATGCAAGAAAGAATAAAATAACAGCAAATAAAAACAAGACTTAACGAACTTTCCTAGTTTTTAGGATTAGCTTTTAGCTTATCGTGTACAGAACTTTCATTCTTCTCTGTGTTTATTTTCGCCGTTTTTAAATGCTACAATTACAGGGCTGGAGCCTGCGGGGGCAGGCGGGGGCAACTCCCCCTCCCCTGAGATTTCCAAATCATAAATGAAAGTTGACCTTGAGAAAAACATTCTGAAATGCTGAAAAATTCACTCTCCAGATTATGATTTCAAAGCCCCTCCCCCCCCCCCCCAAAAAAAAACCTTGGAAATCTCATATAAGAGTTCCCTTTTTCCCGAAATTTGCCCGGGCAGATCCCCGGACCCCCGCCGTGGGTGCGTTCTTATGCCGGCGGGTTCTCCTCCTGACGAATGAACTATCTTCCTCCTACAAGACACACCACGCTGTCTAAAGATAAAATAGCCTATTGTTACCTTTAATTATTAGCTAAACTCAATCAGCTGGTAAAGATCTTAATTTAATTAAAGGACATAAGGATGTCGGGCATCGCCGCAAACCTATTTTAAAACACAGCTTAATCTCAAAAATGTCCTCCTATTCCACTTCGAATAACATTTAAATATGTGCAACATAAATATTGCATATTCTTGGTAAACCAAGGAGTTAGTTACCATGTACGTGAATTTTACAACTAATGGAAAACTTGAGAAGTACATTGTATGATGATTCTCAAAAGCCATTCATGGAATAGGATACCGGTACACTCGTTCGAATTGGGGCGACTGCATTTACCCTTAAAATCACATCTACTTGTTCAAGGATTCTTGAAGTCTAAATTTGTTTCTAAAGCATGAAATCTAAAAGTGAAGAATGTTTCATTGCAAATTTTAGGTCTGGGAGACATTTGGAACGAACATTTTCCTGCAGGCCTATACCCCACGGATACGCACCAACTCTCTTAGTACGCCACTTGGGTGATTCCCCAGTGGCGTACTCAGAGAAGCCGGCATGCACGTGGGTACCAGCCTTGTACGGAGGCCATGACACAGCCGAAAATTCAGTAAACAATTAAAATTTCAGATCATGTTATCAGTCCAAAGCTTTACTAAAGAAAACACCATTTTGGATATAGGAAAACTTAGACCAAGAAAATGACGGTCTCAAAGCGTAGAGGTTTCATAATTCACCCGCCGTTGGCAACTTCCATCACCATCGAATAACCCCCCCCCCCTCCCCACCAAAAAGAAAAAAATTACTACTTAATGTGGATTCCTAAACATATAATCAATTCAAGACTTTGCGAAGCCTTTACCAAAGATGGCTCCATTTTGAATCCAAGCCACCTCACAACAAGACGAAAATTTCTCACAGAATATAAAGTGTCATATCCCCTCAAGTTTCGTCTTCAGTAAACAGCACGTCTTGACTTACACCCAGCCAAAATATAGGAAGAACATCAGTAAATAATGACAATTTGTGACAAGATACAATAGGTTCGAGGCTTTGCAAATGTAGCACAATACACTCAGTGTAAAAAATGATTAACACTTTTTGGTAACAGATAATAAACGCGTCTTGGGGTTTATGTAACCGAAAAAACAATACAAATACATTGTCAAAATTAAACGTCTAAAACGCCAACTTGACATTAACGCCACTTTAACGCCATCTCGTAAACACGATTATGGGTTTATTTCATACTGTACACATCAAGTTGTTTTTAATAAAGAAAAATTAACATATATATAAATTATATAATCGTGTTTGCGGAGTGCATTTTAATTGAGGTCATTATCTTTATCATGTGTTAATATTCATTCAGTCATTTACTGTGCTCATTCATTTTGTTGTTCGTTTTCTGATTCTTAAACGTCATAATGTGTTAAAAAATGAAGACGTCTCTTTTTACAGTGTATCTTGCACCTAAGCCAGACATTACATCTAACCATCCCCTCAGCACCCTCCCCTTGGATGGCACTCATGCACAGGTGAAAAAGGAAGGGTGTTAACTATTTGTAGGAACGCAACTTGGTGCCCCGCTTATTTAAGCGCCATATTGCGCAGTCCACTTAGGTTTGTCCCTCCCCCCCTCCCCCCCCCCTCCCCCCCCCCTCCCACTTACAGACATCAAATCCCGCCCCTGCTTGCTCTTCTCTGGTAACTAACTTGACAATAGACCTTTTTCCAAATAGCAATTACAAAGGAGTGTGGGATCGAATTTTAGTGTGTGTCGTCTTCGTCAGTAGCATTTTACTGTGGACCAAAAAAAAAAAAAAAAAATGCGTAGGCCTACTTAAAGTCTATCCCATAATCCTTTGTAGTTGCTATTTGGAAAAGGGTCTATTGCCTACTAGTATTCTGTGGTACGTGCCTTATGTTTCTGAGAGTGATTGCATATTATTCGGTTAAATATATAAATTCAAGGAAAATTTAGGCTATGACAAAGAATTGCACTTAATTTCGGAAATTGGCGGCTATTGTGTTCAAGAACACACTGTAAAAACGTTACCTCACAGCAGGGTAGATTCCATTTCAGGAAAAATGAATTTAGAATGTGGAAGCACTGATCGACACTGCACAACAACAGTGAAGTGTTGCACAAACTTTTAGAAGGCCTGTCTGTCAAGTTCGGTTAGAAAACAAGATCATTTCTCCGGGAGACCGGGATCATGAAAAATGTTGCAGCCAGTTCCTTCACAGACTGGGGATTAACGTTCCGGCATGGAAATAGTACCTGGTTCCAGGCTATGAGTGCTTTTAAGACTAAGAGGTATAGCCTAATAAATGTTACCTGAATCACTCGTTGATACAGTTCCAGTAATGTAAATAATTGTAGCCTAGGCCTATATTACTGCAGTCCTTGAACAGGACCGTGTACTGCGTTAACGGTAGAACCTAGGCTACTCCGTACCACGGTCCTTGTCCTGCCTACACAAAATTTCCGGTTGTTAGCCGGTCTGCCAGTAGACTTGGCCAAGTCTCTCGTGAGTGTTCTCGTACTGCTAGTACCTACAGCTCACCATATTTACCTTGGGTTTAATACGCCCTCTATCGGCTGCTTATTTGTATTGCTTCTCAACGAGAGACTTGGGACACTTGGTTTCTGTGACGTCATACTAATGAGCTTAGTACATTATTCATAAGGAGGGGGCGTCAACCTCATAATCCAATAAACAGTCCTCATGTGCAGAAATTAGTATCGTCCAATTAAAGAGAATATTATTTGATATGACATATTCTTGACAATTGAGTCGCCGTAATTATACTCAAATAAATATTTAAAAACTAATTTACCTACTGAAAATTACACAAATAAAATTTTTGATGACAAATGAGACCTTTGTAATCCATTTTAGAGAAACATGTGTCAATACATTTCCCTATACATAATGGTACCATTTAGCGGTTCGTGTACTTACTCCAAACGTAAACAAAGATTAGCAGAATGGGTACTTGTACAAGTTTGTGAAGTTTCGTGCGTCCATACAAAAGTAGCCGCCAAGCCCTAGCACCCGTGAGATAATCGAAGAGTGAATGCTCTATTTATTTTCCTCTGTGCTAGCACATAGTTACTCTGCGTCATGATTCTTGCCACAATTAATTAAAGTTAAATCTTGTAGGTGAACAACGTTGGTTCAGCATGTAGCCTGTAGCAACTCCCTGCTTGAACCGTACTAAACTGACGTACATGATAGGCCATGCATATATATCATATTATCACGGGGCTAGGCATTTCTTAATACGGAACTAAGATCGAGTGACTAAGTGATAAAAGAAAAGAAAAACATGAGCATGTTTATTTACTGGTTGTTATTTTTTTTTTTATGTTGGGCCTATCAATTTACTTATATGAAACCTTTGTTTTCCATGGATCCCTCATTACTGGAAAATGTGAAGGTATGTAGCTAATACTAGGCAGTTGTGAGTTTGTCTACAGGGCCTATATAGCTTACGTAAATGTAGTAGCCCAGTTT
Source organism: Holothuria leucospilota (assembly GCA_029531755.1). Lineage (NCBI taxonomy): Eukaryota > Metazoa > Echinodermata > Holothuroidea > Aspidochirotida > Holothuriidae > Holothuria > Holothuria leucospilota. Next base: position 5,005,756 of record CM055968.1, on the reverse strand, counting down.
GAATAGTGCAAGGAGTACTACAGTGCCCAGGGTTATCTAGACCTTGAAGTTTGGAGAGTGCATTGTATTTTTGTTACACACTCTCCATCATAGACCATGTGAGAGACTTTACAAATTTATCACATCTCCTGACCTTAATTAAATGGGAAACACATGATCTTCAAAAAAAGTCATGATTTCATGACTAAATTCAGACCATGTACTGTGTCTTTGGCAAAGTATTTTTAGCTTCAGTTACAGTATCATGGTGGCTTTTCAATCCTTATACATGCCTTTTATGCATGCATGTTTACAATTCTTTTGGCCGAACTTGATTGCATGGCCTGACATGATAATAGCTATGTGTGTACCATAGCCAACACGTATACTGTAGAGTCACATATCGCAGTCACCTTGAATGTCTTAAGGGTGGCTGACAGTATTCAAGCCCTTCTTTACTGCTTTCTTTTTTCTTCTTGGGTGGGGGGGGGGGGGCACCCAAAATTAGCCTCCACCAAGTAAATTAAAATGTGGAAAATAAAAAATTATTAAATTTAGCTGCCAGAGTAATGCATAAGGTACAACAAATGCCAGATGTCTTAAGTTTGATATAAGTTTCTCTCAAAAAAAATCTTTTTGAAAAGAGTTATCTGTTTGTAACAGTCTTCTGGCCTCAGATGTTTTAGCAAGCACTGTCAGTGTATTTTAGGGCCATGTAAACAAATTTTTGAGTCAAACTGTGTTAGCCTATATGAGCCAGAGAACTGGCTCCCTGCCCCTTCATCCTCCACCTACCAATCCCTGAGAAGTGGAGGGTACAGGTAAATTCAAGCATCTGTTGTAATTAAATAGTTGACAACTTGCATATTTTCATTTTCCAGAAGTCAACTATACTTCTATGGACTTGTAACTGTTACCTGTACAGTTTAACCTCCTCAGTTTCTACCAAGAGAAACACTGTGAAGTTCAACAGTACATGGTCATATGCTTTATCCTGATGCAAACATAACAATTGACATGTATGGTACTTGGTCATATGTGTCAGGGAAGGCAATTGAACTAACTTAGCAACAATTAGTGCATCTTCTTGAGCTAAATTGTTTGAAGCTTGCCTTCTCAAGACCATTTTTATTTTACATCATGACCCAAAAGTGAGGAAGACCTGATGCATGAGTATTAAAAAGTTGGGTACATGTATACATACATGTACCAAGATATAACAAATCCTCACACTGCCTGGCAAGACCTCTTCCTAGGTTGAGACTTGAGTTTACACCAGAATCTTTATCTTTGATGCTGCATGGATTGAGAGCACTGTGGTGGTCACATGTGAGATTCTCTACAAAGTATTATGCAGTATGTTAGGCTATTACTTCTAGAGCAAATTTGACATGGAAGTTGTTTTTATGTACAGCAAGGACACCAAAATACCAAATCTGTCATGGTCCATCACAGCAAGCATTTGAGTTATTATCCAGTAAATAATAATGTGTGTTAAAATTTAGGAGGATAATTAGAATTCTTTATTTTAAATGTAACTATAAGGTGACTTGAGTAAAGCTGATTCATTTCTCCTAGTATAAAAAAATTTTCAGGTTTGTAATCTCTTGGATCTAAACTGATACAAAATTTGACTCATTTTGTACCGACCTACGTACATCAACTATCCTGAAATCAATTTTCAGGTAATGTTGCACTAGGTGTGCTACTTAAAACAACTGAATGGTTGCACAGTACCATGGTTATAGCTTTGGTCCACTACTTTCAAATTAAGATTCCTCCCCTTTAGCAATGTGACCTGAGTCTACTGAAACCTGCATTCTCTTATGTTATTTCAATTAAATGATTGCATTATCTTTAAATGACATTGCAAAACATGTATTTGGTCCACTTGTAAGGCTGTAAGTCCACTACAAGGGCATATTAAATAGTGCTAGTCATCTTAAATTTTCACTGGATGTACCAGACACTTACCATCTCTAGCTGATAATTAAACCAATCCCTGTAAGAACTGTTTTGCATTTGGTAAATACTGCAATGGGCTCAGCACTTTGGGGGCACAGTCTATATGACTTGGAAAGGCAACATACACCTTCAGGTTGATATAATGTCTACACACACAAGCCATAGACATGCTTTCATGGGCTGCAAGGCTCATGAGTCTAGATGACAGGTTCAGTACTATATCAATGCTTCCCTAGAGTAGACCAAAGATATTAACTCTACTGTAAACTTAATAATCCTAAACATAACCATAATCCTTACCCAAACCCTAATCTTACCTGAGGCTAGTCCAAGTAGCCTATAAATTTTATACCTCAGTGGAATCCTAACCTTACCACCAGCTGGGCCAAAGAAGATTTTTGGTCCATCCTTTGTCTAGTGAACCTTGCAAGTGAAAGTTTAGTCTAGTGGGTATCCCACTTTCATGTAGAAGCCTAATGCCTATCAAAAACGCCCTTCAAATAGTCCTTCAATCCTGGCTCCGTCCCTGACCTGCCCAATGTAAGGATCACAAAACCTCTAAGGTTTTTAGCTCTTATAGTCATGCTCTTAGCTGGAATTTGTGGATTAGGATAGGCCTAAAATTTATTTATTTAACTTCACCAGTGACTTAGCAAACTAGTATATTTGTATCAATGACAAATGTTGCCTATAATACATGCAAAGAACTGTCACATAGAAAAATATGAAGAGCAATTTCTGCCCATGCAGGTATTTATTTCAAATAGGCCTATATCACCTTGATTCAGTTCTGCAAAGAATCACTTATCAGTCAAATTGTACTGCTCACTCTTTTGCAAGAAAAATTTGTGTCAAATATTGCACCATTTGTTATATAGGTACCTCTTAAAATGAAAAACTTTTCCAAAGGGCAGGGGGACACCCTCTTCCCTTAGACCTCTCCCATAGTCCATCAGTTCTGAATGTTGGTTACATTGGAAACATGCTAGGCCTAATTCCCAAACTACTTTGTTAATTTTGTGGTTTTCCAAGCTCAGGTTTGCTGCTATATTGTTCTCACAAGACACCTCCCAAGAGGAACAAGCAAAGCTACTGTAGCATTGCCTGGCATGCATGAGTGATTTTAACAATTGGTCTAATATAAAGTCTTAGTCATTACCCGCTTGAGGGCACATTGAGCTAGCAAGATGATAAAGCTGATACATATTGGCCTATAAGTATACGAACAAGGTAGTAGGCCACTTCGAATCCCAGCCAGGCTCCCGCACTCGCGATTCACATCAATGGCGTGCGTTGTGATTTGCGAGTGACGAAGGTTACATCTGCAAAGCGAACTTGCCTTCTACTGTGCTTTTCCTTACATTATCTGATTATGCGTTTTGTGAGAGAGACCGTATGGATGGCTACGCAGATAATAGCGAGTGCCGCGATGCCTAGGATCCAAAGTGTCCTACCTTGCTTGTACACAGAGCTGTATATGTATTTGTGTATAACGCTCCGAACGCCTGAGAATCAGACCGCTATCGATACCGATTTCGAAGCAAAACTTTCTTCAAATTAAGTCGCTGAACCAACGATTTTGTCTTTCTTTTATGAAAATCAAATCATGGCACGGTTTCGCTACTCGTGAATCCTGTCCCGTGAAATTTCCAGTTGCAAAAACCGTCATATTGATCAATTCTTACGGCTGATATTGATGAGTTTTCGCTATCGGCAATGTCGTAGACCCTGCAGCAATTAATCACGTGATATAAACTTCATATATGTTTATTCATATATTGTTTATTCACATAACATTCAATTTACTGATTTTGATTGGACTAAAAGTTGACAGACTACTACATATTATTCATCCCTAATTGAGGATGAATAAAATAAAGAAATAACATTAAAATTATGACGTCACAGAAACCAAGTGTCCCAAGTCTCTCGTTGAGAAGCAATACAAACAAGCAGCCGATAGAGGGCGTATTAAACCCAAGGTAAATATGGTGAGCTGTAGGTACTCGCAGTACGAGAACACTCACGAGAGACTTGGCCAAGTCTAGTCTGCCAGCAGACCGGCATTCCTCACAGCTTCAAATATTCACCTATGATTACCATACTTTCCATGAACGTTCTTTGTCATTGCATCTATGCTTCTTGACCAGTTTTTCTTGGAATAGAGGGGAGCAAGAAGGTGAAATTTGAAGGTAAAAACTGACCTTAACACTAAGTGAGTTACAAGATTTTAGAGTGCCCGTGCAGTCACGTGACTGACTTCCCTGTAAAAAGTTGTAACCAGGATAGTATGCAAAAGGATATAGTATGTCGTTCTATCCACATTTTTTGGACTTTGGAGAAAATATTTGTATATTAGAAATGGACCTCCACCTCAAACCGGTAGATATTGACTTCAAAATCTGAAACCAAGAAAATGTAACAAATTTTAAGGAAATCCTGCACTTAATTTCAGGAAATTGGACAGCAAAACGTGGAAGCGCTGCCACGAGCCATTCTGACAATATGGCTGCCGTTCTTTGACGAACGACGAAGCGAGTTCTGTGAGTTTTGGCCTTAGAACGCACCTGTGAGCTTTGTGAATGCACATTTTTCTACAATATAATGATAATAAACTGAATTGCATTGTTTTAAAATTGGAGAAATGACAATTAGTTTAGAAACGATCAGTTTCTGATAAATTCTCCTCCCAAACCTTAACTGCGGTGTTTTTGTGTAGGCAGGACAAGGACTCTAGTGCGGAGTAAAACAAAGTGTACGTAGCATAGAGTCCTGTTCAAGGACTAATATTACTGTAGCATAGGCCTACATGAAACAGAGGAACAGCAAAGCACGAGTTTATTCAATGCAAACAACATAGGCCTAGTCCACAGGCTTCCGATTTATATGTACATATATAATACACTACTAACAAGTTAGGTCAATTTTCTGGACGAAGCCTACAACTTGGCCTATTTTTACACTCTTACACTCACTGTATATAGTGACATGACCTAGGCTAATAAGGCCACTTTCGAATGTCCTGCATCGATACAGTCAACAAAGTGCGTCAAAACTGCTGTCTCAATCAGTGCGTCAATTTTTGATGCAGCACGTGCATATAGCAAACTCCCTTGCTAATGCGCGTGAACCTGTTTTTCAAGCTTTTGCACACGAAGATATGCAACTCAAATTGAACGCACAAACTGCCTAGGCCTACACTAAACCTGTACATACAGCTCTGTACAAAAATTGTAAACAGCACCCGCTGGCCTTATTAGGTTACTTCTGATTTTAGGCTTGAGCTGGAAACGCTGAACTTGTCGTAATGGCATCTCTTGAAAGGAAAAATCTGTGGTAAAGATTTATAGCTCTCAAATAAGGTCAAGTCCGCCAAAACTTTTTCAGGTACAAACAGATTCACATTCTTTTGTCTTGTTTTTTAAAAACGAAAACTTTCTTAGAGTGGCCTTGTTAGGTTGTGCCATCATATATGCAAACAACATAGGCTAGGCCACAGGCGCCCCATAACATTGTATAGTAGGTATACCATATACTATGTATTATATAGACGGAATGGTATGTCACAAATCTCCTAGCCCGAACAAACAACTTACGTTTCTGGCACAATTACTGCACTTTTCTCGCCAAATTTGTCTGTGTCGAGACTTTTGATCATAAGGTACCTCAAGGCAGCTCTTTTTCCCGAATAATTTCACTTGGCATTGTCTGAAGGATGAAATTTCGATGGAGTAACAGTATGAGGATGGTAGCTGCTGATAGGAGAGCATTCAGCACTTCCACACTATATAATAAAATACTCCTAAAATATTCTCTAAAGTTCTCTTAACTTTCTAAATTTCTTGCAGATATATATTAGCATCAATATGAACAATTTTTGAACATTAAAGTGGCCATGACACCTAAATTGGAGTAACGGGAGACTAATTTAGCCTAACGTACACAAAAAGCTCTTTCTAAAACTGTTTTCATCACCCTTACAGCCTTGAGCATTAAAAAGAAATTAATGTTTCAAAAAATTGCACCAAAAAATAGACTGTTGAAAATGAGATTTCAAGCCAACACAATAATGACGTCATTTTAGGAACACCAGCCTCCGCATACCGAACCTGGCGTACAGCATAGCCTATACATACGTAAGAGTTAGTAATGATTGTAATTCGCGGCATGTCTTGAATTTGAACTTTATTCTGTCTGTTTGGAGAGTGGTGACGGTCTGTTATATTTTGGGGCTGCAGTAGGCCATTACTAATAATTACAAATACTCTTGATTCATAACTGAAAAACGAAAAACTCGGCAGTGTACTGTTCGGTTCGGTCTGCGTACAGTGAGTGGACTGGCAGCAGCCAGCGAAATACTGTGCACACTTGATCACAGCCTAGGCTAGTTCCACAATTTCCACTGACACTTGCACGAAAGTAACCTAAAGTTCATATTTTGACTGCCTACATAAAACTTTACAAGCTAAAGTCCCTTTCAATTGCTCCAAATGCTTCTCGTGCTCGAATTGTTGTGGTGTTGTACTTCTACCTCACCTAACACTGTCTCAAATCGATACGGTCCTATGCGCCGTAACGAATTACTCACCCCATCTGCACCACTGACGTCTTGTTCAGTATCGCCTTCGCCTTTCTGATTTCAAACCCAAGAAAACTCACTTTACCGACAGTCTACTGACCATTCCTGTCCGATCAGGGAGTTGCCATTAGAGGGCAACTCCCTGGTTCAGATCCGCCATTCCAAAGAAAGCATTAAATTTGATTTCACATGGTACCTACCACGAAACAGTGCTGGTGATACATTGTGTAGTAACAGGTATGTTGTGTACTGTACCTATGCTGTTGCATTGTGAATGTTTGTACATGCAGCTACTTATCATGACACCAAGATGAAAAACATGCGTGAAATGCATTTAATTGACTAAAACAAGTGGTAAGCACGAGAAAAGGGATAACAGTTCCAAAATTTACAACTTTTCACGCAGGTTTTACGTTGTATCGACCTTGGTAACCGGTACAAAGGAATGCAAACACTGTATCAAATGTCCGAAGGATACCACGCCAAACAACGATCAGTTCCTAAAGTGATGTCACATGACGTAACAAGATTTTGAAAATTTTCGGAAAGACTAACTTTTCAGGGCTGGAAGAGGGTGTATTTTTTCTCAATTTTGGAGCGGAAAAACAAGTTGTAAACAAACTGAAAGGTTGATTTTCGTTGTAGGAAACGTATTCCTAAAGATACCAAAGGGTTTAAACCGTTAATTTACACGTGGCATAGCCACTTTAAATTTCATAAAATTTGAAAACCTTTTGAAAAGTGGAAGGGCTAGCATTTTCTACAAGCACTTGTGACAGTTGAACTGTAACTGTTGTACAGTCTTCAACTGCCACAAATGCTCATAGTAAATGCAAGCCTTTCCACTTTTCAAAAGGTTTTCAAATTTTATTAAATTTCTGTGTTCAAAAATCTTGCATATTAATGCTAATATGTATCTGTAAGATTTGTAATAATCAAAGCAAAACATAACTGACAAATTTTGGAAGAAATTCAGAAAGTTAAGAGAACTTTAGAGAATATTTTAGGAGTATTGTATTATATACTGGATTAATTCGGACGGATGGTATCCCTAGCTGTAGGTAATGTGAGGCATAAGATCCTGTAGGCTGTGGGAAATGTGTAACACTGTTACAAATAATGAATATTTATGAGTGTGATAGTATGAATGATTTCATTCGTGGAAAGATTTAATGTTCTATTCAACTCGCCTTTGCCTCGTTGAATAGCACGTTCAACCTTTCAACTCATGAAATTATGCATAAGATGGCATGACCTAATAAGGCCACACCAAGAAAGTTTTCATTTTAATGAAACAAGGAAAAAGGATGCGAATCTGTTTGTACCTACAAATCTTTTGGCAGACTTAATCCTGTATACAGCTCTGTGTAGGCTTTGCACATTAAGTTTGAGGCTGAATGTCATTGGGAGTGCGTGCTTGAAATATAGGACTATTCGCATGCATTTGCCAGGGAGCTTGTGGTAAGCATGCTGCATCGGAAATTGACGCGCTGATTGTGGCAGTAATTATTGAATTCCATCGGTTTGGATTGGTGCACAAAATTTGAACGTGGCCTTACTAGGTTTATTCACATTATAAATCAATAGTAAATCCAATACACAATGTACAATCCCTAATGGTACAGTGATTTATTGAGTCGCGGCATAGCTTGTACGGCGTGCAGTGATCGCTGACTCATTGCCGTGGGTTAGTATATAGTAAACCCATACTGTGAGTTAATATAATAACCCATGGTCGAGCACCACAATTGTGATGATTGTACCGAATCACGCATGGCATGTGACCATCAATTTTCCAATCAGATGTAGAGAAATTAGTAAGGTGTTATATAAAAATGGTACAGTATGTCCCGTGCCTCTACTTTCATGAGTCCCTTATTTCTGTACAAGGCAAGCACATATTTCTGTACAAAGCAAGCATATTGTTACAGTAAGTGCATACTGTATGTCTAAGTAGGCTATCGGGCCTTACTGTTCAATATAGGTTTCCATTCTTCCTAGTAATACAGTAATGCAGTGTGTTCATGTTTGTATACTTAGCAGTGTCTCTGGGAATGTTTTAAGTGAGATTTAGTGGTGATATCAATCTGTTTTTCTTCACAGGATGACAGAATGAACAGCACCTTCAAACAGTTCACAGAATATTGTCAGGAAAAGTGCTATTGATATGAAAATTTTTTATGTCTGGAAGATGCCACACATACTGTATTCATTTTACACACCTATCATGTAATTATGGAAAGCACAAGGACTACACAAGTAACACAACTACAAACTAGAAGAACAGAGCTCTCAACTGAAAATGACTATCAAAATTTTGATGGAAATAATTGCAGTTGTGGTAGGATCAAAGATAAATGTTGCCTCTTCATGTGTTCTACAGGAGGATACTTTGGTCTTGTAATCTTCGTCATTTACATATCTGCGGCAAGGAGTCCTTTCCTTGCAGGTGTTATATTTCTTATTGGCATTCTCATTCTGCCAGTGGGCCTCAAGCTGTGCTGGGTCAAAGTTAACAAATGGCAGATGGAGAAGCAGGCTTTACGGGAGAATGCAGAGACTGTTTATAGACTGAGTGTTTTAGGTCGTGAGAATGAACCCAACCAAACCAACGCTCCTCATACGTTATCAATTGAGAGCAATGAAAGTGTTGTCACTGTTAGTGATACAGTCAGAGCAAGGAGCTCTGATGAAGGTGCCCATGTTACTTTCAATAGGTAAGTCAGTAGCATCTTAACATAGGTGAGCAGATTTCAGTAAAAAGGTTTCAAGAACCATGTTTGTTTGCCAATCACTCATACAAGAACATTCAATATTCTGAGTAAGTAGCTTATGAAAAACATAAAAAGACACAAGTTCACTTGAACTAAGACACTATGATCTTTTTGGTAATACACATTTCCTACATGGAGACTTTGGCCATTTATGGAAGATTTTCTCTCCTTAGTATCACACTGAAAAGCATGGGCAGCTCTAAGAAGTTTTGTTTGGGGGGGGGGGGCAAACTCCATATTCAGGGAGGTTCGGAAGACCCCCCGCAATATTAATGGTTAGCTTAGGATAGTACTAGGAGTATTGTTAGTATGGTTATTATTGTGTATTACAGCGATGCCCCATGGAGTTTTCAAAAGCTCTTCAAAAATCATTTCCAGCAGTCAGTCATGAGCTGACTACTTTACAAATAAATACAACCATATGAACCGATTGCTACTCCATGGGGGGGGGGGGGGGGTAAGAGGCAGGTGAAACAGGCAAAGCGGTTTGATCCATTTGTCACTATAAAATGAGCCCTAACTTTAAATATTTTGTTGTTTCTTTCATTGTGCCACAATATGTTTCAGCTTTGCCAAGAAGCCATTAAATGTTGGTTTTCTGGACTGTTTTCTTAAATTTGGAGCACTGAAGACACTTGAAAACAATGAAATGATACAGTAGCACTAGTTTGGTTCTCAGTACCGGTCTGAACGAAATATTTTAAAGTGGGAGGGGAATTCCCCTAACTCAGAATGACGTCTTATCCTATATACAAATAGCTAGGCCACTAGTCAAAAGTCTCATTACACTGAGCTTAGATTGACTGTTTGGTGTGTTTATTTTAAATCAATTGAAACGTTATACTTTAGCACAGGGGTGGAGAACCTTTTGCTTAAAACAGTCCATTTGACAGTCATAAGACTGCTTGTGGGCCAATGGCGCTGTCAATTTGGACAAAGGAAGGGAAATCACTAATTCTATGGGAAACAATACGTTTAGGCTACATGTCCGTTACTTTTTGTAAACAGATACCTATGCTAATTAATCTGGCCAGGTGACATCCGGGCAAAACTGCTTTTAGTCGTGGATGACAATCAACATGGCGAATGGGTTGTGTATCTAATGACCCCGAAAGCTCTGAAGTGTCTGCAAAACTATGGACATTAAACTCCAGCTTTACCGTTACACTCAGTAAATGACATTACGATGCCAAAGCTCAATCAGATTAAAAAATATCACAGCGTGGTCATTTGTTTTGATTACCTTAGCTCGCACTAATGGCGGGTCCATTTCTGATGTCTGAAGTACATATAGTAGCAAACAAGCAACTAAGTAACCGCGCGCGAAGCACGCCGAAAAAATGTCGTTTTGAAAGCACTTTATTAATGTTTAACCTTCACATTGCATTGGAAAGTTATTCACTTCTTTAATTTTAAACCCACTCAAGGAAAAGGGGGGGCCTAACCCATCTGTTTTATTTATTTTATTTGTTTTTTTTTTTGAAAATTGAAGACCATGCTTTGCAAACTTTTGGGGGGGGGGGGGGCAAGTGCCCCTATGGCGAGCCACTAATGCTGAAAAGTAACAGCATGTTCCTTTGATACAGTAGCTAATATCATGAATGTATCCTAGGACCAGGCACAGATCCAGACATTTCAAAAAGGGGGGGGGGCTCTCAAAGCCCCCTTGAATATCCTCCTAGATAAACATTATGCTAATTTTCATGTACACCTGTATTTGTTTTGTTGATGTGGCCAAAAAGAGGGGGGCTGAGGCCGGGAAAGCCCCCCCCCCCCTCTTGATCTGCACCTGAGAACTGTACAGCCCTGTACACTGGGAGCAAACTCGAGGCACATAAATGTACTGTATCTGTACCCACATCCTTCATTTTCTTTGGTTTGAGGGTGCTCAATTAAAGTACAACCAGTATTTTCTTCATGTTTTGAAAGTTTATGTGTATGTGTACCAGTATCCTTTAATAATTGTTTATATTTACCATGTCCCACCTTTGTTGAAAGATGGCCAGTTTAGCAGTTTTCTCCATGATGGTGGGGTTTGTGACAAGCCCTTGTCTTCGTAACTCATTCAGTTGGGTTTTGCAGTAAAGTTCATAAGTGGGTGGGACTACTGTTACAGGCAGACCATTCAGGAAAAGAAGGTCATGTAGTTGGTTCTGGTTGCTGGATAACTCCCCCTCAGACAATCCCCCTTTGTACAATTCCTCCCATGGCAATTACCATAACCCTAAACCCACCAGAAAATTTGGAATTGTCCAGGATAAGAATTGTCCTGGGGTAGTTGTCTAGGAGTTAGAGTTAGATGAGGTTTTACAGCTCAGTTTTTAACCAGTTGGTTTAAGCAGGGCCAGCCAAGGCCTTTTTTCCAGTTTTTCCAGTTTTTAAAGTCTTCAGTATGACCTGGCCAGGAGTCAAACCCCAGACCCTCCGGCTGTAAGACGGATGCTCTAACCACTTGCAGCTAGAAGGTCTGAGGTTCAACTCCTGGCCGGGTCTAGGAGGGAATTGTTTGGGTGGGAATTGTCTGGGCAGGTTGTCCAGTCACCCAGGTACATTCCAGAAAAGTCAGTCATACTCTTCGATAGTTACAACTGATTCCTTTTTGTGTTGTTACGATAAAGGTGCAGTTGTCCATGTAACTATTCCATCAATGAATGGGTCAGGAGATCATATTTATCAGAGGGATCAAATCTTATCCTTATTACAGCCAAAATTGTAACTTCTGGTTAATCTTAAATGTGGCCCACTGCTAATAATTTGAATAAAATTTGCAGTTGTAGGTTGTACAGATCTGTGCTGTATTGTGGGACTGAATCTCCAGGCACTTAGAAAACCCAAGTCACATCTTTGTGTTAATGTGTGTTCCTAGTCATATGAAATTTGAACATTTCAATGTCATGTGCCTGTCAGCTGTCCTCTTTCCTCTTGAAATAGCCATAAAGGATGGTCTGAGTTAAAAACAAATTTAAAAATTTAATCTTGAGCTATTATTCCTCTTGTTGCATCAATGACTTCAAAAAATTAATGTTTTGTAATTTTCTACCTATCAGGACACAGTTGCCACCTGCTTATGAGCAAGCCTGTCTCAGGGACTTACCACCAACGTATGAGGAAGCTGTTGAGTCTTATAGTCTTCAAAGAGAAGAACCAAACTCCACCCAGCCAGTCAACTCAGTGACAAATGAATTATGATGGAAATCAGTTTGAGTGATTGTTTCCTAAAATATCCTAGTACCTGTGAATTACTTCTTCATGACTTTAAGGGCTTTCTGTTTCATATTTTGGTATGCTGAAATTTCTTACAAAATGTTTGTGATCAGAAGATGATTTTTTCATGCACCTGTCCTTGACTGGGTGAGGTTTACATTATTATTAAAGACAGGCGCTCATCACCCTAAGTACATTTTTGGTTATGGGATATCAAAATTCTCAGTTTGTGACTTCTATTCGCTTGTCATCAAAGTTTGAAAATTCAAAGGATGCAGAGCAGGTGACATTTTACACAGTGCAGAAAGAGTATTCTGATTACACATTAGGGCCTTGTGTGCTCACCAGGACATGGCTTTAAGCAATAAACTAGGTTTGTGTCTACACAAGGAGGAGCTGAAGGCAGTTGTGGGAGGGGCTAGAAGTAACTTAGTTGGGAGAGTTGGAACTGTCTGGGATGACAAAATTGTCCTTTAAAGTGATTCATAACATGTAACAATGTTTCATAACATTGCACCATATTGCATCTAAGCACCCTTAATTACACAAAGTATTCCTGGAGGGTGAGGGAAGGTACTCCTTCTCTTGAACCCCCACCCTGATGGCCATTTCACAGTTATGGCTTTGTGATGGTAGTGGGGCAGGGAGGCGGGGGAAGTTTGAGTAATTATTTCCAAAAAGTTTGAAAGACTGCCTTTGGAAGCAGGCAATAATTTATAAGTCATTGCATTTAGTGAACTTGCACAAGCTAGTCAAATTGCTATGCAAATGTAAAAATGTGAAGTAGATGTTTGTATATATAGATATTCATTACTATATAACAAGAGCATATTTTAATACTAAATTATTCGATATGAAGTATAAGGACAGACCTGCAGTCAAGTCCATTTGAGTGAGTCTACCTAAGGCATGGTATCAGAATTCATTTACAGGTATGTCTCTGTGTGACATGTGATAGTAATTTTGGCACTAAATTAATAAATTCATGCAGAATAAGCAGAATAATGTGTTTGGGTAACTTTTAATATATATGCAATATTTATGTTCAGAAAAGTCATGAAAACTGTTTGTGGGGGCAATAAGGGCTAGAGATTTGTGAGATTAGTTAATTGTTTTTAGTAAGGTTGGGGTAAGTGCTAACTCTTTTTAAGTTTAAAGTTGCTAAAAAAAAGAGTAATCAGTTACAGATATTAAAAAAGAATCTCATTACTCCATCTTTCAACCTCAAAGTGCATGTCTATCCTACCATTCAAATATTAATATTTATCTCTTTCAAAACTTAAACTAGTCGTATGCACCAACAGTTGGCATGTCACTCTTTAGTAATGTTTACTCAGTTGTTTCCAGAGCCACTGCATTTGTTGCAAATTAAGTCAGCATTGTATTAGTGTACAGTAGGCTCAGATAGGTCATAAAATAAGACAACCCATATAACTAGACCCCACATAATCCTTGTTTCCCATATTTTGCATGCCAGAATTGGTGCAAACAGTTTGCCAAATTACTCATTTTCAATAAGTTTGTGGTTGTGATTGGTTCAAGAAAGTAAGGTAGGATGAGTCATGTATATTTTACTCATTTTAATATTACTTTCAGTCTTTCAATTCAGATCATGATATGCACACTCTGCCATTTTGAATTAATTATCTTTCAATTTTTTCATCTCAGCAGTGTAATTTGCTACAGTGCAGTCATTCAAGTGAACCTATAATTCCTATAAAACCTATAAAAAACCTATATTTTGTATTTATTTAACTGTGAAGTGTGAATAAGTAAAGGAAAAAAAGCAGAAGAAAAAATTGTACTTTCTAGCTTCATAGCTTTCTTTCAGACCAGTCATGTGAAGTTTTTCAGAGTGCACACTGCATACCCTGGGTACCCATGTTTGGTATGCAACAAGAGCAGGCTGTCTGAAGATGTCAAGACCATCTCAAGACTTTGCATTCTGTCATGGTACCCAGGGTTGCTGATGTGTGAAAGATTTCAGGTGACAAACTACTTAATGAAACAAAACAAGTAAAGGCATGTTACTTCATATTTTTCAAATTTCGGCTACTAGTATTTCGGTGCCTTATTTTTCTCAGATGTTTAAAGATCCACCTATATTGTACCTTTAAAAAGCCTATATTTTGGGGAAAATGGGCCTACATTTTAAATATTTTAACCTATAAAAAACCCATATTTTTCTTTTTTGGCACTTGAATGACTGTAGTGTGATGGAGTATTATGGGTTTAATTTAAACCTACATAATGTATATAGTATAAATATAGACTTGGGAAATTGGCATAAGTTCTTCGGCATTTTTAATTTGCATGATTTGCATGTTGCATTTTATGTCAAAATGAACGCAAAATTCTGTGCAGGGTTCATAGGCAACTATGAAAAATCTTTAATTTCACATATGACCAAGGAAAAGAAAATGAATTTCATTTGTAGGACACATATAAACCAAGTGTTCTACTCCTTGTAATTTTCCATTTTTGAAACTGATCAGTATTATTACTTGAAATTAGCTTGTAAAAATTTGATGTTTTAGGGAAGCCAAGTGATCCTTAAACAGTGGCTTGATAAGAGAACTGTTCAAAGCCTTGCTATGTGGCCTAACTGACTTAATGTGTACATCATCAGTGCATGCTTGTGAAGGATAAACAGTGTGTCCTAGTGATGTTTGGAAAAGAGCATATGCAGTTTTAATTATTGCAAAAGGGAGCTGAGCATTCTACAGTATTTAGCTCGAATATAGCCTTTGCAGTGCTATGGCACTGATTAGGCTGTGTGCCTGATAGTTTGTATAAAAGCAGTACCAGGTTCTTCGGAAAGGTTTACAAATATGCTGTTGCAAACTGGCACCTTTTCATGTTTCAAGGTGGTGCATCTCATGACAGTTTAAGCCACATTTAAGGTCAGTTTATACTTCTGTATAGCACTATAAAGCTGTTAAAGTTGGACACTGTTTAACTTTGAGCTATATCTGTGATTGGCCCGGAAGAGCAAGGGATGACTATGTATGGTTTTCATAGCTTCACAGCTTTTTAATTTTTAGGTGTGAACCGGCCTTTATACATAGTACTACTCTGCATTTATTCCAAGTACAGTACTGTGACTCTGGTGAGGTTTTAAAAGAAGATTGTTCTGCATATTTACCTCATCCCCATACTTCATGAGAAGACTGAGAGTCCTTTAATCTTTAATGTGATGCAATGATACTGTATATATTTTAGAAAAGTTCAGCTAAAACCTTCCTCTTGATATGGAAAAGTGGAACAGTCTTATCATTCCGGTGACATTTACGTTCAATTCCTTAAGGTTGTAAGTCAATAAATGCATGCTCCAGCCAAGCCACACTGAATGTAAGGTGGTTCTCTTACCTGCATTATAAGAGTCAGAAGTTTGACAGCATTAGTATTGGATCATCTTAGGCAAATTGAACATCCATACTGTTTTTGCACATTGCAGTGTCATGTGTGCTGTGTAATAGCAAGTGAAATTAACTGTGAAATAACAGAAGTCTGCAGGCATTCCAGCTAAACATTTTCTTTGTGTTACATAGTGACAGAAACTTCATTAACATAGCCACAAGTTTAATAATTGGTTCATTTAAGGATTACATGTTTATTTCAGGGAAAAGCAATACTGCCACAGGGTTACATACAGCCAAGGTGATCATAATCTATACTACAGCACAACCCTTTCAAAGCAGGTTGTATGGAAATAGGTGATAGAGTAGTTGGAATTAAGATCAATATTTAAACAGCATAGCATCTTTGGGCTCTGAGAAGGGAATCTTTGACTACAGGATTTTAGGGCCAGTATAGTCCCAAGTGGCATAAGCCAAAGAGAGTGAACACATAGGGTACAGAAGTCGGGGCTAGTGATAAGTGGAATGTGTAGAAGCATACTGCCCTGTCTATATAACTTGGTGAATGAGAAGATGGCTGTATCTACATGCATTCTGTGGTAAAGCTTTATGTCATTCATGTTTTAATTTTTTGTTCATGTTCACATTTCAGCAGGAATGAAATGTTGTAAAAATTGCACATATACCAAGATTATCAATAAGATTTGGTGAGGTAGCAATTATGATCAGTTTAGTACCAGCCTACAGTAGTAGGACTGTAATTTAAGCTCTAAGTCTGTTTTGTACTTTCAGTTTTTCATGTGTTACAAAGCTTTAAGAACTATATCCCTTGCTCTTTTGGGTCAATCCCAGATATAACTCAGAGTTGATCAGTGTTCAACTTTCATAGCTTCATCTTGCTATGGTGAAGTATGACCTGGCCTTTACTCCTGTACCTATTACTTGAATATTCTTAGAGCCTGTATTTCTTTCTACTTTTATTCTAACTTAAACACATTTAGCCTTTTATGCTTCTGATTTTATTTTTATATATTTTATTATTGACAACTTATACAAGCTCAGTAAGATGTTACAAAGCAGTATAAATTACTAAAATTAGTATTCATCTTTTTTATAAATATTTGCCCGAAAATATGTTGGAATTTATGATTTAGGTGACATCAGTATACAGTATGAATATCATGCATGTTTGGTTCCTTGCGTTAGCAGAAGGAACCTATGTAGTCAGCTTGGCGTATGTGTGTGTGTATGTGTGTGTGACACATGCTTTGGTACGCTGTATCTCAACAAGAGAAAGTTGGACTAAACTGAAACTTGGTATATGGATCTGTCATAGTGAGAAGGTGTGCTCTATTGTTTTTGGTGGAGGTCAAAGGTCATGTGGGGTCACCAGGGGTCAAAGACCGAAAACCTTGTTTGCACGATATCTCAAGGTAGGAAGCTTGGATAAATTTCATACTTGGTATGTGGATGCATTATGGTGAGGAGATGAATGCTGTAGCTTTTGGTGGAGGTCAAAGGTCATCTGGGGTCACCGGGGGTCAAACACTGAAAACTTGTTGTTAACACATTATCTCAAGGTAGGAAGCTTGGATAGATTTCATACTTGGTATGTGGATGACTTATGGTGAGAAGATAAATCCTGTCATTTTTGGTGGAGGTCAAAGGTCATTTGGGGTCACTGAGAGTCAAATACTGAAAACCTTGTTAACACAATATCTCAAGGAAAGAATCTTGGATAGATTTCATACTTGGTATATAGATCCACCATAGTGAGAAGCTGTGCCATATAGTTTTTGGTGGAGGTCAAAGGTCATCTGGGGTCACTAAGGGTCAAAAACTGATAACCTCGTTGTTAGCACAATATCTCAAGGTAGGAGGCTTGGATTAATTTCATACTTAGTGTGTGGATGCCTTATGGTGGGGAAAATATTTTTTTGGTGGAGACCAAAGGTCATCTGGGGTCATCTGGAGGTCAAACTCTGCAAACCTTTTCAACTCTATACCTCAGTGTAGGAAGCTTGAATAGATTTATGCTTTGAGGTGTTGCATTAAATCCAGCAGAAAACCCATATGAGTTTTGTCGGATGTCAGAGATGAAATTACCAGATGCCAAAAAGCAAATTCCCAAGAATTCCTAAAGTCAAATATAAGCACAAAACTGTATCATTCCAGCACATTAAGATCACATTCACCCAATGACTGAAAGATGTGGGGCATCCTTCAGAGATGCCAAGTATCTCAATTTTAGTTGAAATTATAGTATTATGATTTAATCCATAATTCTGCCATTATGAAAACCTGCATCAAATACCGCTTTGAAATATTGCAGAAGATTCTCTGCCCACAAAGCAGAGGACTTGTGAAAGTTCACTAGACAGACATTTGTCCTTAGATTAGGACATGTGAGCTTGCAGAAATTGGAATTGATTAATTAAATGCTACTATGGGTTGTTAGTTTTATAAAGAGAACTAAGTTACTGATCATTTGGATCAGATACCATTGAGCATGCATGAATTGTGATTGCTTAATTGAATAAAACAAATTGTAACTGTATACTGTCTGTGTTGATATCCCTTGAAGTGCCTGTATTTCTTCAGAGCAATTTATTTATGCTTGAATGTGTTAACACAAGATGTGGATTGTCTACAGAGCAGATTTTGTGCATCTACAGAAATACTGGTACATTCAGTAGTTGGCTCAGTTTCATTACATTCAGCAAGGAACCACAGTGCCCATTGGGCTCTTGTTAAAACTATACTGAAAGGTTTTTTAGGTAGTACTCAGGAATATATGATGTACAGCCTTGTTGCAAATAGTCACACCTATTACGTGTGATATTGGGTGGAAAAACTAATTTATATACAGGGTATTGAATTTAATGTTTTAATTAAGTTTGTTAGTTATCTTTTTCACCCTCTACTGTATTCTGTAATAAGGTAGTGCTGCACTGATTTTTTTCTGGGGGAGGGGAGGGACCGGGAATTTCAAACTTGGTGAACAGTGAAGTGCTATCATCGCTTGGCATGCAACTTACAAAGAACTTTTATACCACAATATATCTCCTAGATTACTGGAAACAACACTTCCCAAGCCTCTTGACGTCCTTGGAAACAAACTCCCCCCCCCCCGTGCCTGTGGAAGGAACCCATTGGGGGGATACCCATTGGGGGGATATGGAGCCCTGTCAGGTCCCCAACCCCCCTTTCCGGTGTGCTAGTATATGTAACACTGAAAAAGCCCATATTGAATTTAATCATTTTATATTAAAATGGGTTTCACAAATATCATTTATAAATGAAGTATCAGCTCTAAAGATATTTGTAGGGTGGGGGGGGGGGCAGGAGATGAGGGTATTGCTTTTATGTAACAAGATTTATATGGAAGGAATAACAATATACATAAATGATATGAACCCCCCCCCCTCCTCCTGTAAAAACTAAAAGTCAGTCTCCGAGCGCCAAAAAGTCGGTCTCAAATCCAGTTAGTTAAAATAGTTAATTGATTTTTTACCTGCCCTGATTTTCGTCTGTTCCCGTTAAAAAATAGGGAAAGCTGTAGTTGGTCCCAAAATAGTTCACACCCCGCTGCGAATTCATTTATATATGCCCCTGATCACAGGCATCCTTAGATAGGGCCTTACAGGCATCCTTAGATAGGGTGAACAAAATCTTTGATACATCACTCATTTGTTTCCTCAAGGGTCTAAGCTAGGGAAAGATGGTTCACTTCTTTGGTAAATTTGGTCCTCAGATGCCAAATGGTGCTACATTTTACTTTCAAACAGTCTCAGTAGTAAACGTGTTCTGTGAAGGGGCAATATGTAGGCATACATTTCAAGGTTATCGAGAATCATGACAAGTGTATGTCTTTCTCCTGCATGCCAATGAAACAACTCTCCCTAGTTTCTGCTCCCACACCCCATCCATGCAGGTCTCTCTTATAGGAGCACTTCTATTTATGAGTCTTATATTAATTGTCGTCATATTTTTTTTCTTTTCTCCTTTTACAATTGGTTCATGCTCTTTGTACAACAAATATACAAAGTTGAATGAAATGTTTTATAAACAGCAAAAATTAACAACTTTTGGACTCTTTGTGAAAATACAGTTCTCATAGCAATCAGAGCTTTTCCAATTAAATTCAGTGAGATAGGCAGACTCTGACTTGTCCGATATACTATGTGAAAAGCAATCGTAGACACTGTATATACAAATGAAGCAATTGTTCAACAAAGGCAACAAAAAATGATGATGATGACGGCGGCGCCAGTGGCGTAGCCATACAGGCCAGGGGAGCACTGCCCCCTAAAATTACTTTGTAACAATTCCCCCCCCCCCCCCCAATAATTACAAGCGATGTGTTTAAAAGGAAAAAATGGGAAGTTTTCTTTGACAGACGAAAATATGACATTTACATCATATTCAAACATTGATAAATATGACCTGCTTAGCAATCAATCAATTTGGCCAGTTGGCAGGTTCAGTCTAATTTGTCAAAGCATAGCTTAATCGCATGCATGCAGTATATCATACTGTATATAGTCATGTACATTGCATATGTTGCTGTATGCTGCACCAGCTAGGCTACAGTACAGTAAGTGTATAAAAAGCTTATTTTGGTTGCCTCCCCCCCCCCCTTGATAAAAGTATTCCCCCCCCCCCCCCCCCCAACAAAGAAATTCTGGCTACATCACTGTGACGGCGACAGCAACAACAACAATAATAATTCTGGTCGGCCATTTAACATGTCTTGGAATGGTGAGTGATGATTTCTCGTGTTAAGATACGGAACTCTACTTGTGACGTAATCAATCTATCAGTTTTCAATCCTTGCAATTTTATATAACATTAAAGACCAAAAACAAATTTTCACTTAGGCGTTTTGACACAAAATAATGTATAAGGTAAAACAACACATGGAAATGCAAGTTGACCACTGCGTATGAGTGAGTTGAAAAAGATAAATGTTGGAGCAAATTGAAACTGACAACTAACACATCCTAGATTTTGCAAGGTTAGAATGGAAAAGTTATCAGTGGCGTAGGAACCGGGGGGAAGGGGGGCATGCACCCCCAATGTGTTTTGACGGGGGGCCAAATGTCATTTTGCCCCCTACCCCAAAATCACGATAGTTTACAGTTTCGTTTTACTCGTTTTTTGCTCTCATGAGAACAATTTCTCTAATAAGAACTCAAAATTTTCGGCGCGCTATAGAGCGACCCTAGTGTCTTCAGTAGTTCCATTCTACATAGCTAGAAAGGGCAAGTCCTTTCCACCTTTTCAAGTCACATGAAGAGAAAGTAGTTTATGTAAAATTCATCTCATACCGCAAAGCTAGTATTCTCTTGTGTGTGTCATGCGGTACGTTCAGTAGTTGGTGAGGGACTCATGGAGCAATGTTTGGCTACCGGTATTTCATCGGGTAGTCGGGATAGTTTCGATACAATGTATATTATCTCCAATATGGTCTACAACCTTTCAACCCCTAGAGATTCTTTCTTCTTTTTATTCTTAATGATTACAAAGATATGTTTTTTGTGAAAACATACCAAAAATATTGCGCGCTTTGCAATTTTTCACTTAAGATTCCGGGAAAAACATTTAAAGAACACGGAACTATGCTTTTCTAGTTTACACAAATTTTATGCAATATATGCCCCGAATGAAATGGTCTAGTACAGAGGTTTTCTTCAAATTCCACCTCACCAATACCCGACGGCACTGGGGCTGTCGGAGCTTCGAGTCGCTGCCGCCCCCCCCCCCCATTTCAAGCAGATCCTGGCGCCACCTCTACTCAACTTGATGGTAGACTCTGGCTGTGGAAAATCTCCAGTCCAATTAATCCACTGAAATCCATGGGGATAACTGCACTCTGAATAATTTTGAATAAATTCGGATAGATTGTGACAAACTTGATGTGTTTTAGAATAAATTCACATCAACCTTCACAAATTTTCTATTAAAATTGCACGTGTTCATGGCTGCTATTAAGGCCGGCAAGTGCCATTTCCGGCGATCTGGGATGTATTAAAATCTCAAATTTTCTTGGTAGGCTCCGCGCCAACCTATGGTGTAAACGAGAGCCAATTAACGCCAACAAAATCTCCAACCCTCCACAGCCACCAAAAATTATCTTAGCTACACCACTGCTGATGTGCTGTTGTTGTTATTTCCTTTTTCTTTAAATATACTGCTTTGAGCAAGTATGAAGTTGGAGTGTGGAAAGGGTCGGGGTTCAAGGTCGAGAAATCGCATCTTGTCTGGCCCCCAATGTCAAACATCTTCCTACGCCGCTGGTTATGCCTCTAGGATTTTCTCGTTTCCCATAAAATTAAAAATCAAATATTTTGAATGCATTGTATAGAAGCATTGATAGTAATTTAGTAATTTAGTAGTGAGAACGACGGACATTTATACATTCTAGGTTGAAGTTTTTCTTGAGACAATAGTTTCAATACCAGAGTTGCAATAGGCACACATTGGGAGTCTTTCGGCTTCATTTTCTGTAGAAAACGGTACCACTAATATTACGGTAAGTCGTTTCTCAAAATTAGGAACTTTGTTTACACGAAGACCCACTTTTATGAAGTCACCGTTGAAAGTGTAGCCTGTTGTTTCCATATAGAGATAGTTCTCAGGGTCTTACATTGTGATTTAACAAGAGTATTATAGAAAGACTTACTTGGGCGTGAATTAGTCATAAATTTTGTCGAACGGAGAACATTATTAGAAAAGCTATCAATAGGCCTTACATTAGCTTTCCATTCCCGGGAATTGGTGCCAAAGCTCCGTAATAAAGTGTAAACGGGAAATTGTAAGATGAAGCTTCTTAATTAGTGAAAGCAGGATATGTAATGTTATGTTTTTGTATGTGTGTGTGTGTGTGTGTGTGTGTGTGTGTCAGAAAAGTCTTTTACTGATTAGGCTTCCTTCGATATTACATTGATCGAGAAAACAATAATATCGTTCATTTGGATTATTGGAATTATTTACAATATAGTGGTGAGGAAAATGGTTAATAACTTGGCGATATTCAAAAGTAATGGACAAAAATAGAACATACGCAAGGTAAAAGGGAGCAACAGATCTGCAGACCGGACGATATACAGGGGTTACAAAACTTGTTATCTTGTAATGGCAAGTCGCCACCTCAAGCACAGACCCTTTTCCCAGGATAGAAAAGGCAGGCTTAGGGTAACTTTTATCTGCCTCACTGATGAAACGTACGGTGAAAGAGTATAGGGGTTCATACTTCTGATATAAATTCCTTCGCAAATGTTTATGCTGTAACTTATGTTAGTTTCTTGACACTTCAACATCTTGTCGCATGTAACTAAAATTTACAACCACTAAGTTCATTAGCGATGCATGGAGAACAGCCGGTCTGCTAGCCCGCGTAGCGCCCCTGTTGCTGCCCCCCCCCCTTAGGCTGCCGCCCCTCCTTGGTTTTTTCGCAGCGATAAGCTGAACTAAAAACTTCGTCCGCTCGGCGGGGTACCGGTCTGCAGGCTGTATAGATGCGTTTGGAGAGACCATTGATCTGGCCGCCGCTGGACAATTCACTACTATTAAGCAATTTCATTAAATAATTTGCCATTAACTATTTCCAATTTCTCTCGGAGCCAAAGTCAGGATAGTAGGTATGATAAAGTATGTAATTCACAACGGCGACCGTCACCCTAACGGTTGACCTTTTGTTGCTCTCAAGGAATGCAAACCCTTCAGTACACAAAATTGAGTGGTGTAGAGATTCTTTGCTTTTAGCTAAGCTACTTTAGCTGATCTTAATATCTTTCCACTGTACCTAATAACCTAGATATACTTAATTATCCTGCAGTTATTTTTCCGTGTTGTTGTTGAAAAGTTCATCTTCAATGGCATAGTTGTTTTCTCGTACGGTATGTGGAACGATACGCACGATCGCAATTTTTCAGACCATATTTATAAAAATACTAAATCGGTAATACACAGCTACGGAACAGATTGTGTCAGTGACAAATTTACAACGCTGGCTGGCGCATGACGAAACATGACGAAACAGTGTTCTCGTTTTCATTTTATGTTTTCTTTGTTTCACAAAATATGTTTGTTTCCTGGACACTAAAAATGCTTATTTTCTCATTCATGAATATACATGAGTAGATAAAATCTAACAGGCTACTAACAATAACACCATTTTGTGTCTAAGTTCCTTCTAAGGAGAACAATTTTCAAAAGAGTGGGACAGTCATACAAATGTGTGCTAATTCGTACTACTATTTTAACAATTTTATAGAAATAGCGGTCGCTTTTATGGTCTAAAATAATGTACGAGTTTTCCTCTTTGGCCAATATAAAAGATGCCAAAGGGAATCATTCAGATTTTGGAACCAATTGCTGATTATGCAAAGAATTGTGAAACAAATCGAGTCAAGTGTATTGTTTGGCGCAAACACTGCAGCCAACAATTTACCCAACTAATTAGCAAAAATCACCCAACAAGTGGGTAAAGTGAGAATATGCCCAACTGTTGAATGGAAGGTTGTCGTCAGTTTAACCAGTAAGTTGGGTATTACAATACACGTGTATGGAAGGGAAATTTTAACCATTTTGTGAGCAAACATTGACCAACATTTAAGCAATAGCTTTTGCCCAACAAAAACTTTGCCCAGCGTTTTAACAGTGTAGGAAAAGTTCATTATCTCGGATTGTGCTTGTAGCAAAAAGCTACATTGACCTTTCTTTTGGAAGTATACTAAATTTCTACAGCATGAGTTCTCAAAATGAAGCATCTTTAGATGCACTTACAAGGTTTCGAAAGTGCCATTTCCTTCAATCTGGGAGCCATTTTGGGCAAAAATTTTCTTCGTACGCAACGCGAATCATGATGGCGCCCCGCTGAGATAGTATCATAATGACCCTTCAAGGGACACTGGCCATAGATTTTCATCCCCCGTACCTTCACTCCAAAATACCTTCTTTCACCTCTGAGGTAGCGATCACCTAATTTCGTTTCAGCTGAACAGCTAAAAGCTTTGTCTGAATTTCACCGAATGCAAGGGCTGGCTCCAGAATTTGTAAGAAGAAGGAAGCAACCTTCCCGCCAGGGGCTAGCAACCCGAAGCTCAGACAAAGGCGACGGGTTGCTGGAATAATGGCAAACGCAAGACATTCTTCGCGTTTTGTGCGCCGATAATTTTAAGATTTTATCGAAGAAAATGTGAAAATTTTGGGTTGGTATTGAAGGATTTGCCCTCTTTGAGAGCAAACTCAAGTAAACCGTCGGAAATAGACCTTTCACCTTCGGTGATTAAACAAATACTTTATCATACCCATTGAGACACCCAGACGCAATTGGAAAATTTTCCCGAGGAGATGGGGGAGGGCCATGGCCTCCTGCCCTCCACCTGGCCACCCCTTTCAATTGCCAATGCTCCTGGATCCCATCAGGGGCAGTTAAGGGAATCCATGGACGGGCATCGGCAAGGGATGTAGACTAGAGGATTTGAAACACTAATTTTCTCGACGGTGTCTTGCCATTATGGCCATAACGGGCAACAGCACTTCATTGAAAGATAAGACAACTGTCATTTCTGACTTCAGTATCTACAGAAAGAAGTGCTGTTGTAAGTTGCTACGCAATATACCTGATCGATCAGGAAAATTAAGCAACCCTTAAAAAGAACCAAAAACAAGTTTCCTCCTTTAGATATTCCATTGTTTATTTTAGCATTTCGGTAAAGGATAACAAAACTTAAAGAAATAAGTACTTAGTTACATAGGCGAACGGGACTCTGCCAATTTGGGGGGCAGAAAATTTTTTGCCCGAATTTCGTTGCAGTTCAGGTGCATAGGCCTACTAAAATAGATCGCCAGACGACTACATGCGCGTGAAGCGCGCGAAAATTTCTGCACATTTTTCGGGCATTCCATCAGCAATTCTTGAACTCAGTAGAAAATTCGGGCTATCTTTCACTTTTACTTCATCTCTGCCGGAATTTCACCTATTCTCTCCACGAATTTTTGTCGTTTCCTGCCCGAATTTTCGACCTAAGAAATTTCGGGGGGGGGGGGGCAATCTGCCCCCAACCCCCTGTCTGGTATGCCTATTCTTAGTTACAACAACCACAGAATCAAATGGTTATTTATTTCATCTCGTTTGGAGGAACCAGTAATGGTAACTTTAAATTGATAAATCATTTATTATTTTTCCTGTGAATGATAAACGACAGTGATCATGCCATTGCCTTAAGTCTTATATTTTCTTGTTTAATAGCATAGTTCACGTATATTATTCATGATGAGTTTGTCACGACTTTTACAAATATTCAACTTTTAATTTAGTACCTGGATTTACTAACATTTCTCTCTCAAGAGTTTTTAAAGAGAACTAGTTATAACTTAGTTTTCAAATAACATTCTCTCTGAAGAAATTTCTTATAAGCAATAAAACATGAATGTTAAAGTACCATACCGTGACCAGAAAATGGCCAGCAGGTAATTGAATTAGAATTCAGCACAGATAACTGTAAACCGTTTCGTCTTTTCCAGCTACATTCTCGTACCCGATCTTCCATACACTTCTATTGTTTCTTAGACTTTGTGTTGTCACGTTCAATGATTGATGTAAAATACCCTTCAATGCAACAAGCATGCTTGTCAAGTGATCTCAGTACTTTGATCGGCGTTCGCTTGTAAGTACAAGTGGCGGTATCCAAATGGACCATACAGAACATTGGCGATTTGACGATCGGGAAAGCCGCCCTGCAGCAATAGATAATTTTGCAGTTAAGGAAGACAGGTTCTAAATTTCTAAACCTGCACATGTTAAATTAAAAAAACATTAAAGCCTACTGATAAAATAAACGACACTGACTCATATAATATATATGAATAAATGGTACATTTAATATATATATATATATATATTATATATATATAATATATATATTATATTATATATAATATTATATATATATATATATAAGAGAATAAATGGTACATTCAATAGTCGTATAGTGACCTTAGCCCATATAAACAGAGATATTAGATCGAAAACTCTTCCTTTGAACCCTACTAGTTGCCGACAATATATTGAGTATACTCTCTTTGTGTGTTGTTCTTGATGATTCAATAGGCTTTAATATTAGGAACTAAGCACAAGTAGGGCACTTCGTCTGCCACATCTCAAAGAGCAGATCGGGAAATTTTACCCTTGCCTTAACATTGCCAGCCGCTTAAGCTGTAAATTAACTTGAGGGTTTCGACGCCTTTTGACGCAATTTGCAACATAATGGTTAAGTTTCCTGTAACTTGTTCAATGGGTGTGCCTTTTAAAGCATGCGAGAGAATGCGGAAATTAGTCAAAATCCGACAGCGAAATTTAGTCTCAAACTTCTTATGCTAATTTGCATAAATCATGAGCATTGGTTTATTACCAGCATCATTAGGTTCCTTGGCAATAAACAGTCGTTTTGAATGTCAGAACAGTGTTTCGTACATGATTGTCGGCAACTAGTTAAACATTAAATAATCCTTTTTGATGGGGTATAATCCTTTTTGATGGGGTATAATCCTTTTTGATGGGGTCGCCGTAGGCATGAAGAGGTTGCTTAATAGATATTAGACAAAGGACTTCAATGCCCTTTAGTTCAATAATCCCTAATTAAAGGATTAAGTCCCCACTCTGAGGTCAATCTAGATTAGCATAAATTAAAGTTTTTCGATGGATCTCCATCTAATATCACCTCCCTGATATGAATGCATGCACACACACACTCACACACACACACACACACACACACACACACCAATGTATGATGGTGGTACCATGAGTCGGTCAATTAAGGGAATTTTCACTAAGAAAAAAAAAAAACCAAACATTATGAAAGCCCATAAGAGTGATATCAAAATATATTCCATGAATGGTTTCACCGTTATAAGAACAAATCATAAGATGATGGAAGGAGACCATTCACAGTGATTTGGAGAGTTGTTTAAAATAATTTTAGGCCATTTAAAGAATGTCTCAAGCCACCTATAGTTACCACTAGAGCATAGGCTAGACTTTTCCTAAAATGGGAAACTTTTCCTAAAAATGGGAGTAAATGTTTATTTTTGACAGATTTTGAGTTGTTGTCATCTCGTGCTGGAGTTCCTTTACTTTCATTATGTTTATTTGTTGGCCACAGCATGCCTGTCTAACATTTTGTATGCAGTGACCGACTCAAGGTACCGACCGACTCAAGGTACGCTCGCTATACACATACTCACACACAAATAAGCAATTGCCACCATACAACACACAGCATCCCTGGTGTATGTACATAAAAATTCAGTAACAGAGAACAATTGCATACTCGAGACAAACTCTTCACGACGAAGCTCAAACTTTCGTAGGATGTTTCGAAAGGTTCTACTCATCTACAACAACAAATGCTACAGACACTTCTTTCTGTCCGTTAAAATAAAGTTTAGCTGAAATAGCTAACTTTGCTAACCATCCAATAAAACGCACAAGATTTCGAAAAAAGAAAAAACAAGCATCTTAAATTCCGGGTGCGAAAAAAGAGAGCTACTTATGGTTTGCGTGACTGATTCCTTTACGTTAATGCCCGTTTTGCAAAAAAGCATCAAGCTGATATTTCCAGAAGAGTTCTTTGGGTTTACGGGAATGGCTGCTGTAGTGTGTTTTCTTTTGTATCCCAGTTAATTCAAAAATAGTAGGCTACAAGTCCCACTAAAATGTTTACCTAAAGAGGAGTGTGACCCTCTTTAAAGTCTTGCATATGCCCCTGTGTCTCTCTGACGTAATTCTCTTCCCGTTTCTCCTACATAACTGTTCCCACACGACAAGTAATTAATAAAGTAACTAAGCGACTTAGTATTACACGTAATAGAGCTATATACAGTAAATTTTTCTTGGGTAAGGGCTAACAGTAGTTTCTTTCAGAACAGCACAGGTCACACAATGACGAGAATGAGTTTTAAAACACCCCCTTGAGTTGATCTTTTGGTTTCTTAAAGCTGGCTCTAACCTAACACCTCCCTGCTCTAACCAATGGTATTTAAACGAGGAGGTTGTCGGAAAATAATTTTAGGTGGGGACGGTAAAAGGCAACGTCTCCGAAAGTCTCCGAAAGTTGTAAAATAGGGTAGTACGTTTGAAAGATTGAATAAAGATTGGACAATCTTGGGTTTCTGGTCACAATTAGGGGTTATTTTAAGGTTTCTTTGTTAGCGCTTTTAGAATGGGATCCTTTCAGAATCGACTCCTTAGAGAAACTATTAGATTTTTCTATTTTCTGAAGAACAATTTGCTTTGAATAGCCTCTCAAAACTAAATGATTTTTCAGAACTAGAAAACGTTTCTCTTTATCTTCTGCTCTCCAGAGGATAGTATTAAGAATTAAAACTACAGCCGTTCCTCTTGACATAATGCACCTACATGCTAAGTATGAAGGGTATCCATGTTTCCTACCTTGAGATATCGTGTTAACAAGGTTTTCAGAGTTTGACCTCTGATAACCCTAGACGACCTGTGATCTTCACTAAAATTAGGATTCTTTCTTTTGACATAATGCATCCACATGCTCAGTAGGTATGGAGAGTAGCTATGCTTCCTATATCTTGAGATAATGTGTAAACATGGTTTTCAGAGTTTGACCCCCGGGTGATCCCTCTTTTCATTAACTCTCCATCCAATGCACTTTGTCCTCTACAGTAACAGTAGTGACCAGCTTTTAGTCTGATATCTTTTCATAACAGGTAATAGTAGGCCTACGTTGAACCACTGAGCTTCATTCAAATGTTTTTTTTTCTTTATTACGGGCCTGTGGGGTCTTTACCCTTACCGGACATGACCTAGTGGGTAACTGCATGGGCGAATGCTACTTCGGATCCCCTGATCTCGCACACTGTGTACAGAAATTTTCTTCAACATACAAAGTTTTGCGGGCTTCGCACGCACGTGTAGCGTTCTCGTGTCAATATCAGGAACCTTGTTATTTCTCTATCCTGTCCGCATGTCACCCACTCGAATCAGGGAGCTAGCTATGAGAGACAGCTCGATCCCTACTCAAATCAAGTGGCTGTTGGATATAACAATGCATCGTAAAACTTTGGCTGTTACTAACTTCTGAACGCCCACCTAACAGCCTAATGCTACTTGCAACTAGGAAAGGGGAAGATTTGCGCATCTACAGCGCCACTAAAGAACACATTTCGTTACCCCCATGACAAAAGTATAATAATTATGTTTACATTTCCGTACACGTTTACGTATACACAAAGGTTTATCCATATGTTTTCGTATACGTATGCGTATATTTATGCATGTAGTTACATAAGTACAAACACATATATGTAGTATGTACACACGTACATATAGATCATTTTGAGGTTCCGACCCACCGTCCCCCCCCCCCCCGTGGCCACAGAGCAAATGTTGAAGCGGTGCATGGGGGCTAATCATCGAAGCGGCCCAACGTATGTTCAAGAAAATAAAAGCCTATTATCCCAGTTTAAGGCGGCCCAAAATACCCACGGCAGAAAAAGTGCGGAGGCTAAAGCCCCCTATAGCCTCCCGTCTCCGCGGTCCCTGCCCCCATGTTCAACATAAATCGCCTCCCTTGCCTGATAGACTGTGGATGTAGGTGGGGGAACGGTGATAGACTGTGGATGTAGGTGGGGGAACGGTGGATCTAGTGACGGCCTGGAGGATAGATGTATCTATACTCTCTTCGTGGACAGTATGTAATAATTACTTTCTTTTGAAATAAAAAAAGAATATCTTACTTCGTGCAACAAGTGGCACCCATGCCGTCACCATCACAGATGCACTTATAGCAGTACTGTGCAGAGCTGGATTTGACAGGCTCCCCTGCCTGTGAGCAGGATATCCTCGCTGAATTAAAATCAAGAAACAAGAATTTCGAATATAGATGAAGGCTTGTTAACTGTAAAATTTGATTTGATTATTGCAAACTTGTATATTTCTACAATGTTGGGGTGTTTTTCCTTCGTTAAAGAAACCCTCTAGGCATTATGCACATGACGTCACTGGGACATAACCGCAGTACGTCTGTTCAGAGGACACGCACGTAGAACGTAGAACAGCATGTCTTCCAAGATGGTGGCTATAAAATAGGTGATGACGTCAAGTCGTTAGGTCTATAGTGTAATTTAAGGCATTATTAAATTTGAAGAAGTGCAGTGTACTAACTGACTAAATTAATTCATTCGCCACCTTTTTCCTGTCATTAACCATTTAAGGTGTAGGAATGACAGCGTCGCAGCCTATAGACCTTACCCACTGACGTGTACATCTACTTGACAACCGCCCCGACGGTATGTCAGAGGACTAACAACGAGTTTGACAAGGGAGTTGTTACAACTATGGAACGCGAATTACGCAAAGTTCGTCAATAACGGCGTAATCGTTAGTAACAGCGGCGTACATTGAGTTAATAACGGCGTGATTATCAACAACAGCGTGGTAAATGTTGTTAATAACGGCCTGACTTTAAGAAACAACGTGGTTAATATCGGCAACAATGGTGTAACTTTAAGTAACAAGGCGGTAGAAGTAGTTAACAGCGGCGTGTTGCGAAGTGGCCTCGTACAGCAAGAGGTTAACAACGGCGTAATCCTTATCAATAGCGAGCCAAATGTCTTTAACGACCTTTCCGCGTTCAACGGGCTGATTGTAAGTAACCATGTAATATGAGTTAACAACGTGAAAGCAGTCAATGGCGCTGTTTCAGTCAACGCAAATGCAATTAACGACGATGTAAATGGAAGCAACACGATGGGTAGTAGGCTAAGTCAATGCAGCCTATTCAGGGAGCTGGAAGACAGCTCCATGCTCAATGTTCATGGAGCTGGAAGACAGCTACATGCTCAATGTTTCATGGGGCTTGTACTTAAGCTGCTGGAAGAGTGGGTGTTTTTTATCGCAGTGCATTTGAGGATTTAATTGAAGCTTGTACAAAGTCATGTACAGATCGAAGGTTTATTAGACTCAGAGCTAGAGGTGTGCACGAAAAATTTTGTCTCAAGAATACATACAGCCTGGCCTAACGAGATCCGTTTGGGATCGGGTAAAGGATCAAAATAATGCCCCCCTCCGATCAGTGGCGTCACCAGACTTTTTTATTCTGGAGGAGCACAAGGTGGCACAACAGTTCGACGAGGGCACAACTAGATAGTGGCCGGATGCAGTATGTTGTGTGATCGCCGGCCTGGGGGAGGGGTGTAAGGGGAGGGTGTGTCCCCCTCCCCTTTAATTTTTTTTTTGCTTTTTTAAAGAGCCTAGATGCAAAATGGTGCGAGATTGTCGACTTTTTTAATTAACCTTGGAGGTTTAGTTGTGGTGGTTTATTGGGGAAATTTTTTTTATCCTTCAGTGGAAATACCTTTCAATGGAAACATTTTTTGGGGGGTAGCTTGATGAGAGGGAGTGGTTAAAGGGTGTTCTCTTCCCCCCTTGAGACATTTGTATGCATGTAAGAGTGCTAAGAACAAAAGTAAAATGGTGATACTGTACAGTACTAAAACGTTTCAACAAACTTTTCATGTTCTGTGTGTGCGTGTGTGTGGGGGGGTAAATTGGAATAAAATTACTTACTTGCATTTTCCATGAACTAATTTCACGTGCGGAAAATCCTTATGCAACTGATTGTTGAAGTTACATTTTCGTTTTTTTTTTTTTTTTTGCCTGATACTTTGGCCATGTTTTTAGTCCAATTACCCTAACTTTGGCAGGGCCTTTTTTAAGAATTTTTTAGTG
Source organism: Holothuria leucospilota (assembly GCA_029531755.1). Lineage (NCBI taxonomy): Eukaryota > Metazoa > Echinodermata > Holothuroidea > Aspidochirotida > Holothuriidae > Holothuria > Holothuria leucospilota. The sequence goes on along the minus strand of CM055968.1, from coordinate 4,973,125 downwards.
GGGGGGGGGGGGGTTCAGCAAAAGGGACCAACTCAGGCGCGTGTCCAGGATTTTCAGCAGCTGACAGGGGTCTGGTCTGAGGGGGAAGCCCTTTCGCCCGAAGGTGCCCGCGCACGGCGGGGGGTCCAGGCACTGGCGTAGGCAGGATTTTTGCATGGGGGATAACTGCACTGATCGCCGGCCTAGCTGGGGAAGGGGTATAGGGGAGGGGGCCCTCTGAGAAATTTTTGTTAATTAAAGGTAGCTTAGATGCAAAAAGGTGATGTTTCTGAACTGATCATATGTGACTGCATGGAAATGTTCATAATTTACTGGATACTAATTTTTGGTTGGGTGAAAAATGACCGTATTGTGAAAGGGGTCTAGAGGAGGAGGGAGTGTCCCCCTCCCCCTGAGAAATTTTTGAATATTTTAAGCACCCTCAGATGTTATCTGGTGCAATATTTAGCATCATTTGAAGTCATTTTTTGTTCCATTACAAGAAATAAAGTTAAACAAGTTCGGCGCGAGCAGGGGGGTCTCGACTTGAACCAATAGGTTGGAAACTGGGCAGTAAAACTCCATCTAACTAACAAATCCACCAGTGATGCACCCAGGATTTTGGACTGGGGAGCTAAGCATTGTGGGAAGAATATCTAAGCGGAGCGCCGCCATTGATTGGCGCGGAGCGCAGGGTTGCCATTTTGGCGCTTTTCCACCAAATTCCTAAAATTTGGCGTTTACGGATTGGTTGGCGGCTGAAAGTTCTATTTGGCGGCTTGGCGCTTTTTGGGTGTAAATTTGGCGCTTTTCTTCAGTCTGAAATACGTTCATTCAAACACTATGTTGACATTCAATTTCACATCATTCTTTGCTTACCGTTGCCCATGTTTTATGTTTTGAAGTCAACGTTGCCTTGTAAAAGAATGGTACATTCTTATAATGTAGTACGTAGGCTATAATAATATGATCAACTTCATGCTGTAAAACGTGTTTCTGGACTCGGAAGACGCCGTGTGCACATGCTTCTGTTATAGGGTTTACGGTCGTTTCGGCCCCTTGCCAGTTCGCCCCCAGGCGATGCCCAGTTCGCCCCCAAAGACCTATCAGTTCCCCCCAAGTGCTGACCAGTTCGCCCCCTAAATTATTGACAATATACCTTTGTTATTTTCGGCATTTTTGTGCCTTTCCTTCCTTTATCAGTTTATGATGCATCCTTTGATGCAAATATCAAAAATTACACAAGAAAATTAGCAGAAAAGAGATGTAGTGCCTATTTCCGCGTACATGATACCTGATTGGTTGTTCTTAGTTGATTGCACATGTGATCGAGTATGGTCAAAGAATATATTCTCCGCGTGCTAGTTTTTGTCGGCATTTTTCCAAATACAATTCCATGCAATATAAAAAAAAAGTTTTCCAACATACCTATCTCATGACAATTGTATTTAAGTAAGGTGGAAATGTGATCACGAACTTAACAAAACTTAACACTAAGAAACCACTAGACTTCAACTAGCACAAAGATGTGATGCGCTGTAGGTATAGCGGTATTTCAGTTAAAGTGAGTCCCCTCGTCACTTTTGTTTCCACATTTCATGCCATTTTGCTGCAACTGTATTTGAATTTTTTTACAAGAACTAACAGTTAGTGTTAGTAAAATCGAGGGGGCGAACTGGTAGGTACTTGGAGGCGAAACGACTTCCACATTGGGGCAAACTGGCAAGGGGGCGGAACGACCGGGGCGAACTGGCAAGGGGGCGAAATGACCGGGTACCTTCTGAAGGCAGACTTACAGTGCATATTACAAAGAATGTGATATTGATATGATGTACAGTGTAGGAATACACACAAAGTAGACCTACACATTTTTCCAGATTTCAGTTAAAAAGACTTGTTTTTGTCAAAAGTGAGCCAAAAATGTGTAATCGCGACCTAAACCTGGACCTTTTTTGGTAATGAGAGCATTAATCTTTGGACAAATTTTGTTTGGCGCTTTTCTTGGTGGCTAAAAAAATTTTTTGGCGCTTTTTGAAACGTTGTTTGGCGCCATAGCTTTCTTTTTAACTGGCAACCCTGGCGGAGCGTTCCAGAAAATTAGTTTGGATAAATTCCCCCCAGATTACCGGAAATCGCCCTCCACAGGCTCTGCTGTTAAGCTCCTAGAACTAATCTTCTTAAAACTGTTGGCAGATTGTCAAAATATGGTGATGTCTGCCCCTCAATATACAAAGTATGATAAAATTTTTACGTTTTTTTGACTGTTATGTGTTACCAGTACGTCATAGTAAAGAACAATTTGCCACACTTCCTTACCTCTGGTGGCTAAAATATAAGCCTACAATATTTTCAGCTTACTAAAAAAAACAAGAGCTCATTGGAACCCCCTCCTCTCCTTCCTTTGGTACGCTACTGGTTTCAAGAATTCCAGAAAAAGGGACCAAAGGGGGGGGGGAGCAAATGAGCTGACTAGGGGGCCGTTCAGGGGACTGGGGGGCCACGGCCCCCCAGCATGTATGTTAAACAAGGCCCTGTATGGAACCACTGCTACCGCACTTCGTTACTGTTCAATTGGCTACAGTGCATGTGTCATCACAGCAGAAAAAAGTCATTGGTGCTCCTGACTTTAAATCTCTGTGATTGCAGGTAATTACTGTTTGCCTACGTACGTTGTGCATAGGCGTTAAGGATCATTATTTCAGCCCAGTGTTGTAACTAGTCACTCAATTTTGCAGTCGAGACGAGTCATTTACTACTTCCAATGTGACTCGAGTCGAGTCAGTGACTCGAGTCATTGTATTATTTCAATGAGTAAAATTATGATACAATTGCTCGAGTCATTTCCCTTTTGAAAATTAGTGACTCGTTACAACACTTTCTCAGCCTCCATCTGAAGTTTGCGAAAGGTACAGAGTAGGCTTACACATTTAACAAAATATTAATTTTGCAACATTAATGTTAATGTTAATGTTAATGTTTTGGGAAATTTCAAAATTCAGGGACATTTTTATAAATCGGGGACACTTTTTAATCGGGCACAGAACGCTGGAATCGGGGACTGTCCCCGAAAATCGGGGACGTCTGGTCACCTTACCGTAGCTGCGCCACTGTGCCACTAACTAAAATTATATGAAGTTCATTGCGACTGAGAGAAACGAGATCTTAAAAACCCCACTTATTTTTCTATTAGGCCTATTCTTCTATAGCCAGGCTATGCTACCATATGTAGGGCGCAGCCCCTCCTCCCCGACGGACCGCTCAACTCCCGAATGGTTCCTGTGGGCGCTCTTAAATTTTAGGTTTTTACCGTATTGAGGCATAGGTAGGCCCCTATCTATACCTACCCTTCGAAGAGCCCCGAATTATTGCATGCTTTGGCCTATGTTTGTATATGTTAGTGCAGAAAGTTTACAAAGAAAAGTGGCAAATAGTCGAAGTTAACAACATTGGTGTTCTTGTTACCGTATTGAGGCATAGGTATCTATACCCACCCTTCGAAGAGCCCCGAATTATTGCATGCTTTGACCAAATTCTCAGGCTCTTCAAGTATTTTGAAGCGCCCCTGCAGGTCATTCTCGCCAGGGGTCTGAAACGTAGCCCACGTCCCCTGGCACCCAGCTAAGAAAAGCTCCTTCCCCGAATGGACAGTATAGTTTACTTCACCCTTTCATTTGAGACCACACCATGCGCTAAACGTTTTGCCGCCATATGCTTCTTTGTTCTTTACCGCGTGGACTTTGAGTTTCGCAATTTCCTAGTAAGAACATATTCGGAACCTTCCTCATCTATCAGGTTCTTTCATTGCTTGGACTCAGTATCTCTGGATTGAAAAAATCGTTCACTAGGATTCCAGCATTTCGAATTTACTTTACGCGCCTTTTTATTTTTCATCCTGTCAAGCATTGGTCCGGCCGATACGGAGTCATTCCGCCTCGCCTCCACATCAGCCGTATGCTTTAAATATCGCCAATACGGTAAGTAACAGCGCCATTGAAGTTTGCGTTGTTGATGCGAATCGTGTTGTTGCTTTGGTTTACATCGCCGTTGATTGAATTTGCCTTGACTGCAACAGCGCCATTGACTGCTTTCACGTTGTTAACTGCTTTCACGTGTTTACTTACAATCAGCCTGTTGAACGCGAAAAGGTCGTTAACGACATTTAGCTCGCTATTGAAAAGGATTACGCCGTTGTTACTTCGTATCACGCCGCTGTTAACCACTCGTACCGCGTTTTACTTAAAGTTACGCCATTAGTACCAATACATACCACGTTATTCCTTAAAATCAGGCCGTTATTACCAACATTTACCACACTGTTGTTGATAATCACGCCGTTATTAACTCGATGTATGCCGCTGTTACTAACGATTACGCCGTTATTGATGAACTTTGCGTAATTCGCGTTCCATATACAACAACTCCCTGGTTTGACGAGGACTAAACTTACTGAGTGCGCACTTCATTTTCTATGGTCTTGCGACGTCATATGATTACGTTCTAATCTGAACCCCAACACTGTTGAAGCTTTTCAAAATCGTGCTTGTTATGCATTATCGCAAGAGCTGTCTGAGACTTCCTGTAAAATCTCTGCGCCCCCCTCCCCGGCTACTCCTTCGACATCGTAACGTTATTTAGGAGTAGTTCAGATTATCGTCTGCTGTGGGAGATAGTCAACGGGACTATGCTTTTAAAGCATCCTATTCTTAACACAAAATTGTCTAAAGTGGTTTCAAAAATCCAAAATCCCCCCCCCCCCCACCCTCCTTCCCAGGTTACTGCAAACTTTGATAAAGAGAGACCGTCTCATTTGGGATTCCTCGCTTCTGCTTGTGTTTCATCGTTCTTTACGAGGGCCTTGAAAGTAGTTTGAAGTTTTCGACTGGCGTGGCATATTTGAATCAATTTGAGTGGGCGAGCATTCAGCAGTGGATCCCCTGGGGTTTTTAAAATAAATTTTTATGACGTCGATCTGTCAAATCTTTGGTTTTTAAATATGTCGAAAGATTCTTTAGATTCAACTTGTAAGGCACGGAAAGTGCCATTTCCGACAACATGGGAAGCATTTTTGGCATTTTAAATCTTCGTACTACACTAAACGCCAACTGATAGTGGCACCAGCTGCAGAGAGCTGCCACCATGACTAACACTGCCCCTAGCAGCTCTCTGGTGGCACTCTGCTTAGCTAGCCCCCCCCCCCTACAGTAAAAATATGTTAATGGATTGTACTATGTTATGAAATTAACACTTAAGTGCATTTCTGTGACTGATCATCCAATGTACGGTCCTCTCTAACCAAAGGTCTTTGGGCCTAGCTCTTATCACATAATCTGTTACTTGAAGTTACGGGAAGCCATTAAGCAACCTTAACATTACTCGCAGACTGCGGACTAGGTCCTCTGATGATGTGTGCGAAACAGTCTACATGTACTGTAGTGAGGTGCAGTGGCGTCACCAGGATTTTTTGAGCAGGGGGGCACTGAGGGTCACAAACCTTTCCTAGGGGGGCACAATTTTTGAATTCTCTCCCTCTCTATAGGACTTATATACAGAACTGTGCATTCAAAAATTTTCCACAGGGAGGAGGGGCACCTGGGGTGGCACGGCTTTGTCGTGGGGGACACGTGCCTCTTCAAGCCCCCGTAGATACGCCACTGGTGAAGTTCTTGACGTATTTTCAAACAAGTGAAGAGATCACTCTGCTAGAATTTCTGTCGCTATGGAAACTGAATTCTACTACTGTACCTACGAGAAGCTTCCCGTCACTGATAAGACAGGGAGACGCTTAAAAACAAAGAATGTTTGAAAACGTATTCTTAAATGGACTTAATCGGCAAGCTTCGCTGAAATATTTTTTATGGAATTTAGTTCAACACAAACTAAGAGGAATTTGTTTTCTCCAAAGTTCCTTAAGCCGTTCTTCTAGATCGATTGGCTGTTTCGTATTGGTCTGAGAAAGCGTTCAAAGTTGATAAAAAGTTAAAAGCTGAGTTTTGTGGCCAGCTCAGCGTAAATCATTACCATCTGAGGACAGGAGAAAGCTTAGTTGAACTAAATATTTTAATACTCAAAATTCAAAGGGCTACCAGATCCCATTCCCTCGTCCCCACTGTGACATTGTGCCTGGACTCCAACATGCAAAAATGGAGCTAATACTTGGACTAGGTAGTAGCTCCGTGATCCAAGACTGTTTTACCAGGGAGTTGTTCTCAGATAACAGATCCCTGGTTCAAGAAGCCCCTGATCCATTGACAAAGATTTCTTTTAAAACAAGTCCAATAGTTGAAAACACTTACTTGGGACGTTTCAAGAGCTTTGTCTGCTCTCTTCATAGCCAAATGATGCACTGACTGTGTGAACAGTTTGTTCACTCACTTCCAACCAAGACGGCTTTTAATTCCTTTTAGCTTTTAGTGAAAGAGGTAAGCCTGTTATCTCTAGGAAAGACCAACGCATACAAGAGACTTAGCTTGAATGTGGCATGAATCCTGTTCAAAGACTGTTGTCCCCGACTCCTTATCCAGATCGACTCTTTGACCCATCTTGTGTACTTGTAACATTCAGTTGTTTAAATTGGGTTATCCTCCCAGGCAATAATATGGTTCATTTGAGCAACATGGTCAAAGCTGAGATGAAAAATTTTGACTCCCATGCCCTGGTGAATTTTATTTTAGAAGCCTTGTCAGCAGCTTTAACATGTTCTTGTTTCCTGGTATCAAAGGCTCTCCCTGTTTCACCAATGTAAGAGGACGATACACCCTCGGTATGAAATTTTTCATATATGCTGTCAGTAATTTGTCTAGTTCCCTTTTGTCTTTAAAGGATGTACCAAAATATTACGATGAGTGGCCATGAGTCTCACGTACTGCTGTGGAAATGTTATGTTTACGAAGGATACGTTAGGTTTTTCCAATTAAATAGTTCTTGAATGTATGGTATAACCACCAGACCTTTGTTTCCAATTTCCATCATCTTTTATATGCTTTGATCTTCGGTTGTTTTTGCTTCAAATCGCTTTCTACTTTGCTTTAAAGGTGATCAGTCGTCTTGAAATATTCTTTGTGACGTCAGCCTTTTCTTGACATGTTTCTGCAGTCGTCACTGTTCAAGGATACACCGTACAAGTAGCTATGATGACATCGGTATAGCTAGTAGGTATACAGCTACAAGCCGTCTCTTCTTGCTTACCGATTAGCTATACCATGCTTGTACGGTGTATCCTTGAACAGTGACGACTGCAGAAACATGTCAAGAAAAGGCTGACGTCACAAAGAATATTTCAAGACGACTGATCACCTTTAACTGAAATCTTTGTCAATGAAACAAAACACTGCAGTCCTGATGAACTTAGAACAATGGTGTTTGCCATGTTTGGTTTGGTATAAGGGAACGATCTTCACCAAACTGACGGCTTAGGTCGGCTCAGGTCTGAGTATAGTTCCCCCACTTTAATAGTCTCAGCTAACCATCTATTGACTCTATTAATTCAAAACACTTTTGAAATGTAGCCACCATCACTTACAACTTTGTTTGTTCTGACACACAAACGTGGGCGAGGGTGCAGTACCGCCTGATATTTTCTATAAGACTGGGCAAGGGGAAGTGGGCAATTCAACTCAAGAATTTACCATTTTCTGATGCAATTGTGAAGACCCACAAGAGCTTCAAACTAAAACTAAATGATCGCTGCAACCGCCAGTTCCTGGTTCCAAAGGCCCCTAATAACCAATTTAATAGATCCACAAGATTTATCTCATAGCATGCGTGAGTATATTCTTTTGTCGTTCCCATTGACGTTTTCGTTGTCATACCTTAACATGACATTCCGTGAACGCATTAGTTCTTAAAATGTAACGGGTTTTACAGGCTTTTAAATTTTTTTAAGTGTACTAATACAATGGAAGTTCTACCTCCGAAGTAGTACTTCCATGCTTATATAAACCTTTTTCAGCCTGGAAAGGCCTTATCGAAGACTCACTCAATCTATATGCTCTCTATACATGCATACTGCACAAGAAAATTACATATACAGTGTGTCTTCATACTCTGTACATTTTTTCCTACAGGAATTAGGTCTGCAGCCAGACAAGGTACTGAAGGGGGAAAGGGGATAGCTTCCAGGAGGCTAAATATTTCTTCAGAGGACGAGATGTATTTATATGCCATAAGGCGAACGATAATTTTTTCGTAAGGTCCAAATTAATCTAGGGATGCGCCTCCCCTGTCCTCCCTCCCCCTTGGCTCGAAAAATTTGCCTCAGTACTGACTAGGCATATGAAAAGTTAATCGTTCAGTCTATATTGTAAGGACTTCCTATGGTAATAATTTGAATGGCGAAAATAGTAGCATCAATTTGAATTAATATCACTTGCCATAGGCCAGTGAAGTGGGGGTCTGGGGTCCGCAGTCCCTCATCCAGCAAAATATTTCAGGAAAAATGTTGTTTTTCTCAGCAAAAGATTGCTTGCCAAATGCATACAATTTCAGGGCGACAACCTTTAAAGTTAGACACGTGATATCTCCATTGTTTCTCTCTAACACATGCAGACCTGTGGCCAAGGGAGGGGGCGGACAGCCGTTTAAAATTTCTTCCCCTCCAGAAAATTGAAAATTGCCATTGCCTTAATGCACTGCTGTATATCTTGTCTCCCCCTTTAAAATACTCCCCCACACGAAGGTATCTCAGCCCCTTCAGTACATTGGATCAAATTTTGCTTATGCTGAGCACCAAGCACAATGGCAGTAGGTTCCATTTTTAAAGTCTTGGTATGACTCGGCCAGGAGTCGAACCCCAGACCTTCCGGCTGCAAGTCTGATGCTTTAACCACTTGACCATGCAGTCGGTCTTGAACGCCAATAGGAACATCACCAAAAAGTGGGGGCATACATTCCCCTATCCTCCCCGGGATTTCCCTCAATGAGAGATAAGTGATACTTTCTGTGCGTGCCTCTCAACAACACGTTCGTGTAAAACTATGTAAGGTATTTTAAAAACAATCTTACTGCATATTGGTGTCCGCAGCATTTGCGCGACGTGGGGCGTAGAGGAGGGCAGCATTCAGCAAACCAACGCTTCACTACTGCAGGACGGTGAGTGATGCCCAAATTTAGGTGCGCCCCGCTGGCTGAAAATATTCGGTATAAATTAGAAAAGAAATTGAAAGTTTCGAGTTTCCATTGAAAGATTTTTGAAAATTTTACGTTTCTATTGATGAAAATTAGAAAATTTTGTTTTTGTTGGAGCACATTAGAAAATTTGGGCTTTAATCGAAGATTCTGCCCTCCTTGAGACAAAACGAAAGTAAATTGTCGAGACCACTAGTCGCCGTCGGGGATTGCCTAATTTATGACCCAGGGAGTTTGTTGCAACTCCCTGCATGACCATACCCAGTAAGGTCACTCCACCTTCCCCTTCGCCAGGCACCAAATTTGGGCTGCACTTTGAATATCACTTAGTAGATATAAGTACAGGGTTTGTTTGGTCTACTTACTGTTTCGAAAACACTCTCCGTGTTCAGGAACAGGATTCTTCGCAACCATCTCCGGAGGCAGTGATACTATTTTAGCGATGGTTACATGCAGGCAGACAGAAATTAAACCGAATATAAAAATAAACTTCATCGTTCTTGAAATTTGCGTTGGATATTACAGCTTGTATAGCGGGAGAATAGACGGTGGTATAGTTGTACTGCTCACAAAGAGAATATACTCTTCTAATGAAGTATAGGTGATTCTTTTATCACTTTGATGACAACAATTTCCCCCAAATATTTTGGAATGTATACTAAAGAAACTAGAATACAGGTGCATGCAATCATGAACCTAAAAGTAAAAGCCTGTATAAGCCTTGAAAATAAATAAAAAACGTGTTTGTAAAGTTCTTTTGAAATGCATTAGATGGATTACATTTGGAGACAGTTGATGCATTGAAAATTGTTAGTATTTTATATATCTTCTCGTTCTCTCGAAATGATTGATTCTTTGGTTAGTCGGATGACAAGTAACAAATTTACTTCGTGATGTGAATATTTTGCCTCTGATTTTGTGAAATTGTGAAATATAAAACAAAATAAGTATAACACAGGTGCATGCTGTTATGAAACTGAAAGCCTAAAATGCCAAAAAAATGTGAAAACATGAACCGTATATTTGTAAAATTCATTTGAATGATTATTTTAGAAAGAGTTGATGCATTGAAAAATTTTAGTACTCAACATGTCTCCTAATTGCCTCGCAGTGATTGATTTTTTTCCTTATTTAGTCAGACAATATGTCAAACATTTATTTAGTTTGGCTACCAAAAAGAATTGTTTCGACACGTTTTCAGAACTGAAGGATATATTTGGACTTACGTGACTTCACTCATTTTGTTAAAGTAAATTTTCAATGTTTTAGGGCCAATGTTCTCAACGTCCATAACTGAAGACCCGTGACATGAATTAAAATGTTCCTGTGAAGATTCGAAAAATCGCGTTTCTTTCTGCTCTCTTGACTTATACAGAGGAAAAGAATCTCTGGGAAAAGATAAAATTATAAATATGCTTTGTTCGAGGGAGAGAAGCAGGAAAGCAGTGGCGGATGCAGGAGGCGCAAGTCCCCCCCCCCCCCCGCAACTGGCACCGAAAAAAACACCGATAACGTTCAAAATGTTCACTTTTTAAATCCTAAATCAAAGTCTAAAAGACAGGTAGCTATCTTCACAAATTGTTCCGTGCGTTTGACAATTTTTATACCTCTGAACCTGGCTGACCATTCCATTCCCCCCGACCCCTCCCCGAGAAATCCTTGATATCCTCCCGTTGGCAGAAAAGCATACCCAGAAAACGGCAATTTGTTAATATATATATATATATATATATATATCTATATATATAATATATATATATATATATATATATATATATATATATATATATTATATATATATATAAGGTCAAAGTACCTGCGTAGCACTTATGAAGTAGGGTAGGTAAAAATAAAGTAGTAAATAGTGCTAAAAGTGTGAAAAAATTCCACGACGTTTCGGGTTTAAACCCTCATCAGGTGGCAAAAATGCAAACTGATCGTTGACACGCGGCCAAACGTACAATTTAAAAAAATACACAATAAAAATTGGGCACGGTAAACCTCGGCTAGGAAAACGGACAGTGTTAAGTGGTTACACAAGTCAAAAAAATGCAGGAATTGCTGCGTTATATAACAGTTCAAGTCTAACGTTCAGACCATGTGGGGACAGGGTTCCAAGTTTCATGATTAGGCGGTTTTCGGCAGCTAGGCGGTCATGATCGGAACCTCGACACGAGATGGCCGCCGAAACCATCAAGTCACGGATCGAGCATGTTGACGGGGGATTGAAGTGGGTGGCTACCGGGAACCCTGGAGGTTCTGTTTGATTGACCTCAGGTGCTCGGGACTCGGTCAGCAAGACGACGTTTTTGTTTCTCCCCCGTACAGTATACTACAGCGTTTACATACGAGAACGTAAACAACATTGGCTGAAGTACAGGTAAAATGCTGATGAACGTTAAACCGGTTGTTGTTGGGACCTACAATGGAAAGGTTTTTGTCATAACTGACCACCGGGCAAGTATTGCATCTCCCACGGTTGCAAGGAAAAGTTCCTGGGGTGTCAGGCACTACTGCTTGAGGTTGAGAGGCACGGACCAAGTGCTTAGATATGTTACTGTTCTTTTCAATTCTGAATGCCGTGATGGGGGGATCAGGGAAATGGTCACGGGTGGATGGGTCATGACGGAGGGTCTCTACATTCCTGTAAATGGCACGTACAATGGGGGTTACAGATGGGTGAAAGGATAGAACCAACGGGATACGTCTGGTGGGTGTATGGTCAGTTTTGGGGGCAAGGGCAGCGGCCCTATCAATTCCTTGTATGCGTTTCAGGGCATTAGAGAGCACTCTTTGTGGATACTGGCGTTGTTCAAAGAAAGAAATAATCTGCTTGGAAACTTTAGCAAAATCCTGGTCGTCGGAACAAATCCTTCTGGCCCGTAAAAGTTGTGAGAAAGGAATCGAATTGGTACAAGATCTGGGGTGGTTGGAAGGGTACATGAGGTAGTTGTGAGAGTCAGTGGGCTTAAAGTGGAGATTGGACTTGATTTTACGGTCGGAGATGGATAGTTCCGTGTTTAAAAACACTACTGAGGAGTTGGAAATACAGTGAGTGAATTTCAAAAACGGGCAGAACGTTTCAGCAAAGTTAATGAACTCTTCCAAATCGTTTCGAGGACCCACTGCGACCCCAACAATATCGTCAATGTACCTTTTATAAAGTATGGGCTTGATCCCGGTGTATCGTGAGAACAACTGCTCCTCAAAGTGGCCCATGGTGAGGCAGGCCACAGAAGGTCCCCAGTTTAGTGCCCCATAGCTACTCCTTTAATTTGGCGGAAAAAAAACGACCATTGAACGGAAAGCAAATTTTGAGTGAGGACTAGTTCAGTCAAGCGAAGAAAGGTGGTGGTAGGGATGTTAGGGTCCTGGCGTTGATCCAAGGTAATGGCGTATGGCTGCTAAAGCAGCGTGATGGGGGATTGAAGTATAGAGGCTGCTGACATCCATGGTGAATAAAGTCACGTTCACTGGGATTCTCAGGAAACTCAAAATTTAGAATTAATCTAAGGAAGTGAGGGAGTATCGGATAAACGAAGGTAGGGTTGAAACTAATGGGGAAAGTACAGAATCTACGTACTGTGAAATCAGAACCGTGGGGCAGCTGTGGGAAGACACAATGGGACGACCAGGATTATTGGCTTGTGAATTTTGGGCAGTAGATAGAAACTGGAGATTTGTGGGCAAGGGTGCAGAAGGGCTTTAGCCGATTCAGGACTAAGTTTTTGACTTACAAGGGTAGCTAAGGTTTTCTTGACCAAGGTTTGGATTTCAGACGTGGGGTCCATCGCAGTTCGGTGTATGCTGTTTGGTCTGTGAGAGTTGTTTCTCAGCTTCAGAAACATAAAGATCTCGACGCCAAACAACAGTGGCACCGCCCTTGGTCAGCAGGCTTAATAATCAAATTCATTGTTCTTCTTGAGGGACAGAAGGCCTTCTGCTCGTCCAAAGAAATGTTACGAAGGGAGTTACTTTGGGAGGAAGGAGACGTTCTAAATCGGAATTAATGGACTCAATTACACTGTCCAGGACCTTGCTTTTACCAGGTTTAGGGGTCCATGGAGATCGCTTAGACTGAAATGAACGGACGGAAAACGTCCTCCGATGAAGTGTTGTCGGTTTCATCGGAATCTCCAAAATGTAAGCGAAGGCGGAGCCTCCTGCAGAACGAGGACACGTCTCTGCGGATAGAAAACTCATCTGGAAGGGGGTTCAGGGGGACAAAATTCAAACCTTTTGAAAGGACTGAACGTTCAGGGGAGGATAATTTCATGTCAGAGGGGATGGTGACGACTAATCTAGTGTTAGGAGTACGGTCACTGCCAGGGGTTAGAGTGGAATGCTCCTTGGGGTACAAGGAAGCTAAGGTCTTAGATTTGGATTCTTGTAAAAAGTTGTAAAGTTTACGGTTATAGACATGGATGAGAAAATGTACTTCGCCAGCGTTAGGGAGTGAATTAGAAAGAAAAGACCTTTGTTCATTCATGGTCCGGTCAAATAAGGAATTTTTCCTAACCATTCCGCTAATAGCAGAACGCATCAAACCAAACGAACACGAACGTAGGTAACGTGTGGTGTTACGTCTATGAACGGGGTCTGAGTACGTATGAACGTGAAACTTGAGTTGGAAACCTCTTGGGATAACCTTCCTACGTAGGGCACGTGCCCAAGAAGTGGATGTGGCTGGCAAACCTAGTTTTACTGAAGGTTGCCATAGCAAGAGAAAGTATGGCGGGAAAATGTTTCGCTGGGATAGCGAGCAATTTCCTCTATAAACGTACTACGAAGCCCTTGAAACAAACTGTTTCAAGCAAGGCATGGTCAACTAGTCAAAAAGGTCTTAAAATCGCAGTGAAAGGAAGTCAAAGACGTGAATAAAATAAGGTCAAAGTACTGCGTAGCACTATGAAGTAGGTAGGTAAAAATAAAGTAGTAAATAGTGCTAAAAGTGTGAAAATTCCACGACGTTTCGGTTTAAACCCTTCATCAGGTAGCAAAAATGCAACTGATCGTTGACACGGCCAACGTACAATTTAAAAAAATACACAATAAATTGGGCACGGTAAACCTCGGCTAGGAAAACGGGACAGTGGTTAAGTTGGTTACCACAAGTCCAAAAAATGCCAGGAATTGCTGCGTTATAACAGTTCAAGTCTAACGTTCAGGACCATGTGGGGACAGGGTTCCAAGTTTCATGATTAGGCAGGTTTCGGCAGCTAGGGCGGATATGATCGGAACCTCGACACGAGATGGCCCGCCGAAACCATCAAGTCCACGGATATCGAGCATGTTGGACGGGGGATTGAAGTGGGTGGCTACCGGGGAACCCTGGGAGGTTCTGTTTGATTGACCTCAGGTGCTCGGTGACTCGCGTCAGCAAGACGACGTTTTTGTTTATCCCACGTACAGTATATTACAGCGTTTACATACGAGAACGAACAACAACATTGGCTGAAGTACAGGTAAAATGCTGATGAACGTTAAACCGGTTGTTGTTGGGACCTACAATAGATAGGTTTTGTCATAACTGACGCATGAACCACCCGCAAGTATTGCATCTCCCACGGTTGCAAGGAAAAGTTCCTAGGGGTGTCAGGCACTACTGCTTGAGGTTGAGAGGCACGGACCAAGTGCTTAGATATGTTCTTTCAATTCTGAATGCCGTGATGGGGGGATCAGGGAAATGGTCACGGGTGGAGTGGGTCATGACGGAGGGTCTCTACATTCCTGTAAATGGCACGTACAATGGGGGTTACAGATGGGTGAAAGGATAGAAACCAACGGGATACGTCTGGTGGGTGCTGTATGGTCAGTTTTGGGGGCCAAGGGCAGCGGCTCTATCAATTCCTTGTATGCGTTTTCAGGGCATTAGAGAGCACTCTTGTGTGGATACTGGCGTTGTTCAAAGAAAGAAATAATCTGCTTGGAAAACTTTAGCAAATCCTGGTCGTCGCGATCCAAATCCTTCTGGCCAGTAAAAGTTGTGAGAAAGGAATCGAATTGGTACAAGATCTGGGGTGGTTGGAAGGGTACATGAGGTAGTTGTGAGAGTCAGTGGGCTTAAAGTGGAGATTGGACTTGATTTTACGGTCGGAGATGGATAGTTCCGTGTTTAAAAACACTACTGAGGAGTTGGAAATACAGTGAGTGAATTTCAAAAACGGGCAGAACGTTTCAGCAAAGTTAATGAACTCTTCCAAATCGTTTCGAGGACCCACTGCGACCCCAACAATATCGTCAATGTACCTTTTATAAAGTATGGGCTTGATCCCTTTGACTAGTTGACCATGCCTTGCTTGAAACAGTTTGTTTCAAGGCTTCGTAGTACGTTTATAGAGGAAATTGCTCGCTATCCCAGCGAACATTTTCCCGCCATACTTTCTCTTGCTATGGCAACCTTCAGTAAAACTAGGTTTGCCAGCCACATCCACTTCTTGGGCACGTGCCTACGTAGGAAGGTTATCCCAAGAGGTTTCCAACTCAAGTTTCACGTTCATACGTACTCAGACCCCGTTCATAGACGTAACACCACACGTTACCTACGTTCGTGTTCGTTTGGTTTGATGCGTTCTGCTATTAGCGGAATGGTTAGGAAAAATTCCTTATTTGACCGGACCATGAATGAACAAAGGTCTTTTCTTTCTAATTCACTCCCTAACGCTGGCGAAGTACATTTTCTCATCCATGTCTATAACCGTAAACTTTACAACTTTTTACAAGAATCCAAATCTAAGACCTTAGCTTCCTTGTTACCCAAGGAGCATTCCACTCTAACCCCTGGCAGTGACCGTACTCCTAACACTAGATTAGTCGTCACCATCCCCTCTGACATGAAATTATCCTCCCCTGAACGTTCAGTCCTTTCAAAAGGTTTGAATTTTATCCCCCTGAACCCCCTTCCAGATGAATTTTCTATCCGCAGAGACGTGTGTCTCGTTCTGCAGGAGGCTCCGCCTTCGCTTACATTTTGGAGATTCCGATGAAACCGACAACACTTCATCGGAGGACGTGTTCCGTTCATTTCAGTCTAAGCGATCTCCATGGACCCCTAAACCTGGTAAAAGAAAGGTCCTGACAGTGTAATTGAGTCCAATTAATTCCGATTTAGAACGTCTCCTTCCTCCCAAAGTAACTCCCTTTCGTAACATTTTCCGTTTGGACGAGCAGAAGGCCCTTCTGTCCTCAAGAAGAACAAGAATCTTGATTATTAAGGCCTGCTGACAAGGGCGGTGCCACTGTTGTTTGGCGTTCGAGATCTTTATGTTTCTGAAGCTGAGAAACAAACTCTCAGACCAAACAGCATACACCGAACTGCTCGATGGACCCCACTTCTGAAATCCAAACCTGGTCAAGAAAACCTTAGCTACCCTTGTAAGTCAAAAACATCTTCCTGAATCGGCTAAAGCCCTTCTGCACCCTTGCCCACAAATGTCCCAGTTTCTATCTACTGCCCAAAATTCACAAGGCCAATAATCCTGGGTCGTCCCATTGTGTCTTTCCCACAGCCTGCCCCACGGTTCTGATTTCACAGTACGTAGATTCTGTACTTTCCCCATTAGTTTCAACCCTACCTTCGTTTATCCAGGGATACCTCCTCACTTCCTTAGATTAATTCAAAATTTGAGGTTTCCTGAGAATCCCAGTGAACGTACTTTATTCACCATGGATGTCAGCAGCCTCTATACTTCCAATCCCCCATCACGCTGCTTTAGCAGCCATACGCCATTACCTTGATCAACGCCAGGACCCTAACATCCCTACCACCACCTTTCTTCGCTTGACTGAACTAGTCCTCACACAAAATTGCTTTCAGTTCAATGGTCGTTTTTTCCGCCAAATTAAAGGAGTAGTAGCTAGGGCACTAAACTGGGACCTTCTGTGGCCTGCCTCACCATGGGCCACTTTGAGGAGCAGTTGTTCTCACGATACACCGGGATTCAAGCCCATACTTTATAAAAGTGTACATTGACGATATTGTGGGGTCGCAGTGGGTCCTCGAAACGATTGGGAAGAGTTCATTAACTTTGCTGAAACGTTCTGCCCGTTTTTGAAATTCACTCACTGTATTTCCAACTCCTCAGTAGTGTTTTTTAAACACGGACTATCCATCTCCGACCGTAAAATCAAGTCCAATCTCCACATTAAGCCCACTGACTCTCACAACTACCTCATGTACCCTTCCAACCACCCCAGATCTTGTACCAATTCGATTCCTTTCTCACAACTTTTACGGGCCAGAAGGATTTGTTCCGACGACCAGGATTTTGCTAAAGTTTCCAAGCAGATTATTTCTTTCGGTTGAACAACGCCAGTATCCACAAAGAGTGCTCTCTAATGCCCTGAAACGCATACAAGGAATTGATAGGGCCGCTGCCCTTGCCCCCAAAACTGACCATACACCCACCAGACGTCCCGTTGGTTCTATCCTTTCACCCATCTGTAAACCCCCATTGTACGTGCCATTTACAGGAATGTAGAGACCCTCCGTCATGGACCATTCCACCCGTGACATTTCCCTGATCCCCCCATCACGGCATTCAGGAATTGAAAAAGAAACATATCTAAGCACCTTGCCGTCGTGCCTCTCAACCTCAAGCAGTAGTGCCTGACACCCCCAGGAACTTTTCCTTGCAACCGTGGGAGATGCAATACTTGCCCGGTGGGTCAGTTATGACAAAAACCTTTCTATTGTAGGTCCCAACAACAACCGGTTTAACGTTCATCAGCATTTTACCTGTACTTCAGCCAATGTTGTTTACGTTCTCGTATGTAAACGCTGTAATATACTGTACGTGGGAGAAACAAAACGTCGTCTTGCTGACCGAGTCACCGAGCACCTGAGGTCAATCAAACAGAACCTCCCAGGGTTCCCGGTAGCCACCCACTTCAATCCCCCGTCAACATGCTCGATCCGTGACTTGATGGTTTTCGGCGGCCATCTCGTGTCGAGGTTCCGATTCATTGACCGCCTAGCTGCCGAAAACCGCCTAATCATGAAACTTGGAACCCTGTCCCCACATGGTCTGAACGTTAGACTTGAACTGTTATAACGCAGCAATTCCTGCATTTTTTTGACTTGTGGTAACCACTTAACACTGTCCGTTTTCCTAGCCGAGGTTTACCGTGCCCAATTTTATTGTGTATTTTTTTTAATTGTACGTTTGGCCGTGTCAACGATCAGTTGCATTTTTGCCACCTGATGAAGGGTTTAAACCCGAAACGTCGTGGAATTTTTCACACTTTTAGCACTATTTACTACTTTAGTTTTACCTATATATATATATATATATATACATACATACATACATACATACATACATCGAAAAGACCACGGTCCCTTCTTCAGAAGCACGTTTAAACAACTAACGAATAAACGATAGAACAGAAAAATTCAAACGGAGAAAAAGGCCAGTATAAAACGATCAAAGGGTCAAAAGGTCAAAAGCGAACTCAAACCTAAAGTGGTAAACAAGACCAATAAAAGGAAGTACGAACATAACAAAGGAAAGACAAAAACTTTTCCAAAGAAGTAAGAGACTATTTTTTTCGAGAACGGCGCTTACTATTTTGGCAATTTAAGCCATCATTAATATTTAGGCCTTTCGGGTAGACACAATCTAACCTCCAAATCCATTCCTTTTCTTTTTTATCCAAAACTGTATCCCGATCTGTCAAACTACTAGAAATAACAACGTCTAAGATTTGGAGATAGAAGAAATCTGGGGAATGATCTCTGAGATACTTGTAAAGCTCCTTAGAAAGGTTAGGCAAATCCAGCCTCTCCAATTGCTTTGTATGTACTAATTTTGTACATACTCGTGTCATTTACCTCTAAAGATACCGCATGAACGGGTGAAAGTGCTTAGGATTTAATACATTTTATGATACCATTTTGGTGGTGTTTTGTGAAGTCATTTCAACTTTTCTTTCTATATTTACACATCACGACGTGTTTTGCTTATCTTCTATCCATCTATATATATATATATATATATATATATATATATATATATATATATATATATATATATATATATTTAAACATATATATATGTACTTTAAAGACATAAAGCGATGCCCTTCTCATTCGTTAAAACGTACTTCTTACACACACACACACACACACACACACACATGAACTTGTCTTCCTATCAGACCGAGGACCTGAACAATGGATTTGAGGTCCTCTGAAGGAAATTCAATAGATTTGTCAAGTCCTCGAAAGTTTGAACAATAGAGAGTCTATTGTCAAGGTTAGGGTTAAGGAAGTAAACACAAAGGAAATAACAATGAGGTCCTCGGATCCGTATGTAATATCGACTTGTATGGGTTTTGTGTTTTGAGTGTTGTGCGTGTGTGTGTGAATCTATAATATTGCTGAACAAAAAGAACTAATAAATAAAAGAATAATATATATATATATACATATATACATGTACATATATAATATGTATATAATCACTATATCACTATGTATTATATATAACGCTAATTCCCACCTTAAGGGGAAAATTGTTATATCTGCTTGCACAAAGGGCGAAAATGATAATAAAATACATAAGAAATAAATTCGCCGCTCCTAACGTCTAAATATATAATTAACGTTATTTCAATGGCCAGCCAATCCGTTCGTGTTAACAGCTAGGTGTCCGTAAATTGACAACTTCCGAAGTAAGTAAGTGCATCTAGGTTTGTAAATCTAAGAGGGCGCCCTTGTAAGTTTACGTATTTCCTATAGAAAAAGTGTGTGGAAACGTTAAGGCCGAAACTTATATTTCACACCGAAAATTTTTTTCCCCTTAAGGTCGACTTTTCAACAACAACTTTTCCCCCTAAGTGCCGACGAATTAGTGAAATATATACCTGTGTATATTAATATATATACATATAATATATATATAATTACTCGACATACCATTCGTTCGACCACCCTACCACCCGTTCTGGAAAATCTGAATTATTGAAGGAAGACAAATCTTTATCCGAACATTTCAGTGCACCTTCCTCCACTTGCTTTAAAGCCCAACCACGAGAACTCCTCCCTCAAGACCGCGAAATCAAACAGCATCAAGGCGTGCGGGGACATACCAGACATTGTCGTGCAAAAAGGGAAGGGGAAAGGACGGGGGGCGGGGGGGGCTGAAAATCCCCCTTGACATATTAGCTCCTAGATTAACATTATGTCTGAAAGCCAGTTAGTATACGAGTATTTGTTTATTGTTTGATGTGGCGGAAAGGGGGAGGAGGGCCTGAAGCCGGAAAAAGCCACCCCCTTGATCCGCGCGCCTGAGCATAATGCCTTGTCCCTCAGACCCCCCTACCCCGCCGGAGCGGACAGAATTTTTTCGGTTTCAGCTCATCGCTACGAAAAAACCAACGTCCACAGGACTCGTTGAGCCAAAAACCATTTCAATTTCCGTCCGATTAGTTAGTTAGATAAGATTTAAAGGGGAGTAAAATGCAGACCACACCCAACTTGAAGTAGTGTATTAGACTGTCCCTGTTGTTCATGATTTTGGCTCTTGAGAGTCATGTGACAATATTTTTTCTCCTCAAATGTGAAAATTTTACAAGAAGTAGACTGTATTGGGTTTTACCTTTGAATATGCAATATTGAAAGTCCCTAAACATATTATGTAAAGATACTGTGACGAGAAATAAGAAGGACAATTGTAGAGATTTAGCTGTTGCTTCAAAATAAGTTTGGGGGCGACTAGCTGTTGACCTTTAAACGACACCATGGCACCAATCAACGAATGCCGTTATTATCAGTGCTCAACTAGTTCAAAACAGTAAAGTACGGTTTCAACTACGGTTTAAGTTCAAGTTTGATTTCCAAATACAGTTCAAAAAAAAAAACGGTTTGCCAAGTCCTCCCCTTTTGTTACTAAGGGCGATTGTGCTGAAGTAAGGCTATTAAATGGACTCACATTACAAAGAAGAAACACGGGCTACTATCGCACAAACAGTACGTAGAGCAGGCCATTCTCTACTAAATTCAGTGAAGTGCCCACTTGAGCCACTTGATTGTATAAACATACAAGGGGAGTGCCACCATCCAACCTGGTGACCGTTCGTCCTGTGGGAGCAAATTATATTCGAAACGATGTTTATCACAAGAGGCCCATAGCCCAAAATAACCCAAGGGTTTTGGAGGGGGCACACACCGAATGTTGGACATTCGTCGACCATGGGAGAGGGGGTCTAAGGGGGAGGGGTGCCCACCAAGGGGAGGGTGCCCCTCCCCTTCGAAAATTTTGCCTATTTTAAGGACATGCAAAAATGGTTGCACAGCTTTTCTCCCATTTTTCTCCCTATATTTTGTATTCCAAAAAGGCTGGTCTCATAATAAATTTTTCTCCTCCTTTCAGTGCTAAGACCTGATCACAATTGCTCATATCAATAATATTGTATACGGTAAACGTTTCGCATTGTATAACATTTCCCCGTGTTCTGTCGCTGTTTAGTGAAGCGTTGCAACTGTGTAGGCTTGCATTACAGGGACTTCCCCACCTGTTAACCTACAGTAACTTGTAGCTACCGGGTACTCGTAAGTGCGCCCCCCAATTTAACAGGTTTTTCTGAGCGTCTAGTGAATGTGGCCGCAGCGCGCGGTTCTAGATCGAGACTTTTAGGGGGGGCTTTAGGGTGGCTTGAAAACGGAAAAAAAGAATCATTTAAAATTTTTCTCCTCAATGTTATGGTAAATCGGCACAACGCGCACGCTGAAAACCAATGATAATAAAAAACGGGGGGGTAAGGTTTATTTTGATTAGGGGTATGGGTTGAGTGATCGCCCCCACCCGTCCTGGGGGAGGGGTCTGATGTGAGGGGAGGGCCGTGCGTCCCTTTTCACTCATTGGGAGAAATTTTTGCTAATTCAAGGTTGCTACGATGCAAAATGGTGCGTTTCTTTGGGTAAGTTTTTGACTATCTATGAACCGGATTAAAATGTTCATAACTTTGTGAATTTCTAATTTTGGGTTTGGGGGAGAAAGGAGTGAGAAAAGAGGGCTTACTTAGGGGAGAGGTCTAAGGGGAAAGGGTGTTCCCCTCCCTTTGAGAAAGTTTTTGCGAAAAATATTTAAAGGTTTCCTAAGATGCAAAATGGTGCGGTTATTTGGGGTTATTTTTTGACTGATATATATGGCTGGAGAATGTTCATAACTGTGGAATTCTAATTTTTTGGTTGGGGAGGTGAAAGGGAACAGAGGGCGAAAGCCCCGCGGGGCGTCCTAGGGGAGAAGTCTAAAGGGAGGTGGTGTTTTTTCCCCTCTCCTGTGAGAAATTTTGGTTTTACTTTAAGATTGCTAAGAGTGAAAAAGGGTGCTGGTCGTTCGGGACAGTTTGACAGATTAATATGGGCTGGGGAAAAATGTTTCATAACTTCGTGAATTTTTAATTTTTTTGGTTTGGGTAATTAAAAGAGGGCTGTTCTTAGGGTCGATCCGGTCTAAGGGGAGGGGTGTGTTTTGAGAAATTTTGGTTTTACGTGAAGATTACTTAGATGCAAAATGGTGTTGTCTTTGGGATATTTTCGGACCCGATTTATATGGGGCTTTACAAAACACTTCTAATATTTTTGGAGCGTGGAAAAGGAGCAAGCCTTTTTTTTCTAAGGGTTAATGTATCAACAAAACCTCCCTGAGTCCCCTTTTGGACACATTACTGCCTTTCTAGTCGGAGAACGTTTTTTACGCAAAAAATACGTGCGTGGAACGTCCACAGAAATATTCTCAAACTATAAAGATAAATTTGCCTCTTGTTTCATTTGTGCATTATAAAATCGTATCTAAAGGCTAGTAGAAGAAACAGGAATGATGGGCCTCTTGGAAAGCTCTGGATTATTAACTATATTGGATGTCAGATATAGTGCCTACCCCCGCCCCTCCCTCTTTTCTTCTCCTTTCCCGTCTATCTGTGCCTACTCTTTTACTCTTTTCCTGCAAATTACAGGGGAAAATAGGCCTCCCTCCTCTCCCCAGGAGTGGTCACCGCCCCCTAGACCATGACATAGATGTAACGTATATACAGGCATATAGTTTTTTTTATTTGGAAGAATGTAGCAAACGTTACTAAGCGGATACAAACAGACCAACTGGACCTGTTTCCCCACACACACCAACATTAATGGGATAAATAACGATTTCGGATTTTGTAGATTTTTGACTTGGAGAAGGACTGGCTAGTATAGCTTTGACTGAGATCAGCGTACGAAATAACTGACTCTATTTTGAACCTTCCAATCAGATGATTTAATCCGTTAACTTTGTATTTAACATGTGCGTACATACTACCATAGATGTTACTTATCTGAACACAACACCCCAACTTCCATTTGTATCAGAAATCGTGATACCTAATATGTCAATTGCGAGACACAAGGACGACAGTTTCCCATCGTTTAAAAGAATTCTAAATCCACCGTAACCAAAGATGTGCACAAGTGTCATTGGGCAATTTTTGTTTTTTCCTCAGTACACCGCAAAATAGCATGAACACAACCTCCTGAAAATTTGGGGGGATTTAAGCGAAATTTTGGGGGGCTTGAGCCCCCCCAAAGCCCCCCCGTAAAATCCGCGCCTCGTGGAATGTCTGAATAATAGGTGTACTTTCCGCCGCTCTGTTCCATTTGTCATGCGATAGCCAGCCTCTGCCTGCGACGCCGCAGCATCGATCTGAAATGGTTGCCGCGCGCCACAAGTTGAGGGGAAATGCCTGACCGTAGCAGAAAAAAAAGTTAGTCACGGTGGTCAATGTAAACTCGATATACCATTCAAGTGGTGGTATTACGTGGTACCCGTGTGTGTGCGTAACCTAAAGGGGGCGGCAAGCACACAGACGGCGACCACGCACGGACTACTCACCCTCATGAGATAAATCCTGGCTATCACATCTGATTATTATCATTATTTTTGTAACGAACTTACCGAAAAAATTTATAACCAATATGTAAGGTAGTAGCACCACTGAACTGTTGTATGTCAGTATCATGCTGTGTGTATTAGCCGTGCCGCCTATATTACTAGTCATTAACGATGTTAACGCGCGTGGAGCGCGCAGAAATTTTGGCTATATTTTCGGGCAAGTCGTTACAACATGTGGCCAGCAGCCCAGCCGCCAGCCTCCCCCCCCCCCCGAAATCAAATGGACTCCTACGCCCATGCGCATGAAAACAAGGATAATGATCTAACGAATGATCCTGGGAACCCATCACCTCAAAAAAACCTAAAGGAAAAATGGGATAAAGGGAGAAAATAGAATTAAAGCATAAAATATGAAAAATAAAAAATAAAAAGGGAAACTACAAATTTAAAATACAAGTAAAAGCAAAGAAAAAATAAAAACAAGCAAATTAAAAGAAAACAATCAAAAGTAAAAGAAAAACTAATGACGAAAGGTTTAAAAAATTAAATGCAGAAAGGAATAAAATAACAGCCAATAAAACAGCTTACGAACTTTCCTAGTTTTTAGGATACTTTAGCTTATCGGGTACAGACTTTCATTCTTCTCTTGTTTATTTTCGCCGTTTTTAAAAATGCTACAATTACAGGGCTGGAGCCTGCGGGGGGCAGGCGGGCAACTCCCTCCCCTGAGTTTCCAATCGATAAATGAAAGTTGACCTCGAGAACAAACATTCTTCAATGCTGAAAATTCACTCTCCGATTATGATTTCAAAGCCCTCCCCCCTCCCCCAAGAAAAAAACTTGGAAAATTCTCATTAAGAGTTCCCTTTTTCCCCCGAAATTTTGCCGGGGCAATCCCCGGACCCCCGCCGTGGGTGCGTTCTTATGATGCCGGCGGGTTCTCCTCCTGACCGAAATGAACTATCTTCTCCTACAAGACACACCTTACGCTTCTAAGATAAAATAGCCCCTATTGTTACCTTTAATTATTATCTAACTCAATCAGCTGGTAAAGATCTTAATTTATTAAAGGACTAAGCAGTCGCCGGGGGGGGGGGGGCAACGTTATTTTAAAACAACAGCTTAATCTCAAAAGTCCTCCTATTCCACTTCGAATAACATTTTAAATATGTTGAACATAATATTGCATATTCATGTAAACCAATGAGGTTAGGTACCATTTACGTGAATTTTACAACTAGGAAAACTTGAGAAGTACATTGTATGATGATTCTCAAAAGCCATTCATGGAAAGGATACCGGTACAACTTCGTTTCGATTGGGGCGCTGCATGTACTGAAATCACATCTACTTGTTCAAGATTTCTTGAAGTCTAATTTTTTTCTAAAAGCAATTAATCTAAAGTGAAGATGTTTCATTGCAAATTTTAGGTCTGGGAGACATTTGGAAGCGAACATTTTCCTCAGGAGGCCTAATACCCCACGGAATACGCCCAACTCTCTATCCGCCACTTGGTTGATTCCCCAGTGGCGTACTCAGTAGAAGCCGGCATGCACGTTGGTACCATCCTTGTCCTAGGCCATGACACAGCCGAAAATTCAGTAACAATTAAAATTTCGATCATGTTAATCAGTCCAAAACCCACGCTTTTACTAGAAAACACCATTTTGGATATGAGGAAAACTTAAGACCAAGAATATGACGGTCTTCAAAGCGTAGAGGTGTCATCTTTCCCCGCCGAGGCAACATCGATCCCATCGAATCACCCCCCCCCCCCTCCCACCAAAGAAAAAAAATTACCACTTAATGTGGATTCACTAAACATATAATCAATTCCAGACTTTGCCAATCATTTACCAAAGAGTGCTCATTTGAATCCAAGCCACCTCACACAAGACGAAAATTTCTCACAGATATAAAGTGTCATATCCCCTCAAGTTTCGTCTTCAGTAAACAGCACAGTCTGACTTAACAACACCCAGTCCCAAAAATATAGGGAAGAACATCAGTAAATCATGACATTTGTGACAAGATACAATGGTTCGAGGCTTGCAATGGCACAATACACTCAGCTGTAAAAAATGATTAACACTTTTGGTAACAGATTATAAACGCTCTTGGGTTTTAGTAACCGAAAAAACAATACAAATCATTGTCAAAATTAAACGTCTAAACGCAACTTGACATTAACGCCACTTAACGCCATCTCGTAAACACGATTTGGTTTTATTTCATACTTGTACACAGCAAGTTGTTTTTAATAAAGAAAAATTACATATATATAATTATATAATCGTGTTTGCGGAGTGCATTTTAATTGAGGGTCATTATCTTTATCAGTGTTAATATTCATTCAGTCATTTACTGTGCTCATTCATTTTGTTGTTCGTTTCGGATTCTTAAACGTCATAATGTGTTAAAACAATGAAGACGTCTCTATTTACAGTGTCTCTTGCACCTAAGCCAACATTACATCTAACCATCCCCTCAGCACCCTCCCCTTGGAATGGCATGGTGGGGGGGGGGGGGGGTGGGGGGGGGGGGGGGTGGGGGGGGGGGGGGGTGGGGGGGGGGGGGGGTGGGGGGGGGGGGGGGTGGGGGGGGGGGGGGGTGGGGGGGGGGGGGGGTGGGGGGGGGGGGGGGTGGGGGGGGGGGGGGGTGGGGGGGGGGGGGGGTGGGGGGGGGGGGGGGTGGGGGGGGGGGGGGGTGGGGGGGGGGGGGGGTGGGGGGGGGGGGGGGTGGGGGGGGGGGGGGGTGGGGGGGGGGGGGGGTGGGGGGGGGGGGGGGTGGGGGGGGGGGGGGGTGGGGGGGGGGGGGGGTGGGGGGGGGGGGGGGTGGGTGGGGCGGGGGCGGCTGAGGGGGGGAGGGGGGGTGGGTTTGGGGGGGTTGGGGGAGGGGGGGAGGGGGGGTGGGGGGGGGGGGGGGTGTGAGGGGGGTGGGGGGGGTCCGGAGGGGGGTGGTGGGGCTGTGGGGGGGTTGGGTGGGGGGGGGGGGGGGTGGGGGGGGGGGGGGGTGGGCGGGGGGGGGGGTGCGAACAATACTGGCACACTCGATCAAAGCCTAGGATAGTACACATTTTACAATGGAAATCTGCACGAAAGTAAAATAAAGTTTATTATTTGACTGCCTACATAAAACTTACAAGCTAAAGCCTTCAATGCTCCAAAGCTTCCGTGCTCGAATGTTAGTGGGGTTGTACTTTTACCTCACCTAACACTGTCTCAATCGTATACGGTCTATGCGCCGTAATCGAATTACCACCCCATCGGCACCACTGCCGTATGTCAGTATAACCCTTCGCCTTTATGATTTCAAATTCAAAGAAAACCACGTTTACCGACAGTGTTATGACCATCATGTCCGATCAGGGAGTTGCCATTAGAGGGCAACTCCATTGGTTCAGATCCGCCATTACAAGAAAGCAGTAAATTGCTTCACATGGTACCTGTACTACAGAAACAGGCTGGTGATAACATTGTGTAGTAACATGGTATGTGTGTACTGTACCTATGCGTGTTGCATTGTGATGTTGATGTAGCAGCTACTTATCCTGACACCAAGATGAAAACCTGGGGAAATGCATTTAATGGACTAAAAAAGTGGCAAGCACGAGAAAGGAAACAGTCCAAAATTTACACTTTTCACGCAGGTTTTATCATAGCGATCGACCTTGGTAACCGGTACAAAGGGCATGCAACAACTGTATCAAATGTCCGCGGGATTTTTTTTTTTTTTTTACCCCCCCCCCCCCCCCCCAACGGGGGCCCAAAACAACACAGTTCCTAAGTGACGCACATGCGTAACACGATTTGGGAAAACTTTTTGGAAGCCTAACTCTTCAGGGTGGATGAGGCGTGTATTTTTCTCAATTTTCGAGCGGAAAACAAGTTGTAAACCAATGGAAAGGTTGATTTTCGTTGTAGGAAACGTATTCCTAAAGATCACAAAGGGTTAAACAGTTAAAATTTTCACGTGCATCGCCACTTTAAACTTTCATAAATTGAAAACTTGAAAAGTGGAAGGCTAGCATTTTCTACAAGGCACTTGTGACAGTTGAACTGTAATGTTGTACAGCTTAAATGCCACCAAATGCTCATAGTAAATGCAAGCCTTTCACTTTCAAAAGGTTTTCAAATTTTATAAATTTCTGTGTCAAAAATCTTGCATATTAAAGGGAATTTTCATGATCCAAGGACAGCATTCTCCCAACTATGCATCTTCTGCTCCCCCATAACTTATGAGGCTCTCCTTGTGCAAGAAAAACCGTTTATTGCTTAAGCCAGTCCTGGTGAGCACACAAGGCTATAAAATGTAATAAAAGTACTCTCTCTGCTGGTGGAATGTTGGCAGCTACTCTGCATATTTCAAAATTTTCCCAAAAAAAAACTGATGTCAGTCAAAGAGCAGTCACCAAGTGAGAATTTTGGTATGACATACACTAAAAATTATACTTTGGGGTGATGAAAGTCTGTCTTAATGCTTAATATGTTATCTGAAGATGTGTATAATCAAACAAACATAACGGACAAAATTTGGAAGAAATTCAGAAAGTAAAGAGAATCTTTAGAGAATATTTAGGAGTTAGTTGTATTATATAGTGTGGATTAATTCGGACGGATGGTATCCATAGCTGTAGGTAATGTGAGGCAAAGACCGTAGGTCTGTGGGAAATTGTAAAACGTGACAAATTAATGAATATTTATGAGTGTGATATATGAAATGATTCATCGTGGAAAGATTTAATGTTCTATCAACTCGCCTGTGCTCGTTGAATAGAACGTTCAGACCTTTCAAATCATTGAAATTCGGCATATGATGGCAGAACCTAATTAAGGCACAACAAGAAAGTTTCATTTTAATGAAAAACAAGGAAAAGATGCGAATCTGTTTTGTACCTACAATCTTTGGAAGGACTAATCTGTATACCGCTCTGTTGTAGGCTTTGCCACATTAAGTTGAGGCTGAATTCATTGGGAGGCGTGCTGAAATATATGGACTTTCGCAGCATTAGCCAGGAGCTGTTGTAAGCATGCTGCAGCGGAAATTGACGCGCTGATGGCAGTAATTCATTGACTTCCATCGGTTTGGATTGGTGCACAAAATTTGAACGTGGCCTACTAGGTTTATTACATATAAATCAATAGTAAATCCAATACACAATGTACAATCCAATGGTCAGTGATTTATTGATTCGCGGAATAGCTTGTACGACGTGCAGTGATCGCGACCAGTGCCGTGGTTAGTATATAGTAACCCATACTGTGAGTTAATATAATAACCATGGTCGAGCACCACATTTGTGATGATCGTACCGAATCAAGCATGGCTATGTGACCATCAATTTTTCCAACCAGATGTAGAGAAATTTAATAAGTTGTTTATATAAAAATGGTACTCCCTGCTTGACTTTCATGAGCCTTATTTCTGTACAGGCAAGCACATATCTGGTTACAAAGCAAGCATATTGTTACAGTAAGTGCATACGTATGTCTAAGTAGGCTATGGAGCCGTACTGTTCAAATACTGTAGTATTCTTCCTAGTAATACAGTAATGCAGTGTGTTCAGTTTGTATTACGTAGCAGTGTCTCTGGAATTGTTTTAAGTGATAGATTTAGTGGGATATCAATCTGTTTTTCACAGGATGACAGAATGAACAGCAACTTTTTTTTTTTCAAACAGTTACAGAATAGTTTGGCAGGAAAAGTGCTATTGATATGAAAATTTTTTATGTCTGTGAAGATGCCAAACAACTGTAATTTTACACACTATCATGTAATTATGGAAGCACAAGGACTACACAAGTAATAACACAAACTACAACTAGAAGAACAGAGTCTCAATGATAAATGACTGATTCCCCCCCCCCCCCCCCTTTTGATGGAACATAATGCAGGTTGTGGTAGGATCAAAGGATAAATGTTGCCTCTCATGTGTTATACAGGAGGATACTGTCTTGTACATCTTCGTCATTTACATATCGGGCAAGGAGTCCTTTCCTTGCAGGTGTTATATTCTATATTGGCATTCTATTCTGCCAGGGCCTCAAGCTGTGCTGGTCAAAAAGTTAACAAATGGCAGATGGAGAAGGCAGGCTTTACGGAGAAATGCAGAGACTGTTTATAGATGAGTGTTTTAGGCGTGAGAATGAACCCAACCAAACCAACGCATTCATACGTTATCAATTGATGAGCAATGAAAGGTGGTCTACTGTAGTGATACAGTCCGAACACGGAGCTCTTTGAAGGTGCCATGTTTACTTTCAAAGGGTAAGGCAGTAAGCATCTAACATAGGTGAGCAGATTCAGTAAAAAGGTTTCAGAACCCATGTTCGTTTGCCAATCACGCATACAAGAACATTATATTCGAGTAGTAGCCTTATGAAAAACATAAAAAGACAAAAGTTCACGTGAACTAAGACCACTAGATTTTTGGTAATACAATTTCCTACATGAGACTGTGCTTCATTTATGAAGATTTTCTCTCCTTAGTATCACACTGAAAAGCATGGGCAGCTCTAAAGAAGTTTGTTTGGGGGGGGGGGGCCAAACTCCGGTATCTCAGGAGGTCGAAGACCACCCGCAATATAATGGTTAGATTAGGATAGTACTAGAGTATTGTTTAGTATGGTATTTGTGTATTACAGCGATGCCAATGGGAGTTTCAAAAGCCCTTCAAAAAACATTTCAGCAGTCATCATGAGCTGGACTACTTTACAAATAAAATACAACCCATATGACGATTGCTACTCATGGAGGGGGTAAGAGCGGTGAAACAGGCAGCGGTTTGATCCATTGTCACTATTAAAATGAGCCTAACTTTCAATATTTTGTTGTTTCTTTCATGTGCAAAATATGTTTCAGCTTTGCCAAAGAAGCCATAAAATGTTGGTTTTCTGGACTGTTTCTTAAATTTCGAGCACTGAAGACACTTGAAAACAATGAAAGTAACAGCAGCACTAGTTTGGTTATCAGTACTGGTCTGAAAACGAAATATTTTAAAGTGGGAGGGGAATTCCCTAATTCAGAATGACGGTCTTATCCTATATACAAAATAGCTAGGCCACTAGTCAAAGTCTCCATTACACTGAGCTTAGATTGATGTTGGTGTGTTATTCTAAATCAATTGAAACGTTTACTTTAGCACAGGGGTGGAGTAACCTTTGTTAAAACAGTCCATTTGACAGTCATAAGAATGCTGGTGGCCAACGGCGCTGTCAATTTTGGACAAAGGAAGGGGAAACACTAATTCATGGGAAAACAATAGTTTAGGTACATGTCGTACTTTTCGTAAAACGATGCTATTAATCTGGCCAGGTGACATACGGGGCAAAACTGCTTTAGTGGGATGACAATCAACATGGCGAATGGGTTGTGTATCTGGAAGACCCCGAAAGCTATGAAGTGTCTGCAAAACTATGGGACATAAAATCAGCTTACCGGGTACACTATGTAAATGACATTCGATTGCTAAAGCTCAATCATATTAAAAAAACACAGCGTGATCATTTGGTGTTGATTACCTTCGCTGACTAATGGCAGGCCATTCTGATGTCTGAAGTACAATCGTAGCAAAAAGACAACTAAGTAAACGAGCGTGAAGGCGCCGAAAAAATGCGTTTGAAGCGCTTTATAAGTTTAAACCTCACATTGCATTGGAAAAAAGTATTCACTTCTTAATTTTAAAACCCACTCAAGGTAAAAGGGAGGGCTAAACCATCTGTTTATGTATTGTAATTTGTTCTTTTTGAAATTGAAGACCATGCTTTGCAAAATTTTGGGGGGGGGAAGTGCCCATATGGGCGAGCTGATTAGGCTGAAAAGTCACAGCATTGTTCTTTGATACAGAAAAAGAGCTATCTCATGAGATACTAGACCAGGCGAAGATCGACATTTCAAAAAAGGGGGGGCACAAAGCCCCTTGAATATTCCCCTAGAAACATTATGATAATTTCAGGTACACCTGTATTTGTTGTGTTGAGGGCAAAAAGAGGGGGGCTCGAGCAAGGAAAAAGCCCCCCAACCCCCCCCCCCCACCTCTTGACTGCCACCTGAGAACTGTACAGCCCTGTTACACCTGGGAGCAACACCGAGGCACATAAATGTATGCTGTACCAGCATCCTCATTCTTTGGTTTGAGGGTGCTCAATTAAAGTACATCTAGTATTTTCTTCATGTTGAAAGTTTATGTGATGTGTACCAGTATGCCTTAATAATTTTTTATATTTACCATGTCCCACTTTGTGAAAAGATGGCCAGTTTAGCAGTTTTCTCCATGAGGTGGGTTTGTTACAAGCCCTTGTACTTCGTAAACTCTCAGTTGGTTTGCATTAAGTTCATAGTGGTGGGGACTACGTACAGGAGACACAGGAAAAGAGGTCATGTAGTCGGTTCTGTGTGTGATAAACTCCCCTCAGACAAGTCCCCTTTGTACAATCTCCTCCCATTGCAATTAACATCAACCTATAACCCACCAGAAATTTGGAAGGTTGTCCAGGATAAAATTGTCCTGGGTGTGTCTAGAAGTGAGAGTTAGATGAGGTTTAAGCTCAGTTTTTAACAGTTGGTTAAGAGGGCCAGCCAAGGCCTTTTTTCCAGTTTTTCCAGTTTTTAAAGTCTCAGTATGACTGGCCAGGAGTCAAACCCCAGACCCTCGGCTCGTAAGCGATGTCTCTAACCACTTGCAGCTAGAAGGTCTGAGGTTCAACTCTGGCCGGGTCTAGGAGGGAATTGTTTGGGTGGGAATGTTGGAAGTGTCCAGTCACCCAGACATTCCAGAAAAGCAGTTCATACTCTGCGATAGTTACAACTGATTCCTTTTGAGTTGTTACGATAAAGGTGCAGTGTCCATGTACTACTCCATCACTGAATGGGTCAGGAGATCATATTTATCAGAAGGATCAATAGTCCTTATTACAGCCAAAATGTAACTTCGGGTAATCGTAAATGTGGCCAAATGCTAATAATTTGATAAACTTTGCCAGTGTAGGTTGTACAGATAGGTGCTGTACTGTGGACTGAATTCTCCAGGCACTTAGAAAAAACCAAGTCACATCTGTGTTAATTGTGTGTTATAGTCATGATGAAATTTGAACATGCAATGGTAATGTGCCTGTCAGCTGTCCTCTTTCCTCTTGAAAAGAAGCCATAAAGGTGGTCTGAGTTAAAAAACAAATTTAAAAATTTAATTGGCTATTATTCTCTTGGGCCATCAATGACTTCAAAAAATTAATGTTTTGTAATCGTTCTACCTTCAGGACACAGTTGCCACTGCTATGAGCAGCCTGTGTCAGGGAATTACCCCAAAGTATGAAGGAGCTGTTGAGTCTTATGCTTCAAGAGAAGAACCAAAAATCCACCCCGCCAGCAATCAGGACAAAAGAAACTGAGGACATCAGTTTGAGTGATTGTTTCCAAAGATCCTAGTAAGGTGAATTACTTCTTCATACTTAGGCCTTCTGTTTTCATATTTTGGTATGCTGAAATTTCTTACATAAATGTTGGGTCAGAGAGATTTTTTTCATGCACGTCCTTGACTGGGTGAGGTTTACATTATTATTAAAGACAGGCGATCATCACCATAAGTTAATTTTGGTATGGATTCAAAACTCTAGTTTGGACTTCTATCGCTTGTCATCAAAGTTGAAAAATTCAAAGGATGCAGAGCAGGGCATTTTACCAGTGACAGAAGAGTATTCTGATTAACAATGAGGCCTTGTGTGCTCACCAGGACATGCGCTTTTTAAGCAATAAAACTAGGTTGGGTCTACACAAGGAGGAGCTGAAGCAGTTGTGGGAGGGGCTAGAAGTAAATTCGTTGGAGAGGGAACTGCGGGATGACAAAATTCCTTAAAGGCTTCATAACATGTAACAATGTTCATAACATTGCACCATATTTGGCATTAAGCACCCTTAATTACACAAAGTATCCTGGAGGGTGAGGGAAGTACTCCTTCTCTTGAACCCCCACCCTGAGGGCCATTCACAGTATGGCTTTGTGATGGGTAGTGGGGCAGGAGGCGGGGGAAGTTTGAGTTTAATTTTTCAAAAAGTTTGAAAGGACTGCCTTGGAATCAGGCAAAATTTATAGTCATGCTTTAGTGAACTTTGCACAAGCTAGTCAAATTGCTATGCCAAATGTAAATGGAAGTAGATGTTTGTATATAAAGATATTCATTACTATATAACAAGAGCATATTTTAAATACTAATATTCGTATATGAAGTATAAGGACAGACCTGCGTCAAAGTCCATTTGGTGAGCTCTAACCTAAGGCATGGTATGCAGAATTCATTAAGGAGTCTCTGTGGGACATGCGATATATTTTGGCACTAAATTAATAACATTCATGCGAAATAAGCAGAATAATGTGTTTGGGTAACTTTTACTATTCTATGCAATATTATGTTCAGAAAAGTCATTGGAAAAATGGTTTGTGGGGGCAATACAGGGCTAGAGAGTAGATTATGTTAATTGTTTTTAGTAAGGTGGGGTAAGGCTAACTCTTTTAAGTAAGTTCTAAAAAAAAGAGTTAGCACTTACCCCACCTTACTAAAAAAACAATTAACTAATCTCACAAAATCCTAGCCCTTTATTGCCCCCTACAAACAGTTTTCATGGACTTTTCCTGAACATACATATTGCATATATATTAAAAAAAGTTTACCCAAACACATATATTCTGCTTATTCTGCCATGAATTTATTAATTTCGTGTCCAAAATTACTATCAACATGTCACACAGATAACAATACCTGTAAATGAAATTCTGATACACATGCCATTAGGTAGGACCTCGCTCCAAATGGACTTGGAACATGCAGGTCTCGTCCCCTTATACCTTCATAATCGAATAATTTAGTATTAAAAATAATGCTCTTGTGTATATAGTTAATGAATAATCCTAATATATACAAAACATCTAACTTCACATTTTTACATTTGCATAGCAATTTGACTACTTGTGCATAGTTCACCTAAAATGCAATGACTTAATAAATTATTGCCTGGCTTCCACAGGCAGTCTTTCAAAAAAACTTTTTTTTTTGGAAATATTCACCTCAAACTTTCCCCCGACCTATCCCTGCCCCACTACCCATCACAAAGCCATATACTGTGACATGGCCATCAGGTGTGGGGGTTCAAGAGAAGGAGTAACCTTCCCTCACCCTCCAGGAATAACTTTGTGTAATTTAAAGAAGGTGGGGGGCTTAGATGCAATATGGTGCATATTGTTAATGAAAGGACAATTGTTTGCACATGTTCTATGAATCACATTTAAAGGACACTTTTTGTGTCCCACTCCCCGACAGTTTCCAACTCTCCCAGCTAAGTTACTGTCTAGCCCCGCCCACAAACTGCCTTCAGCTCCTCCTTGTTGTAGTACACACAACCTAGTTTATTGCTTAAAGCCACTTGTCCCTGGTGTAGCACACAACAAGGCACATAATGTAGTAAATCCAGAATACCTCCCTTTCATGCTACTGTGTAAAATGTCACCCTGCTCTGCATCCTTTGTGAATTTTCAAACTTTGATGCGCACAAGCGACATAGAACGTCACAGAACTGAGTAAGTTTTTGATACTCCCATAACCAAAATATGTACTCTAGGGTGATGAGGCGCCTTGTCTTTAATAATAATGTAAACCTCACCCAGTCAAGGACAGGTGCATGAAAAAAATCATCTTGATCACAAACATTTTGTAAGAAATTTCAGCATAACCAAAATATGAAACAGAAAGCCCTTACAGTCATGAAGAAGTAATTCACAGGTATTTTTCTAGGATATTTTAGGAACAAACAGATTCACTCAAACTGATTTCCCATCATAATCATTTGTGCATTGAGTTGACTGGCTGGGTGGAGTTTGGTTCTTCTCTTTGAGACTATAAGACTCAACAGCTTCCTCATACGTTGGTGGTAAGTCCCCTGAGACAGTTGCTCATAAGCAGGTGGCCAACTGTGGTCCTGATAGGTAGAAAATTACAAAACATTAATTTTTTGAAGTCATTGATGCAACAAGAGGAATAATAGGCTCAAGATTAAATTTTTTAAATGTTTTAACTCAGACCATCCTTTATGGCTATTTCAAGAGGAAAGAGGAACAGCTGACAGGCACATGACATTGAAATGTTCAAATTTCATATGACTAGGAACACACATTAACACAAAGATGTGACTTGGGTTTTCTAAGTGCCTGGAGATTCAGCCGCGGTCCCACAATACAGCCCAGATCTGTACAACCTACAACTGCAAATTTTATTCAAATTATTAGCAGTGGGCCCATTTAAGATTAACCATATAAGTGTTACAATTTTGGCTGTAATAAGGACAAGATTTGATCCTTCTGATAAATATGATCTCCTCCTGCCCCATTCATTGATGGAATAGTACATGGACAACTGCACCTTTATCGTAACAACACAAAAGGACCTCAGTTGTAACTATCGAAGAGTATGACTGCTTTTTCTTGGGAAGTACCTGGGTGACTGGACAACCTGCCCAGACAATTCCCACCCAAACAAATTCCTCCTAGACCCGGCCAGGAGTTGAACCCTCAGACCTTCTTAGCTGCAAGTGGTTAGAGCATCTCCGTCTTACAGCCGGAGGGTCTGGGGTTGACTCCTGGCCAGGTCATACTGAAGACTTTAAAAAAAACTGGAAAAACTGGAAAAAGGCCTTGGCTGTGCCCTGCTTAACCAACTGGTTAAAAAACTGAGCTGTAAAAAACCTCATCTAACTCTAACTTCTAGACAAACTACCCCAGGACAATTCATTTCCTGGACATTCCAAAATTTTCTGGTGGGTTTAGGGTTTATTGTTAATGCCATGGGAGGAATTGTACAAAGGGGATTGTCTGAGTGGGGAGTTACCAGCAACCAGAACCAACTACATGACCTTCTTTTCCTGAATGGTCTGCCTGTAACAGTAGTCCCACCCACTTATGAACTTTAATGCAAAACCCAACTGAATGAGTTACGAAGACAAGGGCTTGTCACAAACCCCACCATCATGGAGAAAACTGCTAAACTGGCCATCTTTCAACAAAGGTGGGACATGGTAAATATAAACAATTATTAAAGGATACTGGTACACATACACATAAACTTTCAAAACATGAAGAAAATACTGATGTACTTTAATTGAGCACCCTCAAACCAAAGAAAATGAAGGATGTGGGTACAGATACATTTATGTGCCTCGAGTTTGCTCCCAGTGTACAGGGCTGTACAGTTCTCAGGTGCAGATCAAGAGGGGGGGGGGGGGCTTTCCTGGCCTCAGCCCCCCTCTTTTTGGCCACATCAACAAAACAAATACAGGTGTACATGAAAATTAGCATAATGTTTATCTAGGGGAATATTCAAGGGGGCTTTGAGCCCCCCCCCTTTTTGAAATGTCTGGATCTGCGCCTGGTCCTAGGATACATTCATGATATTAGCTACTGTATCAAAGGAACATGCTGTTACTTTTCAGCATTAGCAGCTCGCCATAGGGGCACTTCCCCCCCCCCCCAAAAGTTTGCAAAGCATGGTCTTCAATTTTCAAAAAAAAAACAAATAAAATAAATAAAACAGATGGGTTAGGCCCTCCCTTTTCCTTGAGTGGGTTTAAAATTAAAGAAGTGAATAACTTTCCAATGCAATGTGAAGGTTAAACATTAATAAAGCGCTTTCAAAACGACATTTTTTCGGCGCGCTTCACGCTCGGTTACTTAGTTGCTTGTTTGCTACTATATGTACTTCAGACATCAGAAATGGACCTGCCATTAGTGCGAGCTAAGGTAATCAAAACAAATGATCACGCTGTGATATTTTTTAATATGATTGAGCTTTAGCATCGTAATGTCATTTACAGAGTGTAACGGTAAAGCTGGAGTTTAATGTCCATAGTTTTGCAGACACTTCAGAGCTTTCGGGGTCATTAGATACACAACCCATTCGCCATGTTGATTGTCATCCACGACTAAAAGCAGTTTTGCCCGGATGTCACCTGGCCAGATTAATTAGCATAGGTTTACAAAAAGTAACGGACATGTAGCCTAAACGTATTGTTTCCCATAGAATTAGTGGTTTCCCTTCCTTTGTCCAAATTGACAGCGCCGTTGGCCCACAAGCAGTCTTATGACTGTCAAATGGACTGTTTTAAGCAAAAGGTTCTCCACCCCTGTGCTAAAGTATAACGTTTCAATTGATTTAAAATAAACACACCAAACAGTCAATCTAAGCTCAGTGTAATGAGACTTTTGACTAGTGGCCTAGCTATTTGTATATAGGATAAGACGTCATTCTGAGTTAGGGGAATTCCCCTCCCACTTTAAAATATTTCGTTCAGACCAGTACTGAGAACCAAACTAGTGCTACTGTATCATTTCATTGTTTTCAAGTGTCTTCAGTGCTCGAAATTTAAGAAAACAGTCCAGAAAACCAACATTTAATGGCTTCTTGGCAAAGCTGAAACATATTGTGGCACAATGAAAGAAACAACAAAATATTGAAAGTTAGGGCTCATTTTATAGTGACAAATGGATCAAACCGCTTTGCCTGTTTCACCTGCCTCTTACCCCCCCATGGAGTAGCAATCGGTTCATATGGTTGTATTTATTTGTAAAGTAGTCAGCTCATGACTGACTGCTGGAAATGGTTTTTGAAGAGCTTTTGAAAACTCCATGGGGCATCGCTGTAATACACAATAATAACCATACTAACAATACTCCTAGTACTATCCTAAGCTAACCATTAATATTGCGGGGGGTCTTCCGAACCTCCCTGAATACGGAGTTTGCCCCCCCCCCCCCAAACAAAACTTCTTAGAGCTGCCCATGCTTTTCAGTGTGATACTAAGGAGAGAAAATCTTCCATAAATGGCCAAAGTCTCCATGTAGGAAATGTGTATTACCAAAAAGATCATAGTGTCTTAGTTCAAGTGAACTTGTGTCTTTTTATGTTTTTCATAAGCTACTTACTCAGAATATTGAATGTTCTTGTATGAGTGATTGGCAAACAAACATGGTTCTTGAAACCTTTTTACTGAAATCTGCTCACCTATGTTAAGATGCTACTGACTTACCTATTGAAAGTAACATGGGCACCTTCATAAGAGCTCCTTGTTCTGACTGTATCACTAACAGTGACCACACTTTCATTGCTCTCAATTGATAACGTATGAAGAGCGTTGGTTTGGTTGGGTTCATTCTCACGACCTAAAACACTCAGTCTATAAACAGTCTCTGCATTCTCCCGTAAAGCCTGCTTCTCCATCTGCCATTTGTTAACTTTGACCCAGCACAGCTTGAGGCCCACTGGCAGAATGAGAATGCCAATAAGAAATATAACACCTGCAAGGAAAGGACTCCTTGCCGCAGATATGTAAATGACGAAGATTACAAGACCAAAGTATCCTCCTGTAGAACACATGAAGAGGCAACATTTATCTTTGATCCTACCACAACTGCAATTATTTCCATCAAAATTTTGATAGTCATTTTCAGTTGAGAGCTCTGTTCTTCTAGTTTGTAGTTGTGTTACTTGTGTAGTCCTTGTGCTTTCCATAATTACATGATAGGTGTGTAAAATTACAGTATGTGTGGCATCTTCCAGACATAAAAAATTTTCATATCAATAGCACTTTTCCTGACAATATTCTGTGAACTGTTTGAAGGTGCTGTTCATTCTGTCATCCTGTGAAGAAAAACAGATTGATATCACCACTAAATCTCACTTAAAACATTCCCAGAGACACTGCTAAGTATACAAACATGAACACACTGCATTACTGTATTACTAGGAAGAATGGAAACCTACAGTATATTGAACAGTAAGGCCCAATAGCCTACTTAGACATACAGTATGCACTTACTGTAACAATATGCTTGCTTTGTACAGAAATATGTGCTTGCCTTGTACAGAAATAAGGGACTCATGAAAGTAGAGGCAAGGGACATACCATTTTTATATAACACCTTATTAATTTCTCTACATCTGATTGGAAAATTGATGGTCACATGCCATGCGTGATTCGGTACGATCATCACAAATGTGGTGCTCGACCATGGGTTATTATATTAACTCACAGTATGGGTTTACTATATACTAACCCACGGCAATGAGTCAGCGATCACTGCACGTCGTACAAGCTATGCCGCGACTCAATAAATCACTGTACCATTAGGGATTGTACATTGTGTATTGGATTTACTATTGATTTATAATGTGAATAAACCTAGTAAGGCCACGTTCAAATTTTGTGCACCAATCCAAACCGATGGAATTCAATAATTACTGCCACAATCAGCGCGTCAATTTCCGATGCAGCATGCTTACCAAAAGCTCCCTGGCAAATGCATGCGAATAGTCATATATTTCAAGCACGCACTCCCAATGACATTCAGCCTCAAACTTAATGTGCAAAGCCTACAACAGAGCTGTATACAGGATTAAGTCTGCCAAAAGATTTGTAGGTACAAACAGATTCGCATCCTTTTTCCTTGTTTCATTAAAATGAAAACTTTCTTGGTGTGGCCTTATTAGGTCATGCCATCATATGCATAATTTCATGAGTTGAAAGGCTGAACGTGCTATTCAACGAGGCAAAGGCGAGTTGAATAGAACATTAAATCTTTCCACGAATGAAATCATTCATACTATCACACTCATAAATATTCATTATTTGTAACAGTGTTACACATTTCCCACAGCCTACAGGATCTTATGCCTCACATTACCTACAGCTAGGGATACCATCCGTCCGAATTAATCCACACTATATAATACAATACTCCTAAAATATTCTCTAAAGTTCTCTTAACTTTCTGAATTTCTTCCAAAATTTGTCAGTTATGTTTTGCTTTGATTATTACAAATCTTACAGATACATATTAGCATTAAAGACAGACTGTCATCACCCCAAAGTATATTTTTAGTGTATGTATACCAAAATTCTCAGTTGGTGACTGCTCTTTGACTGACATCAAAGTTTGAAAATTTGAAAGATGCAGAGTAGCTCACATTCCACACAAGGCAGAGAGAGTACTTTTATTACATTTTATAGCCTTGTGTGCTCACCAGGACATGGCCTTAAGCAATAAAACAGGTTTATTCTTGCACAAGGAAGAGCCTCATACAGTTATGGGGGGAGCTAGAAGATGCATAGTTGGGAGAATTGGAACTGTCTGGGATCATGAAAATTCCCCTTTAATATGCAAGATTTTTGAACACAGAAATTTAATAAAATTTGAAAACCTTTTGAAAAGTGGAAAGGCTTGCATTTACTATGAGCATTTGTGGCAGTTGAAGACTGTACAACAGTTACAGTTCAACTGTCACAAGTGCTTGTAGAAAATGCTAGCCCTTCCACTTTTCAAAAGGTTTTCAAATTTTATGAAATTTAAAGTGGCTATGCCACGTGAAAATTAACGGTTTAAACCCTTTGGTATCTTTAGGAATACGTTTCCTACAACGAAAATCAACCTTTCAGTTTGTTTACAACTTGTTTTTCCGCTCGAAAATTGAGAAAAAATACACCCTCATCCAGCCCTGAAAAGTTAGTCTTTCCAAAAATTTTCAAAATCTTGTTACGTCATGTGACGTCACTTTAGGAACTGATTGTTGTTTGGCGTGGTATCCTTCGGACATTTGATACAGTGTTTGCATTCCTTTGTACCGGTTACCAAGGTCGATACAATGTAAAACCTGCGTGAAAAGTTGTAAATTTTGGAACTGTTATCCCTTTTCTCGTGCTTACCACTTGTTTTAGTCAATTAAATGCATTTCACGCAGGTTGTTCATCTTGGTGTCATGATAAGTAGCTGCATACATCAAACATTCACAATGCAACAGCATAGGTACAGTACACAACATACCTGTTACTACACAATGTATCACCAGCACTGTTTCGTAGTAGGTACCATGTGAAATCAAATTTAATGCTTTCTTTGGAATGGCGGATCTGAACCAGGGAGTTGCCCTCTAATGGCAACTCCCTGATCGGACAGGAATGGTCAGTAGACTGTCGGTAAAGTGAGTTTTCTTGGATTTGAAATCAGAAAGGCGAAGGTGATACTGAACAAGACGTCAGTGGTGCAGATGGGGTGAGTAATTCGTTACGGCGCATAGGACCGTATCGATTTGAGACAGTGTTAGGTGAGGTAAAAGTACAACACCACAACAATTCGAGCACGAGAAGCATTTGGAGCAATTGAAAGGGACTTTAGCTTGTAAAGTTTTATGTAGGCAGTCAAAATATGAACTTTAATTTACTTTCGTGCAAGTGTCAGTGGAAATTGTGGAACTAGCCTAGGCTGTGATCGAGTGTGCACAGTATTTCGCTGGCTGCTGCCAGTCCACTCACTGTACGCAGACCGAACCGAACAGTACACTGCCGAGTTTTTCGTTTTTCAGTTATGAATCAAGAGTATTTGTAATTATTAGTAATGGCCTACTGTAGCCCCAAAATATAACAGACCGTCACCACTCTCCAAACAGACAGAATAAAGTTCAAATTCAAGACATGCCGCGAATTACAATCATTACTAACTCTTACGTATGTATAGGCTATGCTGTACGCCAGGTTCGGTATGCGGAGGCTGGTGTTCCTAAAATGACGTCATTATTGTGTTGGCTTGAAATCTCATTTTCAACAGTCTATTTTTTGGTGCAATTTTTTGAAACATTAATTTCTTTTTAATGCTCAAGGCTGTAAGGGTGATGAAAACAGTTTTAGAAAGAGCTTTTTGTGTACGTTAGGCTAAATTAGTCTCCCGTTACTCCAATTTAGGTGTCATGGCCACTTTAATGTTCAAAAATTGTTCATATTGATGCTAATATATATCTGCAAGATTTGCAATAATAAAAAGTGAACCATAGGCCGAATTGAACAAATTTTGGAAGAAATTTAGAAAGTTAAGAGAACTTTAGAGAATATTTTAGGAGTATTTTATTATACGTTGTGGCTGTTTGCCCGACACTCGGGCAAATTGGAAGTTTAGTTTTCTTATTTTCCCGACAGCAATCGACCAATCATATCACCTCAACGAGCTTGTGATGTAAGAAATGTTAGTTGGCGCATGGCGGTGTGCGTGTGTAGGCCTACCACAGAACAATATATAATTATGTGGTGTGTACGTACGTACAGTATGTGTGGTTACTACTTACAGATCAGCACGCTCAGTGGACTTCCATAGCTTCGATGACTTATCAGAGTACAGTACTCAGGAGAAAATTCCAGAAGACAATTCCAATTGAGTCCCATCGGATTTTTTTAAAAACTTTCAGAAGAAACGTTTTCTGTGTTTTAGCATAGTTGTTTGTAGAACAGTAGAAACAGCAAACAAAGGCATAAGCGTACGAGGCGGGGGGGGCAGGGGGGGCATATGTCCTCCCAATTCGGGCAAAAATAGTGGATCCATTCGGGCAAATGAGACAACCGAGAAAACAAATCATGCCTTTTTGGAACCGACACAACTGTATCAAAATTCGGGCAACTTGGTCCAAAATTCTAAATTCGGGCAAAAATTTCCCTGACCCCCCAGAAATATTGACCCCCCGTACGCCTATGAACAAAGGCAAATACTGAAAGTAAGGAAACAAGAAATGCAATCTGAAGGAGTTTTGCGCTCAATAGTTGTCTGCATGTTGCAAATTTAACAAAATGCTGAAGTCGACTCGGAATAGGCTTCAAACTGTTATTTGGTGGCACCATTTTTCTTCTGGCGAACATCTCATTTTCAAAAAAAAAAAAAAAAAACTTGCGCACGCCACTGCTACCTAGGCTCGCCGGTAGGACAAATAAGGACCATTAGTTTCCCGACATATAGTTCAAATATTTTCTGAGGCTACAGACTTAGAATAGCCCTGTCACTTTCGTCCACAGTCGGGAAAATAAGGATGTCCAATAATTTTCCCGACTGTCGGGAAAATAAAGTTAACCTTATTTTCCTGACATACTATTCAAGTATTTTTAGAGGCTACAAATTTAGGATAGCGCCATCACTTTGGCCAATCCTTGGGAAAATAAGGAAGGAAAGTCGTGTTATTTTCCCGACTGTCGGGTAAATAGCTTCCACCTTTATTATATAGTGTGGAAGTGCTGAATGCTCTCCTATCAGCAGCTACCATCCTCATACTGTTACTCCATCGAAATTTCATCCTTCAGACAATGCCAAGTGAAATTATTCGGGAAAAAGAGCTGCCTTGAGGTACCTTATGATCAAAAGGCTCGACACAGACAAATTTGGCGAGAAAAGTGCAGTAATTGTGCCAGAAACGTAAGTTGTTTGTTCGAGCTAGGAGATTTGTGACATACCTTTCCGTCTATATAATACATAGTATATGGTAT
Organism: Holothuria leucospilota; assembly: GCA_029531755.1. Taxonomy (NCBI): domain Eukaryota; kingdom Metazoa; phylum Echinodermata; class Holothuroidea; order Aspidochirotida; family Holothuriidae; genus Holothuria; species Holothuria leucospilota. The sequence goes on along the minus strand of CM055968.1, from coordinate 4,928,825 downwards.
ACCTACTATACAATGTTAAGGGGCGCCTGTGGCCTAGCCTATGTTGTTTGCATATATGATGGCACAACCTAACAAGGCCCCTCTAAGAAAGTTTTCGTTTTTAAAAAACAAGACAAAAGAATGTGAATCTGTTTGTACCTGAAAAAGTTTTGGCGGACTTGACCTTATTTGAGAGCTATGTATAAATCTTTACCACAGATTTTTCCTTTCAAGAGATGCCATTACGACAAGTTCAGCATTTCCAGCTCAAGCCTAAAATCAGAAGTAACCTAATAAGGCCAGCGGGTGCTGTTTACAATTTTTGTACAGAGCTGTATGTACAGGTTCAGTGTAGGCAGTTTGTGCGTTCAATTTGAGTTGCATATCTTCGCGTGCAAGTGCTTGAAAAACAGGTTCACGCGCATTAGCAAGGGAGTTTGCTATATGCGCGTGCTGCATCAAAAATTGATTGAGACAGCAGTTTTGACGCGCTTTGTTGACTGTATCGATGCAGGACATTCGAAAGTGGCCTTATTAGCCTAGGTCATGTCACTACAGTATATACAGTGAGTGTAAGAGTGTAAAAATAGGCCAAGTTGTAGGCTTCGTCCAGAAAATTGACCTAACTTGTTAGTAGTGTATTGTATATGTACATATAAATCGGAAGCCTGTGGACTAGGCCTATGTTGTTTGCATTGAATAAACTCGTGCTTCGCTGTTCCTCTGTTTCATGTACAGTATGTGTACCAATAGCGTGAAACACATTTTTTGATTGTATTTTTCACAACGTATCAAATTGTACATCGAGTATCACCCATATTCAGCACAAAGACAAAGTCTTTCATACAGCATTAAAATAATCTCACAAATTTTATTCTGATGTCGGTAAACACAGTTTTATAGGTTTCACGCTATTGGTACACATACTGTAGGCCTATGCTACAGTAATATAGGCCTAGGCTACAATTATTTACATTACTGGAACTGTATCAATGAGTGATTCAGGTAACATTTATTAGGCTATACCTCTTAGTCTTAAATGCACTCATAGCCTGGAACCAGGAACTACTTCCATGCCGGAACGTTAATCCCCAGTCTGTGAAGGAACTAGCTGCAACATTTTTCATGATCCCGGTCTCCCGGAGAAATGATCTTGTTTTCTAACCGAACTTGACAGACAGGCCTTCTAAAAGTTTGTGCAACTCTTCACTGCATGGCATACGGTTGTTGTGCAGTGTCGATCAGTGCTTCCACATTCTAAATTCATTTTTCCTGAAATGGAATCTACCCTGCTGTGAGGTAACGTTTTTACAGTGTATTCTTGAACACAATAGCCGCCAATTTCCGAAATTAAGTGCAATTCTTTGTCATAGCCTAAATTTTCCTTGAATTTATATATTTAACCGAATAATATGCAATCACTCTCAGAACAAAACTAAAAGTCTTTCAAAATTTTCATGAAGTTCATAAACATAAGGCACGTACCACAGAAGGTATCCAGTCAAAACGTCCCCAGACCAAAACGTCCCCGTATTTTCGCTACCAAAACGTCCCCGCTTTTTACCAAAACGTCCCCGTACTATTATATATGGGAAGTCAAAACGTCCCCGCCATAGAGACTTTGAAAATGATTTTAGGAATCCAAATTAAAACTATCGGTTGGAAACTTGAAGAAAACTTGAGACATGTTAAAAAAATTGAGTGTATGAGGATCGATTACGATAAAGTTAGGCAGGCCTAGGCCTAAGACAACGTTAGAACTTACTAACGTTAGAACTGAGAACTGAGATGCTATCCGACTAACGTTAGGTCTAGGACTAGGCCTAGGCCTACTGTTAGTTTTACAACAGACGAACGTAGAATTATTGACCACAAACACTTTGGAATTTAACATAAAAGGTTAAATTTTCCAGAAAATTTCCATTTCATTCCAATAACTGTACTTTAAAAAATTATTTGAACTTCAGAGTAGGCATACTGTAAGGGAAGATAAAGGCTACCAAATCCGGGGACGTTTTTGCACGGGGACGTTTTGACCAATAGCGGGGACGTTTTGGTACGGGGACGTTTTGGTCAGGGGACGTTTTGACTGGTAAGCCCACAGAATACTAGTAGGCAATAGACCCTTTTCCAAATAGCAACTACAAAGGATTATGGGATAGACTTTAAGTAGGCCTACGCATTTTTTTTTTGGTCCACAGTAAAATGCTACTGACGAAAACGACACACACTAAAACTCGATCCCACACTCCTTTGTAATTGCTATTTGGAAAAAGGTCTATTGTCAAGTTAGTTACCAGAGAAGAGCAAGCAGGGGCGGGATTTGATGTCTGTAAGTGCCTAAGTGGGAGGGGGGAGGGGGGAGGGACAAACCTAAGTGGACTGCGCAACATGGCGCTAAAATAAGCGGGGCACCAAGTTGCGTTCCTACAAATAGTTAACACCCTTCCTTTTTCACCTGTGCATGAGTGCCATCCAAGGGGAGGGTGCTGAGGGGGTGGTTAGATGTAATGTCTGGCTTAGGTGCAAGATACACCGTAAAAAGAGACGTCTTCATTTTTTAACACATTATGGCGTTTAAGAATCAGAAAACGAACAACAAAATGGATGAGCACAGTAAATGACTGAATGAATATTAACACATGATAAAGATAATGACCTCAATTAAAATGCACTCCGCAAACACGATTATATAATTTATATATATGTTAATTTTTCTTTATTAAAAACAACTTGATGTGTACAGTATGAAATGAACCCATAATCGTGTTTACGAGATGGCGTTAAAGTGGCGTTAATGTCAAGTTGGCGTTTTAGACGTTTAATTTTGACAATGTATTTGTATTGTTTTTTCGGTTACATAAACGCCAAGACGCGTTTATTATCTGTTACCAAAAAGTGTTAATCATTTTTTACACTGAGTGTATTGTGCTACATTTGCAAAGCCTCGAACCTATTGTATCTTGTCACAAATTGTCATTATTTACTGATGTTCTTCCTATATTTTGGCTGGGTGTAAGTCAAGACGTGCTGTCTACTGAAGACGAAACTTGAGGGGATATGACACTTTATATTCTGTGAGAAATTTTCGTCTTGTTGTGAGGTGGCTTGGATTCAAAATGGAGCCATCTTTGGTAAAGGCTTCGCAAAGTGTTGAATTGATTATATGTTTAGGAATCCACATTAAGTAGTAATTTTTTTCTTTTTGGTGGGGAGGGGGGGGGGTATTCGATGGGGATCGATGTTGCCTCCGGCGGGGGAAAGATGACACCTCTACGCTTTGAGACCGTCATTTTCTTGGTCTAAGTTTTCCTATATCCAAAATGGTGTTTTCTTTAGTAAAGCTTTGGACTGATAACATGATCTGAAATTTTAATTATTTACTGAATTTTCGGCTGTGTCATGGCCTCCGTACAAGGCTGGTACCCACGTGCATGCCGGCTTCTCTGAGTACGCCACTGGGGAATCACCCAAGTGGCGTACTAAGAGAGTTGGCGCGTATCCGTGGGGTATAGGCCTGCAGGAAATGTTCGTTCCAAATGTCTCCCAGACCTAAAATTTGCAATGAAACATTCTTCACTTTTAGATTTCATGCTTTAGAAACAAATTTAGACTTCAAGAATCCTTGAACAAGTAGATGTGATTTTAAGGGTAAATGCAGTCGCCCCAATTCGAACGAGTGTACCGGTATCCTATTCCATGAATGGCTTTTGAGAATCATCATTCAATGTACTTCTCAAGTTTTCCATTAGTTGTAAAATTCACGTACATGGTAACTAACTCCTTGGTTTACCATGAATATGCAATATTTATGTTCTAACATATTTAAAATGTTATTTGAAGTGGAATAGGAGGACATTTTTGAGATTAAGCTGTTGTTTCAAAATAAGTTTGCGGCGACTGCTTATGTCCTTTAATTAAATTAAGATCTTTACCAGCTGATTGAGTTTAGCTAATAATTAAAGGTAACAATAGGCTATTTTATCTTTAGACAGTGTGGTGTGTCTTGTAGGAGGAAGATAGTTCATTCCAAGGGCGTAGGCTGCATTTGGCATGGGGAGGTGCACATTTCAGGTAGGTGGAACCAGGAAGAATATCTAAGCGGAGCACCAGCATTGCTTGGCGCGGAGCATACAAGAAAATTTTCGGTTTTTAAATCCCCCAGATGGCCGGAAACAGCATTTCAGGAGACTTAGGCCACATGTACCCAGCCTTAAAAAAGTGATCCCCTGTCTGCCGTTTCTCAGTTTACTTGAAATAGTACACGAATTGTTAATGCATGTCTTTTTTATTCAAATTAAAATGTCGCAATATTCATATTCTAGATTGATAGGTATTCCCAAGGCTTTCATGCAGTCTTTGACCTCCGCTGACCTCAAATGACCTTGACACAGATTAAGAGCTCAGTTATACTCTCATGTGCATCTTACATGTCAAATAGTAACTCAATGACCTATTTTCCCCTTCAGATATCATTCCTACCAGGGGCGTCGTGCAAAATAAATTTTTATGGGAGGGGGGCTATGAGCGGTGACTGTCCGAAAGACTATCTAAGCGGAGCGCCACCATCAGTTGGCGCGGAGCGTACAGAAAATTTTGAAAAATAGCAACCCCTCAGACAGCCGGAAAAGGCACATTCCAGGTTTGTTAGTAGAATCAAAGCAGCCGTTATTTTGAATTTTCGTTTTGCAACAAAATTTTCACTTGATCAATAAAAAAATTAGCAAATTGCAAAACGATCAGAAAATTGCCAGATAAAATGTAAAACTACCATTGCATGAAATGCAAGCTAATAATTGGGAAATGAGCTTCTATGCGGGGACGTATCATAAATCAACACTAAGAACGTAGTTCACCTTTCTTCCTCGAAAAACTGTCGAAAATTGTAAGCTGCGTTTTACGTTTCTCCGCCATAATTGTTTCTAATCACTGTTCCTCAGTGCGTGCGCAGGTGTAAGGTGAGGGCAGACTGTGAATCACCCGACTGACATTGAGAAAAGTTAACTGGTTAGAAACAAAATGATGCCTCCTTCTGGAACAAGGGCGTAGCCAGGTATTTGTGAAGGAGGACCAAGTCCATAGACAGACTGTCAGCGCTCCGCGCCACCATGGGTTGGCGCGGAGCAAGAAAATTTTGGCCCGAAATGCCTCCCAGATCGCTGGAAATGACACTTCCCAGGCCCATTTACCAGATATAAATGGGGAAATACCAGCATTATTGTAAGAATTAAACTTCATAAAATACCAAAATATGCCCGGGGGGGGGGGAGTGGGTGACTGCCCTCTTCCTCTCATTGGCTTCGCGGTTGCACAATGACCAATATGAAGGTAAATACCTTTATAAATATATGATTTACCGTTTTTCTCAGAAACTACTGTTATTTGTTTAGTAGTTAACCTTCAAAAGAAAAACAAGTTTTAATTAAGGGCCGCAAGGTCTGATTTTTCGCTGTCCTGGGGGAGGGCCTAAGGGGAAGGAGTGTCCCAATCCCCTTTGGGAAAGATTTGCTTTTGGAAAGCAGGCTGAGATGCAAAATGGTGCCACTATTTTTAAAACATCTTGAAGCATATTAAAACACGCATGACGGCCAATCGGGAGGAGGGAAACGGTGCGCCTTTCGCTCGGCCAGACTCGGTCAGACTGCTTCCGACTTTCCCCTACTAGCTGATTGTCCACCGACTACTTACACTAGTTCGGTATTAACGCTCATAACATATAAGTAGCTATTCACATAATTAAATTGGAACTGATTCTGCTTTTTTAGTCGGAAATGGCTAATTATCACCAACTATCTCACCTTTTTGTCCATGTACGACCTCCCCTTCATCCAAAGATAATTTGCATGAAATGAAAGAACAGCCTTCCCCAGCAAACTGATCTAACCATGCAACGGGGTAACACAACTCCATCGAGTTATATCTTCCGAAAACAGTTAATTTCTCATATTAACTGGACATGTGAAGGATTTTAAATGCATTTTTACACAAAATTTTAGGACACCTTTGACAAAATTTGGGCCCCAATGGGCACGACGCCACTGACTCCTACAAGGTTTCAGAGACTTTTTTGTTCTTCAGATATTCCTTCTACAAGGTTTTTCAAGACTTTGACCTCTGCTGGTCACCTAAAATAACCTTGAGCTTCAAACAGAAAACAATAGGGTTTTTCCTCAAGTTTACATGGACAACATATGATCCGTCAATTTTATTATTTACAAAATACTTAAATGTCTTAACTCTCAGTCTGAGAGATAATCATTGGACTAAAAATAAGTTTGGGATTGAGTAAAACCCGAGCTTCCACACGCACACTAAGGCAATTTGGATAAATGAGAGACTGTCTTTGGGTTCTCAGCACATATAGAGATACCGTGGCTCTAGACCTTCATATATATCAAGGCGCATCCTGTAATTCAATTACCAAACTTACCGATGTAGGTTGGTGTGTGGACAAAAGTCATGTTCGTCCTTGTTTTCACAGCTGTTGAAAACAGAAGGAGTGCATTTTTCTGTTTCCCAGGCCAGAGCGGAACTCCTCTGCCTCAACGGGTGGGTGCACGTGCACCCAATGCACCCCCCCCCCCAGCCTACGCCCTTGCATTCGTCAGGAGGAGAACCCGCCGGCATAAGAACGCACCCACGGCGGGGGTCCGGGGATCTGCCCGGGCAAATTTCGGGAAAAAGGGAACTCTTACATGAGATTTCAGGAAAGTTTCGGAAAAAAGGGAACTCTTATATGAGATTTCCAAGGTTTTTTTTTTTTTTTGGGGGGGGGGGGAGGGGCTTTGAAATCATAATCTGGAGAGTGAATTTTTCAGCTTTTTAGAATGTTTTTCTCAAGGTCAACTTTCATTTATGATTTGGAAATCTCAGGGGAGGGGGAGTTGCCCCCGCCTGCCCCCGCAGGCTCCAGCCCTGTAATTGTAGCATTTAAAAACGGCGAAAATAAACACAGAGAAGAACGAAAGTTCTGTACACGATAAGCTAAAAGCTAATCCTAAAAACTAGGAAAGTTCGTTAAGTCTTGTTTTTATTTGCTGTTATTTTATTCTTTCTTGCATTTAATTTTTTAACCTTTTTCGTCGTTAGGTTTTTCTTTTTCTTTTGATTTGTTTTTCTTTTTAATTTGCTTGTTTTTATTTTATTCTTTTTCTTTTACTTGTTATTTTAATTTGTAGTTCCCCTTTTATTTTTTATTTTTCATTATTTTTATGTCTTTAATTCTATTTTTCTCCCTTTATCCCCTTTTCCTTTAGGTTTTTTTGCGTTGCTGGGTTCCCAGGCTCCTTCGTAGATCATTATCCTTGTCTCCTGCGCATGGGCGTAGGAGTCCAAGTTGATATCGGGGGGGGGGAGGCTGGGGGCTGGGGGCACATGTAACGACTTGCCCGAAAAATATAGCCAAAAATTTCTGCGCGCTCCACGAGCGTTCAACATGTTAATGTACATATCATATAGGCATGCATCGGCTATCACACCACATGCTAATTACATACAACAATTTGCAGTGCTACTACCTTCCATATTGGTTATAATTTTTTCGGAAGTCGTTACAAAAATAATGATAATAATCAGTGGTGTAGCCAGGATTTCTCTCATGAGGGTGAGTAGCCTGCGTGGCGCCTCTGTGGCTGCCGCCCCCTTTAGGTACGCACACACGGTACCACGTAATACCACTTGAATGGTATCGAGTTACATTGACCACCGTGACTCTACGTCAGGCTTTCTCAACTTGTGGCGCGCGGCACCATTTCAGATCGATGCTGCGCGTCGGGCGGCTGGCTGCATGACAAATGGAACGAGCGGCTGAAAGTACACTATTATTCAGATATTCACACGCTCAACCTGTTAATTGGGTAATTACGAGTAACCCGGTAGCTACAGTTACTGTAGGTAACAGGTGGGGAAGTCCCTGTAATGCAAGCCTCACAGTTGCACGCTTCATTACAGCGACAGAACACGGAAATGTTACAATGCGAAACGTTACCGTATACAATTTATTGTGAGCATTGTGATCAGGTCTTGCACTGAAGGAGGAAAATATTATTATGAGACCAGCCTTTTTGGAATACAAATATAGGGAGAAAAATGGGAAAAAGCGCGCCACTTTGCATGTCCTTAAAATAGGCAAAATTTTCGAAGGGCAGGGGGACACCCCCTCCCCTTAGACCCCCTCTCCCAGGTCGACGAATGTCCAACATCGGTGTGCCCCTCCCAAATTGGTTATTTTGGGCTATGGGCCTGCTTGTGATAAACATCGTTTCGATATAATTACTCCCACAGGACGAACGGTCACCAGGTTGGATGGTGGCACTCCTTGTATGTTTATCAATCAAGTGGCCAAGTGGCACTTCACTGAATTTAGTAGAGAATGCCTGCTCTACGTACTGTTGTGCGATAGTAGCGGTGTTTCTCTTTTAAATAGTCATTTAATAGCCTTGCTTCAGCCAATCGCCTTAGTAACCAAAGGGGAGGACTTGCACCGTTTTTGAACTGTATTTGAAATCAAACTTGAACTTAAACCGTAGTTGAAACCGTACTTTACTGTTTTGACTAGTTGACACTATATAACGCATTCGTGTTGGTGTGTCGTTAAATCTTATCTAACTAACCGACGGAAATTGAAATGGTTTTGGCTCAAAGTCCTGTGGACGTTGGTTTTTCGTAGCGATGAGCTGAACGGAAAAAATTCGTCCGCTCCGCGGGGTAGGGGGTGAGGGACAGGCATTATGCTCAGGCGCGGATCAAGGGGGGGGGGGTTTCCGGCCTCAGCCCCCCTCCCTTTTCCGCCACATCAACAATAACAAATACGCGAAAATTAGCATAATGTTAATCTAGGAGAATAT